>JAOYMU010000292.1:9619655-9635192 GCA_025802295.1 Psammodynastes pulverulentus | reverse complement strand
ACTTTAACTCCCAGAATTCTGGCTGAGGAATTCTGGGAGTTGAAGTCTACAAGTCTTAAAGTTGCCAAGGTTGGAGACCCCTGGACTAGAGTACAATAAAGGACAGTAGGAAAACAAACAGGCCAGCTAAGTGAAAAAGAATAGAACCAGAAAGAATTACATTTATGTACCTGGAATAGTTGTTGATCTGTTGTGATCTTGTTACATTTATATTGTTGAGTTCTGGTACATTTAAACTGGTAGATTGATGTTTACTGTGACAATATGACTGATGAACTTTGTTTGATATCACTCCATTACTGCAACTATTTTCAAAACCTAAAAAAAAAGGCGAAGGTTTCAAATAATGATTTGAATTAATAGAATGTGTTCTTACATGATTACAGAATATGTAACTCATGTAGCTTGTATACATTAATATAAGCTATATGGACATACCTACGCTATAATCACATAAGAATACATCTTATGCATCAAGTAATATAGAGGGTAAGCTAATTTAAAATAAATCCTGATTCTTGCCTTAAAATACCTAAAAACCAGTCAGTCCTGCTCAAAGGATAGTTCTTTCCCAGAACGTAGTACCAGAAACAGAAAGATTTCCCCTTATTCTAGGTACACGTCATGACACGAATTTCTGAGTGATCTTTATTCTCACAATGAAGGCAATGGTAACACCTATAGCAGTTTGCTGAGTATTTCTTCTTTCTCTTTTTCCTCCTGCCCCATTTCTATTTTTTTTCAAATTTTCAGAATATCAATTAATTTTTATTAAACCAAATATTGTTGAAAACAAATGACATCACACAAAGCAAGAACTCCTCTAGTTTAAAGTAGATCATTTTATGGAAACTGTTCATAGAAGTGCAACCTGCAGTGAGGACAGAGTATTATAAAACAGCTGGTAACCCATGAAGTAGATGCTGACAAAAAAAGGGTCAGTTTCTCCTATCCGACATTCCAGACCAGGATGCACAACACAAAGTATTCCACGTGCTAAGTGACAAATGAGTCTAAACTGAGGAAGATAAGGAAGTGGCATGTCGTCTCCTTCAAACTCACCAGAACAGTGCGTGCTACTTCCTTTGCCCGTTGATAGACTATGGATATTTATTCCATGGCTGGGACTCATACTAGGACTACTAAATGATCGTGGACTAACAGGATAGCTATCTTGAGATTTTGGACTGTGACCTCCTAGACATCTTACTTCGCTGTCTGTACCATTGACCATTTCTATAAACTGACGTACCCTGGAAAACATGAAGAGAAGTTATTTATGAAGATTAAACAATAATTTTAAAAACCAACCTTCCAGTATTAGCACTAAAGATTTGTACAATGGGGGCTTCCTGTTATTTTATACAAATGATAGTCAATTATGCATCTATTTAATTAGGTAAGTGTCTAAATTGGTATATTAATAATTAATTAGAGAATTAAGCAATGACAACATGTATATCCAGAAATATGTTCCATTCAATCAAACCAGTTTTGCTTCTTGGGGGAGTAACTTACAAGGAGGTTCTAGGCCAGTGATGGTTAATACTTTTGGTGCCAAATGCCCAAAGTGCGCCCGTGCACGAGCAAATGTACATGTGCGTGCCCCAATCCCAAAATGTAATGCAAGCGCCCCCTGTGCATGCGCCCCACCCCCTCAGTTTCTCCCTGTGCACCCAGGCTTTCTCCTACGTTCCTGCCTTCCCCAATCTTCGCAGTTTTCCCCCCGTGCACCCAGGCTTTCTCCTCCATTTTTGCCATGGAAAGGCACCTGCGGAGGGTGAAACCTGCGGAGATTGGTGAAGGCACGGGCGGCATGCTGGTGGGGAAACTGCGGAGATCTGTGAAGGCCCCGCCCTTAGGCATGTGCAGCAGAGGCCCAAAGAGCAGCTGGCTGGCGGGAAATGTGCGCATGCGCAGTGGAGCTGGGCTGGGGTGTCAGCTGGCATGCCCACAGAGAGGGCTCTGCATGCCACCTGTGGCACACGTGCCATAGGTTCACCATCACTGTTCTAGGCTTATCCTTTCATTTCTGGGGATTTAAAAAAAAAATTTTTAACAACAAAAAAGTCTTGAAATGGTGGGACACAACTCTGTAGGCAAAACAATGAATTGCAGCACTGATGTTATCTATGGGCAATAGACATGTAAAAATTAAGACTCAAATAAATGAATGGTTATTGGCACTCTTCACCAATACTGGGTGTAAGGAAATTCTATCTTCATCTAATGATCTATTGTAGAATCAATGTAATCAGAAATATTTTATTTAAACTTTAATCTAGTTTTTTAATTGTTTTAATCTTGTTTTTAATTCTCCTAATATTTAATTTTGAGATAAAAAAAATAGGGCAAAGTTTGGAGCCATTATTTGGTCATTCATTTGGTGAATATAATTACATAAATTCCCAGATGAACAATAATTTGCTGCTATAGGAGCTTGAAAACCATAAAATGGACAGACATAGACTCCCCCGGACTATTTATTGACAAATATCTGCATTACACAAAGACTCACTTCAAAGCAAATAAAAGATTAGGATTTCTTTCTAATAGACTTGGATACAACTGCTGTGTTGTTTCAATGGCCTCTCCCATTCTTCCTGCTAGAACCAGTTTCTGAATTCCTAATAGCAGAAACAAAAGTACAAGTTTAAAAATGTATATGTGAGGACCAGTTTAAGCAACAATTAATACTTATGGATCTCTCCTCTCCAGTCTTGGTAAGAGTCTGTATTTCTTTCTTTGTAATGATGCTATTGATGTATTCCTTGGGTCCCACAAATTGATGAATTACATTTAACTTTGATCAAATGACTTGGATCTAAAGTTAATAATTAAACTAAAAGGATTCAGACAACTGTTTATTGTTAGTTCTAATACAGTGTTGTCAAAAATATATAAAATATTCCAGATAGCTTTGATTACAATTATAAGCTATATATCTATTAGCGTCTTGACAATGTATATAGACTGTTTTAAACTGTAAATTGTTATTAACTAATAATAAAGCATGTAAGCATTACTTCATTAGAAGGGTACTAAAGAAATTTCTACATATTGTTGGTTTTTTAATCAGTTTGTTTATTCAGCTGTTTTTATAAACACATAAATGTGAAAAAATGAAATTAAGTATATAACCATTATTTTAATTAGGTAACAATCCAATCCTTTTTTTTTTTGTGCATAATCAGTTTCTGGCAAAACAAAACCGTGCTTCTATTGATTATTCTGATATTTAAAACAGTGATCAACGAAATATAATATCTGAAATCCAAAAGCCACTTAAGAAGAAGCATTTCTATATCTGAATATTTAAATTCTTTTAGACTTAACATCACAGCACTATTCAAGCTTACTTTGTCTATTTTTAATGGAAGCTAATTCTTCTAGTACAGTCTGGTCAGTAGATCTAGCAAATGCCTCTGCTGTTGCACAGTATCCATGGTGTACCAAATAAGATGAAACCATCCTGTAAAAGAAAGTTAATACAAAATATAGCATGGAGGCAGCTTTACCATTTAATCCCAATGATTAGGCAATTTATTTACAAGTATTTCTTTTCTTTCAAAATTCACTTCAATACAAACTTTTTTTCGGTAGGTTACGTCAATTGACTCTGAATAAAATGCTACATTTATTCTAATATACACTGTTAAAAATAAAATATATTATAAATATATAAGGATATAATGATATGTATTTACAAGTTGTATGTATTTAACTTTTCTCAATTTAAAATTGGATACATATGTATATTTAAATACATATGTACGTTCAGTTCATTACCAATTGGAACCTAATAGTTTAAACAGAACATTCAAGAGTGCCAAAGATAACAAAGACTATAAAATGGAATTACACACAATGGAGAAATAGTTTAGCACAGCGAGAGATGTGGTAGAAGCGGTAACATAGTGATGCGTAACACAGGTAATAATGTGCATGCAAAGGGTATTCTTTGTCCTAGACAAAGTAGTTTTGGATATTAAAGAGATTATCTGTATTCTCTATCCATCAAATTTATCCAAGTGTGTCCACATGACTCGTGATTCAAAAACATACTATTAGTTACAAATGACTTTGAATGAAAAGCAGCAACAGTAGTAAATGGCATGTGTTAATTTAGCTTTCACTGAAAAATATATATATACAATTTTCCATCCTCAATCAAGCAGTATCAAACCTGCAGTACACTGTTCATAAAATAATTAAGAGAAAATAATTCTACTCATCTTCCCATCAAATTACTAGAACAGAATCTTCTTAATACACTTCAGTGCTAACAATTCACAATAACATGAAATACCCTCCAATGATTGTGGAGAATCCATAATGACAGGGCTCTCTGCTTAATTTGCATGGTATGGTATGAATTAAGGCATGTACAGTTGGAATTAGTGATTAGTCCTAAATCAAGAATATGCTAATTATCCTCTCCTGGTACGTGCTGCATACTCTATTGAAAATATCAATATGAAGCATGCAAAGCTTAAAAGAGCAGCACTTAAATTAAAATGATTTTGCCAACTACATTTGCATTTTATAGATCACTTTAAACTTGAAATCAGCGCACATACAATAATTCTAACATTTCCAAGCACAAAAATGATTCAAGATGTTCTCATAAAAGACCTTTTGAATTAGATGCACTAGAACAAGTTTGGACCAGAAATCAATGCAGCCACCAATAAGTTACAGTAATCAGATAATGAGAGTTGTGCAATGCTTCAGATAGGAAGATGGGAAAAGTGCTTTGGAAGGAGTATATGTGTATGCACATGCGTGTGAACACATGTGTTTGTGAGATGTACCATCTGTCTAATACTCTTTAAAACAATGATGTCTTTTTCCAGACTCTCATGGCTGTCCTCACAGCAGCCCCTAAAAATATTTAAGAAACCCCGTAGTACCCTTTTCCCTTCAAATCCAAAGTGCTGCACAGCCCTACCACATACAAAAAATCAGTAACATTTTTTCAAAGGAGTTAAACGCATGGTTTTACATGGAGATAACTACATCAGATAAAATTACCCTCTCAGGAATAAAAATCATATTTGCATGTCTTATTTCACTGCACAAATGTACAAGAAATATAGAACAGAATTTATAGGACCAAAACGGGCCAGTTTTAAAATCTCCCAAATTTGAATAGGAATTTAAACAGACACTCATTATAATCTTCAAATCATACTTTTGAATCATCGTCTGCCATTCTCCTTCCCGATCTCCTATAGGGAATCTGTCAATCTGAGCCTGAGTTTTGGTTCTCCATTCACGCATATAATCTTCAATGTCAAATACAAATGGATGTTGTCCAAAATTAGCATCCACTACTTCTCCAGGTGTTTGAAGTCCAACTGTGGGGTATAGATTTGGCTGCAAGAGATAATTACAATATAAAATTTAATCGTACAAAATGCAAATAATTTGAAGTTAGTATTAAAACCACATAATTAAGTTAACTTCTGCATGCTCCACCAATAGAAACATTAAGTAGTTAATGTTTGAGTTTCAAGGCTATTTAAGAAATCCTCAGGAGGAAAAATTTCACTTAGTGAAACTTGCAGAGTTCTTGCCAATCAGGATAGGCAATAGACTTGATAATCTTATGAACTGAATGAAGCAGCATCTAGGTTTCAAGAAGTCTGAAGCAGGCCTGTGTCTCCAAGAATAAAAAAAGTATAAAAACAAAAAATAATTTTTGGAATGAACATGTTGATAAAACAAACATTCTAAAATAACGTATTGCCTTTTTGGGGTGGTGGGGTGGGAGTTAATGTGGTGGACAATATTTTTCAAATCTACCAGAACAAAAAACCTAAAATCAATACATTCTCATAACATGATGTAGATGTTATAGCACCATTTCTCAACCTCTAAAAATGTGGACTTTGCATTATAAACAGCAGTATTAGTGCTAAGAATTCTGGAAGCAGAAGTTCATTCATCTTGTGGGAACTCAGATTGGGGAAGGCCAGAATTGGTATCAATCTAGTGGGGTACTTTACCTCATTACTGTGCATAAAAACTAGCCATTGCTGCCTAGAGATTTTAGCACAAAAATTTCCTCGTCAGTACTTCTTTTTATATGTATGAAGATGCCAAAAACCTAATCAGAGACTTTCTGTATGCAAAGGATGTGCTCTACTGCTAAACTTAAAATCTATATTTGCAAATCCTCCAGATAAAAACATCAAAAGTTAGAAATACGTAACTCCAAATGGTAATCACCAATTCCTTAGAATCTTCTGCCATTATTATAAACAAATGCTTATTAAATAATTGTGATATTTTTAAAATGCACTTTGTTCTTATGATTTTTAAAAAGTAGAACGAATTGAAAAATGCATATTATGTAAGCAAGGAAAATGCTCTCTGGGCACAGATAATTTATACTTTAATACAATGATCTTACCGGCAAGTCTGTAAAAGCAATACCTGTAATCAAGAAATATTTAATTAAAATCTGAGCTGTCACAGTCAACACAAGTCATGCTTCAGTGCTCTTGTAGTTAAAAGTATATTTCCATACAAGAGAAAATATTAACAGCTATTCACTTCTTTTTGCTAGAAAATAAATTTAAACAGGCAAGATATCCAATAGCAACCACATTCCATTATTTATATAATTACATTTGTAATGAACAAGGCCAGAAAGCACAGGATTGTCAAAGTATTTATCAAGCAGCAATTTACCAAGTAAAATTCTTATTTTCAGCTTCAAGAAAAGCTATCTGAAAAGCTACTTTTTCAGTTTATTCTTATGAATCATACTTCCACCACTGTGTACCAAACTGAAAAGGGTTACCATACTGCCCTTGCTTGTTTGTTTATCAAATTTGTATGGCCACCACTTTCTCATGGAAAGTGATCCTGAGCAGCATACAATAGTACAATAAAACGGATATAAAACAATTGTTACCTAAAACAATTAAAATAATTATTAATGAGTATTAAAAACTATAATAGTTCTGTATAAAAACAGAACTAAAGAAGTAAAGTAATAAACAGTGGAGCAATAGTGGAGCAACCTTTGAGTTCACCCATCTCCCGGCATATCCAGACCTGCTGGTATAACCAGCTCTTAGCTATTCAACTTATGATACCAAATATATTATTCAAATTTTCAAAGTAACTGCAATAAACCTAATCTAGGACGTTTCTCCAATGCTTACTCTGTCCTAGTTAAAACAAATACAGTATTATTTAAATGTTACATGGTATTATACCAACAAATGCTTTGTTACCAAATTCAGTGGTAAAATAACCGCTGCCTCTTATGTAGCATTCCAGCTAACGTTTTCTGCTACTGCAGAAATGTAATTCTCATGTGGCAAGTTATTTTGTTGTTATCATAAAGACTGCACCTTATCAAGTCAGATATGAAGGACAAATATGTATAGGCAACTCTTTTCTCTTTCTAATACAATGGTGCTTAAATGTTTTGAATCTTTTTGGATTTTCAATATTTCTGTATAAATATGACCTAAAATGTGACTTCTTCTCCACAGAAGACTTAGAACTGGATAAAATAAATCCAATTAAACATATGTCAAAAATATTATCCTTGTTTATTTTTATTGAGGAAATGATCCAAAGTCACAAAATAGTATATGAGCCTCTATGATAATCAGCTCATTTGAAGGGCAAGTTAAAGTCAGGTCGTTCAATCAAAGGGATGATAATCAGGTGTGTGGAGGTGTGTGTGTGTGTGGGGGGGGAGTGTCCTGCCTAAAGAACAGTGTTCAAAATCTGATTTTCACAACATAGGTATGTAGAAAGGTGTCAATGGCTCAAAGAAAGGAGATTTCTGAGGACCTCCGAAAAACAGTTGTTAATGTTCACCAGGCTAGAAATGTTGTAAAACTATTTCCAAAAAAGCAGATTGTTTATATATAGAGGCAATTCTCCAGGAGGCCTCAAAGAACAGCAGGGTAATAACAAACTAAAGGCCTCTCTTGCATTGCCGAATGTCAATGTTCATGAGGTCACCAACAGGAAAACTTTGAACAATAGTATGCATGGCAGGATTGCAAGGAGAAAGCCACTACATTTCATCAACAACGAAACAAAAATCTTATCCGAATTGTGTATTGAAATCTCTTTCTTTTTTCTCTATTGATAAGAGTTCTAGAGAGTTAAGACTGAACTCCTCAAAGTCTTTTTGATATCATTTTCAACAGTTAGATCTGAATGCCACAGCCAATTACTTGTGGTGGGTTTTTAGTTGAAAAAACTTTATACCTACAAACTACCATACTTATTCTACTTTATTTGCCAGCACATTAATAATGCCTTCACTTTGGCTCATTTCAATACTTTACCTTCAACAATATTAAATGGATGTTACAACAGAATCCCATTCACCAACAGAAGCCAGAAGGAAACTGAGACCCTAACTGATATATTTTTTGTTGTCTCTACCACGGTAATATACATGCAAGAATATTTTCACTTTCTCTCAACAAAAAATCAAATGTGTTACGAGGGAGAGGCAATTTTTCCTGCTAAAAGGTCACAATCCTGCCATCAACAGCATAGTTGTCAAGTTTTTATCTGCAATGATTTCCAAAAGAAGGGATGAAGTGTCTTAATTATGAGTAGGGATTTTTCTTTTGTTTTTAACTTGTAATTTCAGAAGTTTTACACAACTTTTTATTGCTTCTGTTTAATTTGCTCACTATTTCAGTGTTTCATATTGCTTGACCATAATTATATTTAATTAATACAAATCCAGCTCATCTTTGCTCTCTAGATTTCAAAATTCTGTGTTATAATGGCAACATATTATCTAAGTTATCAACAATTCATATGAAAGTCTAATTGTTCTACTAAAATGCTATGTATTTTATCTAGCATTCTCAAATCAAATACAATATTTTACCTTAAGAAACTGCCCTGAAAAATTAGGTCTATTAGTTTTTCACTTTTGTTGAAGATAAAAATTAAAACTGTAATGCATTCATGGTACAACACGAAACCAACGGAACCAAAACTGGGAAACTATCACATATGTGTTCATTTCATGTTTTTCACTGAATGTATAATCCCACATTCTTATTTGTTTAATTAAGCTGTACTGAAAAACATTTAACTTACTCAAACATTAATTCTTGAGCTAACCAGAGTAACTGGAAAGCAATCGTATTAAAGTCTATATTTACAATAAAATAATGTATATAAATTTCACAGCTATTATCAAATTGCCATCCACTGATATTGACAGATCATAGTACCAACAGGTAACAGCAACTGACTGTTGTTTGTATTTCATTTTTTTATGTATTGTGTTTTTATTGTTTTTATTTGCTCCCTTGAGTCACTGGTTTGAAATGGGTGGCTATACATATGAATGAATGAATGAATGAATGAATGAATGAATGAATGAATGAACAAACAAATGAAGTTTTCTGAACTTTCATTGATAAAGATCAGAAATACTTTTGGAATTCATTTACTGTTTCAGGAATGTCATTCCCACAGAACAGAAGCATGTTTCAAGCATGCTATTAAACTGTACTTTCATTTCAAACTAATAATGTTTTATTCTTTTAAAATGGATAACCATGGATATTACATTTCTCCAAAACAGATCATAGACCCCAGAGAGGTACTAATAAGGACCTTGCTTGAGAAACCAAGACCTGTTTAAGCCAAACTTTAACCATTATATTTTTGGTGTGTTTGTTTTTTGGTCAGAGTTAAACTCTGAATCAAAATTACATATATGTAAAATTTAGAAAGATTTGGTCAAATTTGCTATCATACAGTATTTGATATTTTCACAAAATAGAATCATTTTTCCATACCCAAACTATGCCCATTCTTTGTGTAGAAGCAGGTATTGTTGATAAGGTTTACACAACAACCAATGACATCACCAGTTGTAAATGTTGGACCATAGGGCTGTCCAGTTCCCGAGGAACAAAATGAGTGCCCGTCATCTCCATGGTAACCATATGAATGTTTATCCCAACCTAGAAACAAGACAAAAATAAGTATTTACTAATATCATAAAATGCCCAGAAATAGATTGAGAGCTTCATCTAAATTTAATTATTCTTTCAATAGATTCAAATACTATATCAAATCCTTCTAGTTTGTTTAAGGCTGGATGCAAACTAAATGTCTGGACCATCTCAGCCTCAACATACAAGAATTTTTTTTAAAAAAATGTTTTATAAAGACAGGAAGACAAACATTGTCTTCTCAGCTCAAGAAACAGAAGGTACCATGGATATATAACTTAGCTATGTGTGTTTGCAGCACTATGAACTATTAGATAGGAAGAACATTTATTTATTTCTTTGCTGTAATCTAAATGCTGCTTTAATCTAAAAAAGAGTATAATTAACTTACAGAATAAGATAAATAAGAATGAATATTAAAATAACACAGTAGTAAAATCTATATCAACAGCACTCCAAGGAGTAGTCTAAAGTAGCAAGAAAATCTCCATCACCACAAAGTTATTCCCAAAGTTTAATGGATTTAATTTAATTTAATGGCTTAATGGATTTCCAAATGGGAAAATAGGTTAGAGCCACACTGACCTCATAAAGAATGCTGTTCCAGAGAAGGGGGCTATAACTAAAATGGCTTGTTGCTATGGCTCCTGGATATGACATTTTCTAAGGGCCCAGAGTCGAAGATGATGCCATAAATATCAGTACCTAAGCCATACAGAGCTTTAAGGTAACAACCAGCACTTAAGTTACACCCAGAAGAAACCTGGTAGTCAGTGAAGCTCTTGCATTAGTGTTAAACGGGAAAAATTAAAGGCTCCCATCACTTTAAAAGTGCTGCATTTTTAACTAGTTGAAGCTTTGGGGTGATTATCAGTGACAGCCCTATGAAAAGCACATTGCAATAGTCCAAATTAAAGGTGACCAGGCATGAGTGACTATGAGCAAGTTCTCCAGGAAAGGCCTTAATTGGTGCACAAGATGGCGTTACACAAAGGTTCCCTTAATTATAGTTGCCACCCATTCATCAAATAATCTGTCCCCCGATTCAGCACAGGCCATAGGTTATAAGGGTTGGCATGTAAAAACTGACTGTGAAGTTCTTGTTCAATGCAGGATTTGAAAACAGCAGAAGAGGTACTGAAATGTTCTCTTTGTACCTAGGAAACAGTATTCTCCCCTTCTTCTCTTCCCAAGTCATCTTCTCTAGTGTCAGTTCTATCAAGATTGCTATTGGCCTGCTCACCATGCTGTTAGGTTGAAATTTTCTCACACATTCCTGTATTATTTAGTTGTATCAGCCTTATATAAATAAATTAACAGAGTTTAGAAATCTTCAGTAAACTGACTTGGAAAATGAACCTGGTTTTGGCATTACAACATGAAATTGTCTGCTACATCTCAGGCTAGAGCTAGACAACTATAAAAAGCACATGATGTATGGAAAGTTATGTATGACTCTTGGCATTCTGCATTCGTAACAATAATCTGCTGAATTTTGTATGAGAACAAATGATTAAAATCTGGTTCAAAGTAATGAAATTAATTCTCCCCTTCTCATTTTCCTTCCCACTACAATTTTTAGAAATGTAAATAAATGCATATAAAGAAGTTTATAAATATAATGATTTATTCAAGAACAATTCTCCTGGTTTCAATGAGACATATTCTGAAATATGTGTATATAGTTGTTGTTAAACCTTTCAGACCAGGAATATTTTCTGCATTTCCTCTCCACTGCTTAAGGACAGTTAGAATACACAGTACTGGGGATAAAATCACAACCGGTCTTAGAATGTATCAGTTATGTAATTATTATTTAAAATGCATTTTAAAATAATTTTCCTAGTTTAAAACTAAATCTACGATTTATGCCACTGTTACAAAAATAACTGTACTTGAGACTGACTAGCAGTGAAGAATGACTGGCTATAAAACTAGTCTAGATTTTTACACTATGGTTTGAGAAATTAAAAAAAAAAGTCACATAGTATCATCTTAATTAATTCTCACTAAAAATCCAAATTAGACAAGATGTTTCTTCAATGTTTACATTAGCTATTTTCAGCCACTGAATGATATGGTATTATTCTATAGTTCCACCTTCTATTCCTCATCCTACACATATTCAGCTGGAGGAGAACATAAGTATGTTTGATTGAACTGGCATAGAGAATTTCATGTGATTCAGTATCCTAATAAAAAAGTTCCAAAATATATCAGTAATAGCACAAAACAGTTGAATAAATCTTGTCTTCAGTTTTCAGGCAGAATGCATGAAGTCAGGAGGAGGATAGAGGCTAAGGCCAATATGTACATCCTTTTGTCTGTTCAGTTTGAAGTCCTTCATTCATTCAGCCATACATAAAGTAACCTAACAACTAGCTATATTTCAATTAAGAAAAAAAGGATTTAAAACATTTTTTGTGGAGAGAGTGGTAATTTAAACCACCATGCATACACAAAATGAAAAACAGTGCAATTCAGGCAATTATCAACACAGAAGCCTTTAAGTATTTTATAATTAGCAATCAATTCCTCCAAAGCATTTACAAAGCAGAGTTTCAAATAACTGCTAAGAAAAACATGTTAGTGATAACTCTTTTTGGCCAATTGTTTAGGAAGTGTTCCTCAAATATATCGTGCTTAAAGTGAAATCAGCATCAGAAAGAAGAGTGTAAAAACTATCTTTTCAAATTCTCTGTTAGCAACTCAACTCCTTTTCTTGGTCAATATGTTACATTTTGAGACTTCCTAAGCCACAGGTGTCAAACTCAAGGCCCGGGGGCCAAATGTGACCCGCCACGTCATGTTATGTGGCCCACGAGAACGGCAAAGTTCCAATTGTCTTTAGGACATTTGGTTACATTTATACTGTCTTACAGTTACATGTGGCCTTTTGAGGGAAACCATTACGCAGTTACATGTGGCCCTCAGTGAAAATGAGTTTGACACCCCTGTCCTAAGCAGAGCTAAGATATTTACATAACAGTAGCATGTTTTGTCCCTTTTTTTGGACAAAAACATCAATCTATATGAGTAGCCTATTCCAAATGACATTTATACTGAGTTACAGAGTGCTTTTTTCAGTTGTGTTATGCAAAATGGTGTTTAACTGATGTTTGCATTCAAGGCCTGCATTATCTTCCTGCAAATCACTCTTGAAATATTGGAGTAAGTTTTGATAAGATATGACAAATTATAGCTTGAATAAAAACCAACAAAAACCAATCTAGGATTTTTAAATTTCTAAATCCTAGATTACATTAAAAACTTATTAAAGATAGTTCTCATTTGGAGAAAGAAAAGCTGAATGGATTACTATACCATAACAATAAAGAGTTGTTAAAAAAATAATTATTGTTCATCATACCTGGTAGTCTGTTCATGTTCACTCCTTGAGCTGAGAGCCCAATTCCCATATAACTGAAAAATGGAAATTAAAGAAGTCATCTTTCTCTGCTTCATATATACTCATTTCAAAACAGTAATGAAACAAAAAGGCAATTTTTCAATTTAATTTATTATTTTACTCCAGCTTTTCAAAGATAACACCAACATTTTTGACTTTTTACTCAAAATATTTGTTTGATTTTTATTATTCTCCTTTCCTGAGAGTATTAAAGACTGATAATACACTTTTCCAAAATTCAGATTTTAAGGAATTATTGAGCATTTCTTCTGGGGTAATTGACTACAAAAAAAAATCCTGTGAAGCTCAATCATAATCTCCTATCACACAACAATTCAGCAATGTATTTTTATGTAAGAAAACAATACGAATTTATCAAGTTATAAATTATAATGGCTAAAATAAATTATGCATTTTATAATTAATGCTGTAAGCGTTAGTAGAATTTAAGAAACTATAAGTGCTAGAATCCAGATGGATTACCTCTCAAGGATTATCCACCATGCCCTACTTTTGCTCAATAATGGATTCAAATTCTAAAATTAGTATAGATGACTCCCAACAGAATTGTATAGGCGTTCCCTATCAACTTTATGAAGAACATTATTTTCCTAAATTACCATTTTTAAATGCAGAATATGCTAGATATACGTTCTATCTTGTTAATGCAGAGCCAGGTTATCCAATCCTTCCTAAATGTTTTGGATATCAACTCCTGTTAACCCCAGCCAACATGAACATCACTTTAGAATTTTTGGGAAATATTTAAAATATCTGGAGGTAGATTATTCATGGGCTAAGCTTGTATATATTTATTCAGGTATTTTACTCAGGGGAATGTGTTCCAAAGAGGATGAACAGATTCAAAGCCTTAATCTGAAATCAAGTTATTATCTGGTTGATTGCCTTCCAGTCTGGATCTGGAAGTCCCACAGGATCTCAGTTCTATTATTCTCCATGAATCACTCATCTGGACGTGGGAGGGTATTGCCCTACTACACTGCGCAAATGTCCCTGTACACAATGCCAGCTACTTGATTGTGCCTTTCAATATGTGCTGTTCTTGCCTGAAACTTATATCCTGTCACTATGTTTTGGACTGTCTCTGAGGTCTCTATCTGCAGAGTTTGTAACTTGGGTCCTACCTAGTGCAGCAGACCCCTGCTTCTATAGATCTGATGCTTAGTTCCTGTTCTTGTGCTGCTGTGACTAGTGTTCTCTTTCAGTCCAGCTCTTTCCAGTCACTGGTAGGATTTCCCAATGTCAACCACCTCAGCTATCTCTTGATAGTACATCCCTTGTAGATCTTGTCCTGCAATGGCATTTCCTCTGCTTGATCTTTCTTTGTCCATTGCTGCCTCAGACATTCTCTCAGCAGCTCATGTTTGGATGTTATCTTACTGATGTACTCCAAGATACTAAAGGTTTCATCTAGGACATTGCTTTAGATATTGTTTCCAACTAATCTACTATATCTGGGTTTTGGACGTTGGGTGGAAAACTTTATAGATTGCAAGGAGCTTTTGGATTTTAACACCATTATCTTCCATGTCCTCCTTTGGCCAGCTCACTATATTGGCAGGTTATCTAATGTCTAGCAGGGCATACATGTTGATGACATGGAACTTGCTCTTTATGAGCTGGCTCTTCAGGACCTGGTCTTATCTTTGGTGTTGGTGTCTTCCTTGCCTCCTCCTTTTTCATCTGGATGGGCAGCAACAAACTGAGGCTCAACCCTTCCAAGACCGAGTGGCTGTGGTTTCCGTCCTCCCGGTTTAGTCAGATGTCTATCTCTCTACCCCTTGGGGACGAGTTATTGTCCCCAGGGGAGAAGGTGCGTAATTTGGGAGTCCTCCTGGATCCACGGCTGTCGTTTGACCAGCAGGTCTCGGCCGTGACCAGGAGGGCTTTTTACCAAGTTCGCTTGGTCCGCCAGTTGCGCCCCTTACTAAGCCGGGAGGACCTCCGCACAGTCACTCAGGCGTTGGTGGCCTCCCAGTTGGACTACTGCAACGCTCTCTACTTGGGGCTCCCCCTGGGGTGCACCCGGAGGCTGCAGTTAGTACAGAATGCAGCTGCGCGGATGATTGTGGGTGCCTCTCGGCACTCACATATAACACCCATTCTCCGCGAGCTGCACTGGCTGCCTGTGGCCTT
>JAOYMU010000292.1:9504186-9515777 GCA_025802295.1 Psammodynastes pulverulentus | reverse complement strand
TTCGAGCCTCCGGGAGGGCGAAAATGGCCTCAAACGGGCCAAAAATCAGCTGGGAGGCACGCGCATGCGCAGTGCAGATAAGTTTGCCGATGGCTCGTGTGTCCGCACAAATGGCTCTGCGTGCCACCTGTGGCACGCGTGCCATAGGTTCGCCATCACTGATCTAGCATATCCTTACAGAGAACCTCCTCTGCTGTATGAGTCAGTATTTGCAATAAATCATATTTTTAAGAGTTAGTCTCATACTGTTAGTCTCATACTGTTCCCAATAACATAATTTCTAGATACAGCTTTACGTAAGCAGACATTTTTGTTTACCTAAGGAGATAAACGGTATCCCCAAAGCCTCTTTTGTTTTTGTTTTTAATACAGACATACTTAATACCAGTACACATATAAATCCATTATTTGTGGAATCAAAGTGTTCATTCAATGCCATACAAAAATGCAACTGCACTATGTATCTATTTTACAACAAATTCATAGAGTGGATCATATCTTATGATTTATGATGAATGTATTTTTATGATGACTATGATCATGATTTATTACTTATAACTTTTATGTACACTGAGAGCTTATGCACCGAAGATAATTCCTTATGTATCCAATCACACTTGGCCAATAAAGAATTCTATTATACTTGTTGAAGTATTCTACAGAATTTTTCAGTAATGTTTGACAATAATTATAATAATTACAATTGGAATTCCTTAGAAGGGAATTCTAATATATCAGATCTCATCCTACCAGAATTAATGTGACCAGATTTCCACTTCAAAAAAAGGTCATAAAATCCATCACTGGGAGTGAAATGCAAGTGATCCTTGAATTGATCTATAAAAGAACTATCAAGATTGAAGTTTGAGATGTATTCACAATAGAACACCTTTGCCACTACAATTTAGGCTAGAGAAAAATAATTCTGTTGCTGTTATTATAAAAAATTGGAAATCAGAAACCCTTTCTGAACTATTCAAGATAATTTATCTAATGATGATGATGTTACCCATTCAGTCATATCTGACTCTTGGTGATTCTATTGGCCAAGTCTCTCCACATCTTCTGATTTTCCATTACTTATTTTTAGCTAATAGTCAGAGTCAGTTCTTACCCAGTTAGAAGAACAAAGTCTGTCTGTTGTTAGAGTAAGAAATAGAGGGAAATTGGGCTCCTACTGAAGATGGACGGCTGTTTAGCTCACTGCATAAAGTAGCTTGATAGGAAAAAGAAGCACCGAACTATGAATTTTCATTTCACAATAAATAGGGCTCACTTTTGTGCAGTTTTTAGAGTGAGTTCCTATCTAATAGATTCCTAGCTTTTCGACAGTAAATTACTTACCAGAAGTTTCTGGACTCTTACGTGCCTTAACTGGATTCAGCCCTGTCAGACAAAACCCAATACTAATGTCCACTTCTGTTTAAATAATTTGAAAAATGGAATAGACAAAAGATGAAATGAAGTTATTGAGAGCAAGTAATACACAATATATTTTTATCCAAAGATAGAAGGAAGGAGAGGTGGCCTAGCAACATATTTCATTTTTTGGCAATATTTGTAGAATGCTACCATTCCTTGAGACTTAGGGCAGTGAACAGCAAGACAGATATAAAAACAACCAGTTTTTTAAAAATGAGACAAATACATACAACTGAAGATGGGTGCCCACAGCCAATTAAGGTTTCAAGTACAATGGAGTAAAACAGACCGTACCATCTTGAGAAATGCAGAAGTGAAAGGGCTAAGCATATGTCGGAGGGGCGGGCGCATTTTCTAGACTGTCCATGTACTATAGAGAATTTCTGCATCAGATCCTCATGCCATGTTTATTTAATGCAGGAGGGACTCTCTGTAGTCCCTTTCTAGGTGTCCAATCAGATGTGCCAATTAATTCTGGTAAGATGATACCTGATGTTTCTGATGCTCCGTCATGTGGGGCTTTATAGGTATTCACCAGCATTCTTGATTTAAACCAAAGCCTAATGCAGTGACTTTAGTGTTTGTAATATTCTACAGTGGAAAGGTTGACCTGCCAACAGCCCAAGTACGATGTTCTGTACCACCTGGGGCTTCCAAGTCATTTATAAAGGCAAACACATGTACAACATATTAACATAGTGGTGCAAATAAACTGTGATCAAAGCATGGGCTACCTTCAGATAAGAGTTTTTAAACCTCTCAGAGATGGCTTAAGTCTCATAGGCAACAACAATTTCATTTGATGGGATTTAATCTCAGCTAGATTAAATCCCATCCAATGGAATGATATTTTGCCACATCTAGTCCCTGACTACCTCCATAGGCTTTCTATGGCACCTCCAACTCAGATATTCCTTGCGGCTGAATTTTATCACCTTCTGAATAATCTTCTTGAAAAAGGAAAGTTGGAGCATAAGCAGAAGTTGTCAAAGACTGCAGATTCAAGTAAGACCTTTTAAAGAGAGACCTAGTAGCCTTAGGTATCCTCTCAAGAAAGTATTGACTATCTCCTGGATCCAGCCATTCATATTCTACCTGAAGGCGCGTTGTCCAATCTGCAGATAACAAAATTCACAACTGCAGAGCACGATATCCATTTCCTCAGTTTCTACCACTTTTGAAACCTGGATTCCTTCCTTGCCACAGTCGTATCTAACTAGGGTGGATATAAGCAACTTTATCTTTTAAGAAAATTGCAAATTCATCTGGGAAACTTGCAGGAATTTTGTTGCATCTATCCTTTGTTAAAAGGGTGTAGAACATTTCATATAGGGTTACCAGGCAGAAATCTGCAGGCATAGTCAGTAGGAAGAAGAACTGATATTTTGCCACAGTTACCAAACACTGGTTTTTACCAATCTGTAATTGCATCTATTTCTGATATTTTCTCCCATTACTATAAGTTCCTGCATGTGCTTCATGTCCCTCAGCTACCCAGGAAATCGAAAAAGCTGCTTTGGGTGGGAAACTTGGAAGAAGCTTTGCAGGAACAAACTCAGAGATCTGGCCTCCACAGAATTTCAAAGATCAGCTAGGCATGAGATGAAAAAGCTTGCCAAATTGTCAGAGAAATCCCCAAATGCAGTCTGGAATCTGGCTCAATTACTAATTGCCTGGGATGGATCTATCTAAAGAGTTGTTATCCATGCAGAGAAGTCCAAGGATCTACGATGTACACTTTGAGTGATCTGATTATGAAAGTGACTGATGGCAGTGTCTCTCATTTTCATATCATGTCTCATCTTCTCCACAATAGAGAGAATAGAGCTGGAAGAGACCTTGGAGGTCTTCTAGTCCAACCCCCTGCTCAAGCAGGAGACTTTATACTACTTCAGTGGCTGTCCAGTCTCTTCTTTAAAACCTCCAGTGATGAAGCACCCACAACTTCTGGAGGCAAGCTGTTCCACTGGTTAATTGTCCTCACCAGTAGGAAGTTTCTTCTTAATTCCAGGTTGCTTCTCTCCTTGATTAGTTTCCATTGTTTCTTGTTCTGCCCTCTGATACTTTGGAAAATAAGTTGACCCCTTCTTCTTGGTGGCAGTTCCTCAAATACTAGAATACGGGAATAGACCAGGTTAGTATGTGCCCACCTGTGTATATTGGAGGCATGAAGTCATGGTATATGGTAATGATGGCTAACCATTTTTTCCTCAGGTGCCAAAAGCATATGCGCGTGCGACAGCATGCATGCATGAATGTCCATACCCATAATGCAATGCCCCCTGTATACCCTGCCCCCCACATATGCGTGCATGATCCTCCCGCATCCCGTTTTGGGTCTAGCAGGCCTCCCTGAAGCTTTCGGAGTCTGGAAACGGCCTGTTTTCTGTACTTCCAGTAGGCCCATTTTTCATTCTCCCCAGGCTCCAGAGGCTTTCCTGGAGCCTCCGGAGGGCAAAAACAGCCTCCCCCGGCCCTCCTAAGGCTCCCTGGAGGCCAGAAATGGCCCATTTCTGGACTTCCGGTACTTCCAGGAAGCCCGTTTTTTGCCCTCCCAGAGCCTCTGTGGAAGCCCTGTAGTTATGTGGCATCCAAAATAGGCTGCGCGGAGACTCCTGGGAGGGGCAGGGAGGCATGGGTAGGGCCAGCCGAAAATCAGCTGGCCAGCGGGAGGTGCAGGCGTGGTGGAGCTGACCTAGGGCAACGGCTTGTGTGCCCGCAGAGATGGCTCCACGTGCCACCTTTGGCACATGTGCCATAGGTTCGCCATCACAGGTATATGGGATTCCTGTCTCAGAGCACAGAGACTGAAGTCATCTATGATCTGAAGCCTTGGAAATTCTGTCTATCCAGGAGCTGATAAGGACTGCTGTTGGACAGCTAAGAGTTGCTGTAGGTGGGTGGCTATCATTATATCATCACTGAATCATGTATACTTCAAAAGATCTACCTAGAGGCAGCAGAGTATTACTATCACAGAATATATATATGAGGTTCATATCCAATTATTCAGGCCTCATTCTGTAGTAAATTCTATAGAAGACCAGGCTCTTTTAATAATTCGGTGTATCTTAAAATGCTAAAAGTAAATGTAAACAATCTGTTCATTTATTCTTTTTTTAAAAAATCTTGTCTTACCCTGCCCCCAGCCCTCTTTGTAAATGTAGCAGAAACAAGTTTTCTCAGCCTTCTTCCCTTTTCTCCTTGCTGTGTTATTTAATTTAATTTAATGCTGTCAGCAATATATCACAAGCTAGTCTGCTTGATTTTCTTCTTCCATGCTTCTTTATTCTTGAAACGAAGTTGATAATAATCTTAGTCTTGTACAGATCAGGATGGGAAGCAGACAAACAGCTAAAACACAACACTCAGGCGGCGTTATAAATTTTAGTTGCTGTCACTATGTTCAGCTACTGGTGGAGACTATTAAATAGGAGCTTTTCAAGTCACCGAAGAAGAGCAATTGCCAGAAGCTGCTCGTGGACTGCAGATTATGCATTCTTTGGAGCATGTGGCCATTATAGGAAGGAATCTTCCATATGCCCTCCAAACAAAAGTAACAAGCTGGTTTAGAAAAAGATGTGAAACAACAGAAAGGAAAATGGTCTAAATAGGAGAGAGGAAATCAATATGTGACCAGAGTGTTTCTGTGCATGTATGTTTATTTATTGGTCTGCTGCAATCTTTCTCAACCTAGGCAACGTGTCTGGACTTCAACTTCCAGAATTCATTGCAAGCATCGAATCAGATCTGGATTTTTAGCCCCTTTTTCATTACCCCTCCAGACTAATTTAGACTAAAATAAAGAATCCACGCTGTAGAAAGTTAGCACCCACCCCTCCTAGGAGAATGAAATATTTTATTAAAAAGGCAGAATATTATATTTCCCCTAAAAGAGAAATGGAAATCTTAAGGGAGATAGAAACTGAGCTCCGGCTCCCTGCCCCCAGCAGATATTTGGTGCCCATTGAGCAGGACTGGGCCAACCTATCTACAAGACAAAAGACCTTCAGCTCCAGGGTCATGGGATTAAGACATGACTCTCCAGGACGTAATAGGATTAACCCATCTAGCAGCAGGGCTCACTGCATTGCAAAAATTCCTAAGGACATTACATCAGCCCAGGCTTCAACCAAACTTATCTCAGACAAACTGCTAAGATTTGCACATGGCCCCTACAGCAGCCAATAGAATTCATTTCTTGCACAGGAACAGGAAACTTAAGAATAAGGTCCAAGAGAGGGTATAAATAACCCTCATTCTCCAGTGTGAGCGATGGGATCCAGGAAGCGTGGGTTGACTCTTCCAATCATAGCCTCAGACAGAGTGTGGAAAGAACCGAGGACCGCCTCCTGCCAACCATCCCCCAGTTCGACTCTGTCTGTTGCCATGATTGGACGTATCAATCCCTTCTCCTAGATCGGATTGTTAGTGTGGTAATTGGTAGAAAGTTTTTTATTTTAATTTATTCTGTTATTTAAAGACTTAATACAGTGTGAAAAGCCATGGGCTTGATACCATTGTGCTGCACTTCGTGAAGAGACTATAACGGAGCAGGCAAGCTAGCTTTACAGCGATCACCTTAATGTGATAGTAGAGGAAGCTGTTAGAAGCCTGGATAACCGCTAGAAGCGATCAGCTTCCTATTACGGAGTATCGGCGCTTAGCGGAGACTGCTGGTGAGCGAGGGGGCTTTGAAGATAAGCAGAGTCTGAGGAAAGGACGTATGCTGAGCCTCGTTGGAGGCGCCGGGACGCCCGACAGATTAAGTCGCGGCACAAGGCGCGTCAGAAGCTCACAGGCAAGCCGATCCCCAGCCTTTCAAGGGGGATTTGAGGTAAGCAGATTACGAAGGTTGGAAAGGACGTCTGCTGAGCCTTGTAGGAGGCGCCGGGACGCCCGACAAATAAGTCGCGGCACAAGGCAGGTCAGAGGCTCACATGTAGCCGATCTCCAGCCATTTTTCGAAAGAGGCTTGGCGGCAAAGGAGATCGGAACGGTGCGGATTTTCAAAGATTGGGCGCACAGAGGAAATAGGCGCGGATAGCGCATCATCTAGAGCGCCAGGGAGATAGCCGCTGTCATGCGCAGTGCGCAATGACAGGGCTATTTTCGGTTTTGATCAGATTGCATTGGGCGAAGTGGGGAGAGAGCGTGAGATCTCACCGCGGCTCAGGAATCAATTGCAAATTCACAAGCCACATTGAGAACGTTAGGAGAGGAGGTATTTGGGCTTCTAACCCTGATCCCCGCTAGGCGACCAGAGGATACCGAGAGGCCCTCAGTCTGTCAGGCGGGAGGAGCTGCAGCTTGCCGGTCAGCCTTGCAGCCTAGGAGATCAAAGCATTCCTACCTCTCCAGACACGATCCAGTTATTATTATGGAGGCTCATCCTCTAGGAGAAGTGGCAGAGAAGGCCCAGTCTAAGAGGGCTGTTAAAGACAGGGCTGCCAAAATGAAGGAGAAGGCCCTTGCACAAGCAAAAGGCTCAAAGGCCCAAGAGAAGGCGGATCTGCACTTCCAGAGGGCCCTGGAGAAGCAGATTGAGAAAGGGGCCAGAGAGGCGGAGAGGGCCGAATCTCAAGGCCCTATTGAATTGTATGAAGCCAGGCCTGGGACTAGCAAGGAATTTTTGACCTTTTCCTCGCCTAGAGGTACTAAGAGAAGGCTGGATGATAGGGCAGAAGAAGAGTCTCCAGAATTAAGTGAGGCAGAAGAGGTGTTACCAGGACCCTCCGTCTCTGGAGAAGCTTCAGGCCTATCACCCCCTAGACAGCAGACCAGATCACAACAGGTCATGGGGGAGTCTCCAGCAGGTTCTCCCAGGGCAGAAAAGGGACCCCCTGATCAGCAAGCCATGGATATTGAAGGGATGATGGCAGAGGCCATGAGAAGGGGTATGAGGCTGGACTACTACATAGAATAAAATCTAAGACAGCAAAAAGGAGGCAATTTACCTCTAAAGGCAAGTCCAAAGCCCCTCGTGCTCCAGCTAAGGCCCCTGAAACAATTTTTTCGTCTGGTTCCTCATCCTCGTCATCCTCGGAGGACGAGGAAGAGGAGGAGGGGCAGATTGATTGGGAGTTATCGGAGGAGGAAGGCATTCAAGAAGAACAGCCTATATTCAAAGGCTTGTTCAAAACTCATATGTTTAAACCCTTACTAACCAAAGCAAAGGCAGTCATGGGGCTGGGGTTAGAGCAGGACCCAGCCATTCCGTCTACTTCAGCAGGTCTATCTGACGTGCTTTTCGTGGAGGCCAAGGAGGACAAAGAGTCTATTCCAGCCTCTAAGCTAAATTTACAAATTGTAAGGAAGCAGTTGAAAGTTCCTGGGGCTTACCCTCATCCCACGGCATTTGATAAGAAATATTTTAATATGACAGCAGATCTTTCAGATATGCTAGTGACCCCAGAGGTAGACGAGCCGGTTGTGGCCTTGGCCACGCCAACGGCCACATTGTCAGATGCGGAAGATGTCCTTAAACCAGAGGAGAGGAGGGCAGAGATCATGTTAAGGAAAGCCCATCAGGCGGCCGCGTGGCAGTTAAGACGGCCTCGGCTGCCTCATTTTTCACTAGAGCTGCCCTTCTATGGCTGAGACAGTTACAAGCGAAAGTCTCTCCTCAGGACATTAGAGCGCATCTAGATTTTAATAAAATTGTAGCAGCAACTGAATACACGGCGGATGCCACCCTACATGCCGCCAAGTTTGGAGCTAGGGCAGTAGCATCTTCGATCACAGCAAGACGCTTACTGTGGCTGAGACATTGGCAGGCGGATGCCAAGAAAAAATGGAAATTGGCATCAGCTCCGTGTAAGGCAGGCAAGTTATTTGGAGAGACTCTGGACCCTGTGTTGGTCGAGTCTAGGGAGAAGAAGAAGGTTCTCCCTAGCTTGGCCCGCAGGGGGGATAGGTGATCCCCGCCGTCCTTTCGGGGTCGGAACTATAGAGCTAATTACTACAGTGCGGGAGCACAAAGACCATATATATCTTTCAACCAGAGGCAGGATTTTAGAGATCGCCAGGGTTTTAAGGACAAGGACAAGACCCAGCAATTTAAGCGGCCCTTTCGAGGGGGAGGAAGAGCCTATCGCAGGTCACGATGACTCATTGCCTGCCGTCCCAATTGGTGGCAGACTGGGGCACTTCTGCGACCGTTGGGATGAGATAACGTCGGATGAGTGGGTAAGAGACACCGTCCGTTCAGGCCTAAAGCTGGAATTCGACAGAACTCCACCAAAATTATTTGTCAAGTGCCCAAATTTGAGTCCGGGCCTCAAGAGAGATCTCATGGAGGAGGCCATTCTTCATCTAGTCTCAATTCAGGCTATAGAGGGGGTACCTCCAGAGTTTGTTGGGACAGGATTCTATTCAAGGCTCTTTGTTATCCCAAAGGCCTCGGGCGGCTGGAGAGCCATTTTGAATCTCAGTGTTCTGAACAAGTTCGTAAAGTACAGGAGATTCAAAATGCATTCACTGGCTTCCATTCTCAAAGGGATAAGGAAGGGCGGCGTGCTCACATCCATAGATTTAACAGAGGCCTATCTCCATGTTCCCATCCATCCATCACACCGGAGATTTCTGAGATTCTGTTATGCGGGCCAGCATTTTCAGTACAGGGCCCTACCGTTCGGTCTGGCATCGGCGCCACAGACGTTTACCAAGGTGTTGGCAGCGCCGGTAGCTTATCTGAGATCACAGCCCATAAGGCTACAATGCTACTTGGATGATATCTTAATACAATCGTCCTCCCCCCTCCAAGCGAGGAAGGACCTCAGGATGGCCATGCAAGTTCTGCAGGACCATGGGTTCTCCATAAACAGAGCCAAGAGTCACCTCGTGCCCACGACACGTCTTTTACATCTATGGGCAGTAATAGATACAGTCACACTCAAGGTCTATTTGTCCCCAGACAGAGTAGGGGACATCAAAGATTGGATTGCCAGGTTAGGGGGTCACCAGAAGGTGTCTCTGGACTTACTTTCCCAGTTACTGGGGAAGTTGATTTTGTGTATCAGAATCGTCCCTTGGGCGAGGCTTCATGCCAGACCACTTCAGTGGTTTCTCCTACCATTTCAGAAGAGAGGGAGAAAGTTACTGGCCACAAAAGTCAGGTTACCGCCAAAGGTCAGGCACTCACTTCACTGGTGGGCATCGGAGGCATTGACAGTGGGAAGCCGGTTCATAGACCCTCCCAGGCTCACCATAACTACGGACGCGAGCCTATCGGGCTGGGGAGCTCATTTTCAATTCAAGGTAGCTCAGGGGGATTGGTCAGAGGAGGAGAAGAACAACAGTATCAACTGGTTGGAAATGAGAGCTGTCAGTCTGGCCCTCAGAGCTTTCTCTCTAGAGATTGGGGGCAAGGATATTCTAGTCCTCACAGACAACATAGCGACAAAGGCCCATATCAATCGACAGGGGGGCACACGCTGGAAGAGACTGATGCAAGAGGCAAGGTACCTGTGTCTCTGGGTGGAGAAACACCTTCGGTCTCTCAGAGCAGAACATATATCCGGAACCATGAACGTACAAGCCGACTGGTTGAGCAGATCCAGGGTGGACCAGTCGGAATGGAAATTAGACCCGGTATTGTTCAAGGAGCTGTCCGCCCAATTCGGCCTGCCCGTGATAGACCTATTTGCAACATCAACCAATACACAGACCAAACGGTTCTTTTCCCGTTACCCGTCGGTAGGAGTGGAGGGAGTGGACGCACTCCGGTGCAAATGGCCTCGAGGCCTCCTCTATGCCTTTCCCCCGATTCCTTTGATACCAGCGGTCATCAGGAAGATTCTAGAAGAGAAAGCCAGGGTACTAGTAGTAGCTCCGTTCTGGCCCAGACGCCCCTGGTTCGCAGACTTACTCAGCCTCTCGGTGTGCGAGCCGTGGAGGATTCCCAGAGGCAAGATAAGACTCAGCCAGGGCCCAGTCACTCACCCAGATCCCACCTGGCTGCAACTGACAGGTTGGCTATTGAGCGCAACCTGTTAAGAGAGGAATCATTCCCAGAGGGCGTAATTACTACTATTCTAGCCGCTACCATTAGGATTTATAACGCAACTTGGAAAATCTTTTGTGCTTGGTGCAACAAGGCGGGCCTAGATTACAGGAGTTTGTCCATTCTACAACTTTTAAAGTTCTTACAGGAAGGGCTCGACAGGGGACTCTCTCCCAACACGCTCAGGCACCAAGTGGCGGCGCTGGCTTCCATTCTAGTTTGCGAGGGAGCTGATTCCCTTTCCAGATTACCAATCATCAGGCGATTCCTACGAGGAGCCACTAATTTGAGGCCTCCTGTGATTCATCGTTTCCCTTCCTGGGATCTTCAGATTGTACTTCAGGCCTTGCTGTCGCCTCCTTTCGAACCCCTGAGCTCCGTGTCCCTTGAGCTTTTGACTTTCAAAGTGGTGTTCCTCGTAGCTATTACATCAGCGAGGAGAATTTCCGAATTGGCTGCCCTATCCATGAGAGAGGATCTGTGCATATTTCATCAGGACAGGGTGGTCCTCAGATTGGACCCTACTTTCATTCCCAAAGTGAACTCGATATTTCACAGGGTGCAAGAGTTAAACTTACCAAATTTTTGTCCCAATCCGACACATCCTAGGGAAAGGCTATGGCACAAGTTAGATGTACGAAGGGCCTTACGCATCTACCTGAAGCGAACGGAGGATTTCAGAAGGTCAGAGGCTCTCTTCGTGACATTTCAGGGTCCATCTCGATGTTTACGGGCCACCCCATCCAAGATTGGACAATGGCTTAGAGCTTCCATCGCCAGAGCTTATGACTGCCAATCTCTGCCTAGGCCAGAGGGGATTACCGCACATTCAACGAGGAGTGCGGCCACCACCACGGCATGGTCAGCGCAGGCTTCGATAGAGGAGATTTGCAGGGCCGCCACGTGGGCTTCCCCTACCCCATTTATTCGTCATTACCGACTGGACTCCTTCGCATCAGCTGACACGGGATTTGGCCGTCGGGTGTTGCAGAAGGTCGTAATGGAGCGGAGGGGCCTGGACCAGTCGGAGGCCCGCCCATCGATTCATTAAGCTTGGGTATGTCCCACGCTTCCTGGATCCCATCGCAACACACTGGAGAAGGGGCATTGGTTCTTACCTGATATGCTCCTTCTCTGTGTGGGCGATGGGATCCAGGCCCTCCCT
>JAOYMU010000292.1:9412025-9422649 GCA_025802295.1 Psammodynastes pulverulentus | reverse complement strand
CTATGCTGGCTGGGGAATTCTGGGAGTTGAAGTCCACAAGTCTTAAAGTTGACAAGTTTGGACATCCCTGTACTGTTATTGATGTTTTCTGAAACAAGCTAAACATTCCTGCACACTGTATGAAGCAAGGATAGTGTCTGCTTGAATGACAGATTTTCACTCTTTTTGCATGGATCTCGTAGGAAAAAACTGTACAGATGCCATAGATATATAATTTTCATAGAATCCTCAGGTTGAAAGGGACATTAGAGGTCTTCTAGTCCAGCTCCCTTCCCAGTGCAGCAACCTAGATCATCCTGGACAAATGGCTGTCCA
Source organism: Psammodynastes pulverulentus (assembly GCA_025802295.1). Classification (NCBI taxonomy): domain Eukaryota; kingdom Metazoa; phylum Chordata; class Lepidosauria; order Squamata; family Psammodynastidae; genus Psammodynastes; species Psammodynastes pulverulentus. The sequence goes on along the minus strand of JAOYMU010000292.1, from coordinate 9,422,334 downwards.
ACTTTTTCTTGGGAACTTCTAGTGGTGAAGACTCCACAAGGCAGAATGATGTTCAACTGTTGTATAACTCTCACAGCGAGGAAATTCCTCTTTATTTCCAGTTTCTGTCTCCCACTGTAACATATTCCTCCATTGGCTCTTATCTTTGGGGACTGTGGGGAATAAATCTTTCTTCCCTGTGACAGTCCTTTAAATATTGGAAGACTGAGATCATGTATCCCTATAACCCTTTTTCTTCTGATTGAACATTGTTTTGTTAGTTTAAGTTGTGTCCGTTCTTGGTGACTTTATAGGCAAATGCTCTCCATGCTACCCTCTCAGGCACAGCTGCTTTCAGTTGCTGGGTGTTCAACTCTGCATTAATTTGATTCAATCAAGCCAGCAAGTTCTTTGCTTGCCCCTTCTTCTTGTTCCACCAACCATTCCCAGCATCATTGCCTTCTGCAATGAATTCGCACACATGACACCGCCAAAGTAAATCAGACGTCTTCTGATTTTGCCTTCTAGGATGTTTCTGGTTTTATACAATTGAACACCTCTCTGTTAGTTATTCTGGCTGTCCATGGTAGTAACTGTGAGAGGGATCTTGGAGTCCTAGTGGACAACCATTTAAATATGAGCCAGATGTGTGCAGCAGCTGCCAAAAAAGCCAACACAATCCTAGGCTCCATTAACAGAGGGATAGAATCAACATCACATGAAGTGTTAATACCGCTTTATAATGCCTTGGTAAGGCCAAACCTGGAATGCTGCATTCAGTTTTGGTCGCCACGATGTAAAAAAGATGTTGAGACTCTAGAAAGAGTGCAGAGAAGAGCAGCAAAGAGGATTAGGGGGCTGGAGGCTAAAACGTATGAAGAACGGTTTCAGGAACTGGGTATGTCTACTTTAATGAAAAGAAGGACTAGGTGAGACATGACAGCAGTCTTCCAATATCTCAGGGGTTGCCACAAAAAAGAGGGAGTCAAGCTATTCTCCAAAGCACCTGAAGGCAGGACAAGAAGCAATGGATGGAAACTAACCAAGGAGAGAAGCAGCCTAGAACTAAGGAGAAATTTCCTAACAGAACAGTTAATCAGTGGAATGGCTTGTCTCCATAAGTTGTGGGTGCTTCAACACTTTGCCTGAAATAGTATTAGAGTATCCTGCTTGAGCAGGGGTTTAGACTGGAAGGCCTCCAAGATCCCTTCCAACTCTGTTATTCTATTCTGTTCTGTTATTCACTGTCTGGGCAAATCACTAAATGAGGATAGATATAGGTTTGTACTTCTTGTTAAGGTGGACCGGATACTCCATTTCCTGTGCATCTTAGTTTTACTCAGAGTATTCATGGATAAGTCACATTCCTGCTTTGCTATTTGAAAAGCAAAATCTTGTTCTCATGAGCATGTAGTTTAGTATGCATTTTTGCACATACTTGGTCACTAAATATGCCTTTTAAATGTATTTAAGCTTCAACTACAAATGTACATGTCATTATGTACTTTGAGCCAAAAATCAGAAAAGATGAGCTAAGTTGGAAACTTAAATCATAACCTCAGGATATTTCTTCACAGTATATTCTAGAGTTAATATCACTTTATGTTACTGTTATATCTATTTATTTGTCTGTCCATCACCTGTAATGGCTGAGTGATGCTACAAGTTGTTAGAAATTACTACAGAAGAAATGCCTTAGCAGAAGTGGCTACTAACAGGAAGCCCCTATGCCCCACAGCTCCAAAGCAAATGCTATGAAACTTGTCATGTTTGCTCTGGAGCAGCAGTGGAGCAGATTTAAGTTAAGAAATTAATTAGCTTGGCTTTCCAAAACTGGACTTTGGGGTATGCAGTCTCAGATCAATTTATCCTTTGCATGTGGGAATAATCCTACAACTCTCAACCCTCAGTTCATTTATTGTACAAAGCCACAATTCCTTTATAGTTAATTATACATGCTACACGCTTACCGGTTGTCTTCTTACTGTTTTCAGTGGAGAAATATCTTCAAGAAATCAGACACTGGATAGGAATTGGCTGTCATTTTAAATTTTTAGAGCGGTCTGTATAGTGCAATATTCTCTGTCAAGCTGTGTAATTGACTACAGAGCCTTCTTTGGGATGAAATGGCGGCCAAAGTAAGCTGCATTAGAAGTGCTTCCAGAAAGTTGGGATCAGTTCCCAGACTAGCATAAAGGTACAAATTATATGTTGGTCCCTACAATGATGCTAATACAGGATCTTTCATGTTTACATTTCAGAGGGAAATATATTTTCTGCCAAGGTATATCCTCACTCATCCTTGTTGATGATTTAACAGAAGAATAGGTTCTATGAACAGTTGTGCTAAGGCACTAAAAGGCTTGTACCTTTTGGACACAAGGTCAGTCTTGCTTCAGAATTACAGTTCTGTTCATTTCTCATTCATTCATACAACAAAATTAAACCAAGTCTACTTTGTAACATCTGTACATTTTATGAAACATGCACATTTTTCTTATTCCTATTAAAGTTGAAGCGGAGGGTTTAAGATCTCACTGAAGACTGGAAAATAATGTTTAAATAATAAACTGAATTGTGCACCTAACAGAATTTGCTTGGTATATCTTAGTGTTGCTAGGATTCACTTGTGATTACAAATTAACTTGGGCATTAAAAGTTTCCTTTTCTCCTTTCCTCCCATTGCATATTTCATCATTTCCTATTCTGTTTCTATCAGTTGCTGTTCACTATACCATTACATCCTCTTCTCAAATTGAAAACTTAACATTTTCAGTTCAGTACGCAGAATTTTTCATATTTAATTACTTTTTCAATTTTGTAACCAATTTGTATTTCATATGCACTCTGTATGTACACAGAGAGACATATGCACTGTCACTTCATATTTCTCTTGAGCATTTTGTTTTCTTGACTTTGGGATTTATTTTCCTACTCTGTTTATGTAAATGATTTATGCATCCGTGCTTTCCAGATTGATTTTATTATCATCTTTGAGTCAGCATTGCTTGTTTGCTTCATGACAGAAAGAATATGATATTAAAGATGTATGTTGAAAGCAACTGGTAGGTTATACTTCTGGAGCTGATAAACCAATTATCAGAGCAGTCACATGGGGCAGAATTTCTGCTAGGCTAAAATGTTTTGACTATAGGTAGAATGGCATGCTTGATTACTTCCTCAGGCTTAAACAATCTGGCTGTTTGTTCTGGGGAAAAGGTATTATGTCAGGCTTCTAGGTGATATCCTGTCCTTGACAGGTGTGGTCCCACTATTACATTTTGCTCTTTTATTATAACCCATTCAGACAGTTTTGGCTACTGGGTGGTTTAAACATTTTAATAAATGAACAAATGGATGAAATGTTAGATGAGGGAGGCAATCTTCTCAGGTGGCCAAGTTGGCAACAAATGCATCAACCGATTTGTTTCCTTAATGCCACTACTTCCTGTAAATGCAGGGGAAAATGCTATACCACCATCAATGTTATGGGATAGTTTAGGCCAGGAGTGTCAAACTCATGTCGTCATCACGTGACATATCGGGATTTTTCCCCTCTAAACCAGGCATGGGCATGGCCAGCATGTGGTGCATCCGGCCCATGGGCCAGGAGTTTGACAGCCCTAATCTAGGCAGCTTCTATCTACAGTATGGCAAGGGGAAGGAGAATCTTGCTTTGAATTCTTCCATACATAGAGGGCTTTAGTATATATAGGCTGAAATCTGCTAATGATATCTCAAGTAGAGTTCACTATATTTGCAGATGACATGGCTGGATTGGCATCAAGCCAAGGCAGAAGTTGTTTCAATATTGTCAATATTTTATTCACTTTTTTTCTCTCCCCTTCCTAGGTTCAAGGTTTGCTTTTTCAGATCAGCTGAGCTTTGTCTGTTGGTTGCAACAGGAATTGACTGATCGACTTGTCTCTGAGCCTAACATCATGAGCTGAGAGTGACTGGCCCAAAGTCACTCAGCCAGTTTTTATAGCTAAGACAAGACTAGAATTCAGAATCTTCCAATTTCTAACCTGGACTTTTAATCACTAGACCAAACTGGCTCTCATATTTCCTAATTTGAACAGTGACTCTTTTTGTCAGTCTTTTCTCTCACAGATTTAAATGAAATGGCTAATTGCTTCTCTCTTCATTCTATTTCCTTTTCTCTGCACAAATTCCAAAATTCTTTGGTACCAAACAGTTTGCTCTTAGTAAAGAAAATCGTGCTGATAGAAAGCCAGGAATTTCACAATTACATCTAACTCCTCAGATTGCAATAACTGATTTTAATTTGCAACTTTTTACGTCTGCTTGTTGGCACAGCAACGTGGTTAAGGTTAGCGTGTCAAGCAGGCTTAAGCAATTGCTGCTTGTGCATTCCTATGGGGCACACCAAGATTATGCTAGAATGCGAGACGATGTTTATTCTTTCAGAATGGCAATAAACTTAAACAATCTGCAATATAATATACTCTACATATGTTACAATAGTCCTGGAATTGTGGTCCATGATAAGCAAATGATTATAAAAAAGATATACGCTTCATCTGGGAAAGGATTATAAACATATTGGTATTGTGCATGATTAAATTACATGATGATGATACTGGTTCAATTCTTGCCACCTGCAGAAAACAATCCTACATAGCAGATGATGTGAAAAAATTCTGACTAAGTCCCTCAGGTCCAGTTGTCAATTGAGTGTTCATCAGAGGATACCTTTGGAGTTTAGAGAACATGTCATGAGAAACTCACAAACTGACCACCGTATTAGGGGGCCTTTTATAAAATAATGACAGGGAGTCACAAAATTCCCAACTCAAATTCCCAGATCAGTACACGTGAGAATGCTCTTCATCATATCTAGCTTTCCTCAGTAGCCCTGCCAAACTTTGAAATGTAGTCACATAGCCAGGCACTATTTCTTATTTTGTTAGATTGCCTAAGTCCCAAAGGCACTCTTAAAAATGCAGTATATTCCAGAAGATGAAGCCTTACTTTGCAGCCTGCTAGCTTCCCAACTAATTTATATTTTTATTAACATATCTAAATTTTAATAAAACAGACACTACTGAGGTAATTGATTTAATTGACTTCAAATAAGACTGTTTTCTATTATATTTATATCGAAACTGTCCTCCAAGGATTTTGCTCTGATACACCTGAATCAGCTGTACACACAACAATCCTGTGAAATAGATACAACTGTGAGCTCTATTTATATGAGCGAATATATCTGGAAAGTTTAAAGATTGAGGGAAGTTTCTCCAATCTGAGCCCAACATTACATTCAACACATCACTTCAGCACAAACCCTGTGCCTTTGAGTTCACTTCTGGGGGTCACTGTTTTGATGGTGATTTATTACTCTTTCTTAGATTAATTCTGATTAAATATTTTTAGAAAGTGTTTAATTCAACTTGATGTTTCTGTATCATGTGTGATTATGTGATTATTCAATTGCTTCAAATGCATAAGTGTATCCATCTACTTTGTACAATGGCACTCATTGAGAAGCACTAATATGTCCCAAATGGCAGAAGTAACTGGAGGAATGGCTGATGGAGGATCCTGGAATGACTTATGCTTTGCCAGATTCCTCTTCCACTACTGACAAGCTCAGGAGACTTGAATGCCAGGCTACCTGGCAGAGTAGTCTACCATTTGAGTGAAAACACCTCTCACCATGTATAAATGAGTGATTGTAAGTATAAACATCTATGGAGATTCTCAGTCATCCAGGTCATAGTTATCTCAAAGGTTCTTTTTCAAAAGGCAACTGGACTGTTTTTTTCTTTGAGGAGGAGGAAGAAGTTGTTTCTCTTTTCAATCAAGAAGCTTATTTAATTGTGATGGTGTGTGTGTGGGCAGATGAAAGGATAACTACAATTGATGAAGCTTCTTGGATGAGAAGTGAAACATCTTCCTCCTCAAAAAACAGTCCAGTTCCCTTTTGAAAATGCACCTTTGAGTAAGTATATGTACTTCCAGTACTGTTAACCACTAAGGCTCTACACTTAAGGCATAAGTTTAGCTAGCAAGATACATAAGCTTAGCTAGCAAGATACTTAAGAACCAGTTGCTGTAAGCAGCTTTGGCATCCATTTTCATTTTCTACCGGTGCTCCTGACCTAGAAGATCTCCAATTTGCTTCAGAGAATGACTTCAGCCCAAACCTCATTATAAACAATGTCACTTCCTGTGTTTTACTGACTTCACTTTACATGTATTCGCTTTATGTCAACTCCTGTTTTTCATTGATCTCAGACTACCTGACCATGCTTCATGTCTTCCCCACATACATAGTCTCTTATCTCTTGGTTCCCTTTCCCCACATATAGTACTCTTCTGTCTATGGTTTTTTTTGCTGACAACTTGGCATGCAAGTGCAAACACAATGCTCACCTGACTTCTACCTGCTCTTCATGCTTGTGCCTTGACACATGAGCACATATATACACAATCTTGTATCTTCATTGTAGTGTGTTTCCAGCAGTTGAACCATAAAAAGTACAAGAGCTGACCTCTTTAAGGGCAAATGGTCTGCAGCCATATAAGTACCATTCTGTTTTCAAATCAATTTAGGGAAAAATGCATCAATTTTAGTGGCGCAGAAAGTTACCTCAGTCTGAGTCAGTTTATTGCTCTATCTGGCCTTACGTTGTCAACATGGCTGCCACAGCTGTCCAAGATTTAACAGACATTTTTATAGCCTGAAGCATTTCTAGTCCGAAATAATGATGGGAACTGAATTTTGGATTTTCTACATTCAAAATATTCCTTCTTCCTGGTACAGGTAGTCCTCAATTTATGACCACAATTGAGCCCAACAGTTCTGTTGCTAAGTGAGACATTTGTTAAGTAAGTTTTACCCCTTTTGCAATCTTTGTAACCACAGTTGTTAAGGGAATCACCGCAGTTGTTAAGTAAATAACACGGTTATTAAAATAATCTGTCTTCCCGGTTGACTTTGCCTGTCAGAAGGTTGCAAAAGGTGAATCACTTGATCCCAAGACACTGCAACCGTCATAAATATGAACCAGTTGCCAAGCAACTGAATAATAGTCACGGGACCATGGGGATGTCGCAACGGTCATAAGTGTGAAAAATGGTCATCAATCAATTTTTTTCAGTGCAGTTATAACTTTGAAGGCTCACTAAAATGAACTGTTTACAAGTCAAGGACTACCTATATATCATAATGGTGGGTGTTCGGATAACTTTTAAGAATCTCCACAATTCAGTAGTTCTCCTTGTTATTCCAAACTGGCTTTCTTTTTTATCAAGAATAAATGAAAGTTTGCACTGTTTATCGCTGCAGTTCAGTTTGATCCATGTTATTCCAGGTCAAAATTAGGGGTATGTGATCTGTTGTTAAGGTGCACATTCTGAAATAACTCCAGGCCGTTTTTTTCACTGAACCAAAGCCAACTCATTTTATTTTTTTATTGATTTGCATCCCAATTCCTAAGTCCTTGTACAAAGGACAGTTTGTAAATGCAAATGTGATAGATGGACAGATACATTTATATTCATGAGAGCTAAGCAGGTTAGAGTTATTGTGCACTCCCGTGTTGTCAGTAATAATCAGAAAATAGGGGGGATTAATCAGAAGATGTGTAAATAAACAAAAGCCTTTAATCTGATCATATCACTGCAGTTGAGCTAAGCTGACAATAAGGGAAAAATATTTTCCCCATAGATAATAGAGTTTTTATCCAAATAGTCATTCTTCAGTTTCTTACCTATAATAATGGAGCAACAGAACAAATAATTTGTTTGCTTACTTGCTATATTTATTATTTTTCTTCTCTTAGTCAGATCGGTTTTCATGAACTAAAAAAAAATATAATAAATACACACAACTGGAGTTGATTTGAGTCACTTATTTGTCATCAATTTGGGATAGGAGGTTCTTATTTTTTAAAAAAAATAATTTTATTGAACTTTTTAATAGACATAATAAAGACTAGTACAAATTAAACTAGAAGAAAAATGTTCAGAAAGTACAGAAAAAAAGAAAAGAAAAAGTAGATGAAAGAATAAAAATAATAATAAAGAAGTGACTTCCAACCTTCGTCACACTGAGCCTAAACTAATATAGTAACTTTTCATTCTCTTTTAAAGTTACAAATAAAAAAACCCTCTTCTTCTCAGAGCCTAACATTTATCTGTGTATAATCCAGAAATTGTTATCTTTTCAGTCCTGGTTCAGTAAAAAGTCCATTATGAGTTACCAGAAATATCAAGCAAATAGTTTAGCCCTGATCAAATAGTACATTTTTTTCATATTGCTCTTCATAGTGTTGACCTTTAAATCATTCCAATGGCGATGCAGGATTTGATCTTTCATCAATCTTTGGCATTCAAGTGGAATCTTCAAAGCTGTCACCAGCCTACAATACTTTGCTAATCCCATCAAGAGGCATAATCCAGGATTTTGTCATAGCTGTTTTATGTTCACTTCCTTTTCTTGATTTGTCTTTTGCATCCCCATTTTGATAATCTCAATTTTGTTGTCTTCCATGCCAAACTCTACAATGTCTATGTCAGATAAAAGTTTTTAAAGTTTTTATCTTCATCTTCTAAAAGTTTGCCAATCAAAATCTGCATCTTGAGATATGCAAAAAATAAACCCTTTAAGATCAGAAAAATTATAGCTGGCTTAGCCATTTTAACTCTTCTGCCTGATTCTCTCTCATGTCCATTTGCAACCTTTATCACATCTCAGTTCCTATTAATGGGCTTAGTTTCAATTCATTTGTTTCCTACAAGCACAATTGTTTAATTATATACTTGTTCACCAAATTTTTCAGCAAAAATAACCAATATTTTAAATCTCTCTGTTCTCCCAGTCCATTTAAAACTTTCTTAATTCAAAACCCCATCTTTTGCATTTTTGCCAATAGTATATTGTTTTAAATTCTTAAATCTCTATTTAAAGTTTCTTAATCCCAAAGAAGAAGGTGAAATTCACTAGGTTTCAAATTAAGCTTGCTGTTTGGAAGGTCTTTAATATCCATAAAGTGATTAAAGAAAACATTTTTGATGTGATTAGAAAGTGAATTTAGCTGGCTTAGTGTCATTATTAAAGGCTCTGCTGATGATGAAAGCAAAATTGTCCCTATCTTGCTCAGTTCCTGGCATGCAAATGTACCAGAGACTGCTGTTTTATGGTCTCCTTGTGAGAAACTGCTGCACAGAGCACTTGTGGGCAATCTCCTGTCCTCTCCTTCCTTGGAGAGATTTAAAGGATCAGTCTACTCACCAGTCTATTGTTCTTCACAACAGTCATAATGTCCACCCATTCACTCATGACCCATTCGCAAGCCATGTTTGTCTGAAGATATGTCTTCAAACAGACATGACTGGCATTGGAAGCTAACAGTATTCATTTTTCCAGTCTGCTCAAAACTACCTCTAGACATGTGTCTTATGTTCCTAAGATGCTTCAATTACTATATCATTAAAAGAAGGTATTTAATAATGAAAATAAATTTAATTGAAAAGCATTTTATAGTTACTAGGCAACTACATTTTGGGTGGCAATTGATTATTGTAACGGAGTTGTAAATTAAAATGGTTGTTTCTGTCTGGAGTTGTTTAAGACAGTGGTCTATTAATTGCTATAAATAAATGCTCTTTTCTCTCTTTCTATACAATGTAGCGTGTTGGTGCAACGATAAGGAAAATGAATTCTGCCCATAATTAGATTGTCTCTTATTTCAGATGTTTTTGAGCAGAAATATGAAACCTGAAATCTGGGGGTCATGCGTAGCTTCCCTGCCTCTCGTTTGCAACTTAAGACCCGACTATCGAATTTTGGCAGTACGGTTGCTTCATTTTTGTCAGCCCTCCACTGAAATACTGAATTGCTAGTTTGGGGGTAGATTCTGACCTGTTTTGAGGATAGGAATGGCAGCCAAGAAATCTCTGGGTACCACCACATGCCCATAGCCATCCTTAATGCTCCCAGCATGAAATTGCCCTCAGTGGAAATTTGGCCTGTTTGGGAAGGGGTGTAAAAGTGAAGATAGGATTCATTTGCTTCCCAGAAGCTCCTGCTCCCATTCCCACGCCTAAGGCTCCCAAACTGCACACACCCCAAACAACCCTGTCCATTCCACTGACTTTATTACTTCACAAGGTGGCCTGAATCTCCTGTAACCTTTCACAAGGTCAAGAAGTAAAGTTGTTGCTTTCGATCCCTCAAAGGTTCCTGTCACACAGAATCTAAAGCAGGAGTCTCCAACCTTGGCAACTTTAAGACTTGTGGACTTCAACTCTCAGAGTTCCTCAGCCAGCTTTGCTGAGTTCTGGGAGTTGAAGTCCA
>JAOYMU010000292.1:9242779-9255452 GCA_025802295.1 Psammodynastes pulverulentus | reverse complement strand
CAGCTCTCTCCTTCCCGATTGGTCAAACGCCCGCACAGGCGCAGAAGACAAAATGACGTTCCCGACAGGCTGCGGACAAGTAGGAACGAGACGTTCAGATGGGAGGAGAAAAGAAGAGTCGGGGGCGGAGGTCTTGAGCTGCGCGTGCGGTATAAATAAATCGTATAAAAATCAGTATATAACAAAATTTTATACCGATTTTTAATCGAAAATTAGGGGTGCGCGTTATACACGTGTGCGCATTATATTCGAATAAATACGGTATGTAAAAATTAAGTATTAATCCATGACAAAAGAATAAATTGGCCTTATAGCCACACATAGAGAGCTAACTGTAATATATCAAATGCAAACCATATGATATGTTATAAAGTTATAAAGTGTTGTATTAGAGATACCTGTTTAGGAAACTACATTTCCTCAATATGTATTAACTGCCCCTTTTTATCTTTCATTTATTTGATGTTGGAATATTTATTGCTGGAACCCTTATTTTAAGTCAAACAAATCCCACTCCACCCCAGCAGCCCTTTTTTTCTTCTTCGATTGTCCTACTGCCATTGTTCCTATTTTATTTGAGCAGAATGACCCCAAGAATCCTCCTCCTTCCTTTTAAACACTCCACACCAAACAGGAGCACAAGTTAAACAGAAAGCCACAACTGTCTTGTTTACTCCAAAGAATGATCAATGGATCTAAATGAAAGGACAGGAAGCCAATGTTTTCACTGTAATTTGTTAGTTAAAGACTGAATAGTCCAGTTGTAGCTGACAAAGGGCTTTTTTGGGTGGTGGGGTGGTGGGTGGGAGAGGGTTCAGAATGAAGGTCCTGGTAAGGAAAGAAAAGGTGCTGACAGGCCGTGAAATGTGTGGCATCAACAAATTTATTCATCCCCTTCATTAGTTCTGTGGGACGGAGTTACTTAAAGTAAGCTAAAGTCCAGAAATTCACAATGGGGAGACCAGAACTAACAATGGGAAAGAAACAGGAATCTCATTGACTGCAAGCCTCTGCTCATTTTCCTGGAATTATGTCTCATTGAATTCAATGGCTGTGGCAAGTCTGGAAGCGTTAAGTAACACTACAATCCTTACACGTCTATCTAGAAGCGACGATAAGCTTCAATCCCCCCAAAATCTATGCCGTAGCAGATTTGTTACAGCAGTCATTAAAAAAACCAGAAGGTACTTTTTTGTTGTAACTAATATGTCTACCCATTGTAAACAGATACTTTCAAGCAGCTTTACCTGGGTGTTTCTTAATTATTCCAGCTCCAGAACAATAATTACTTCAATATTATTGTGGATATACAAGCAGCTTTAAAATGTGTCCCTGCTGAATTCTCCTCCCACCCCCAAGGATAACTACAATAGGGAGAAATGACTAAAAACGGAAGACTTGTCTGTACAGCATCTAACAGCAAGCTCTGGGAAATCTGAAAAATGGTGGACACAATATTTAATATTAATTCTAGCAGAAAATCTAGCTATTTCATACAGATGCTTTGCAATGTAAATCCAACCCTTGTTTTATCTAGGACACAGTTCAATGAGAGTACAGATGCCTTCCCAGAAAATATCCTTTCTTTAGGAGGAACTAGGAAAAATTATCGCCTACAATGGTTACTGCCATTGTATTGCCATTAGTGTGCTGGACAGACCATCAAGAGCTGTTTATATCCCAGAAGAAATAGCAAACAGATTTGTTGAAAACATAGTAGATCTCAACCTTGTCTACAAGTCTTGCCTTATCATTCCAGAAGTTTTTAATCATGGCATTCTTCACTTGCCCTCTTAATTATCTCACCTCTTTCAGGACCAGAACCTTAGTTACATTGGCCCTTGACAATGGTTGACCCAAATTCCAATTCATCTATTGTCATTTCCCCCAAAGGACAATTTTTCGGGGTAATACTGGGTTCTTGAACAACGTGGTCATCAATTGGAAAAGTGGATCCAACACCTGCAAGAAAATGCTAGGAAGAAGAACATGAGGGCTCCTCACATACCTGCATGAGAGATAATAGTAGAAACTTCCAATGGTATTCAAACATAATTGATCTGATATAGTACAGAATTCTAAGGAAATAACTATGGGCACTGGTTACGTAGTTATTGTATTTTGCTTTTTCTTGCACAGTTCTTACAGCAGCTGTGTGCTTTGCCCAGGACTGTGCAGTTGCAATCTACAGCTGCAACACAACCCCTGTCCTAGGCTTAAGGAGTCATTGACAAGTGTTTGATGCACATCTGCAGATTTCCTAAAGCACAGTTGTCCCTTATATACCACAGACTCCCAAACTCTTGTTGTGATCTGTATTCAAAAGAGAAAGCAAGATTAAAACTCAAAGTACAAAACCTAGATTAAAATTATGCCAAATTAAACATTTGTTCAAAGAGGAGAGTTTTCAGGGCCTCTTAAAAGCAGGAGCGGGATTCCACACAAAGCGGGCAGTTACAGAGAAAGCTTGGGCTCACAGCAAGCAAAACCACCATAACTATGCAGCACTCCCAAATGTCTTCAGTGGTAGGAGGAGACTCATCTGCAATGTTAGTTGAAGACATCTTTTACAGAAGCCAACAGGTCTTTTTGCACATCTAATTGTTCCAATATCTAAGGGGCTGCCACAAAGAAAAGGAGGTCAACCTATTCTCCAAATAGCAATAGCAATAGCACTTAGATTTATATACTACTTCACAGTGCTTTACAGCCATCTCTAAGCAGTCTACAGAGTCATCATATTGCCCCCCAAAATCTGGGTCCTCATTTTACGGACTCAGAAGGATGGAAGCCTGAGTCAACCTTGAGCTGGTCAGGATTGAACTTCTATCGGTTGGCAGAGTTAGCCTGCACTGCTGCATTCTAACCATTGTGCCACCATGGCTCTTGAGCATCTGAAGGTAGGACAAGAAGCAATGGATGGAATCTAATCAAGGAGGGTATCAATCTAGAACTAAGAAGAGATTCCTTGACAATTAGAACAATTAATCAGTTATGGGTGCTCTAACACTGGAGGTTTTTAAGAAGAGATTGGGCAACCATTTGTCTGAAATGGTATAAGGTTTCCTGCCTAAGCAGGGGATTGGATTTAAAGACCTCCAAGGTCCCTTCCAACTATGTTATTCTGTTGGCATGATGCTATTCCAGCAACTCAGTTGATGGAAGCAGTTTGGTCTTTCTGTGGCAGGCCTCCTCGTGTCTGGATATGGTCTAAATAAGGAACTAAAATTGCTTCCCCTTGCTCTTACTTCTTTTGTTTGCCCAGCTGGCAAGTTGGAAGACCAGATTAGATAAGTGATAATTGACATATGATTTGATCTAGCAGGGACCAAAGCCCAAAGCCTTTCTACTGGAATTGGAAGGGCATATAAAGCCGAGCAACAGAAAAGCCAAGAAAGCCGAGCCACATTGGACTCGCATACACAAATGTCCCCTGGAGTACACATAAGCTCACCATATATGTTCAGTACATGCAGAAGGCAACTCTGTATTTCATGAAATAGACATTAAAAGACACGCCTGCAAATAAAGCCTAATCTGTGGACATGAAAAGTTTAAATCTTTTTATCTCCCCGGCTTCCTTTCCAACCGTCTACTGATCACATTTCAGATCTCAAATCTAATGTGAGGCTTAACACAAGGGAAATAGTGACTCCCCCTCCCCAAACAGCTCAAAGAAAGATCCAGGATTATATTAAAGACACAAAGAAAGCTTTTTGTAGTGCTGTTCTTCAAAGAATGGTAGGATTTGGAGGGGTTTGGTGTCATGGGAAAGCACAATAATCCAAGGAAGTAATCTACAGAATTAATTTATTTTCTTCTCTCTCTCTTTCTGGTTGAAAACAGTTGCACATAAAGTAGCAAGAATGTCAGAGAAACCAATACAAATATTCAGCACCCATCACCCTAAAGTTTAGTCCCAATAATGTGCAAACTCTGATACAGTTATAACATTTTTCAGCACCTGAGAAATGTTTAATTTCATTTCAGGAAATGGTACTGCTTGTATAACATGGAAGATCCAACGAGAAAAGAAAATGCTAAACTGTTAGAAAAGAATCAACATATCTCAGTCACATTTTCCAAAAAGAGAATCTACGTGTGACAATGTCTTTTATTTCTAATCCTTGTTCTTCTTACTACAGAGAAAAACTCGGGCAGTGCCATATAGAGCAAATGAATATATACCCCAGCTTAGTGCATCTCCCCAACCATTGCTGGTGAATTATTTAACAGACTGGTCCCTTAAATTAAATTTATTTTGTAGTGAATATATTGATATATTGGGAAAATCATTTAAATAAAAAACATTACAGTGCATCTAACACTATGACAATTATTTCATTTGTTGAAATAAAAACATTCTGGTTATCACCATGGTAGACAACAGTTTATTACATCAGCCATTTACAGTCTAAATATCCAGTCCAAAACAAACATTAAACATATGGAAGTTTTAAAAATATGTTATTATTTAACACTATTTAATGTGTCCCCTGCCCAAGGAACACTTGGGATTCGTTAGTGCATTGCTAGAGATACTCTGTTATTCGGGAGTGTTGAATAGATGAGTAGTGCACAAGTTTAGCCACAAGAATCGACAATGTATCAGAGTTGCTTAGATTGTAAGGAAAATGTGTACCGGTAGCATTCAAAGCTCATTCTATGGTCATAATAGGACAGTCTGACCTAAGCTGCAAGGACCT
The DNA here is from genome assembly GCA_025802295.1 of Psammodynastes pulverulentus. Lineage (NCBI taxonomy): Eukaryota > Metazoa > Chordata > Lepidosauria > Squamata > Psammodynastidae > Psammodynastes > Psammodynastes pulverulentus. The sequence goes on along the minus strand of JAOYMU010000292.1, from coordinate 9,250,746 downwards.
AGGTAGCCAATAGATGGCAGTAAAGAGTCAAAGCATTGTCTTTGCTGTCACTGAGTGGTCAACCATATTTTTACAGCCCCAATTTAGTGACAATATCAAATATAAACAATCTGTGACTGAAAGGCCACTTGTGGATCCCAATCTGATTTTCTTTTCATTGCTCCCAGGTTTCCTCCCAAACACATTATCAATATTCCACTGAAGATGACCAACAATCAATGAGAGTTGCCTGCCATTTTAGTTAATTAATTAATTAATGCCCCATTAATACCCCAACCAACAAAACCACACCTTGGCCCTACTTTCTTCCAGGATGCAGCCCTATAGAGCACCCAATGGATGACCCCTCAAGCATCTGAGCTTAGCACTGGATTTCCAGCTTTTGTCAAACTTTGTTCTCAGAGTACAAGGGGGTTAGCTCTGTGTGTGTGTGTGTGATGAGGATGGGACAGAATCTTAAACAACCCAGGCTACTATTTGAACTCTCACTTTTCTTTAAGACAGAGACTCCTCCTACCATGCAGGAAGGAGGAAGCACAGGGCCATTCAAGATAAAGGGACACTAATTACCTAATTGCTTCATATTATACCTTTCATGGTGGGTCAATTCTTTCCCTAGGTTGTATTCTTGTTGCCAAGAAGGTCCTCTCCCATCTAAGACATGATGGGCGCACACCCACGAAACTTAAACACATGCATATGACATCAGTTGTTTGTAAATGCTCTCCTGCTTCTTATGAAACCCGAGATAGGGATATGTAACAGAGTTCCTAAAATTAAAAGAGATTATAGCCTTATCAAGGTTTTGGAGTGTGTGGAAATTATGGGTCATTCTGGTTTGCTTGTTTGGTGCAATTTTGCTACCTGTAGCTCTAAGTAGCTCATAAAAAGGCAGTGTAAAATGTTTTAAATAAATGCATTAAAACAAACTCATGGAGGTCTGAATAGTTTACAAGAAGGTAGCACAATATGGTTGGAATAAGTACGTTTAAAACAAAATCTGCTACGTGAAGTAGTGGGCAAAAATCGGTATTGTGTTCTTTAAAAAATATTTAATTTTAGATGTTTTGGAGCATTCAGCTAAAGCTTTAATCAGAATTCTCAGTATAGGCTGAAGCTGGTTATTTTCTGCTTTATATCTAGCTTTTGGAGCAGAGAGATAGGCAAAACAAAACAGAGTGTATTCCATCTACAGCATGCTGCTACCAAAAAAATCCTTTCCTGCAAAAGAGAGATATAATGGGATGTAAAGAGGAGATTTAAGTTTGCTAATCTTGACTTCATTTTTTTAATTTGCTCAATTTATTTATTTTTTCAAAGAGATGTTTATCCAATTGACTTAAATGCTGACAAAAAACAGAAGGTGTGCAAGCTATCTCAACTTTCTCCCATTCATCCCTTTTAATTAAGTCACTTAAACTGGCTGGCAAATTCTAGGAGCTGAAGTCCACACTTCTTAAAATTGTTGAGGTTGAGAACACTCAACGTTACAATACACAAAACCCTTCACAATCTGGTGAAGATACAGTGAAGATAATTTTGAGCAGTGTGATTCCAAAGTGGCAGCTCAAATTCACGTTCCACAAAGCACACCAATATAAAAGAAAGCCCACCTATCTTAAAGTTGTCACACTTGAAAAACACTTGGATTAGAGGAGGATCAGAATAGCTTCTGATCAGCCATTTCTGTTACAAAATGGCTGAATGATATCGGGCATCAGTTAGTCTTTGACTCCATTATCTTGGTGGCTAAAAAAAGAAAGAAGTCCTCGTGAAAATATATCACTTTCAAGCCGAATAATTTCCTGTACAAAGGAAGCAGATAAATGCTTAACACCTATGTCCTGTATGCAGAAAAAAGGGCTAAGTAAACCATTATTTTATGGATACTGAAAGAATGCAGAATTCGTAGGTGTGATGGTCTGTTCTTGGCCAGAAGACTAAGATAAACCTAGTCGCTAGGCTGTATTGTTTAATCTCTAAACACAGCAAATCCAGGCTTCTTAGAAGAGATAATATTGGTCTGTGGACTAAGGGGATACATGCAGAGCCTCATTTTGTACCCAAGTACAATGTTTACCTTGGTGCTGAAAGAACAGTGAATAGCATGCACAGTGGTGATTGTTTAGCAGCGGTCGCAAGAACACAAACGCTAGTGTTGCTAGTGTTGCTTTCACAGCCTTCCCCATCTCCCAGCTGTGTTTTATGCTCCATAACTTTAAAAGGAACAAGGCAAAAGGGGGAAAAATAGTAATAACTTGCTATCAGAAGAAAGATACAATCAGTTTTGAATTAGGTCATTTCCAGACATTGCTCCTAGCAACAAGAGTTGCAGAAAGACAGTTTCCCTGCCCATCCAAAAATAAACACAACATGTCTCATTAAAGAAATAATTCCTGCTGCAGAAGCTTTCTTCAGATGTAAGGATTATTACTCCTCCGGTGCTGGTGATGTTTAAGGGAATAGCATGGTCAAAACAAGACTTACTTTCTGCAGCTCCATCTTCTTCATGAATAGTTGATGGCAGGAGTCGCCAAACTTGGCAACTTCAAGAATTCTGGGAATTGAAGTGCACAAATCTTAAAAGTTGCCAAATATGTTTTGTGCTGTTCATAGGTTTGTGGCACCTATCTCAAAATCCATATGGTTGGATGAATCAGTAAGAAAACCATTCTAATTGCCTCAAGTGCTTTTATTTTTTGTTTTTGTTTACTCCAGAGATGTGTTTTGTTCATACATGTATGGACTACCCAATGAGATGGCCTTCCTTAAGCATATGTTCTCTGGGATTAATGTCAAAAAGAACAATGAATTGATATACTATTGCCTTCCATCCTTCCGAGGTTGGTAAAAGGAGGGCCCAAATTGTTGGGGGCAATATGCTGACTCTGCAAAACTGTGTAAAGCATCATGAAGCAGTATATAAGTAAGTGCTATTAACAAAAATGCCCACGCGGCTTCTGTATGTTGTGCACATAGATCTGCAGCATGCAGATTCTAATGCGGAACTGCTTTAGTTTCTAGTCATCCTGATTAATAATTAAAGTCTGAAAACACTACTGAGAAGTAAAAGAGCTGTGGTGGTGGAGTGGTTAGACTGCAGTATTGCAGGCTAATTCTGCCAACTGCCAGCAGTTTGATCAGTGGTGGGATTCAAATAATTTAACAACTGGTTCTCTGCCCTAGTAACCAGCTGGGTAGGCGTAACTGGGTGATCATGTGACTGGGTGGAGCTCGGGCGACAATAAGTCTGGGCATACTGCCAAGAACCTTTAACTATTATATGGGTTAACCAAGAGGCAGTTTCTGTAAGCAGGGCAATAAAGATTAGGCTAGAAACAACACCAGAATGTTTCCTTCCTGCCTTCCTTACAGGATTAGCCCTGTAAAGTGGAAAAAAACAAAAGAAGATTTCTTCGAACAACCGAACTGCTTAGAAAGTTAACAACCAGTTCTCGCAAATAGGTGCAAACCTGTTGAATCCCACCACTGATTGTACCCCCTAAATCAGTTTTTGGCCTGCTATTTCCCCCTCCCCCATTTTTACTGTTGTAAGCCGCCCAGAGTAGACTTTCACAAATCCTAAGGGAAGCATTGGGAGGGATTTTTCTGAGTGGGAAGTTTGGGGAAACAAGAAATTCTGGAGCAGTGTTTCTTAAACTTGGGAACCTGAAGAAGTGTAGACTCAACATGGGGACTTCATTCCCTGTGCTGGCTAGGAAATTCTGGGAATTGAAATCTACACATCTTCAAGTTGCCAAAGTTGAAAAACACACCACTCTAGAGGAACAAAAAGATAAGTCACACAAAACACCACCAGCACTATCTCTTAACAACAAAGTAAAATACTGCCAGGAGAAGTTAGAAAAAAAACAATTTTAAGCATCCTGACAATAAACTTAAATAACAGAAGCATCCTAGATAGGCCAAAACATAACATTTAAGAATCTTTCTCCAAATCCCACACTAAAATCTGAACAGCGTCCTGTGCAATGAATATTTACAGAACAGATATTTTTTTAGGAACACACAAAGAAATATTGTCTTATTTTGCAACCTTTCCTGCCCTGCTTAATTTTAAATGAAAATAGGGGAAATTGCCAGTGTGTGCCATTTGAAAAGTCTTTGGGTTTCTGTGTATAATACTTACACATCAAAAATCTAATTTACTTGAAAGGTTTTCAACAAAAATGAGCTTTTTATGGATTTCTCCTTTAGGTTACCTAGCAAATTTCTTCAGGGTTAAAGGAAGGGCTGGGAGGAACAGAAGAAGAATTTGACCTGCCTTGGTTAGGCTAATTGGCAAATTGCCTTGCTGTCCTCCAGCTTCTCCGTTGTCCGGTTAATTGGATGGACGTCGGCCCTGGCTTCAAGGCAGCGTTGAAATGAAGCAGGTCACTGCTGCAACGAAGGTTTGGGTATAAATTATTTGAAGTGGCAGCATCCCACCCCTCATTCGTAATGTGCTTGGGGGAAGCTAACCCCCCAAGGCAGCATCATTGCTTTGGCAAGGAGATTACAGGGGAAACTCAAAAGCAGGAGTAGCTTTCTTGATCAAATTCAGACTTTTCAAGATTTTCCTGTGTGTGCGTGCATGAGTGTCAGCAACCAAAAAGGCTAATACAATCCTTGGTTATAAAACAGAGAAGTGATGGGATTCAATTTTTTTTACTACTGGTTCTGTGGGTGTGGCTTGGTGGACGTGGTGTGACTTGGTGGGTATGGCAGGGGAAGGATACTGCAAAATCCCATTCCCTCCCCACTCCTGGGGGAAGGTTACCACCGGCTCTCCAGAACTGGTCAGAACCTGCTGATTACCACCTCTGAAACAGAGGCATAAAATCAAAATCACATGATTAGTACCGCTTTATCAAGCCTTAGTAAAGCCACACCTGGGATACTGCAGCCAGTTTTGGTCACCACGTTACAAAAAAGATGTTGAGACTTTGTTAAAAGTGCAGAGAAGAGCAACGAAGATGATTAAAGGCCTGGAGACTAAAACATATGAAGAACCATGTCAGGATTTGGGATTGGCCAGTCTAGAGAAAAGAAGGACTAGGGGTGACATGATAGCAGTAGTCCAGTATTTGAGGGGCTGCCACAAAGAAGAGGGGGAGTCAACCTGTTCACATTTAGCACTGCTTGCTAAGTATTCTGCGATAATGTGATCACCATTTGAAATCTTCTCAGCCAGCTTTCCCAGAAAGTCAGTGGCTTAATGGCCTGTTTAGGGGAGATGAATTCATCTGTGAGGTGGAAAAACAGAGGGCAGGTCCTGATGATTTGTGCTCCATTTCTGTACCCCATGGAAGAAGTTCCCTTCCATGCATAGAGGGCAATGCAGCTTTCAGACAACTCCTAGAAGTGACAGTGAGTAGAAATCCAAATAGAGAATGTGATAAAGAAAGCAGTGTAGGATGCCTCAGACAGCTGGGGAGGCCTTGGGAGGTTTGGCGCAAGCCAGGAGCAAGTATCTGTCCACCAGGGTTGAAAATTCAAGTTGGATCTCAGCAATAAGGATTTTCAGCTCCTGAATGGAATCTCCCAGGCTTTTCCCACCTCCCAACAAGACACCTTGGTCTCCATCTTCCTAACAACTTGTGCAATTGTTTAACAACCACAGCCAGAAGTGCCAGGGGTCAGCGTTCCAGAAAAACCCAACTCTAACAGAAAAACTCCGAGGCAGGCATCATCTCAAAGTTCCATTTTATTGAAGAAGGCATACTAGCACATCCTAGAAAAGCCGAATCTGAAAGTTCCGTGTTTTCCTCCAACAATTAGAAATCACGAATCCACCCCCCTGCACCCATCATTGCATCACATGTACCAATCACCATCCGTTCCAAGTTAAACTTCGCCTCATCCCCTCATCTTCCAGGTGCAGGAATAACATGACCTTGACTCCAGAGAAGAATGCCATTATGTCTAACTACAAACCCAGCATGAAATCCCCCCCCTGTTTTCCCATGCTCCAAAGTGTGACAGCATGCAAGCTTCTGTTTCTAATATGGCTTCCAAAGATGACACCAGGATTGTGATCATTGACTGACACAGTCACATGGACAATCTTGCATAAGGACTGCTTTGCCCAATGATTAAGATTCCAGACTCAATTTTGGTCATGAGTCAAGGACTGCCTGTATTATTACAATCATATCCCATCTTTATTTGTACAACTCAAGATACTACACCTAATATTCCTGCCTCCTATTTTCCCCACAATCAAACCTTAGGAGGTGGTCAGGCTAAGAAAGAGTTAATAGCCCAAAGTCACCCAGCCAACATTCCTACTTAAAAAAAGGACTAAAACTCACAATTTCCTGGTTTCTAGCCTAGCACTTTAACCAAATTGTACACCTAAGAATGTATTTTGGGTCAAAGGAAGTATGTGCTGTAATTTTCGTACTTCCCAGGTGAGTTTTTGTATGCTGTTCAGTTCCCTAATGGCTGTGATAGACTTAGAAAGTACAATAAAAACATCAAAACAAGAAGCATAAAACACGGGCAACTAAACATTAAACACTAAACATGAGATAACCTGAGTGAATAAAAAAATGTAATGTTAAATGAATCAAGCCCTGGAAGAGATGCCCCAATGATGATTTAAGAGTGTTTGGTGGATTCTAACAAATTGGTGGCCCTGTAAGTAGAAGAAATTACTCTCTCGAATTGAGCTCAACTTCTGATAACTACCTAGAATTATCATGTTGTACGGAAGCATCCATGTAGGGTTTTTTGGGAGCAAGAGAAAAGCGGCTTCTTGGGGGGATGTTTCTGCATCTCAGGCTAGCCTTCAGCTCTGCTTTCCTGGTCATCTATCAACATTTTAATCATGTCCAACTCTTTATAGCACGGGTGTCATACTTGCCATGTCACCAGAGGTGGTATTCTACTGGTTCGCACCGGTTCATTCGAACCGGTAGAAGAAAAAACTGCCGCTCAGGTGAACCAGTAGCAAAATATGGCTACCGGTTCAGCCAAACCGGTAGCTAAAAAACCCCTCTGCATGCGTGCACTTCCCCCTCCCTTTTGTACAAGCACACACCTACTGTGCATGTGCGCACCAATTATCTTAGAGGACTCTCTAATCCTCTCAGATGATCGGCGCACTTTTTTAAGCTACCGGTTCGGCTGAACCAGCATTTTTTAGCTTAAAAAAGTGCCCGTTCAGCCGAACCAGTAGCTAAAAAACATGTGCTGACCAGCTGAAAGGACCAGAGAGTCCTCTCAGATGATTGGTGTGCACATGCACAGTAGGCATTGCCAGTAGGTACGTGCATGTGCAGAAAGGAGGGAACGCACATGCGCACAACAGCGAACCAGTGGCAACTCCGGTAGGAAACTATCACAGCATGTCACATTACCATCACATGACATTTCACAATGTATTCCCCTTTGTGAAGCTAGGGTGGGTGTGGCCTGCACGTGACGCATCTGGTCTGCAGGCTGCCAGTTTGACACTTCTGCTATAGCATTCTTTAGGCTTGGATTGGTAGTTTGGCCTAAACCATGCAGGTCCTTGCCTAGAATAAAGCTCAGGAGGCAACAAGTGAAGCTGTTTTAACATGCTTGATCAGCAGTTTAGTTAAAATTTCACTGGCATTATCCTGCCCTTCTGAACTAATTGCAACTTTCAGGCTAGCTTCAGTGACCAGTCCATGAGAATAGAATAGAATAGAATAGAATAGAATAGAATAGAATAAAATAGAATAGAATAGAATAGAATAGAATATTATTTATTGGCCAAGTGTGATTGGACACACAAGAAATTTGTCTTTGGTGCATATGCTCTCAGTGTACATAAAAAGAAGAAAAATACATTCATCAAGAATCAAAGATACACACTTAGTGATAGTCATAGGTTACTAAATAAGCAATCAGCATGGTATTCTATTGCGTCGCTTGGAGGGGTTGGGGGTGAGAGGCACTGTGTTACGGTGGTTCTCCTCCTACCTCTCTGGGCGATC
>JAOYMU010000292.1:9202347-9212585 GCA_025802295.1 Psammodynastes pulverulentus | reverse complement strand
CTTTCTTTTTTTCCTTCCAGTTAAAATGTTGTCTTCCTCTGATTTTGACACTTGATTTTGTGGGGGGTGGGGGGAAGAATCTTCTTAAAAGTGAAGCACATTCGTGTGGGCTCCAAATTGATTTTGCTGGAATAAAAAGCAGATGTTTGTTACCTAGTATGTTTGCACAAAGATGCAGAAAAATAGAAGCCTCCTTTGATTTGCTGTTATCGCAGAGATTAAAAAAAATAAAAGGAAACGTGCATCCTTTTAAGTAGATTAAATTGTACCTTAACTTCCTTCTTGCTGCTGTACCAACATTTGGCTTCCTTTAGAATTTGTGCCATAAAGAGGGAAGTGATGTCAGTTGGGGTCAAGCAATAAGCTGGCTTCATGCAGGGAGAGGCAGTGTTGGTGAAGACTCTGACTGTGTTCATTAATGGAATGTGCCTGCAGACATGCCGTGCTATGGAGGCTAAGACTGTAGTATATTCTGAAAGTCAATAAAAAAAGTTTCTTGATACTTGGCACTGAGACTGTGGTACTGCTTTCTTGAAAAGGCATTCCCAACAATTTCTGTTACTTTCTGTTTCCTCTGCTAAGATTGTGTATCTAAAACTCCGTCATTGCAAAGGAAGACCTACACTTCAGTGTGAAGATGATGGAATAAGTAGCCTTCCTGCCTTAGGCTTAGAGCAGGGGTCTGCAACAGTGGTGGGATTCAAATTTTTTTACTACCGGTTCTCTGGGTGCGGCTTGGTGGGTGTGGTTTGGTGGGCATGTTAGGGGAAGGATAATGTAAAATCTCCATTTCCTCCCCACTCCTGGGGGAAGGTTACTGCCGGTTCTCCGAACTACTCAAAATTTCCGCCACCGGTTCTCCAGAACTGGTCAGAACCTGCTGAATACCACCTCTGCTACTCAGCGTGTGACTTTCCCCAGAGTTTGGCTTCATCCGTGTGAGCCCTTGATGGACAAGCCAAACTGCTGTCCTCTAAAGACTTATTTAGAGTTGCCCACCATCTCTGCATATCTACAATGCGAAGGGGTTGGTGAGTAAGCAGAGATTGCAGGGGGTTGCAGATGGGCCAATGCAAACACCTCCCACCAACTCCACATTGTATGGAGGTGCAGGTCCTGCATGATGGTTGTTTGAGTTGACTTCCTTTTCTGTGCTTCGTTGTTTGAAGGCCCCCTAGCCAGAGCATTACATTTGCAGAAGTACAAATGGAATTTTAATATCTATTTAACAATAAGGGAAATAGAAATCCAATATCCAGAAACTCATTACAGTTTCCTTCAATCCTATTTTTCAAAAGCATCTCTGGGTAAGGATGTTATTATTTTCTGGTATATTTTCTGGTATACAGACTTATGGTCACAGTTGAGCCCAACATTTGTGTGGATAAGTGAGACATTTGTTAAGTGACTTTTTGTCCCCTTTTACAACCTTTCTTGCCACAGTTGTTAAGTGAATCACTGCAGTGGTTAAGTAACATGGTTGTGAAGTAAATCTGGCTTCCCCATTGACTTTGTTTGTCAGGAGGTCATAAAAGGTGACTTTGGAACACAGCAACCGTCATAAGTATGAACCAGTTGCCATGCATCTGAATTTTGATCACATGATTATGGAGATGCCACAATGGTCGTAAGTGTGGGAAATGGTCATCAGTCACTTTTTTCAATGCCATTGTAACTTTGAATGGTCACTAAGCGAACTGTTGTAAGGCGAGGACTATCTGTATACACTACCTTTAAAATCATATTTCTGCCCTGCGAGACATCAAGGAATTCCCCTCCTCCCCTTTTGTTCCTCTCCCTTGCAGAGCTGAACAAAATAATCACCATTAGAAACCACAGGAGATGGATGAAAGGTACGTAGGAGTTTTGGTAAGATGGAATAATACTGTTTATAATCATGTAAATAATTATGGGAACATATGCTTTAAACTGAATGCAGGAATAACTATAATAATCCTTAGTAGTAACCTACAAATTTAGAAATATGTCAATGTGAGTGAATACCATTATGAACACGCTGTAATGAGTGGAAATGTGTTCTTAAATGTGAAAAGATGTTCAATAAAGGTTTTTTTAAAACTTAAAAAAAGAAAAGAAACTGCAGGAGGTGAATAATTAAACTCCCCAAATGGCATGTGGTAAAAATAATATGCTTAGATCAACATTTCATACTTAAAATAGGTAGGACAAGATAGAAAAGCCATTGTTTTAACAAGGAAACCACAGAGATGACAACAAAAATACTCTATTTAACAGAAAAGCCTGGGATTTCGCATCTCTTAGTCACCAACCACACAAGGAAGGTTCACAAAAGAAGGAAAATGCTACTTTCACCGAACAATATGCAAACCAGGCTTTCTGATTAGATACTAGCCTTCTGCCTGGTCATTGTCCGAGAATCTGATGCCATTATAACTAATCAGTTAGGTCACAGATGTCAAACTCGATTGTGTCACATGACGTCATGTGACGTATTGTGATATTTTTTGCCTTTGCGGAGCCAGGGTGGGGGGTGGGCATAGCCTGTGCGTGATGCATCCGGCTCGCGGGCTGCCAGTTTGACACCCCTGAGTTAGATGGAGGGTTGGGGGCAATGGACAGCATTGTGAGCCTCCAGAGCTTGCTGAAATTCAACTTGGAGTAGCCTAGTCAGCATGGCCAAAGACAGGGCTTCATGTTGGCTGGGGAATTGTGGGAGTTGAAGTCCACCAAGTCTTAAAGTTGCCAAGTTTGGAGACCCCTGGCCAAAGATGATCAATACCAGGACCTGAGATTCAGTAACATATGCCATCCAAACTGGCTGTTTGTGAAATGGGCAGCCCTACAAATATGATGTATAAACTAAGAGACAAATAAACAAGAAGGGAAGCATAGAATCTCCATTCTGATTGAGACTGAAAATATACTCCAGCTTGCAATTTTCAATCTAATTCATCCAGCAAAATTTGAGCCAGATCATATGATTACTTCAATGTTTCCTCATCTGAACCCAAAATAGAGACATTGGTGGTCCATTTCTTTTTTGAGAAATGATCGGAGTCCTTTGTCCATACTTGCGTTTTCTCCTTTTTGTAAAGGTAGTCCTTGACTTACGATCACAATTGAGCAACATTTATGTTGTTAAGCGAGACTGTTAAGTGAAATTTGCCCCATTTTACTTTTCTTGCCACCGTTGTTAATTGCATTGCTGCAATTGTGAAGTTAGTAACATAGTTGTTAAGTGAATCTGACTTCTCAATTGGCTTTGCTTGTCAGATGTTTGCAAAAGGCGATCATATGACCCCAGGATACTGCAACCGTCATAAATATGAATCAGTTGGCAAGCATCTGAATGTTGATCATGTGACCATGGAGATGCTGCAATGGTCATAAGTGTGCAAAATGGTCATAAGTCACATTTTTCAGTGCCGTTGTAACTTTGAATGGTCACTAAATGAACTGTTGTAAGTTGAGGACTACCTATATTCTTCGGTTACATTAAACCACTTAGCTGGGATATGATAGATTAGTTTTCAAACAGAATTTCTCGAAATAAGCAAAGTCCCAATCCCCACCCCACCCCTCAATTCGCCACAATCCTGCTTGCTGACTGATTCTGGGCAAGTTACAGGAAAACATAACAAGACCACCCAGTATTAAGACTAGAAATATATGTTCCATGAACTGTCTGACTTGAAAATGATTTTTAGCTATAAAAGTTGGCCTAGAAGCTTTGGGTTAGCCATCAAATTGCTTAAAAGTTCCAGCTGTCAAATTTAGCCAGGATACCAGGAAGCAGATACTGTTCCAGATGTGAGGCCCTGACATATTGTAATTTTGGACTAATTCACAAGAGTAGCATAAATGTGCACTGCGGTATTTTGTTAGAGAAATTAAAAATGAGAATAGGCAGAAGTACATTTGGCTTTAAGTGGGTTGTCGGGGTGGGGTGGGGGGATTGTAGTCATATACTGTTTTGCTAGCCCAGCACCAGGGAAAAGTATAGCAAATATAAAGGGCTGCCATGTAGAGAAAAAAGGTTAGAGTTAAAAACAGAAAAAGGGGTTTTAAAAAGAGAGAACTGACCAGAAAAAAAAATCTGCAGTAATACAATCTTAATACATTTAAGACAGGTGGGGGAAGTCATTTTTAATTCCAGACCAAGGTAGATAAAGCAATCATTTCTTCCACAAGTTCTGTAGAACCTCTGTATTAAGATAAAAATAAAAGTTACCTTTTTCTGCTAATTTAGACACTCCACAGCAAAATGAGGATCTCATCATTTGTTAAATAATAAGAAACCTCAATTTGGAATTATTTCTGGCCTGGATGAAGACTCTACATAGAAGAGCCCTCTCAACACACTGAGGAAACTTTGGTTGCTGCCTTCCATTTTGGAAGTGGGAGATGTAAAATCATGTCTCGGCTGTTTATTTGCTGTACTATTTTGAGAATCTCAGAAAAACTGAGGTATTTTTGTGCCGAGCAGAGATTAAAGCTAAATTTCATAGCACACTAGTCAGCTACGAATTTGACATGCCGTACAACTTTAACAAACAGGGAAGGCATCCCCGAGTAATATTTATGCCTTGCTCATAGCATCACCTGGGTTTTTTGGGGGGTGGGGGTGGGGGAAGGAGACATTATATTTTCTCCCATGTCAGCATAAACATCCTTGGAAGCAGAAGTAGATGCAAAAAGATGCACCATTCATACTGATGAGGTGTCCATTTCAGAAAATTCATGGGGGAGCAATTAATTTTTTTTTAAAACGCTGCAATTGCAGATCCACAAACCATTTATAAAACTGAGCTGGAGCCTCCTGGAATGTGGCTGCCAGAGGTGGAAGTTAACCTCTAATTAAGAGCAGATTCACATGACTAAGTTTGCCTGCTTTGTTTCTGTGTTTACACAAAGGTGAGGGTGTGATATAATATTCCAATTCGTCAGGAATTCCTTTCACACCTGTCCCACTACAGGCTCATGCAAATTCCACAAAAAAATTAGCTCAAAGGTAATTTGCCCAAACATTTTTTTTAAACCTCCACATTGCGTTTTAACAAAAGAATTTTAATTTAGTTAGCCTGTGGTTGCACCTAAAGTAGAATACTAAGAGTAATAAATATGAAAGCTGCCAAGGTGCAGCTTTCAACCCTCTGATTCAATCCATAGGCAGCTTGATTCATAACGCCTCAGTAGTTGGATGTACCACAATCAGTTTTTTCTCTTAATCCATGCTTCAACAATAAAAACAACATTTAAAAGCCTAGCGAGAAAGCCAAAATCCAGCACCTCTTTTGCAAAAGCAGCCTCAATCAAAAAAGAAAATTCTTCCCAATCTGTAGCAAAAAAAAAAAAAAGGATGCATGCCAAGGCTGTATTATTTTCTCAAAAGTGCAGTTAGTCCTCAGCTTATGGCTACTATTGAGCCCAAAATTTCTGTTGCTAAGCAAGACAGCTGTTAAGTGAGTTTTGCCCCATTTTATGACCTTTCTTGCCATAATTGTTAAGTGAATCACTGCAGTTATTAACTTAGTAACATGATTGTTAAATGAATCTGGCTTCCCTGTTAATTTTGCATGTCAGAAAGTTGCAAAGGGTAAACATATGACCCTGGGACACAGCAACCGTGATAAACACATGCCAGTTGCTAAGTGTCCAAATTTTGATTACGTGACCATGGTGATGCCTGCAACTCTTTGAAGTGTGAAAAACAGTTGTAACTCACTTTTTTCAGTGCTGTAGTAACTAAATGAATAAGTCGAGGACTCCTTGTGAGGCACAGGTAGTGAACCAATGAACTAAGAACTGAAGAAGGTTCTTGGGTGAGAAGTGAAACGTTTTCAAGGGAAAAAAGATCAAGAAAACCCAATTGTCTTGTGAAAAGCATCTTTGATATAACGCCACGGACCGAGGAGTGTCCTTCCTCCTCACCCACCCCTTGACCAAAAGAAGAGTGAACAAAACCGTCATCCAATCAGTGTTCTCCCCCCCCCCAACTATCACAGAAAGTGAAACCCAACAGTTCTCCAAATCTCTCTTCCACGCATTCATGATTTCAATCTCGTGCATTTGTCTAATCCTTTGCAACCACATGAATGGTTTCTATGAGCAACAGCTCTTCCAGCTGAGGAGCAGCTTTTCTTCCTGCATTCAAATCCTCTTGCATGGTGCAAAGGTGAAAGGATAGCAAGTTGGCACTTTCGCAGTTGAGCACTTTTCTCAATGATGCTAACCACAATCACATGAGTAGGAGGGTGCTACATTTCAAATAAGGCCTGGAGACAGAAACAGGATGCTGAAACTCAGAGCCAGGAAGTGAGGTGAATTCTGGGAGTTGAAGTCCCCACGTCATGAAATTGCATAGTTGCCCACCCCTGGCCTAGTGGGTAAAATGAATCACCTGCAAATTCTGCAGTACTGCAGAGGCTGACCAGTTTTTCCTTGATCTCAGATAAATCAATGAAAACCGAGGGGGTGGGGAACCACTCAGTTCTCAAACACCAACCAAGATGGGAAAATTAGGGCTTGATGCTGATTCTGAAGGGACCCAAAGAGGCCAAGGCCTTTGATATTGCATCTCATCAGACCCTCTTTCATGATGTCTCGGCTGTGGGCCTATCCCCTCCTCTGATCACATATCTGGAGTACCTGTACCAGTTCTTCCTCAGTGTGCCTTGCAGAGACTTCCACCAGACATGGAAGGGATGTTTGTCAACGTGATCCCCTGATCCGCTCCTGTTCATCTTGGTCCTCAAGATGGTGGCGCAATGGTTAATTGTACTGCAGGCTATTTCAGCTGACTGCCGGCTGCCAGCAGTTTGGTAGGTCGGTTCTCAAGGTTGGCTCAAGGTTGACTCAGCCTTCCATCTTACCAAGGTCATGTAAAATGAGGACCCAGATTGTTGTGGGGCAATACATGGATCCTATAAACTGCTTAGAGAGGGCTGTAAAGCACTGTGAAATGATATATAAGTCTAAGTGCTGTTGCTATTATGTGTGCTTCATTACCTGAAACCAGGTGCTTTTTGGATAGCCAATGAATCAACAATGTAGCCCAGGAATGCCAAACTCAGGTTGTCATGGTGGCATCCCATGACATATTGGGACTTTTTCCCCCTTCTCTAAACCGGATGTGGGCATGGCCAGTGTGTCATGCATCTGGCCTGCGGGCTGGGAGTTTGACAGCCTTGATCTAGCCCAGAGGTCTGCAACCTGCGGCTTGGAGCCACATGTGGCTCTTTAAGCCCTCTGCAGTGGCTCCCTGTCAGCTGATCCCACCACTGGCTGGCCCCCCCCTCTCCTCTCTGTCACTCTTCACCTGGCCTGAGAAGGTAAGAGTGATGGCGAGGGATGGAGACTCGCTCTATATTCCTGAGTGTGGGTGGAAGTGAGTGATATGGAGTTGGCCACAACCACCCAGTCACACCGGTTGTTGGCTCCCGGTGTTTTCCTTTCTCTGGGAAACGGGTCCAAATGGCTCTTTGAGTATTTAAGGTTGCAGACCCCTGATGTAGCCTATGCTGATGACCCAGTCCTTCTGGTGGAGAAATCCACCAGGTTGCAGGAAAAGCATCATTGTTTGTCCAGAGCTCTTCACTTGGCTCATATGTTGCTGAAGATGAAAAAGTCCTTTGGCCTCATCACCAAAGGTGGGAAGTACAAATATGTGGCCCTGCCACCAACTTCCTATCAATATATAGGCAATTAGATCTGCCCCTTAGAGCCTGATACATCAAAGCCTCCCGTTTAACTGGAAGGGCTGAGTCATCCCTAACCAACACAATGGACATTATGTTATAACAACTATCTAAGGCACCATTTAAACCCCACCAATATCTTAAGATGCTGAAAACCTACCTAGTGCCCAACCTAGTTCATTTATTCATGAACTCATTCTTGGCCATGCTCACTGTAACCATGCTCACTGAAGAAGCTGGACTGCCTGGTTTGTTCAGAGGTGAGATTCTGATTACGATTGCCAAAGGATACTTGCCTGGCTTACTTCCATTCCCACGTCAAACTTGGAGGTTTGGGGGTTCCCTGTTTCTTCACCTCTATTCCACTTCTGCAGAAGGCTTGGCTTCAGAAGATTGCATCAAATCCCTGTTTGATATTGTGAAGCAGCAAGATGCTTTTTGCTCCCTCGAGAGATTAACTCTGTTGCTATTACCAGTAAAGCAGAAGTATGGACTGAGTAAAAGAATTTACTCACTCAATCCATCAACAGTCGAGAATTAAGTTTCATCAACATTGACATAACCAGTCATTAGCTGTCATGCTCCTCCTGGATGTTTCCTCAATTGTATTTGCAGGGCATCCAATTGGAGGGTGATCTATGCTCCACCAAATTTGTTCCACTGTGTGGGGCACTTCTTGTCAAGTTGCTGATAAGTTCTGTAGAGCTGCCTACAGTGCCGCAGAACACTTCATCTTATCTGCAAGTCTGAGATGTGCATGACACAATTGTGTTCTCTGCCATCTGGGGCAAATTTCTGTGATGTGTCAGCATCCATTCCTGCCATCATCCCATCTGGGGCAATTGTTCATCAAACCAGATTTAATTGTGGAGGATCAGCTGTGGATCCTCAATGTTTCAGTGGTTTCTGGTGACGGGCTGAAAAAAATCCTGGGACTTTAAAATCACCAAGTATGATCATACCGGTTGTGTTGAAAACTTTCTACACTGGGCCAATTCTTCCACTCCAATACATCACCTTCCTGTTATCATTACAAACCAGAGAAGGTTGTGTGATCTGTCAGGCAGTGGACTTCATCATTGAGCTTGAGCCACTAGGACATTATGAACCTTTGCCTGTTAATCATCAGTGGCTCACCCAAGTGCTTACAATTTGTACACTCATAGAACTAAGATTGGTTGTTTTTGAACTGTTTATGGACAATCTTGAACTGTTTATGAACATTCATGACTTATGGCCAGCTTTGCAATTATTACTCTTGCTGGACTCTCTATTAGCGATTTATCACTTCAGGGGGTTATTTGTGGAGGGAGGAATGGTTTGCTTGAAACTGCTGTCTCTTTACCTGTAATGTTGACCTATCTAATAATAAATGTATTCAGCATAAGTGAAGATCAATTGCTGGTCAAGCTAGTTACTGATGGACTAGAACTTTATAACGGTGTGAGGTAGAAGTGCCCACAGAATCGCACAAGTGGGAAAATATTGCTTTCCTGCATATTTGGTAACTGCTTAAGACATCTGTTAGAAAGTTTGCATTCCTAATTATTTCATTTAATTACATTTACTGAAATAGCAAAGAATTCGCTTTTTACAGTATATGTTTTATACCGGTTGAAAAGAGAGAACGTCATTTTGAAAATGCAGCAGAAATTAACACACCTGGAAATCATCTGTACTGGGATTATTAAAGTTTGTGCCACTGGCCTTTTACCCTTCCGGCATCTGTTTGTGTGTTACATGTTGCATTAGTTGCATTTACAATCTTTCCTGATAATTTGAAAGTTTCCATTACAGAAGCACTCAGCTTCAAAACACCCTGGCTGATGCAAATCTTGCGGCATTTCCCCAAAGAACCAACCAATTATGAAAACCCCTAAAGAGTCCTATCATAACTGAACAAATGACTTTCATCACTTTCTCAGGATAACCGGGAAACAAAACCAGGCCTAAAAGAGGTTCAAAATGAATGAATAAATGACACAAGTTCATGCCCCAAACTATAGTCATCTTGGGGTGGACTGAAATCCTAGCAGGTATCTCTTCTAAGTTTGAGTCCAGCACTGCAGCAACTGCTTGTTGTGAAATAGTTGTGTGAGTCAGACACCTCTAGCCTCACCTCTTTTCCTTTCCATTAACCTCTGCCGTGGTTTAGCCCAAGTATACAATCAATAATAAGTCTCAAAAACAAAGTCTCGTTTCTCTTACAATCAAAGCGCTTCCAAATATGTTTTTTTTCAATTTCATATCTTATATTTTTATAGTTAAAAATATTGATTTTTGAAGCAGTCCTGTCAGTCCGTTATAAACAAATGATTGTCCGATCTCTTAAAAAGACAAACTTTATATTTCTTGTTAACTGAACCTGAAGGGTGGCTTCCTTTTTGCTCAGGGATTCGTATCTGGAAACCTCACAGCTGAACCTTTCATATCTCTCTGAGGAAACAAGATACTGTACTCACAAATGAGGAAATGTTACTTAGAGCAGGAGTCTCCAACCTTGGCAACTTGAAGACTTGTGGACAAGCAAAGCTGGCTGAGGATTTCTGGGAATTGAAG
>JAOYMU010000292.1:9117567-9137468 GCA_025802295.1 Psammodynastes pulverulentus | reverse complement strand
AGAAGAAGAAGAAGAAGAAGAAGAAGAAGAAGAAGAAGAAGAAGAAGAAGAAGAAGAAGAAGAAGAAGAAGAATATAAAAGTTTATAAAAATATATGTGAATACATGCCCTCACAATGTCATTTTCAGTTGCACCTCCATAGTAGCTGGAGCCTGAATCAAACTGATGATTAAAGGCTGACGAAGAGTTTGGTAGATGAGATACAGAAATTGATAGGTGCTACTAGGGCTCTCAGGCAGACAACATCAAGGGATACCCATCTGGACTGAAACGCCTCTAGTTCCCCTGGGGCTGCCAGCTTTAACTCCTGAGATGGATCATCTCCATATTCAAAAAACCAAGGCTATGTGCTCAGGCTGCAATTAGTCATAAGAAAATATAGCACAAGAAGGAGTGCCAAGATGAACATATGGCTTGGAACATGTAGGATGAAAGACAGAGACACTAAAGATGCTGCCCAGCAGGCATGTATGTGAATGTGTGTTGGTGGGATCTGCAGTGACTTGGAAAACAGGCAAATAGGATTTAGCACTGTGGTTTTTTTTATAGTCCCACAATCAACAATAATCAAACTTGAAAATGAACTCCCAGGTCCATTTGTTAAGAGTGCAATTTCATTTCATTCAATGTTAATTTCACCTTGGTTTTCACATTCATCTTATCTGGGGAGACCCTAATTTAAACTGGTTATCTTTTTTTTTTGCTAAGGATCACATGGCCTTAGAGGTAATCTGTCCACATACAGTGAAGAGTGCTGAAAAAAACAATAGGTAGGACCCAAATCAAAAGTGGATGGAGACACATATTATTTTGGTGGCAACCACACTTCTTTTTGTCATTCTGAGAGAGATCTATGCTCTCTCTCTCTCTCTCTCTCTTGCAGGCTGTAAGGAAGAGACAGGTAGCTTTTATCAAAGATCTGAATCAATCTTTTGCAGAAGCTTTCTGAAATTAGTTTGAAGTCCAAAGATTGCTCACCTCTGTCCTAAGTGATAAGCGTTTCAGCTGGTGATGCATCACCCTTAAACTGGTTGCTGATCTCAGCTGAGGTTCAAGGTGCTGTCCCATCACCAGTGATAAAGAATAATTCAATGCTGTAAATGCCAGGTTCTCTAGGTGGAATTGCTTAGTAAGAAAGGTGTCACCTAACAGTATATCAGGCAACAAAGGGTGATGGGCCAGCTCCGAGCCAGAAAAAAAAATTTGTGGAAAGCTAGCCAATAGCATTTTGTTCTTCAAACTCTTCTCCCAGACAACCACAAAAAGAACAGAGGACATTCCAGGACCAGCCATGCAACAGCTACAAGGAAATGTTAAAGTTTATGCTTGATGTTTGACCTGAACAATGAAAAACTCACAGAGAATGCAGAATCGGGATTGGGATCGGGAACAAGATTGTGTTTGAATCAAAGTATATAAAGGCAACAGAGATAATTTAACTTGTAGGCATTAGACAGGAATCTGGGTAATGGGCATTATCATTTGCAAGTAATGGATCCCCAAAGCAAGTTTTAAATTTCAGAGAGTAATTCAGTGCTGAGGAAATCACAATAGCTTTGCTCCCATTGATCAGTAAGAGAACAAAAACAATCTAGAGTTATATTAGGACATAAATGAAAACACAATGGACAACTATATATTGCTTATATATAATTGTACATACAAAGGATTTTTGAAAGTTTGCACAAATAGTATTCTTTTTAAAAGTGCTAATGTCATAAGGAAACCCTGTCTAGGTACATGTAAAAAAATGCTGCATGTTTCTTTTCTCCTGGTGCTCCAGTTTCGAAGATAAAAAACTGTTCCCATCATGAATATAAACTCATCCATATTAGGATGAAGGCCAAAGAGAGGATTAATTGTAACGGGATCCGAAAGACAAAAGGAATTAATGGCCTGCTATGATTTATATTAATTGATCTTGTCTAATATGGAAATCATTATAAAATGGTCTCTTAAAGTACTTTTCTGGCTTCGTTGTTTGATGTCGGTATATGTATTGCCTGACATATTGTATGTCTTTTGGAAGAAGACGATTTTAAAATGTCTTTTTTTTTCTTTTCAAAAGCAACATTTGCCATGAGTTAAACTAGCAAGGCTATCTCAGGTTTGAGTAAAAGATTTAATTCTTTAACTCATAACTAAACCTTTTGGGGAGAATAAAACTTTACACAGGTATTACAGATGTTGCCTGAAATCATGGTTAGTCTATTCTGTATCTTTTAAATACCTTTTTTGGGGGGGGCATTTTGTTGTTCTTTTGATGTGTGTGGAGACGTTTTGTCTCTAGTTTACTTAATCCTTTCCTCATTGAAACCAATCCATAGCACAAACTACTCCAGCAATGTGAGTTTTGTGGCACGTCCTTTAAGGTATTCTTATCCCCAGAACATAATGAAACAGACCTTAAGTCATCGCATTGCGCTACTGTTACAATAGGTTTTATTTTCCTTTATTTTGACACCATCCAAGGACAGGGCCTGGTTGGGTTAAAAACAGTCAGACTGTCATCATTAGATTGCAAAAAAAAAAGAAAAAAAAAAAGCCAAGCAGTTTCAAGGGCTTGAAAGGGAGGTAACGTAAAGACTAACAATGGAGGCTGCAAATTCTATGCTGGTTTAGTTTTCTGCCAGCTAAAGGATGGGTTGAGAGCACTTCATCTCAGCAATGGGAAAGGCCCGTACACAAGGAACAAAAAGAAGTACATTCTTGTGCAGATGGATTTCTATTGTTTATAAACAATAAACATCTACCTCCAGAACCGGCTTTCTCAGGTGATAAGTACTTTATGCGTACAGAAGGAGGGTTTATTTGTTCAAATCCACAGCAGGTTTATAAGATCATAAGTGACCAAAACAAGGGCATACCTCTTCAGCAAATACTTTATTGTGATATCCAAAGAGATAAAGAAGATAAGCCCAACAATGTGCATGACTGTGGAGGTGAATATACCAATGGCACAATATATGTACATTGATGTACAGGTTAATCCAGGGGTCAGCAACATGCGGCTCTGAAGCCGCATGTAGCTCTTTCATCTCTCTGCTGCGGCTCCCTGTCGCCAGTCGGTTCCACAATTGATAGGGCTTTTGGTTAGGACAGGTAGAGGAAAAAGGACACTGCGCTAGAAGGAGACTCTATAGTAGGGGAACCGGACTTCTGGCCAGCTCCAGAATTGAACGGGGGGCTTCCGTTAGGACCTTTGTGGCTCTTTGAGTGCTTAAGGTTGCCGACCACTGGGTTAATCAGTGCAATGCGTTTTCAGGGTTCCTATTGACGATGTATTCTTAAATACATCAAAATAGGAAGAATGTATACAGCAGCTGCACTCTTTTGTGTATTTTCCTATAAACAATAAACTACACTAGCCACTGATCTTTCTCTCCCCATTGTACCACCACAGGAAGATCAAATGGGATGCAGGAAAAATGGGTAGGAGTACCCATTTACTTAACAAAAATAAAGAATGAATTACAGATCCTAGTTTATATTTATGAAACATTCCAACAAATTTTATTTTCAGTACACCCGTAGCAATTAAGTACACATCAGTCTTTCCCAACTGGGATATCCTCACAATGTGCTGGCCCTAAAGTTCCCAGAAATTATTCCCAGTAAAGGTGAGGATAATGGGACAGGATATTTTGAGGGCTTCCAAGATACTTTAACCAGTTAAGCTTCCACATCCCAAAACACCAAAAATGGTAGTATGGAAAGATACACTTCAGGAGGAAGAAACCCCAAAGCAAAATTTTTGTTCACAAAAGCTTTCGAGTTTATCAAAATGCTGGGATCCTATCCGTGATATTGCTCAATAATAGGCCAAAAAAAAAAAATTCAGCTCAGGCGAAAGTGTTTCTTTCATGTGTCCTTTTAAAGGAGGCATTCCCAAAGGTTTTGAATATGTGAATATTCATATTTAGTTCAGCCTTTTTCATGCTTTGAATGAGGACAAGGATGATAAAAGCCCTTTAGTAGTTTGGGATTTTCTGAACTGATTAAATGAGGTTTGAGTAGGCGTACGACCGGAGTCCAGAGCCATAAAAATGGAACACCTATTCAGTTTCATGCAGAGAACAGAAGATGAAGAAAAGATTATTGTTTGAGAGCAGGATGTAGAACAGCAAGAGGTAAATCTCTTAATATCTGGACGGCATAATTAAACCCGGTAATATCGTGTGCTTTATTAGGATTATATTAGTAAGCAACAAACTGCTGCATGGATTTGCAAGCAGACACAAATTTCGGTTCTGTGGTTGAGGAAATGAGATAAGAACAGCAACTCAGCTTTGAGTGTCTTTGGAATATTTTGTAGAGACTCAGCAAAATCTGGAATGCTCCTCCACCATTTTGGAAGAGGAGGCAAAGAGAATCATCTTTCCCACTCAATCATCTCTCCCACTCTTCCAGATGCCATTTGTTTACTACAGGGATGAGTAAGAAGCTTTTGGTGGCCAAAAGCTGAACTCAGAAAACTTTTGAGTAAAATAAGGTTTCAAAGGGCAAGGACCACATCCCACATATGGACATGATTAGCATTTTCTGCTGATGGTGTTCTTTTTCCTAGGTTTTGTGTGAGAATTGTTGGATGTGTGGGTTGTACTAATAAATGGTGTTAACCTAATTTCAGGTCTTACATTACCATTTGCATTTGGACTAGAAGACATTCAAGGTCCCTTCCAACTCTTCTCCTGTTATTTAAGTGTATTTCAGTGGTAGTTAAGAGAAGGAAACTAGTTAAGACTGATGGGGTGGAACTACTAGCAGATCACACGGCAGACATATGACCAGCCACAGATACCTTGATATCCACAGCCACTAGGGAAGCACAGCGAGGAGGCAAGGAAGACAGCAACGTCTAAACATCACCAAAGGATCAGATAAGTCCTGAAGAGCCAGCTCAATGGAAAGGACAAGATAAATGCTTTCAACATGAATGTTCTTATCAATCATCAGATACCTGGTGGTATAATGAGTTGGCCACAGGAGGACATGGAAGCTGTCAATATGAAGACTCAGAAGCTCCTCACAATGTATGGAGGAGTCCAACATTCAGAGACTGGAAAGAGGGTGGGCGGGCTCCGATGAGCGTCAAAGCCACTGTCATGGATGAAACCCAGAGCATCCAGGAATACCACCAGCATCCAAAGATGAGCTGCTCAAAAAATGCTTGAGGCAGCAGCAAATGTGGGAGAAAGATCAAGCAGAGGAACTTCCATTACAAGACAAGACCCTTCATGGGATGTGCCATCAACAGATAGCTGAGGTAGCAGACATTGGGAAATCCTACCAGGGACTGGAACAGGCTAAACTAAAAAATAGCGCTAAGCACTGATCATAGCAGCACAAGAACAAGCATTAAGCACCAAATCTATAGAAATAGGGGTCTATCATGCTAGACAGGACCCAAGGTACAGACAATGCAGAGAAATCTCAGAGACATTCCAACAAAGTATGTTAGGTGGTATTGACCTAACAGATGACCCTACTTTTGTTAAGGACCTGGGTGTACTCATCTAACGATTTATATTATAGAATTTATATTCACGGAATATGTGCTAGGCCTTCCTAAGTCTACATAGGAGATCCTGCAAAAAGTTGTGGAGAACAAGAAAGCTAAGGTCCCATGGGACTTCCAGATCCAAACAGACAGGCAAGTACTGGCAAATCTATGGTAGTAGACAAGAACCAGAAGAGAGCGGTAGTGATGGATGTAGCAGTCCCAAATGACAGCAACCTCAGGAAGAAGGTAGCCTGAGAAGCTGGAGAAGTAACAGGGTTTGAAGGTGGAACTGGAGAGGATGTGGAAAGTAAAGACCAAAGTGATCCTAGTAGTGGTAGAAACACTTGGGGCTGTGACTCCTAAACTGGGAGATTGGCTCCAACAGATCCCAGGAGCAACATCAGAGCTTCCTGTCCAGAAAAGGGCAGTGCTAGGAACAGCTAAGATACTGTGCAGAACGACTCAACTCCCAGGTTCTGGATAGAAAACCCAAGATTGAGGAAAACACATACCATCCATAAAAGTAAGAATGAAATATGTATATGCATATGCATTGTTTTAATTGTTTTCTTGTTTTTCTGAGGTAGTCTCAGAGGCAGATGTTGAGCTGGGTGACTATAGAAATCAAATAAATAGAAGATGGTTGGGTTTTGTTTTGGCAGCACAAACATTAATTTTGGTGGTCAAGTTAAAAGCAGGGGAACAATACTTTTTAAAGATTAAAGGAACAGTCTCTGAAAACTTTCAGTAGAGTGGGATGTACAGACAAGGCCCATAATGCAGTGCAAACTGCCTCTGGTAGGTTTTTGACAATAAGTCATATGTTAGCATATTCATAGCATCAGAATCGTACATTTGACAGAAGTTTGTATTTTTTTTGTGGAGTTGGAATAGCTCAACATATGAAGGGTCTCTTAATACCATATAAGCAAAACTTTCTTTAAAGCCTTCCGTAAATAGGGCGTTGGAGCTCTTTATGCTCTCCAATCTTAGTTTTCACAATAATTGGTCCCAACAGCAACTCTTGCGTTCTTTCGTGGCTCTTTTGGTAAAAAAAAATCTGGCTCTGCTTTCTGGACAATCGATTCACTATCTTCAATAGAACGATAAAAGCTGTAGGAAAAAACTACCAGCATGATAGACGTTGTGGAAAAAAAAGTTGGTTGAGAGAAGAAAGAAGAGATGTGGGTCAGGAGTTGAAAACTTAGTTCTAGAAATGTGTTTTTTTCTTTCTTTCTGTGATAGTTGTATTACTTTTCTTTAAAAATGGGGGACAGATTCAATGATTGGCCTACATTCTCTGCTGCACCAGATCTATATTTGGAAAAGGGTGGAAGCTCTCTACAGGACAAGTGGTAAATGCAAAATGAATTAAGATTTCTTTGAGAACTGACGTATGTAGAGAAGCATTGTACAAAAAAACAGAGGGAAAAAATCTTAGATGAGGATTAATGGATCATTCTAAACCTTTACCCATTTGTGGACTATGAGCAGCATTTTAAAGCCAGTCTAGTTACAATTTTCTGGGCTCTATCTGGCATTAGTGTTTTTGTAGAACAGATTTTCAAAACAATACCTGTATGCAGAAATAGCAACTCTAAAATCATTGCTCATATTGCAGATCACATTGCATTTAACAGCTGTGCTGGATTCTACATTGTGTTCCTGAAAAGGAAGTAGTTTCCCCCTCCCCCCCCAAAATAATCATTATACAGATTCTACACTACAGGAAGATAATTATTGGGAGAATAATCTTGGAGAAGTGGTTGCAAACTTTTTGTGATATTGTGGGTAGTATGTACACTCCCATGGAAATGTGAAATTTGATCAAGTCAGGGATTTTGTTCCATTTTTGATATTTTGCCCAGGACTCTTTGCAAATTGTGTTCTAGACTGACATTAATAATGATGTAAATGTATACAAATCAATATGTCCTGGTTTTTATTTTTGTAAATCTGGTAACCTATCTTTTATATCATGAATCCTACTATGGGGTAGTAAAACATAACAAGCACATGTATCACTAAAGGCGTATGGGTTTCTTTTGTCAGGTTTTATATTCTAATCTCGGGAGACTGTGACAAATATGACAAATGGTGTTTGCTTGGATTTCTGTTTGAACATACTAAAAGAATTAGGTTTCACAAATAGAATCTTGTTTTGAATAAATGCACAATCCTTGACTTGAGCGTTTAAACGGTTTGGAAAATAACATACTGTTTTAGATAAGAAAAATTCTTACTTTTTGTTCTGAAGCAAGAAATAAAAGACTGTTGCGGATAAATAATGACCTTCACTTCTCTAAGCAGTTTCTGAAAATAAAAATAAAGGATTTCATTTGATCAAGGCCTCCCAAAGTTTCTCCTGCTCAGAAACCACTCAATTCCAGATCATAATGCATCTTTTGTGGTTTGGTAACCAGCAATTCTTGGAATGTATTCTGGCCATTCTCTGTTTTCCTCTTTATGGATTTGTGTCATGGGCTCTTTTACCCATGTTAAGTGAGCTCCAAAATTCCAAGAGAGCCAACACAACTCCACCTGGCCTCTAGGCAACACACCCAACAAGAACTCAACAATTTGTATTCACGGTTTATTACACCAGTCTTCTACTAGTTCAACTACAACTTCTATTCCTCCACTACCACTTCACTTTGTGAGCCCTATTTCTGGAGAACAGTAAGAGTAAATTTGCCTTAGGCTACTTTCCCAAACTAACATAAACCACCTTCCTTCCTTCCTTCCTTCCTTCCTTCCTTCCTTCCTTCCTTCCCACACCCACACCCACACCCACACTCCCAATCCCACACCAATACTCCCAGCTGCCTCGCTCCTCGGCTTTTATAGACACCAGTTGCTAGGTGGTTAGGGAGATATCTTAAAGCAGAAGTGGGAAATGATAGCCCCTTTATGACTTGTGGAGTTCAACTCCCACAATGCTGGCTCAGAAATTTTGGGAGTTGAAGTCCACAAGTCATAAAAGGACAATCATTCCCCACCCCTGTAAAGGGGCAGTGTACCAGCAGTCTAGGTACTGGCCAGTTTTCAGGCAGCCTCTCTTCTCACACTTTACAATAGGAATATGTGTATAGAATTTCTCATATGCATATAGGATTTCCTGTAAATATAAACCATAAATAAGATGGCTCTGTTTCGGCCATCTTTCCCAGTCAATTTCTTGTTAGATGTGTTAAGTTCAATTCTCCTGATTGCAGGAGCAGCAGGTCATCCTGCCTTAGAAATATAGGCACTAAAGATCAATACTTCTAGAGAGTATCAGATGAGAGAAAGCTGTTGATGCTATAACAGAAAAAATGCAGGTAACCTTACAAGTAAATCAGGGGGGAAAAATCAACCATAACCAGTCTCAATCGCAAGCAGCCACATCTTGCTTGCATGTTCTGTCCATTTCAAATTGAACTTAATAGAAGTCATCAGTCTCCTGCATGGTGGTTGGAGCATAAATTTGAATGGTTGTCCTATTAAAGGATTTTCAGTGAAGTCAATCTGATATTATTTACTCACCGATTGCATTATAGCCAAATACTATCCTTTTAAACCATGATAAAGGTAACACCCTTTCTTCTTTGATTTTGATATCCTGAGTAACAGGGGTGTGATCTTCTGACTGAAAGCATTCAGTCCCAGTCCATTTCAATTCAGCAATCCTAAGATGTCAATTTGCAATTATTTTATCTTGCATTGTGTTGAACTTTTCTGTTCCATACTATCCATGTTCATATTGTATTTCTATCTTTGCAGCTTTGTCCAAAAAGTGCTTTTCCAAAAGGCAACTGAACTTTCTTGGTGTTTTTTTTTCCCCTTTGAAAACTTTTTGCTTCTCATCCAAGAAGCTTCTTCAATTCTAACTGAAGAACCAGTTAGAACTGAAGAACCGGTTAGAACTGAAGATACTTCTTGGATGAGAAGTGAAACATTTTCAAAGGAAAATAAAAGACACAGGAAAGTCCAATTGCCTTTGGAAAAGCACCTTTGCACTTGTCTCTGTTTTCACCTGCTACAGAATCTTGCAAAAATGGTTCTCTGCAGTTGAACACATAAATAAATTCAGAAACGGAGACTTAGGGTCTGTTTACAACCATTACTTTTCCTCAAGAGGCAGCAAGTCCTTTTCCCAAGCACTTACAAGTACTTTACTGGAAGTAAAAATAGGTTGGCCAGGTCTCGCCTATTTGAAGGGGTATCCAGAGGACAATCTTCTTTTTAAAAGCATTCTATACTTGAAAGTTCAGTTTTTAAAAAGTCATGAAAAGGCAGAATCTTGACACTGCCCAGCAAAAGTCAACCCTGAGAGGACTTCAGTTACTTCAGTTCCCTATGATATTTTATTTCTGTTTAAATTACAGTGGTTATTTTTATATTTGCATATATGCATATAAAGTAGGGTTTGCAACCTACAGATGATGTTAGTGTTTCTGTTTTTTCTTCCAGTTTTTTAAAAAAATATAACTCTAGGAGGTGAACATACCGAATACTCCTGTTTCCTATTTTTCCTGCACAACTGTGTGAGATCAGTTGGGCTGAGAAACAGTGACTGGGCAAAAATTAATTCAACTCAACTTAACATCTAAGAAAGGTTTAGGATTCATTGTCTCCTGGTCTCTGTGATAGCATCTTAAGCACTATACCAAAGTGGCTTTGTTTTGTTTGGGTTGGGTTGGATATTTTTGTACTCCTTTGTTTTATTTTTTTGTGATTTCTAACTGGCTACTTTAATGTTAGGCTTCTCCAGCTAGGATTCAGCAATAAATCAAGGTTTTCCTGACACTCCACATAGCTTAGTTCAGCTTCTGGGTTATACTTGCCAGAAGTCTCACAGGGATGATTCGGCTACCTACGAATCTTTCTTGCAGACAAGAATGGAGCTGTAGATAACAGCTGACTGGCCACAGTCAATACTGATAAATGACTCTTATACCTACTGTACATGGACTTAAACTTGTTTCCATTGGCCCTTCTTCCCATTTGCCCCATCCAGAAGACACAGATACATCTTACAACTGTGTCAATAATATGGAGGTACTTTCTTTCCCATGGATTTGTGTAACTGATTTTCATTAAGGAGAGATAACGTGAGGAAAAATATACAAGTATTGCTTCTGCCACGTTATCTGTAAGATATAGGAAGATTGCAACTTAAGGCAGTTGCCAACAGTGGTGAATTAGCAAGGTATATTTGCCTTGCACTGTTCAGTAGTACAAGCATGCCATCGCTACCTCAGCCAAACTTTTAATGCCAAGTGTTTGAGTTGACAATTATCAAGAGTTTTGACACTTTAGTATCACAGCAAGTTATCTTCCTTTTTGAATCAATAAGTTTTCAGCACACATTTTCTAGATAGATATTGAGCTGTTTAACAATTACATTCCGATGCCAGAAAGTAGTTCTCTGTGGTAATGCTTTTATCTGGCTCACAAAGGCCTCGTGCCAGGCTATATCTGACAGGTCTGGAACCCACAATCGGCAAAATTGGGGTAATAATCCATGATGAATCTCATGCCTCACTGCTCCCGTGGCTTTTAAGAATATGAGGAATAGGAATTACAGAAATAAGCAGATAAAACACTGAGAGTTGGTGAAAAAATCTGGATTAAGGTCTTATAAAACCTCACATAGGAATATAGAGCAGCAAAAAGGTGGAAAAGGATTTTATATGCATATGGCTTCAGAGTGTACACTATTATTTTTACTGTGAACAACAACAACAACTGGTTCAGTGGGGGTCCATGTTCCAGCTGACATGGAGTATTTAAAAATCTCCTGTTTCTTGTGCTTTTGTTGTTAGGGTGAAATAAAATTGCTGTCTCTGTTTTACTAATTAGATGACGAGCATTTGGCTAGGTAACTTTTATTTTTAGACAGCTGGCGATACAGGTGAGAAATCATGAGTGTTCAACTACAACCCACCCCTCTCCCTGCAGGCCAACCCTCTAAGATGGCAAATCGCTCTACAACAGTCGAGCAGGAGCAATCGCTGTATTTATGGATTATGGTCATAATCCTAACAGTTCAAGATTGTCCATAATAGTGCAAATCAACCAGTTTTAGTTACACTAAAGTTACACTATAAAGGCCGTAGCATTGGGGAGATCCTCGTTAATAGAGGCCCACAATGTCCCTGAGGCTCAAGCTCAGTGCCCAACACCCAGCACCAGACGGATCATATAATAATCCCACAGCTGGGGCAATCCACTGGAAGGGCCCAGCTCACTTCCAAATCACCGGCACACACCTCCAGACCTTATCCAGCCCACCCGAGGGGGCAGGGGGTGGGGAAGCAAAGGCACCTCTCCCGGCCGTGGCGCATGCCTAGCCCCACTCCGCACACCCATCCCAACTGGTTCAGTCCTCAGAGCCAATCCTTATCCTGAAGTTATAGATCCAGCTTGCTGACTTTCTCTTAACATTTCTTAAAATATATTGAAAGTGTTATATTGTTGGTGATAATATTAGGAGTATGTTCTCTGCGAAGTAGAAAAAAACCTTATTTATGCTACACTTATATGTTTAATTTTGTTTCAACTGTAGCCCTAAAAGATATTTTTCCAGTTTAGTGAACATGGGATAATTCCTGTTTCAACTGAAGGGAACATTAATTCAATCTTTCCTATTCAGAATTTTCTGAGGATATGTAGCTTTAGCCTTGCCTGAGGCTCCAGTGAAAAGTAGCATGACATTGTCATCTTCATATACTATTTTAAAATACCATTCTTCCTTAAGATCAGACCTGGTCTCATCTAGTCACTAAATGTCTATCACCTGTTCAACATAGGGTGTAAGAGCCACTCATTTGTGGGAGAAACTAGTCTATTTCTAAAGTACATTTTAATACTCTGCAACATTATTTCCATCAAACTTGCTCAGCTAAAAAAAATTCCCAATCTATATTCAAGCAGTGCCAGACTGCATGATGGTTAAAATAAGTTAGTTCCCATACCTGAGCTCAGCATCTTGCCTGCCTGTGACAAAAAAATTGATTAGACCTGAGCTGCCTCTCCTGGTACTCCGCTCAAATTATATGAAGGAAAGAAAATGATCTGCTATGGATATTGCTCCTGGAATTGGTCAAATGAAGGAAATAAATGAAGGAAATAAGCAAAGTTTGTTTTCACAAAAGAGATCTCAGTTTAATTTAAGGCAAGGGACAGGTATGGCTGAACTTATTCTAATTCAACTAGCAAGGGGCACCAGAGCAAAAATTCATGCAATTCACACTCCATCTATATTAGACCACAGAATGTTGAGAGTTCCAGATTTTCAGTTTGAAAACATACTGATATGCTAAGTGTGGAGAGGGCAGTGAGATAATATATCTTGGCTCTACTCCCATAACACGTGCCATAAATGAAATACTGCTGTACCGTCTATTTAGAGCCTGGGCATCTACTCAGTGTAAGTGCCAAAAGATTACCTAGAGAAGAGTTGGAGAACCTGCAGCTTTCTATACAGAGATATCCACAAGATGTGCGCGCATGCATGTTTGCATGTATAATACATGCTATCAGGTCAGTTTTTGATTCCTGGTTACTGCTTGGACTAGTCTCTACATTTTTCTTGGTAAGGTTTTTCAGAAGTGGTTAGCCATCACTTCCTTTGTAGAGCTGAAAGAGAGTGACTGGCCCAAGGTTACCCAGCCGGCTGGCTGAGTAGTATGGAGTAGATATACAGCACTAGAAATCACAGCTTCCCAGTTTCTAAGCTGGTGCCTTAATCATTATACCAAATGGGCTCTCATTTACGACATGCATATGAAGTTGGGTGTCTACAAAGGGTGGGTTGTAAAAAAAAAGTCAAATTGGCAGTCATGAATTCACAATCCAAGTCCTATGCATTTTTGTGTATTCATCGTATAGCATGTATGTGCAAAAGGATGTACATTGTACGGTCACACACATGCACACATGTCCCTGATTCAAATGCTGTTGAAGTATAACTTTCAGTGATTTGCATTTTTAGTCCTACTGAAAGGAGTTGATGTATGACTATAGCTAGGGAAGCAGAGGTTCAACTTTTCCCTCATCCCTCCAACTTAAATATGCTTTAAAGCAGGGTTCGCTGGCTGAGGAATTCTGGGAGTTGAAGTCCACAAGTCTTAAAATTGCCAAGGTTGGAGACCCCTGTTTTAAAGTTCTTTCAAGGGGTCAATTTACATAGGCAATTTATGCAATGGAATTCTATGAACATACTTATATCTTTGCATAGGTATCTTTCACCATTCATTGATGGTGAAAGAGGGGCACGTCACTCATGTGTATGTTGGAGCATTCCCTGCCTCTATAATCCCACTGGCCATTCCCAAGATAATTCTTTCTGAGAGAAAATCTGAAGATATTTTGGTGTGATTTTCTTCTCAAAACAAGACCTGATTCAAAAGAGTAGAACTGTTGTGCAGGCTTTAGTATAATAAAGAGATGGGTAACCAGTGGTATACCACCTGTGGTTATTGGTTTATACCTACTGACACATTAAATCTAGTACATAGCAATACTTTACAAAGAAGTAGAGAAACTCGCCATATTTCAATGTTCTTTCTTATTGTTTTTATCATTGTTCATTGCTGGTTGCAGTCACGGGTTTGAGATGGGCAGCTATACAAAATTAATTAATTAATTGATGAAGGAATTAATGAATTGAATTAATTAATTAATTAAACTTCTCATATGCACACAATTTTAAATACCTGTTCAGAAGGTCTCCTGGAAGACAAGACAATAAAACAGAAAAGCTACCATGAGCTCCTAAAAGTTACTATCTTCCTTTATACTTGCTCCAGGAGTTTCCTTATAATGAAGGTAAATAACTATGAGGAAAAAAAATATTTGAAATAGATTACAATATGGCCTCTCATTTGTACAGTGTACCAACATCAATGACATGAAGGTTACTGTGCCTGACCTGAGACAGCCAGGCCAGCTAGACAAAAGAAAAAAATATTAATATTATTGCAATAGAGAATGCATATTGTATAGAAGCATTCCTACTGACTGTGAAAATGATCAATAATAATGCTGCATATCTTGAAATCTGGATTTACCAGGCAGGAGAAAAAAAAATATCTGACCTAAAAATTCATGGAATTTTTGGAAATTCACCTGCATCAAAGTCCTTTGAAAAAATAAGGCAACACATTAGCATGGTACTATCAGAAAAGAAAATCAATATGAACATAACAGAAATGGGAATGATTTATTTCAATTTATTTTCTAGATTGTATCTGACTGGTTTTCCAGTTTCAAATGTTTTCACTATTCCCTGTAGGATTCAAAGAGTGATAACACTGCTTGCTTCAACCACATCTCGAGAAGCAAGAGGGCACACTAAAGGATGCCAGCAGAAGCTCAGAGAAGCAGCACTGGACAAAACACCACTGCCTGTTTCTCTTCCGGAAAATAGGGGTGTGGCTGTGTCTATATTTTTGTGTGTCTGTGTGTAAAGGGAACTTTTTCTTAGTTCAGTAGCCAAGACAAGAAGCTGGTGAAATGCAAGATGGAATTCATGAAAAGTGGCTTATGTTGCTGAATAACACAGTAATCTGTATTTTACAAGAACAATCTGCTCCTTAAAATGACTTCCAAATCAGAGGTGGTATTCTACTGCTTCGCACCGATTCAGGCAAACCAGTAGCAAAAAAAGTTGCCGTTCAGGAAAACCAGTAGCTAAAAAACCTCCGACAATCAGCTGAGAGGATCAAAGAGTCTCTCAGCTGATTGGTGCATGTGTGCGCAGCAGGTATGCACAGTAGGCATGTGTGCATGCGCAGAAGAGGGTATGTGTGTGCAGGGGGGGGCGCATGCGCACACACTCAGCAAACCGCTGGTAACACCGATAGGAACCCACCACTGATCAAAATGCTTATTTTTGTTATGACAATGATAAAGAAAATCCTGACAGTGTCCAATTCAAATTCTTAGCTTTCCCCCAAGCTAAGGAAATTCAAAGTTAAAAGATATAGCCCATGATAAAACAAAATTATAGTACCATCTGAAAAGTTGAAATGGTTTGTTAAATTTATATCCCATCCTTCCTTCTATTCCCCCCCCCACTGAAGAATCTTGTTCTTAAGGCATTATGATTGGTCTGGGACATGGCAGGGTGACCTTGCCTCTCCTAAAAGCTTCTTCTTCCTCCTCATCTGGATCTGAGTTTTAAAAAAAGATACGGCTACATGAAAAAGAATGAGAGAGTACAATGTGTCATTTGTATGGCTATTGACTCTAGGAGATGACTTTAAAGAACCGGACTTAAGTTTTCTAGTTCTGTGGAGTTTGAGCCAGAATGGGATTGTGGTAAAATATTAAGATTGCTTTTTTTTTAGGGAACTTACCTGTCCATTTTAAGAGAGTGTATCATTTTTGTGCTATTAACAATCCCACCTTTGCTTCAGTATATTTAAAACAGTTTTCTTGGAAGCCATCCGTATGTATTATCTGATAAATAGGATTAAGCTGTGGTAGTCACACTTTCCTGCCAAGAAGCACATCTCAAACATACTATGAATTCAGATCATTAGAGGAAACCCTTTCCATGTTCTGTGACAAAAATTAACTTGTCCGCTACAAAAAGCAGTCTCTTTGGGGTACTTTGGAATGCCGTACTAGCTATAAAAGATATGCCAGGCACCAATTTTTATATGCAATCTCCTCAGGATGAAAATGTACTACATATATGTGTAAAAGAAATATTTATGTTTATCCAGAAGAAATGCAGCAACCATTTTTGTCAATGGTTGTCCCAATTAATAGACAATAATAACCATCACATTAGCAGCCATTGCATCTGGAACGCAGGTAGCCCTCAACCTTCAACCTCTTTCATTTAGTGACCATTCAAAACAGTGACTTATGACCAGTTTTCACATTTAACAACCATTGTTGCATCCCCGTGGTCATGTGATCAAAAATTGGATGCTTGGCAACTGGTTCATATTTATGGTGGTTGCAGTGTCCCAGGGTAATGTCATCACCTTTTGCGACCTTCTGAGAAGGAAAGTCAATGGGGAAGCCAGATTCATTTAACAACCATGTTATGAACAACCACAGTGATTCACTTAACAACTGTGGCAAGAAATATCTTAAAATGGGGCTAAACTCATTTAACACCTTTCTTGTTTAGCAAAGGAAATTCTGAGCTCAGTTTTGATTGTAAGTCGAGGACTACCTGTACCCTGTAAAATTTATTGCTTTCCCTCATTTTGTCCTTAAAAACATATTCAGAATGATGTTGCCCATATGCTTATGACTCTGGAGTTTGTAGACAACTCTTTCAACCAATTATTGCTCAGCTGAGCCAGCCAATAGTTAACTGCAAAGAATATTCACCAATCAACCCGCTGTCTGTATCAAAATTGCCAACTACTGAGTTTATTGTCCCTCCCTGCCTTCTCCCATTTCTTCACAGAAAAAAATAGGTAAATGTAGGGGAAGGTTTGGTTTTTTAAACAATTAGCAAATGCACGGAACAGCCTATCCATGGCACTAGATCAGCACTGCAGATAATGGCCATTTAAGTTTATAGAGCAGCAAAATCAGTAACAATAGTTCAATATGCCAGACCTATTGAAAATGTAGAAAACACTTAAATGCTTTTTAACTTGCTTTGTTTGTTTGTTTGTTTGTTTGTCAATTAGATTTACAACTTGGCACAAGACCCTGAAGATCATAGATGCCAGGTTTCAAATTATTACCTAAGAAATGTCATTTTGTACTGTCTTGTTAGAAAGCACTCCATGTTAGAAAAGTATAGTATTTGTTTTTGGCTTGTGTTGAAAACTGGGTTAATCTGTGTGGTAAAAAAACCCGATTTAAATAAAGCTGGGGAGACAATTGAATAGTTCTAAAGCTGATAAAGCAAACAATGATAAGGCATATGGCCATTACTGTCTCCACTTGCTCTGCTGCCAAACTTTCAGCATTTAAAGACTCCCAGGAATGTAAAAAGAGTGCAATGCAACATTAAAACTTTGCACACTGAATATTCGGAGATTTTTGTACTTTGCAAAAATCATTTCCATGTGGGGTAGTTCCAGTTTTGAACAAGTGCTGACTTTTAGCTGCACTACCTTATATTACTCCATGTACACATGAGTTGACTATATTCGGATGTCAGTTCATCTCTTTTGGCCTGGGGTGAGTAGGATGGATGGAAAGCTTACTTGCCACAGCAATTCAGAAGACAGAATATTATCCATAAGCCATTCTATGGTTTCGAAATGCAACATTTTTTGACATCTCTGAAGCACCAATTGAGCCTACTCCAACCTGGTGCCTTTCAGGGGGTGTAGGACAACCCACCATAGTCAACCCGCTGCAGGACAATTCAACGGTGTATTAATCATTTCATTCAGTTACTTTTAGCATTGGTGACCATGTTTTCATTGAAATTATTGTTATCTCTTGTATTTCTGGATTGACTTTATTTTATTATTATTGGCCACGGTTCTGTTGAAATTAATTTCAAACTTTTGTATTTGTTGAATTGTCTTGCGGCAAGTTGACCATGATGAGTTGGCTGTGATGAGTTGTCCCATTCTGCTTTCAGAGGTTTCATACCAGCAGAGTGAATGGTTAAAATATCTGGAGAGATCAAACTGTGGAAAGCTATTCTATACTCTTTGAAGCACTCGAAAAGATATAATTGCTAATCATTGCTGGTTACATCTGTACATGAATACCAATATCAAGTTCTAACATCATCTAGATAAGCAATACAATCAAGAATGAAGATAGAATTAAAAACAGCAACATAAATCCTTCCATATCAATGCTCATATAAATTAGGCTATAGTTTCTGACATTTATTGTTTATTTACTGATGCAGATGTAAAGTTCATACATTACATTAAGCAATCTTGCTTAGACATGCTATCTTCAATAAGCCAAAATTGGCTGCTCAAGCTCTTATAATACAATGTGTGAAAAGAATTAGAGGTACCACATTTGAATTATAAAAGCAATAGAAAGATACTGATAGTTTAAAAGAAACTTCAGAGAAGACATTCAATTACATAAGTTCTTCATGTTCTCCTTTCTGTCTATTTTATCTATTTTAGCTGGTATTTACAAGCAAAAAATAAGCACGAATGGTTGCTTAGAGGAGGAGGAGTTGTTTATAAACTGTGTAAGCAATATAGGATGATCTACTGGAAGAAATACAGATCTGTACCTCATTTACACAGATCAAAGTTTCTACTTTCTATTATTCAGAGAAAACCAATTCATTCATCTACACTGATGCCAGGTTTCCAGTTTACCTGATAGATTAAATCTAAGTGACTGACATTTTGGACCCTTTCACCAGGTGCAGTAGCCTAAGTCAATATGCTAACTAAAGAAAATTAAATTAGTTGCATTTAGGTTTTTATATTATGGTAAGCCAGAAAGTTTGGATAAAAGACTACAAAGAATGGGTGTCTCTTGAAAATGACAGTATGCACATTTCTATGGGTTGGTTTGTTTGTTTTTTGCTAATCCTGTTCTCCAAACATGGCTTGTCTAAGGTCTAAGAAAGGGATAGAGTGAAAGTGTGAAGAGATTTGACAGAAAAAAATAGTAAACCCACTTTTATGAAAACCTTTTCTGCACAAGATTCATGTGGTGTATATAAAGGTCACATATATCACTCCTGCCTCATCAGTATGGAATATATAGCAATATTTCCCAGCCCAACAGCCACCAGCGTTAGGATTTTAATTTCCCTCATCTACAACCAGCAATACATCTTGAATAGGATTATATTAGATTATTGGAGATAGGACAAGGAAATATAGAAACCCTTTGCCTTTTCATTTCACCAATACATACATATGGAATTCTCACTTTCTGACTCAGTGTCGTGAATAACACAATGTGATATTAGACACTATGCATATTTATCTCGGTGGATGTACTTTTCATTATTGCCTATGCATGCAAAAAATTTGAATCTATGTATGGGGAAACACTTAAACAATTACTCTATCGTATTACCCCAGAGGGGAGGGGAAGCCAATTAAATGAAAATAGATCTAACAATGGTTCCATGGAGAACATGTTTAGAAAATTAGCTGCCCAGAGTCCTTTGATAGTGAGATGGGCCACACATAAGTTTAATAAATAAATAAATGGTCATAGACAACATGGACACAAATCTGTTGAGGAGAGTGAGGTCAGTTTGTCTTTATTAGGAACCTTTCCCAAGAAATCAATGAGAAAACCAAGCAAATTATAGAAACTTCTATATTTTATATCAGGCGTCCCCAAACTTGGCAACTTTAAGACTTGTGGACTTCAACTCCCAGAATTCCCCAGCTGCCATATTACAATTATGTCTGCCTGCTTCCCCTACTCCCTTTTCAGGGACAAAGTTTCTTTCTGACACTTATCTCACTACACTTGTAGC
>JAOYMU010000292.1:9104796-9115417 GCA_025802295.1 Psammodynastes pulverulentus | reverse complement strand
TAGAATCAAGTCAAGCATAGCAATGCTTTCTTTTTTTTTCTTTTTTTTTAACAAGAAGAATTTGGCTCACCTTCAAGATGAACTTGATTCACAACCTCCCTCATCACCTAGCATATTGGCTAAGATTGCTGGAACCCAACTTTGGCACTATTTACAAAGAAATAGACACATTCATTGATCTTTCCTCCCCTGTCCTGTAAATTAAGAAAACTTACAGAGAAGGCCAACATGTCATATAACTGTGAAATGTTTCCTCTTTGTATCGGATCAAGGCATTATCCAATATTCTCTTTCTAAATACCCAGACAGCAGAGGTGGTATTCAACAGGTTCTGACCAGTTCTGGAGAACCAGTAGCGGAAATTTTGAGTAGTTCAGAGAACCGGTGGTAACCTTCCCCAAGAGTAGGGAGGGAATGGAGATTTTACAGTATCCTTCCCCCTGCCACTCCCACCATGCCACTCCCACCATGCCATGGCCACAGAACCGGTAGTAAAAAAATTTGAATCCTACCACTGCCAGACAGTCTTCAAATTTTAAGGCCTAGAACCAGCAGCATTTCCACATTATTACCCCTAGAGTTATCTAATTAGTTATTTCCTGAAATTTATACACAACCCACACCGAATTGGTAGTGGACACTGGCTTTATCCTGTACCCTGTATAGTAAAGCCCCCATCAGGTAGGGGAGAGTAAAAAGAGTCAATATGGCACCTTCAATTATGTGGTTGCAAATACCATCTGGACTTTTTTGGTACCCTTCCTGTGGACAGCCCTGATTCTGGGGCTGCATATGCCATTATAAACAGGAAGTCCTAAGCATACAGGTAAATATTTCATTAAATTCAGGTTTCCCCCATTTTATGTGAGTTCACTCTTTGCAAATTTGCTCTTATGCAATCAATCATTTTTGTTTAAGAATTTACTTTTTGTGAAAATAATTGCAATTATGGGATTGGAACCATCATCGCCAATTTGTGCTGGCCTGTGCCAAGACTTCTTCCTGCAGTAGTTTTCCACACAAACCCTTTTCTGCCCTTATTCCCATCTTTACTATTATGTGTGTGTTTGTTCAAGTTGTGTATCTTGTCTCCCATTTATTTCCGTACCTGCTATCGCTGTTACTATGGGCTCATGACAGTCATTCAACAGTCCAGTCCCCTTACTCAAAATGAAAAGTTTTCAAAAAGGGTTGTTTTTAGTCAAAGAAACAAAATAAACAAAATTAGGCATATTGTGTTGAACCAAAATTGGTGACGGGGAGCCCTTGAGAGAACTTTTAACCTGAGCAGATCTACTGTGTATAACAGGGGTGTCAAACTCACAGTATCATATTGTTGTGACGTGATGTATTTTAATTTTTTTCCCCTTCGCTAAACCGGGGGTGGGCATGGCCAGCGCGTGACACATCCAGCTTGCGGGCCACAAGTTTGACACCCTTGGTGTACAATATAACAAAGAATATTAATAAGACTCCTACTGCTGTGCGGCATTCTACCTTTTAATCTACCATGAAAACCCTGCACGTTAGAAATTCATCTGTAGAAAATATGGAGAACATGATTCCACTGCTCACAGAAAGTTCAACAATGTTAAAGAAAAATGTTAATGCTGAACAATAATGCTCTAAAAAGTTATGAACATGTTTGTCAATGCATTTGTGTTACAAAATTTGTCGCCATACACTACAATCCCTTTTTTTCCATTGTTTTAATGTTTCACTTTAACCTTATATTTTTCCCAGCTTCAAGCTCTCATGCATTTAGCCAATCAGGAATTTAGAATATGATGGAGACAACTGAGAAAAATGTCTTTTAATTTGCTTAGCCGTAAGGAGGGTCTTTAACACTACTTTTTAGAATGAAGGAGATTGATTTATTATACGCAGCATAGGGTAAGCATTACACAACTGGAATGCCAGCTTCTGGACCACCATTAGATGGCAACAACGAGATAGAAAAAAATTTTTTTACTGGTTTCTAATGGTCACCTGAATTTCACCAGCCTTTGGCATCTGAAGATAAGGACGTATCTCATGTATATTCATGTCGATGAATTCAGTGATATTTAATATGTAAACTGCCTTCTCTAGCATGTACTATGTTTGACCTTTTGTGACAAGCTCTGATTTTGACTAGTGATAATAGTTTCACATGTGCAAATCACCAAAGGATGAACAAAATTCTCTCAGCCAGCACCCTTATTTTTTCCTACAAGGGAAACAAAACCTCACACACACACACACACACACACACACACACACACACACACGCATACACCCCCACACATATTCACACAGAAACCTTTGATCTGCAATTATCTATTGCTTAATGCTAACACAGACATTAGTAATAAAGCTCTGTTTATAACCTACATAGGTTATTTTTTTCCACACTAGGTACAGGGTATTTTAGGAAGCATTTGATAGGAACAATCACATATGAAGATTAGAAGCCACTTATGGTAATTTATAAGGTTATAAAAACAAAGTGAATAATTTTTCAGAATTAAAATGTTGCTAATATGAATGGATTGCCTGAGATTTAAATACAGAAGTTCTAGGACCAGCTTATTACTGCCAGAAAATTGATAACTTTATTCTGAGACAACTTTAGTAACGAGCTAGGAACCCAATGTTGTATGTATGTGTTTTTGTGTGCGTGCGTGTGAGCATGCGTGCACATGTATACACACACACA
Organism: Psammodynastes pulverulentus; assembly: GCA_025802295.1. Taxonomy (NCBI): domain Eukaryota; kingdom Metazoa; phylum Chordata; class Lepidosauria; order Squamata; family Psammodynastidae; genus Psammodynastes; species Psammodynastes pulverulentus. The sequence goes on along the minus strand of JAOYMU010000292.1, from coordinate 9,112,719 downwards.
CTCACATATATACACATACATACATACATACCAGTGGTAGGGTTCAAAAAATTTTACTACCAGATCTGTGGGCGTGGCTTGGTGGGTATGGCATGGCTTGGTGGGATGGCAGGGGAAGGATACTGTAAAATCTCCATTCTCTCCCCACTCCAGGGAAAGGATACTGTAAAATCTGCATTTCCACCCCACTCCTGGGGTAAGATTACCATCGGTTCTCCGAACTATTCAAAATTTCCGTTACTGGTTCTCCAGAACTGGTCAGAATCTGCTGAATACCACATCGGATACATACATACACACAGACACACACCACTTTTTAATCGTTCCTTAGGCATAGAAGCTGTCTGTTGCTCTCAGGCCAATGAATCTCTGAGTCCTAGACTGAGAAGTTGAAAAACATCTGTCTACTAACTCACACTGGGCTTGCATAGTAGCATGCAAACACACACACACACCAACACACACACATGTTAAGGCCAACATTATCCATCTGTATCAGCTTTCCTAAACTCAGAAGACGCAGAATTCTGTGTTTCAACGATAGGCTGGCACACAGTGCAATATTTACCTTACAGATACACAACATTTTCTCTGTCAATAAATCTCAGCATATTAGCTTTGCAACTCATAAGAAAGCAGTAGTACTAGACTGCAAATTCTTGAAGTCACATTACTCACAAAATCTGATTAAAGTCACTCCAGAGAGTACTCCATATGGTACAAACATTTGAAAAATTTCATCCGTACAACGGCACAGTCAACAAGAGTCTGTATTTCCATTTTGTAGAATTGTTTTCCTAGAGTTCTCATTTCAACTGTTTCCTAGATATTTTTACAGGTCTAACTGCAGTCAAGGAAAAAGTTGCTGGTACAAATGCTTTGAACAATTACTCCCTTGGTTCAATTTATAACACTCTCTGCTCTTCAACTATTTCCATAGCTGACTTCTTAGTGATCAGGTAACCACTTGGTTGGGTCCTATAAAAACAGAAATTTAAATTTCTGTTTTAAAATTCAGCTCTTTAAAATAGGTGCAGAAAAAAGGAAGTTGGCTGTGGCCTTCCTTAGCCATTCTGTTGTCGTTGGATAAGCATAAGGATTGCATGAAAATGAGAATGAGAATGAGAATGGTGCAGATCAACTCTTCACATTAATGTTTGTATTGTAGATTATGTTAATGTAAGGAAATGCATGGATATTACATTTTAAGAACTCCCAGGTTGAAGCATATGCCATCGTATAAAATAAATGGCTTCTCTGGGGCTACTGGATATGGGCAAAATCTATACAGCTGTTAGATTACAACAAAGAATTAGAATTTTGTATTTTGTGGTGGCAATCCATGATGTACTCTATGTGCACACATCCAATAATCAACTTCTGAGAGGTTTGGACATGGTTATACAGATAGCCCCCCGACTTACGACCACAATTGACCCAACATTTCTATTGCTAAGTGAGGCATTTGTTAAGTGAGTTTTTGCCCCATTTTAGGATATTTCTTACCACAGTTACTAAGTGAATCACTGCAGCTGTTAAGTTAGTAACACTATTGTTAAGTGAAGCTGGCTTTCCCATTGACTTTTGTGTGTCAGAAGGTCACCAAAGGAGTTCCCATGACCCCAAGACATTGCAACTGTCATAAATATGAATCAGTTGCCAAGCATCTGAATTTTGATCATGTGACCATGAGGATGGCAGAATGATGGCAAATGTGAAAAATGGTCATAAGTCACTTTTGTCAGTGCTATAATAACTTGTGCGGTGACTGAATGAACTGTTGTAAGTCGAGGACTACCTGTATTATAGCTAGAAGATCATGTGAAACCCTTGGTAGCTCACTGTCACGTGGACTAGATAGTTTGATGGCAAATTGCATTGTATTTTAATTGTATTTGTTTAGTCGTTTTGCTTTTTATCTTGTTGTGAACCGCCCCGAGTCTGCGGAGATGGGGCGGTATAGAAGTCTAAATAATAAATAATAAATAAATAAATAAACAAAATTGCCATCAAAATATAGCGCTATCAGAAATGTTAGGATTATGTGAACTCATTATTTCACCTAATCTTCTATGTTACTAAATTAGGTTTCATGAAGCAAAAGTAACATTAATTAAACACATCTCAAAAAGTAGAGCTTTCACTCTGTTCACAGCTAAAACAATAGATATAACTTCAGCCAAAATACCCCAATTGTTTCTATTCATTCTTCAACAGAAGATCTTAATATTCTCCGTGTAGCTTGACTTCTTCGATTGATTCTGGAAAAACCTGTTTTATAACAACAGAAAATGTCCCATACTTAAATTAAAGCTCAGAGTTAGAACCCTGATGGATTCCACGTGCTAAAAACCTCTTTCATCTACGAACGCACTGGATCACATTTAGTTCAAGGTGCTGATTCTGATCTATAAAGCCTTTCAGAGCATGGGCCCAGCATATCAAAGAGATTGGTACCTCCTTCTCTAATCCCCACAGTGATTTCTCAGACAAATTGAGAGGGCTTTTTTATAAATACCATCTGTGTGTCAACTGAAACCATCAAACATGTGTAGGGAAACTCTTTTTTTTTTAAAGAAACAAATGAAATAATGCTTTATTCTTCAGTCAACAACTTTTTATGCCAAAAGAACAAGAAGTGACCAAAGCCTGCCCAATGTTTGTGATAGATATAGCATTTTAATTCTGAATCTCTGTGACACCATTCGTGTTTCAAAACACATCTTTATTGGGGAATTAAATATAGATATCTTAAAACAGCGTTTAAACCCTGCAGGGAAGCATTCATGATGACTGCTTTGCATTTATAAAGAGAAATTCCACAAATCATCTCTCAAACTGTTGGAGCTACCTTCCAGAAATATATATTTTCTCCATTTTCAAAGTTTATTTATTTTCATTTATTTTTTTGTTTGTTTGTCAAACATGTACAAGATAAGTATAAGTAGGAACATAAACATGAACAAAGGAAGTAAATACAGATAAATGGGGACAGTAGGACAGGAATGCTGGTGCGCTTATGCATGCCCCCTTTAAGGACCTCTTAAGAATGGGGTGAATTCCATGGTAGACAGTTTGAGATTGAAGCTGTGAGGGTTTGAAGCTGTAACAACGGAGTCAGGTAGAGCATTCCAGGCATTGAAACACACTGTTGCTGAAGTCATATTTTCTGCAGTCGAGTTTGGAGCAGTTACCTTAAGTTTGTATCAATTGTTTGCCAGTGTATTATTGTGGTTGAAGCTGAAGAAGTCGTTGACAGGCAAGACGTTGTAGCAGACAATTTTGTGTATTATGCTTAGATCGGACCACAGGCAGCGCAGTTCCAGATTGTCCAAGCCCAAAATTTCAAGCCTGGACGGATAGGGAATTCTATTGTGAGTTATTTTGAATTCTATTGTGAGTTAAAAAGATGAACTGGCATTAATCTAGGAAAAAAGGATGCTACCAAATTTTCTAATTTCATCTTTCCAACAAAGCTTCAGGAAAACCTACCACTGTGTAATTAATAAGACAAATTTTCATATCTGAAGTCTCTCTGTCACTCCTTTTAAGACTATACTGCTTAAAGAAAGCACAAAGATCAGCCATATTTTCTCCCCTCACCTTCCTGTAGCTTTCCTTGTATACAATCATTTTGCCCAATGAAACGTTCTGGAATGAAACCTGAAAATTTGCAGCTGTTTTGTAAACATAAGCTCATATAATATGTGCGTTGTCTCTATAGATTTTGATTTTGCCTGGACATGTTAATTAATGGGTACTATACTTTATCGTTAAAAAAACAAGTCAGATTTGCTGCTGTTTTATATATCATTATGTCAGATGCATAAAAAATGAAGTAAAACGGTGGATGCTCACACTTCAATATATTTTAACCTCAAGAACGTCAAGCTTTATTATATGATTCTCTCTTTTATTGGTTTTATTGTTTTTTATATGATATTTTAATATTCTTGTAAGCTGCCTTGAGTCACCATGTGCGAATAGGTGGCAATATAAATCTCTTAAATAAAAATAAAAAATAAAATAAAATGGGAAATCGGATGCTGTATTTTACCTTATTAAATTCACTTCCACACTATTCCTTTTTCCTGAATTTTTCTTTTTCTATTTTCTCCTTCCTTCCTTCCTTCCTTCCTTCCTTCCTTCCTGTTACAAAATCTCTTTTACATTTTTGTGAAATCTCCCATGTTCTTGGGAAGAGGAGGTCAAGACCTTCTGCTTATTTTTTTTTCCTATCATTAAAATAAAATGAAATGGTAGCATCAGCGTCTCCAGACTGGGCTAAAACTGTTTAGAACCACTGCCTTTAATTAAAACATTCCTCTTTTCAGGGTCTGCTTATTGCTTCCCATTTGTTTCACTTGAGACATTGTAATACAGTATATAACCAATCTAACTGTCCCAATATTCTACCATCTCTTTCCCTGGAAAGTTCCAATTTCCCTTTTCATGTTTTCCTTTCTTTAACTGGCAAAATAGCCAGGGTTCATCAGAAGAACAATAAGAGGTCAACATTATCAGCAGAAAAACTAGCAGATAACTTTCACAGAAAACTGCGCTTGATAATTTTGTGAGGAGACATTAAAGGAGAATTTGATCGTGGGAAAGAAGAACTCTGTCAGATAACGCAGCACCAAGTTGTATGAAATCCATTTCTTAACAAGGATTGTAGAAAAGCAATGCTCCCTAGTGTGGAAGCAACTTAATTAAAGCCATATTCTATTTTTTTAAAAAACAGATTTAAAATGGAAAGAATATGAATATGTTTATCTGACCTCCATCATTGCGCCATATGATCATTTTCACCCTCTCCGTTCTATTCACACACCTGTGGCCCAGCTTGTCCACAGTCTATCTTCTAAGGTTGACATACCTTTAAAGTTAGCATGTATATTTTCAAAGACATTAAACCCTACAATCACCAGAGCTCTTACCTTAATCCTTTATTTCCTCTTGATCTCTTTCTGTGTAGCCTGCAAAAAAAAAAGAGAGAGAGGATGACTGCAGAGACTGATGCAAGAACATATGAGATCTATTTAAATGTTTACCTGCCAAATTAGAGATATTCGTGAATTCAAGCCAAAAAGTCAGCATTAAAAAGAACTCTAACCTGTAACTGAATATGACAGATATTCAATCTCCTTACTCTAAAAAAAAAGAAAAGATAAATTAAAAGATTTGGAAGTTCTGCTACGACTTCTGCTTAGTTTCCAACATTGCATATTTGTAGTTGCATAATTCGCACAAAATTCAGTAGGACTGAAATTATTGTACTTATCTCACTCCTTTTCCATGAAGAGGTAACCAAACATGAATTGTTTTTTAAAGGCAACTTCATTTTTAAGATACAGGTAGTCCTCGACTTACAACAGTTCAATTAGTGACCATTAGTGACCATTCGAAGTTACAACGGCACTGAAAAAAGTGACGTAGCTATTTTTCACACTAATGACCATTGCAGCATCCCCATGGTCATGTGATCAAAATTTAGACGCTTGGCAACTGGTTCATATTTATGATGGTTGCAGTATCCCAGGGTCATGTGATCACCTTTTTCAACCTTCTGACGAGCAAAGTCAATGGGGAAGCTACATTCACTTAACAACCATGTTACTAATTTAACAGCTGCAGTGTTTCTCTTAACAACTGTGGCAAGAAAAGTCATGAAATGGGGCAAAACTCACTTAACAACTGTTTCGCTTTGCACCATAAATTTTGGGCTCAATTATGGTCGTAAGTTAAGCACTACCTGTATATATTTTGTGTAACAGAAACTTCTTTTCTGATTTCTCTCAATCGAAGGAAGGTTGCCAACACTGAAGGTCAGTTTGGTTTTTAAAAAAAAGTTGAGAAAAATCAATCCAGAAAAAATATTAAAAATTCTATAAAAGATTTTTAATATGTATTCAACAACAAATGGATCCTTCCCCTCAAGCATTGTTATGAGAAATAAAGGCCAAATTGTGTGTAGTGTTGGGTACCACTAAGCCTTTGAAATGAAACAAAAGGTACATCTCTTTCTTTTTTCCATGGCGGTTCTCAGAAATCTACGTTATTAGATGCCACATCAGTTATTTTATAAAACATCTTAAAATGACAGTAATGAGAGCTAGGAAACAGCAAGGAAATTGCTTGGCCTCCTGTCTGCAAGGAGAAGATTACTCGTCTCAGTGAATTTTCCAAAGATTTGTCCTGTCTCACTATCTCAGATTCTGATCCAGAAGTTCCACCTCTTCCCTCAGGATGATTATTCTTCACTTTAATAGTTCTTGCTGGCAGGACATTGTATTTTTTTTTCCCCTCCTGAGATTCAGTTTATCCAAAGCTTGTGTTTTCTATTGTGTTGGCTGCTGAAGTAAATGTTGCCTTGCACATATGGTGCCCAAATTAACACATCTAGGCAATAAAAATAAAATTGCAACGTCTGGAGAATGAAGGGAAGCTGAGGAAAATAGCTGCCATCATTTGCATGTTTAGATTTGTGACTCTGGCATGTTTTACAGCAGTCCTGTGACAAGCTTATTTTTCTGGCCTGCCTTATCTGTGTTTTGCCATGATACCCTGAGTCATTTTGTTTTATACTTCTTGCTTACCAAGACAACACTGTCTGAGAAAGGCTCAGAATCCAATATATTAGGCCAAAGGCACTGCATACTGATAGCCTGACAGAGGAAGAGCTGCCCTCTGACTTTTTGGCATCAGTGGGAGAACACCCAAATGGGACTGTCTTTCTTTTATCTTTCCACACTCCTAATTCGCAATTTGCTGGAAAGCATCCTGTGTAAATCCTTTCACTCCCTTGAATGGTGTTTCATCTTTTTCAATGCACCTATTGAATAAATCAAATGCACCTTGATTTGAATTACTTTCCAGTCACTTTGGATGCCCTGCTGCCAAGACTATGTAAAATACACAAGTTGATGCACTATAAGGAAGTTAGTACTTTTCAAGGCAGAACTTATTAAAACCAACAACAAGAGACAGCCCATTGAGACACATCTACAATAGTTAAAGTTTTACTGAGTAGAATCCACCCATTGCAATAGCCACAGTAGAGGGAGACCTGTGTTAGGCAAAAACAGGATTGCAACTTGTCAAACTAAGAAATGTAAATTAAAGGCATACAATACAAAGGCCTGAGAAGGTGCTACCAGACTCCCTCTGATTTTTGCCTCTTACAGTGTTGCCCTTTGTGTAGAATTAATCAAAGCAAGATTATTTAAATATAGCAATCAATTGTTACAATTCCTTGCATGGGGAAAAGGCAGTGCAGAGAAATATGAAAATAAAGTACGTTTTTAGCCTACCCCAACAAAGAACAAACAGAGCATGCCACCCCACCCCCCACATACATTTGTAAAGCTCCTATTTTCTACACGATCAATGAAGGCTGCTCAAAATTAAGTGCCTTGAGTTGATATAAGATTCCAACTTGCTTTGTCACATTCAATGAACACACATGCTTTTTCTACTAAGAATGATACTAGAATAGACTATATCCCAAATAGGCAGTCCGTTTTAGTCATTTTTCTCACTGGGCATTATATTTCTATTTAAATTATAACTATTATTTCTTTTAAAAAAAACAGGTGCAGGCAGTCCTCGACTTATAACCAAAACTGAGTCCAACATTTCTGTTGCTTAGTGGGACATTTGCTAAGTGAGCTTTGCCTCATTTTACGACCTTTCTTGCCACGCTTGTTAAGTGATTCATTACAGTTGTTAAATTAGTAACATGGTCGCTAAGTGAATCTGGCTTCCCCATTGACTTTGCTTGTCAGAAGGTCACAAAAGGTGATCACATGACCTCGGGACACGGCAATCGCCTGAATTTTAAGCACGTGGGGGCGTGGTCATGGCTGCGGAGTAATAAGGAGTCTTTCTTCCTCGCTCTGCTGGGCTTAGATAAAGAGGATACGA
>JAOYMU010000292.1:9034439-9047568 GCA_025802295.1 Psammodynastes pulverulentus | reverse complement strand
ATTGTATTGTGCTGTGGTATGCTCTGGCCTGTGCCCCGCCCCGAGTCCCTTAGGGGAGAGGGAGCAGGATATAAATTTGAATAAACTTCAAACTAAATTTGAATAAACTTCAAACTTCAGAGAAGAAAAGCCCTGGTCATAAGTCACATTTTTCAGTGCTGTTGTAACTTTAAACAGTCACTAAACGAACTGTTGTAAGTCGAGGACTACCTGTATATTTTGTTTGCTTGCATTGATTACGTTAAAGAAAGTCCATAAGCCTAATGTACACAGATGCACAATTACTGTATGTATTGCTTGGTTTCATGTCAATGGGGATCATTGCATACCTGCTTTCTCTATATTTAGGAACTAGAAGAAGGGGAATAAAGAAAGATAATACAGTTCTCAATGTGTTGCAAGGTCTGAATTAATATTTGAGGATAAGGGTAGAGTAGAGAAACGGTATGTCTGTTGCATAAGTAATTTTTAAAGAGACCTAATAAGCAATTTTAGAAAAAAAAAAACGATTACAGGTACATTCTGTGCTGAAATAATGTTATGTTACAGTTCCAGGAAAACCTCGGCTTGTAATTAGCCACACACAAATGGGTACGGCTCTAATTCAGTGGCACCCACCTGTCGATACCTATGGCCCCCTGCAAGGGTACCGCCTGAGGTTTGGCCGCAAAGACATGGATGCATTTACGACACGGGATTTTACTGATAAAGATGACCACTACACGGCTACTGATATTCATAAAGGGACGTCTTACATCTTCAGGCTTTCAGCTAGAAATAAAGTGGGCTTTGGGGAAGAAATGGTAAAAGAAATTTTGATTCCAGAAGATCTACCAAGTGGATTTCCTCAAAATCTACATTCAGAAAGTGCCACCTCCACCTCTGTCCAGCTAACTTGGCAATCACCCATTTTATCGGAGAGAAATGGTATAATCACCAAATACACTCTACAGTACAGAGATATCAATGTGGCCCATCAACAAACAGAGATCCCTGTTGCTCCTGTTGATACTATTATGACACTTTCAGGCTTAAAACCAGATACCACATACGATGTAAAAATACGTGCACATACAAGCAAAGGGCCCGGTCCATATAGTCCCAGTATCCAGTTTAGAACATTACCTGTGGATCAAGGTAGGATTTGTCTGCTTATGGCTTGTCTTGTAAAGGATCTCAGTCTTTGGATATCGATATTTTAAATATAGCTTCAATTTTCAAAACCATCATATAAGTAGATTCATCTGATGCGGAGGTAAAGTATGTAAATCTTCATGTGTTTTGGATTCACTAGAATTCAGTTATCCCATATCAGACAAGTCTGGCTCACTTCTACGTAATAATTGCAGGTAAGGAAAATATAATTATTTTGAGATGTCATTTGTAAGAATGGAATGTGGTTTCTAAAAACAGGTAGGAATATAATGAAATACGTTGACTGTTGAACAAGGGGATGGGATCCAAAATCAAAATGTACTTTAAATATATTACTCTTCCTTTTCCAGCAGTGTTTGCAAAAAATTTTCACGTCAAAGCAGTCATGAAAACATCAGTCCTTCTTTCTTGGGATATACCAGAGAATTACAACTCTGCCCTGCCTTTCAAAGTAAGTGGTTGTTAATCTAAAAGACTTGAAGGGTTACAGGACTTGTAGTGGACAGATGTCTTTATTAAATGATTTACAGACCCACTCTAGTAACCAACAGATATTTAGTAGTGTTAAATCCTTTCCCGTATCAATCTTGAAGAGCTGCTGCTGCCATGGTCTTCTGATGTAGTTCAAAATCAGAAGACCATGGCAGCAGTTCTTCAAGGTTGATACTTGATTGATCCTGGTTGACAGTTAATTAATTCTGTGTTTATGTGTCAGCATTAAGTGATGTTGAACTAAACACCAGAAACAAAAAGTATAACAGTTTCTGCTGTTTAGAGCAGGGGTGTCAAATTCATTTTCACCGAGGGCCACATCAGCGTAATGGCTGCCTTCAAAGGGCCACATGTAACTGTAAGACAGTATAAATGAAACCAAATGTCTTAAAGACAATCGGAACTTTGCAGCTCTCGCGGGCCACATAAAATGACATGACGGGCCACATTTGGCCCGCGGGCCTTGAGTTTGCCACCTGTGGTTTAGAGTATTGTTTCATTCTGTTAGTGTAATAAAAATTGTATTAATTTTCCAATATTTCTGATTATTTTCTCTGTTCGTAGTTTTATAGTATATTTCCAAATTATCACTGTTCTTAAAACCATTTTTGGAAAATCTGCTTTTTCCCACTTGTCATCCTGTGATGAAACTCTCCTGTAAGCCGACCTGAGTCACCTTGTGCGAAATATAACTTTTCTAAATAAATAAAAATTAGCATCCATAATATAGTGCTTCCTTCTCTTTTCTATATTGCGTTGTCACACTGTGGTATACAATGAATTGGCCTCTGTCCGCAGAGACACAATGGTTTCTCTATTGCAAAAATCATTTTTTAATGGGTTACCCAAAACATTTTCAAAAAATCAGCCTGGCTGTGGTGGATTTAGAGTCTTCCAGTTCTCCTGGCAAGGTTTCAAATGAGAGCATAAACATAGCATAATGCATTTCTCTTCCACTGCTGCCATTTGAGGTGGGAATCCAGCAGCATATCCAGGAAAACAAAGAATAAGCTTTTTAGCTCTTACACACAAAAAAGTCAAATTGCCGCTTTCACTGGTATTGGTGATAATTACATCAGTTATTTAGCTTCATAATTATTGTAATTCCTGCATTAGTATGAAATAGTTCTGAAGAATTAAACTGTGAGATCCCACTGATATTCAGTAAGAGAGGAGTGTATATTCTGAAACTACTCTACCATAAGTTTCTCCTTAATTCTTTCTTTTTTGAATTGTGCCAAACTTTTTAATACAACAGATCTATAAAAGAGATCCTGGACCGGCAATGCTATACCACCTATGGCTTCCTAATGCAGAATTGAAAATGTAATAAAGTATGAAAATGGAGTAAAAGATGACATGAAAATTACTAGTAATGTCATCGATAACACTCCTTTTCAAGATAGCCTAATCGGTGGATTGTGCTTGTTGATCAGTGTCAATAGCATTGTTTAAGATACAGGGATTAAGCAAATTAACTATCCAGACTGGAGAAAAACCTGCGCTGTTTGATATCATGTGCTTTGATAATCAGAACAAAGAGAGCATATTGGTTTTAGAGGAAGAAACCTGGAATATAGAAAATCATTATCAGGTCTTACATGAACATTAAAGCTGAAGCATGGGGATTGTCTCATAAGAGGAAAGTAATCACTAACAACATGTTACCTCTAAAGTAAATCACTGCTAATGGAGCTTATTGTTCAAATGTACATTATATGACCAGCCTCATATACCAGGTGATTAAAACTAGCACCTCAAGGCCTTCTTTCCTCTTGTCTCAATTTCAGCTAAAACCATCTATTACTTTCTCATTAGCAAAATTGATTTCTTAGATCAGGGTAATGCTATATATTTCATAGAAAGTGAAGGAAAAAAATGGCTTTTGCAATTTGAATGCCATCCCATCCCATCCCAGCTGAAGAGAGAGCAATTATATTGGATTTCTACTCCGCAATCTGTATGGTAGGCCTTGCTTACTTTCTTGAATTGCAGCCATCACAGCTGCAATTCAAGCATAGTCAATCAGGAAGTTGGCAGGAAATCTCAAGCCATGGCAATGTGACATCTCACGTAATGACCATCTCCCATGGCAGCAACCAGAACTGCCATCTTAAGTCAGAGTTATTACATGACCCAACTGGGTCACATCCCCAATAGAATTTCTGGTCCTAATTACAGCTGTGAACTGATTACTACCTGTACTTGTGTTCATTGAAGCTACATGATATATCATGCAATGAAAGGAGTTGGGAACCAAGGCAGAAAATGTAATGAATGAGTACATCTGATGTTGCTGTATCCATTAAAGCCCAGTGGGAATATTAAGTCATCCTTGATGTTACCATTCCACCCAAGATTCCATTCATACATTGGATTCCGAAATGTTAAATCTGTTCTGGCACGCAGTTTGTAACTAACTTCAAAGTCATTTTGTCAAAGGCAAATTTTATTTCTAAACTGCTTTTCTCCTGCAACATCCCTAGAGGTTATTATTAACATTTTGCTGCTTGTATTAAATTCCCATTTGTTAGATTCTTTATGATGATGGGAAAATGGCAGTGGAAGTGGATGGGCGAGCCACGCAGAAACTGATCCCCAACCTGAAGCCTGAGACATCCTATTCATTTGTGCTAACCAATAGAGGGAACAGTGCTGGAGGTCTGCAACACAGGGTAACGGCAAAGACAGCCCCAGATGTTCTACGCACCCAACCACTTTTCATTGATAAGACCAATCTAGATGGAATGATAACAGTGAAACTACCCGAAGTACCAGCAAACAAAACTATAAAGTAAGTTCTATCTAACAAATATTGCAAGAGCTTGAGAACACTTCAAGGAGACTTGTAATTTCTTAGAATATTTTCTGTAGTTTAAAGCGTTTACTTTTTTACCCATTGCCTTAGGTGCAGGCACTGCAGTAGACAGGCAGGCACTTTAAGATTTGATGTGAAAATGAATACAGTTTATTGTTTATTGTGATTATATGCTGTCTTTCAAACGTGAGCCAGGAACTATCTTTTAACTTTTTATTTTGGGGGGGGGAGGGGAAATACAACCTTTGTCTTCATTGGGAAGCAAGAGCCACAAATGGGAGAGTGGTATTATAAAAAACATTAAGCGGGAGGCTTAAGGTGTAAAATAAGTAAGAGTTAAATGGCAAAACAGAAAACTAAAATATCACAGGACTTTAACAGGATTTTTACACCTCATATTTGCAAAAGTCCACGGAAAATCATGAAACTGAAAATCACTATGTTTGTTATTACAGCAAACTTCAGCATTATAGTCAGGGGAATGCTGGGCATGAAACACCTTTTTCCCATCCATACAGTACTTGGATTCAATTTTTTTTACTACCCGTTCTGTGGGTGTGGCTTGGTGGATGTGGCTTGGTAGGCGTGGCAGGGGAAAGTTACTGCAAAATCCCATTCCCTACCCACCCCACTAACCTGCTTTCCAGCTCCATTCTCCTGTGCAGGGCAACAAAAGAAGACCCAGCCAATCAACTGGGACTCGGGAGGCAGAGAATAGATCGGGGCGGGGCCAGTCAGAGGTGGTATTTGCCAGTCTCCAAACTACTCGAAATTTCCGCTACTGGTTCTCAAGAACTGGTCAGAACCTGCTGAATACCGCCTCTGCCACAAACTCTGTAGCGTTTTATTATTATGCAAGTAAAGACAGGTTTTTGAAAACTTGGGTACACTGTGGCTGAGCTAGGAATTAATTGGGTCAACAGTTGAATGTTGGGCAATAGAAACATACAGCTCAGTATCTGATTCGATGGCCGTAGAAAGGCCCCTGGTGCAAGCATCCTCAGTGAAGATCACAGACTTCATATTAAGGAGCTAGCTTCTTGGTAGGAGCTTTCAAAAAGAATGAAAGTCATAAAATGTCATGTGGATATTGTTAAAATGCAGCACGGGGCTAACTGAAATAAAAAATGAAGTGTAGTCCTGTTTGCTTCAACTTGGGTTAACAGCATATTTAAATGAAACAGATACTTAAAGCAACTATCCTATTTTGCTTACATTATATACAGGTAGTCCTTGACTTACAACAGTTCATTTAGTGACTGTTTAAGTTTACAATGGTACTGAAAAATGACTTACGGCCACTTTTCACACTTATGGCCATTGTGGCAACCCCATAATCATGTGATAAAAATTCAGACACTGGGAACTGACTTATATTTATGACCATTGCAATGTTCCAGGCTCATGTGATCACCTTTTGTGACCTTCTGACAAGCAAAGTCAATGGGGCGGGACAGATTCGTTTAACAACTGTGTTACTAACTTAACTGCAGTGATTCACTTAACAACTGTGATGAGAAAGGTCATGAAATGAGGCAAAACTCACTTAACAAATGTCTCAACATAAATTTTGGGCTCAATTGTCATAAGTTGAGGACTATCTGTACACTTTTAATTTTTATTTATATGATATCAGCTGCATTTTTCTTGCTTGTTATGATCTGTAATAAATGAGCTTCCCCTGTTCATATCTGTTTGTATTTGCTTTTTAGAAAGAGTTTCTCCCGCTATTTTTCTCCTCAGTTTTGTAATGTGAGGCCTACTAAATCCTCTGCACGAGGTAGCTTTCTGTGTCTGGTGTGCCATTAGACCAAGTAATCCAGAATCAGTCAACTGTGCTGTACGTTTCCTGCCTAAACCACTATGACATTGAGAGAAATCAGTTAATAGCCCTAAATAGTATGGTAGTCAGGGAACATAGAGGTGGAAAGAATTGTTGCAATAATGAATAGGTCACAGAAGATTATATCAGATGTTATTAAATGCCAGTTGCTCTAATGAGTCATACATTTTGAGTTGGGTGGCCAGTGTTCTAAATAACAATTCACCTTTATCAAGTATTTCTTTTTTTGTCTATCTTCTTCTTGATCATAACTGAAGATTAACTTTGTAATGCTTTTAGATAAAAAGATAATTAGAGACGATGCTTGTTGGTACTGTAGTTTTATTCCAGCTCAGTAAGATGCAAAGTATCTGCACTGACATAGCTAATTTTGCCTAAGCAGGTAATTTCCTCTCCTTCCAGTTTCTAAATGGTGGCATAACTTGTAGTTTCCTCCTAATATGATAACACATTTTTTGTTTGTTTGTTTACCATTAATTAATATTCTTTTGGAACTAAATGTTTATTTAATAGCTTTAAAGTGCAGTTATTTTCAAATAATTATAGCTCCAGTTGGATATTATGCCAAAAGATAAAAATAAAATACAGATATCATTCCAAATCATGAATTGTTATTTTAATGGTTGAAGTCCGGTTCCCTAAGAACCTAGTAATTTCCTGCTATTAATTGGGTGCCATCTACAAACAAGGAGAAGAATGTTGAGTTAGTTTATGATAGCAAAAAATCAGGAAGACTGTTTGGAAAAGATGCTTCCACACTCTAGATTCTTCTGCTTAACAATGCAACTTGTGGAGACAATAAGTTACCCTCTGAAGTGGAACAGCTGTGGAATGTGAGTCCCATCATTGAAAAGCATTAAAGACCCATCACTGGAATCAGAAGTGAAAGGCCGAAGATAGGGTGGTTGACACAATGTTCATTTTGGTTTATAGGTTTCTAGAGAAGTAGCCATGTTTATTTTTTCAAACAAACAAGATCTGTTGTCACCTTAAATACTACCCAAATTTATTTCAATGAATCACAAAGGCTTATCTAGTAAAATGAAATTTGTTAGACCATAGCCCGACAATATTCTCTTTAAGTTTTCTGATAAAGATTGTGATACTTGAACCAAGTAGTAAATTTCTTTTATTTGTTCATCTAGAATGAAGATCTTGCTGCTCTTTCTTTCTGCTATAATATTAACTGACATTTTGTGTTTAACTGGTACACAGCAGGAAATATTGGATTACTTACTCTTTAAAGTGCTCTGGTTCTAGAAACAAATGACATAATGCAGTCAAACTCTGTATTTCATTTTTTGAGAGGGAAGAGTCTATTATAGCAATAGTACTTAGCACTTAGACTTATATACCGCTTCACAGTGCTTTGCAGCCCTCTCAGCGGTTTACAGAGTCAGCATATTGCCCCCAACAATCTGGGTCCTCATTTTATCCACTTTGGAAAGATGGAAGGCTGAGTCAACCTTCAGCCTGGTGGGATTTGAACTGCTAAATTGCAGGCAGCTGGCAGTCAGCAGAAGTAGCCTGCAGTACTGCCCTCTAACTACTGAGCCACCAAGGCTCAATTATGCTACTTTTTAAAATTTAATTTTATACCACTGCTGCAATTATGGATTAGTATAAGGTAATAGCACATCGTCTTTCTGATATCAATTTATTAAGGGGGAAAAACAGAATAAGGTCATTTCTGTCGATGTATTAGACAACGACATTGAACTATACTGTATCCAAATAATGTGGATGTTGATGGCTCTGAAGGGGAGGGGGATATACTCTAAAAATGCCGTAGTTTGATTTAGGGTAAGTAAAAGCTGAGTCTCCCTCCCAGCAAGCAGCCCTTGCACTTTCAGGGAGCTCCCTCCAGCGAGGGAATCTCTGCTCCTCAAGAGGCAGCAGCAGCTTGCAACATTTCCTGCCAGCTTCCTCACTGACTTTCTGGGGAAGCCGGCAAAAAACGTTGCAAATGGTGATCTCATGGCTGCAGGGCACTTGGCAACTGGTTGTGTAAGTTACCAAGCATCCAGATCATGATCAAATGACTATGTGTGTATAGAGAAGGCGGGGAGAACAGACAGCAACCTTTTACTGAGGCCGTAATAACTTCAAATGGTTATTAAATGACCTGTGGTAAGTCAAGGACTAACCAGCACTGATCCTACTTAGCTTCTAAGCCCAGAAAATTTCAGCTAGGCGCTGCCATCTGCTGAGGCAGAAGAGTATTATGCAGTTATTAAATACAAATTTATATCAACATTGTTCTTCTGTATAACTGACATTTTCTTTTTGTGTGATATGAAATACTCTGAAGGTAACACTGCTATAATATTTGTGTTGCCATTGAAATTTATTTGCTCCATATTATAGATAGTCCGCAACTTATATCCATTTGTTTAATGACCATTTGAAGTTACAACAGCACTGAAAAAAATGACCTATGACAGTTTTTCACACTTATGGTCGTTGCAATATCCTTGAGGTCACATGATCAAAATTCAGGTGCTTAGCAACTGGCATGCATTTATGAGAATGCAGTGTCTCGGGGTCATGTGATCGATCACCTTTTGCAATCCTCTGAGAAAGTCAATGGGGGAAGCAAGATTCATTTAACCATGTTACTAACTTAACAACTGCAGTGATTCACTTAACAACTGTGGCAAGAAAGGTAGTAAATGGGGCCAAAATACACGTAACAATTTCTTTGCTAAGCAACAAACATGTTGGGCTCAATTGTGGTCATAAATTGAGGACTGCCTATATTATGGCTTCTCAAGTAAATGAGTGTTGATTTTAGAAGGTATTGTGACATAAGCCAATGCAGAATTGTGTTTTCACATCCATTTCTTTGAAAATATTAACTTGTAACAGGCTTCTAAATGATTTTTAGATTATTGATGTAATGTTAATGCAGGCCTCTGATTTATGTTTAATCTACGCATCTAGGAAAGTATATTTGAAACTTTTTGTACATGAACTTATAGAGAGTAGTTAATTATTCATAGCCTGCTGAATCTTGATTTTGAATTGATGAAATACAGAACTCAGTACATCTGTGTATGTTCATGTATATTCAAATGGGCTTGTTGCTGCATAATGATTTTTTTTATACATTATAAGTGTGTGTTGCGGAAATAAATGACAGTGCATTAACAAAGTGAGAATGATTTATCTTGGCAGCAAATGTTATGAAAGCCAGCTTTTTGAATTTTTATGGTGTGTAACCTCCCTTTGTAAAAACATACTTTGTAGCCCTCAGAATTTGTTAAAGTTCTTTGTTCTGCAATCAAAAGTAACACCAGCTCAGAAGTCTTGGAGAATTTAAGTGAGAAGATTAATTTATGTGAGTTGCAAGTGTGACTAGTTTTCTGTTCGTTTTTAAATTCACCTTGCCTTACTTAGCAGTTTTTGGCCTTATATGTTTTTCTTGTCATGGACGTAGCATAAGAGAGGCTGACAGCTTGTTCAGTGTTGTCGAATTGGTAGGAACGATGCCAGCAGCAGGCAGTAGTCAAATAGCTGAAATCAGGAGCAATTGGTATACAGAAACTTTAATATTACAAATGTGTGTAATGAACATAATTGCTCGCTGAATTCATTAACTTGCAGAAGAGCAAACTGGTTGCTGTATAAAGTAGTTATTATAAATATTCCTACAGTAGTCTGATACTGTAACTTTAGATACCCAGAATTGAGTTAATATGGTTATGTAGGTTTTTAGAAATTAAAGAGAAAGATGAACTATAAAAAGCTTTTGGATTCTGTTTATTTTCCAAAAAGGGCTGATAATTATCATGTGATATTTTTCTATTGGTACATGAGAGTGAAAAAAATGGAAAATCTATGTGATTGGTTTTGAGTATGTATGAACATAAATTATAATGCTGATTATGAAATTAGAGTAAAATAGGAGCAAGAAGAGGGGAAAAACATTTACTGTAGGCTGCCTTGAACTCTTTAGATGGATCATAAGCGTGATAGCTAGTTAGCTAGATTATCCTATAACTGATTCTGGCAAAAAACAACAACAACATAGCATAAAAATCCTATGCCATGCCGGTTTTTTTCACCTTATAGATAAATTGTGAAGGTTTCTCCTTCTGCATGCATAAGACTCTTGTGTCCATTTGTGCAGGAGTGTATGTATGTCAACCAGAAACCACATTTCCAAAACGGGCAGGGCCAGAACAAAAAGGTAATTCAATTGGATTTAAAACCAATTGAAATTATTTGCTTATAAAATAACATATTCTAGTAATTAACATTTATTTATTCACCCTTTGCATATACCAGCTTTGTCAATTTCACAGACAAATATTCAAGTAGACACAAGTTACACAAATATACCTAAGCACAAACATTTCCCCTTTCCTTCTAGGAAAGATCCCCACCTCCCAAAAGTGGGCGGGGAGAAATGGTTTAGAACTGGGTTCAGGGAATGAAGTAAATCAGCAGGTAAGGAAAGAAAAGACAACACAATTCTATTTCCAGAAAAAGAAATTTTAAAATCCAGGAGACTATTTGCTAAAAATATAAAAATTGGAAACAGATGCATTTTCCAGTCCTAATATTGTATTGCAGTGATCTTAAATGCAGAGCGATCTTCCTTTATAATAAATATGGTACTACTCAAACCCTTGTCTTAAGAGTGAGAAAGCACCATTGGTCCAATTATGAAACTGTGCAGTATTTCTCCAGACACAAAATACGTTTGAACCGTAAGGCTTTATAAATACCAAATCAGTCAGCCTTTTCCTCTTGCGGTTTGCAAGCCATCATCAAGAATTTCTCAATGTCTTCAGAGCCTAAAAACGTTTGTGCAGCCTTGTGGCTTAAGTAGCTATCTCATAGATGCTTTTAAATAAGAGTTGTGCCACAATATTATTTCTTTGAATGTCATCTCTATTAAATGTTCAATAGTTTACGTGGAAACCTGATTAGGTGGCTCTGTATTCCGTATATGTCATTCATGTGACAAAGCAGATATATCCAAGGGACAGGGAAGAAGTGGTGGCAAATTGTGCAAGATACAAACTTCAGTTAACAAACTTAAGTAACAGGTACTTTTCCCTGTCTAATGATGTGTCTTATTTCTATTTTCTGTTGAGAAATTCTTCTTTGCTTATCCTGTTTTCTTTTTAGAAGTATTAGGCAAGCATTAACCAGAATTTATGTATGTCCTTCAAAAGTCTATCATCAAGAGCACACCTGCCTCTCTTCCCCAGCCACGCTACAGGATGTTTGGGAAGAATTCATCTTTCTCCATCAGCCACTGGGCTTGGACTCTGAAATTCTATAAAAGCATATCTGTTTAGATCTTTTTAAAAACAGGTTTTGGATGGTGGTTTGATTGCATCAGGGACCAATTTTTGCTGGGCTTGGTTTGATTTATAATTCACTGCCAGTCATCTTTTTCTGTCTTGGCTGTTTGCCCTCCCCCCCCCTTTTTTTTTTTGTTGGAATTCTAAATGTGTGAACAAAATTGGAATAATTTTGTTGACTCAGACTCAGACAGCCTCCCAAAGATGGGTTTCCTGTTAAAAATAAGGCCTTCATACCTCAGAAATTCAAATTGTGATAAATGAAGGACTTTCCTGTAAAATTGAATGTTTTACTGGTACAGTGAAATAATTTAGATCATGTCTTTCTGATGAACAATTTTGGCTTCCTTCTGTTTATTGCTTCTCTTAAATTGAGTGGGTTTTTTTTAACTTATAGATAAAAGTTTCCTTTTTTATATATTTGACCAATGGAATAGTGAGATTCCAATGATTTGATCCTCACTAACTTGTGTGTGTGTGTGTGTGTGTGTGTGTATGCATGCACGCACTTTGAAGCAGTTTTGACATCTGGCAACTGCCTGACTAGTTCCTCCAGTTTTCTTGGCAAGGTTTTTCTTTATTAGTAGTTTACCATAACCTGCTTCCTAGGACTGAGAGAGTCACCGAGATACGGTATAAACAAATGTATTCATATAAATATGCAGGAGCATTTTTTATGCTTGGAGTTTCAGCCTGGTGGTTAAATATTGCTAATGAAAAGCTTATCCTAAAAAATGCTTTGATATTTTATGGCATAAAGTAATTTAGCTTCTTACACATGGAAACTGCGTTCTTCTTCCTCCTTTCTCTCTCTCCTCCCGCTGCCCCCACTTTTTCCAGAAGCAAAGGTTTAGTTTTTCTTTCAAACTTGGTAGTTAAATGAAAGTGGTGCTGTCAAAAGGAAATAGCTACAGAAAGGTTGTGTAGGGTGGTGGGTAGGAATCTGCCAAAGTGACCCAGCTGTATTGCTATTTTTGGCTAATGCAATGCATTCATTTGCAGCCTGCATTGCATTTTAATTAAAGGGTAAAGGTATGTTTAATGATCATTAAAGGTCCCTTTTAAAAGTCTGTTTTAGGTTAAGTAATAGGAATGGCAGTGGGGAAAAAATGACAGGTAGCCAACTAATCATTACTTTTGTCTTTTGTCTGAAATACATGTGGCACCCTTGGCTTTGTTCTTTTGAGTCTTTAATGCAAGCCTTGAAAAAGTTGGGTGTATTATTACTGTCCACCTACTTCATTACTTCTGGCTTCTGGGCCCTATGATAGATAGTTCCGGCAGAGGTATTCAATTGAGCAAAAATACCTTATGAAGAATTTATACAGGTAAAGATTTGCTAGAGGCCCATTTAGAACACCTAGGTTGCTATTCTTAAAGAGTTGTTTGTGTTTATGTGAGTTTAGTTTATGCTATATCAAGTTCTAATTAGACCAGGGGTGGGCAAACTTGTCAACTTTAAGACTTGTGGACTTCAACTCCCAGAGTTCCCCAGCCAGCATA
>JAOYMU010000292.1:8999265-9013641 GCA_025802295.1 Psammodynastes pulverulentus | reverse complement strand
GACAGAGCTTGAAACTGAGGACACGCCCACCTGTCACTCATCCCCAGTTTCGGCTCTGTCTATTGCAGGGAACAGAGTTTGAATCCAATTCTCTTGGATGGTTTAATATTTTTTTTTAGACTAGTTTATATTGTTTAAGGGTGTTTTTTTGCCTTTATTGGGACTTGCAGCGTGAAGGGCCTTTGGCTCGAGCCCGCTGTTCTCCTTCAGCATTAGGCAATTAGAGTTTTTTAACACAAGCCTTATCTTTCCGATCGGCTCATTTTCATCAGCTGTGAAGCGGGCGCGCGCTAGCCGCTGGGCTAGTTTAAAGGCAGCGACAGCGCGCGCCAGAGCCCGACGTGCCTGGAAGGCTCCGATATTATTCCGGGATTAGCGCAGTTCGGGGCAGCTGTTCAAGGGCCCCTGCACTTCACCCCAGCAACGTTGGAAGTGGAGGCTTGTTTTCAGCGAGCTGCCTGCCATTTTAAGCTCCGGAAGCGGGGCGGCCACCATTTTAGTGGCGTCCTCGTTGTGGGCGCTATTTTGGAAGACCAGTCAGTCGCTCTCAGGACCGTTTCGGAGAAGTAGTGCGGCTGAGAGTTGGAGCGTGTTTTTCGCTATTGTGGGCTACCGTGAGGGGCTCAGGTGGTCAATGCGAAAGCGTTTGGTGTCACCTTGTGCTTCCCACTGCAGCGGAGGTTTTTTTGGCCTCATTTGAAGAACTCTTTTGATTGGAGGAACTGTTGCTGGGCAGAACAGTGAGTGTGGGTTCTGCTTGTGGCCTAAGATGGATTCTCCCTCAGAACCAATTGGCCCTTCCTCCCCCTCCATGGCCTCATCCACCAACACTTCTTCGGCTACTAAGGCCAAGGCGGCCAAAATTAAGGCCCGGGCCTTATCACATTCCAGAACATCCAAAGCCCAACAGAAGGCCGAACTCAGGCTTCAGAAGGCCTTGGAAAAGCAGGCCAGTAAGGGCGCTAGGGAGGCGGAGAGGGCTGCTTTGTCGAGGGCCCACTCTCCCTCATCGTTGCCCAATCAGGGGGACAAGGACCTGGATAGGCCTGTCTCCAGTGGTGTTAAGAGGAAAGGCGGCCTTCTAGAGTCTGATCCCTTTTATCAGAAACAACTTTTATTGACTGTTCCAGAGATGTATCTTCCTGTCAGTGGCCCTTCGGTCCCTTGGTCCGTGAGTCTCTCACCTACTTCTCAGCAGGGTTTTGGGCCGCCTCAACCAGGGCCTTCCAGCAGGCCAGACTCTAGGCCTTCGGCAACGTTTACGCCTACAGCGGCTGGGCTCAGACAGTCCGAGTCTCAGCATATCGATGTGGAGTGGCTGTTGGCGGAGGCTGCCAGACGAGGTTATGAGGCAGGGAGGCTCCAGGGCACGGATTCCGCTGCCCCTGTCGCCGGTACAGGGCCCTCCCTTCAATGTTTACCACACCAAGGTTTTGGGCAGACTCAGGGCTCTTCTGCTCACTCCTTCCACGACCAGGCGGGCTCGCAGATCGTTCCGGAGGAGGAGGAAGAGGGGGAGATAGGATGTGAACTATCGGATGATGAGGGTTTGCAGGAGGAACAACCAGCTTTCAGGGGTTTATTCCAAACCCATATGTTTAAATCCCTCTTGAATAAGGCCAAGGCTGTCACTGGTCTGGGACTGGACAGCCCCTCTCACCCTAACTCTGTCGGAGAGGGTCCTAGGGATATTCTTTTCTCAGAAACAACTGAGACTACAGTTGTTTCTGCAGATGATCAAGCAGCAGTTGGAGGTGCCTGGGGCTTACCCTACCCCATCTCCCTTTGACAAGAAATATTTTAATGTTTCCTCGGACCTCATGGAGATTCTGAATACCCCGGAGGTCGATGAACCCATCGTAGCCTTGGCAACTCCATCGGCCTCTCTATCAGACGCGGAGGATGTGCTACGCCCTGAGGACAGGAGGGCGGAACTGACTCTCAGGAAGGCCCCCAGGCGGTGGCCTGGGCGGTCAAAACTAGTACGGCCGCCTCTTTTTTTACCAGAGCGGCTCTGCTGTGGCTCCGACAACTCCAGCTAAAGGTGTTAGCTAATGACATACGTACTCACCAGGATCTGAACAAGATCATGGCGGCCACTGAGTACACAGTGGATGCCACCCTTCACGCCACCAAATACGGGGCCAGAGCCATGGGGTCATCAATTATGGCTCGTAGGCTTTTGTGGCTCTGCCAGTGGCAGGCGGACACAAAAAAGAAATGGAAGCTGGCGGCTGTTCCGTACAATTCATCCAAACTATTCGGCCCCGTCTTAGACCCCATCCTGGTCGAAACCAGAGAAGAGAAGGAGGCTGCCCAATCTTTCAAGAAGGGGAGATCGTGTATCGCCTCCATCCTTTCGCCCGCAGCCATCTTTCAGGCCTACATATCCGGGATCTTACCAGCAGCGATCCTTCAGGCCATTCAATCCCAGACAAGAGTTTCAACCCGGCCAGGGATTCAGAGATCGGAGCAGGGGCCAGTTTCAGTCAAAACGGCCCTTTCGAGGGAGCGGCGGCCGTCCCTCCCGCCGATCTCGCTGACTACGAAAGGGACGTTCCCATTGGTGGCAGACTGGGGCGGTTCTGCGACCAGTGGGACCTTTCAACAACGGACACCTGGGTGAGGGACACAATCCGGTCTGGGCTCAGACTGGAATTCGTCTCTCCTTCCCCCAGGCATTTTCTCAAATGTCCAGTATCCAAGGTCAGATCCAAGCAGATGCTGATGCAGGAGGCCATCTTACATCTAGTGACCATTCAGGCGGCAGAACAGGTCCCGGTGGCATCATGGGGTCAAGGTTACTATTCAATATTGTTCCTTGTCCCGAAGACATCAGGCGGCTGGAGAGCTATCCTGAACCTGAAAGGTCTGAACTTGTACATCAAATACCGCAGGTTCAGGATGCATTCTCTCCATTCTATTCTCCTGGGGATCAGGAGCAACGACCTCATGACATCCATAGACCTCACCGAGGCTTATCTGCATGTCCCCATTCACCCGGACCATCGCAGATTCCTTCGGTTTTTTTATGCAGGTCAACACCTACAATATCGGGCTCTCCCGTTCGGCCTGGCCTCTGCTCCGCAGACCTTCACCAAGGTTCTTGCAGCCTTGACAGCTTCCCTCAGATCCACCCCAATCAGGCTGCAGTGCTACCTGGACGACATTCTGATCCAGTCATCTACTGTTGTCCAGGCACACCAGGACCTACGAGCCACCATCCGGGCTCTGCGGAGGCACGGGTTTTCCATAAATGCGGAAAAGAGTGACTTTGTGCCTTCCAGAGTTCTTCCACATTTGGGAACAGTGATAGACACCCAGCAGAATCGGGTTTTTCTATCCCAGGCCAGAAGGGAGGACATTGCCACTCTAGCAAGGCAGATGTTGACAGCCAGGTGGGTCAGTTTGCTGTCTCTAGCTCAGCTCCTGGGGAAGATGATATCTTGCATCAGTATCATCCCCTGGGCGAGACTGCATTCCCGGGAACTACAGTGGTTTCTTCTGCCTTTTCAAAGAGAGGGGCAGGGGAATTCCACAAAAAGGGTCAGGATTCCACCGTCTGTTCGGGACTCCCTTCCTTGGTGGTTATCAGAGGCAATGACCAGAGGCTCTTTATTCAGCGAGCCCTCTCACCTATCCATCACGACGGATGCCAGTCTTTGGGGCTGGGGAGCTCATTGCCGATCGAAGGTGGCCCAGGGTCAGTGGTCCACTCGAGATCGTTGACACGCCATCAATTGGCTGGAACTGAGGGCCATCCACCTGGCTCTTTTGGCCTTTCAGCCAGAGGTGGAGGGTCAGCACATTTTGATCCTCACGGACAATGTTACAGCCAAGGCCCACGTCAAACGTCAGGGGGGCACGCGTTCCAAGACACTCATGGAGGAGGCCCGAGCCCTTTGTCTCTGGGGGGAGGCTCATCTGCAGTCAATCAGGGCAGCTTACATCTCGGGTTGTCTGAATTCCTGAGCCGATTGGCTAAGCAGATCCAAGGTGGATCAGGCAGAGTGGAGGTTGGCCCCAGACTTGTTTCGCAAGCTGTCGGACCGGTTTGGTTTGCCAGTAGTCGACCTCTTTGCTACTGTGGCCAATTCCCAACTACCTCGCTTCTTCTCCCGCTATCCATCACCGGGGAGCGGAGGGGGTAGATGCTCTACGCTGTCAATGGCCTCGGGCGTTCCTGTATGCCTTCCCCCCGATTCCTCTGATTCCAGCCTTCCTTCGACAACTGCTGGCTCAGAGGGCGATGGTACTGCTGGTGGCCCCCTTTTGGCCCAGACGGCCTTGGTTTGCCGATCTCATCAGCCTGTCAGTGGCTCCATCGTGGAGAATCCCAGAGGACTGCGTGCTGCTGTCTCAGAGTCCAATTTATCATCCAGATCCGGGGGGGCTTCAACTGACAGGCTAGTTGTTGAGCGGGAATTGTTAAGGGGGGACAGTTTTTCGGAAGACGTCATTGAGACCTTATTAGCGGCCAGACGCCCCTCCACCAGGCGGATTTATGGGGCAACATGGAAGATTTTCTGTGGCTGGTGTAACAGAAGGAACATTAATTGTTATGGGTTGTCAGTGGCTCAGCTCCTTTCTTTTCTTCAGGAAGGATTGGCTAAGGGTCTCTCCCCCAATACGATCAAGAGACAATTGGCTGCTCTCTCATCTGTGTTGGTGTGTGAGGGGTCAGAGTCTCTGTCCAGGATTCCAGTGATCCGTCATTTTTTGCGAGGAGCTTCTAACCTGATTCACAGATTCCCTTCCTGGGATTTACCCCTCGTTCTTCAGGCCTTATCCTTGTCCCCCTTTGAGCCGCTTAGGACGGTGTCCCTTCTTTTCCTTACTTACAAAGTCGTTTTTCTTGTGGCTATAACCTCTGCCAGGAGGATATCGGAGCTGGCCGCCCTTTCCATCAGGCAGGACTTATGCGTCTTTCACCCTGACAGGGTAGTCCTTAGGCTAGACCCCGCCTTTATTCCCAAGGTAAATTCTTGGTTCCATCAGGCCCAGGAGCTGGTGCTTCCAAACTTCTGTCCCAATCCTTCTCATAATAAGGAAAGACTATGGCATAAACTGGACGTTCATAGGGTGTTGAGGGTTTATATTGACCGGAAAGCATCCTTTCGGAAGACAGAGGCCCTGTTCGTAGAGTTTCAGGGGTCTTCATTGGGGCTCCGAGCTTCTTCCTCTAAGATCGGGAGGTGGCTTCGGTCAGTCATTTCCAGAGCATACATGGCCAGTGACTTACCGGTGCCGGTTGGGGTCACGGCGCATTCTACTCGCAGTGCGGCTACTTCAGTGGCCTGGGCAGCGCAAGCGTCGGTGGAGGAAATTTGCCGGGCAGCTACCTGGGCGTCCCCTTCCTCCTTTGTCAGGCATTACCAATTAGACTCATATGCGTCAGCGGACGCTTCCTTCAGCCGAAGGGTTTTGGAAACTGTGGTAACGGGTTCGGGGAGTCTGGTCCAGCCGGCTTCCCGCCCATCTCTTCGGTAACTTGGATACGTCCCAGATTCTCCTGGATACCATCATCACACTGGAGAAGGGGCATTGGTCCTACCTGATATGCTCCTTTTCTGTGTAGACGATGGTATCCAGGTCCGCCCTGTGGCCGGCTGGCTCAGGGTGCAACTGAGGACACGAGGAAGATGTCTTTGGAAGATCGCCTAGCAACGCCATTGCCGAAACTGGGGATGAGTGACAGGTAGGCGTGTCCTCAGTTTCAAGCTCTGTCTGATTGCATGGAATAGAGGAGTCAACCCAGATTCTCCTGGATACCATAGTCTACACAGAGAAGGGGCATATCAGGTAGGACTAATGCCCCATTTCAAAAACGTTTAGAAAACAAAGTATTATAGGCAAACCTCATGTCCATAAAGGTTTTCTTATCTCCTACAGCAGGGAGCAAAGCTGGCTGAGGAATTCTGGGAGTTGAAGTCCACAAGTCTTAAAGTTGCCAAGGTTAGAGACCCCTGTCCTAGAGCTCTAAACCTACTGGAGATCACTATCTTACTGTCTCCCTGTAAGGAACAAACTGTCTGGACCACTTATGGGTCATCCAGACTATTTTTCTTACCCAGAGAGGAATCCCAAAGAGTGGATCCATTTGCCAAGCACTTCATTCAGCTGCAATCATTGGCTGTACCCTTCAGTTCACCCTTTCTTTCTTGGAGCTTCCATATAAAGCATATATTTGGAATAACTTGGGTGTATGTGTGGTTTATTGTTAAATTAATTGCTAAATTATTCTCAGAATATAGAGAGTGCCTGTTTTTAGACCAAGTTATTGTACCGCTATTAACATCTCAAAATAGCGGTGTAATGTCGTGTTTTGTGATGCTGTGCTAGCACAGCAGTTGGTATGCCCTGTCCTATTCACTTACTTACTGGCACAGCAGGTGTGAAGATCAAGCTTTTAGTATATTGTATTTGAATTGGCTTTTCCTGTATGCAGTCCTGCTGCTTGGATAACGGCTCAAAGTGTTAAATGTCAGAAGAGGAAATGAAATCATTGGTATTCATGTAAATGTATACATATGCATATGCATGAGTGATGGAAATCGTATCACCAGAACGATCTGTGTACATTGCAAATCTATACATTGGACATTTTAATGTACATTTAGATCAATAAAAGTAAGATTGCTTAAGTTTTAAAATCTTTGTTCTGTAAGATTAATAGAGCAGGTAAGATTTTGTATTTATTTCTGTATGTTTCTGCTTAGGATACTGACAAAATCATTTAAAAGCAAAAATAGAGTTACAGTATATGCTACAGAAGTTTCTCATAAACTTCCTGGCTTTGAGTATACATACTTGATTATTTTAACAATGTCAACATGTTTTGTGTTATCATGAATATTGCTTTGTTAAATGTTCCTTGAATGATGTTAAGATTTATACAAATGGCACAGTGGATATTTGTGTCTTTCATTTCCCTCCAGCTTCTCTCCATAGCTTCTAATCTCTTCCCTCCATCTCTCTTTTTCATTTCTTTCTTGGTGTTCATGTGTATAGCTAAAGATTAATGCAGCTGATGAGATGGATTCTGGTCCGCAGCATTTAAAAACCAGATTAAAGTTGCTTTACTGCAGTCCTCTTTTGAAAATGCAACAAAACCAGAATGTTATATCGTTGAGGATGAAATTTGTTGTGATCACACTTTGTTCTCCTAAATGCAATAATAATTGTGTTTGTGTTACAAATGGAAATAACTAAAATGTTGATCATAGTTGTATATAAAACAGATGCTTGAAACATCTTCTGTGCTGTATCAGCCACTTATGTTCTGAATCTTTTCTTTAAGTGACTGAAAATGAGAATATCTGATCTGAGACTTATTCTGCTGCACTGCTGGGAAATGGGGATTGATACTAGAAACCACAGCTTCACGAATTTGTAGTTGTAATTTTAAAACAAAGCTTCTTTTCAACTGCACGCTTTTTGGAGAAAAGCTTATAGCGAAGGAGGCGGAAACCCTTAATCTTTTGCTTGCTTTTAAATCCCCTTTAGCAGCAAATCTGACTCATGGTGATTATAAACCCATAAACCTGTAGTAGCTTCACTAGGGCAATACCTTTTAAAAGGAAATGGAGGAAGCTGTGTCTGCTGGGATTCCCAAATTGCTCAGGATGTTGTAAACACAACTGCATTTGTTTGATCTTGTGCTACAGTTTATGGAGTGAGATATGCAGCACTTTGACCAGAGGATGTTAAAAGACAAGGTCTCCTCCTCCATTGTTTAGTCCCCTTGTTTCTTTTTGCCAGCAAGCCTCTGGTTGTCATATTCTGGTTTGCAGCTGGCTTCATTAAGAGGGTATAAGGAAGCATCCTAGACAGGATTAAATATAATATATATTGTTGAAATGGAAAATGTGCAGAAGGGGTTGTCATACAAAAATCTTTCTTGTTATACGACAATATTTGACAATCAACTTTTACTCTTAATGACAATGGAAGTATTTGCATAAATAAACAGAAGTATCAAAATAAAAAGCTGAGGTTTTTATTCTGTGTAGCAGTTAGTATTCTCCATGCAAGGAGTGCCACTTCAGTTTTGGTACAGGGTTTCTTTAATCAGAAAGCACTTGTGGCTAATAATATGACTTTGTACATAATTTTTAATACTTGTGTATGATATTAGTAATGTTCTTATGCAGGAAATGTTTTATTCAGCTGAAAATTAAAAATAAATGTGATTGGTGTGTTAAACATAAACGCACAGACTCTGGAACACTTTCTAGTTTCTAATCTGCAAAATCTCTGATGCAGCTTGTCCTGTCTTCCAGTGTTCCTCACTCATACAATATAGGCTACAACCAGTTTCTGCCTAGATACTAATTTCTGATATAAATTTTCTTCCTTTACTGTAGTTCAGGAAGTTCTAAGGGATTTGTAGCTCAAAGACACAATGCCTTTACTTTTCATTCATTTCTTTTAGCCATGGTTTGATAATGTATTTGAACTAATATTAATTGGGTTATAGTTAATCTAGAATTTGATACAGGTTTCAAATTTTAGGTAAGAGAATAAATTCTAATTTGTGTATCTTATATGCTTCATTATGTGCCTTCAACCCAGCATTTGCTAGTTATACATAGGCAAATCTTCTCTAGGTTGATCAGATTGCATTCTGGGCTTTGAGAAGAGTGCACCCACTATCAGGTAATTGAGTCAATCCACTGTGCCTCTGGTTTACCTCTTCATCTCTTTCTTTCTACTTTTTCCAGTATTATAGGCTTCTCAAGGGATCTTTATATAATGCATCCACAATAACGATCATTTGTGCCTTAAGTGAGAGTTCTGATTGATTTATTTTAGGATGCATTTACTTGTTTTCTTGACTGTGAGTAGTATTCTCAGGAAATTTCTCCAACACCAATGCTTTTTCTAAAGCTCAACTTTCACTTTTATAGTGTCACAGGAAAAACAATTAACTACCTAATTCTAATCTTTGAAAATACAGGTAGTCGTCAACTTACAACAGTTCATTTAGTGACTGTTCAAAATTAATGGCACTGAAAAAGGGGACTTATGATGACTGCTCACACAAGTGAGGATGTGTATGCGCTCACCGGCTATTTCCATGGTCCAGTTGCAGACCCCTCACGGCTCACTAGTGAGCCATGGGTTGGGACCCCTGTTCTAAAAGATTGGAGCAACTTTCAAAGCAATTCCTAAAGTCCCCCTGAAAATGGTGAATAGAAAAATGATCCACCTGCTTCATTTTAGTATCCTTGATCATGCAGTGAAACTACATTTCAATTCAGTGAAGCCTAAGATTGATTCATTTCACGTTCATGTTTTATATTTCATGTTCCCCCTGTAATTCTGCCTCTGCAGACTCAGATTTTCTTTTCCTGCATGGCAACATTAGCAATTAGATGTCTTGAAGCTTAAATCTATCTGTGTCATAAATACTATTCATACTTTGAAAAATCCTCGGTACTATGCTGACTGCCACCTGACCCAAAGAGCCCATTTTAAAATGCTGTATTTTTGATCACTTTATGTTATTTCTCCTTATGGTTTTCTTGGTAAAATACAGAAGTGGTTTACCATTGCCTTCTCTTGTACTGTATAGCATGAAAGGATGCCTTTGTTGTTGTCATTAAACTACCATAATCATTTGACTTCAGAATTTTCATATATTACTGGTACCTGATAGAGTTGCCTGTTTACCTTAGTTGGACAACTATGATGACCTTTTGTTCTCCAATGACTTTGGTGGAAGTATATGCTCGGCAAAAGTCCTGCCTGGCATGGGTCCAAATTACCTGAGGAATTGCCTCACCCCAATGGAACAGGTTTGCTTCACTTGTGCCGGATCCTGTCAGTCAAGAAATTTTGACTGGCAGAGGTCCAGGAGAAGAGCCATCTTTGCCAAGGTTTAGCCCTTTGGGCTAAGATCTTCCCCCATCTTTCTGACCTTCTATAAGGGCTTGAAATCCTGGTATTGCCAATTGGCTTGGGAGCACAATCGGGGAGTATCACAGTGGAGGTGATTGATAGGCCAATAGTAGATCCCACCTGTCCCCCTGCCATGTATCTGCTCCCTCCCCTCCCATCTTTTCATCGTAATTTATATTTGCACCTCCACACTTACACCTAATTTATGCATTCTCTAATATATGTGGAGACTGGTCCTGCCTCCTAGGTCTCCAATGTGTATTAGATCTTCTCAGAATAATCTAGCTTCTTAGATGGGTACAAGAGAACCCTATTTATTTAAATTCTCTGAACATAATGGACTAACTTTGCAATGGCAGCTAAATTAACCCATTTATAATTATGATTCAGTTTTATTTTATACTTATAAATAATAAAAAGCATATGGTAAATGCATTTTTGGCTCTTGTTCATTAAACATTTTTTACAGGAGGACATTTTATGTTAACTTAAATAGGATATATGAAGAGGATTAAGTAAAATGAGATAAAATGTTTCTTAATCATTAATTAAAAATGTATAATGAATTTTTAAAATGGTAGCTTAAAGCTTCTAATTTTTTTCTCTTGTGACTTTGATCAGAGTTCAGTTATGAGCTTTTGAATTAAGTAAGTTTTTAAAAGAACATGTTAATGATAGTTATTGGTAACGTATATCCTTTTGGCAGTTTGCTATGTAAGTGCTATCATTTCCATTTTTCTGTGGGTAGAAACCCTAATTGCTAATGTCTTGGTTGTAAATTTCAGAAATAAAAAAAAAAGAACAAAATGTGTTCTGAAAAAGTATGTATGTGTAGCTGTAAGTTCTTTAGTCAGTGGAATTCCAGTAGGCTCTGTAGTTTGTTTAGTTGTAAACAATAGCATAATGCTTGAAACTTGGATTAATGGGATACAACTACAAATTGTATATTCATGAAAAATACAATATTTAGTAATATTAATATTAATTTTATTTTACTTATCAAATTTATATGGATTGCTCACAAAAAGTAACACTGGACAGCATACAACAATTAAGTAAAACAATAAATATATAAAAATAATGATTGTTAAAAATATAAAACAACTTTTATTAAAATATATAAAAACAAAGACTTAGGAGAAAGTGAATATTAACTACAAGGATAAACCTGTTTTAGAATGTATGTCACCAGTTCTCGTAGACTCCCAAGCCTGATGTCCCAAAGGTGGTTTTTCAAGAGGCATCTGGACTTGCTTGGTTTTTCCTTGAAGATGTTCTTCATGAACTGAAGAAGCAAAACATCTTCAAGGAAAAACAAAGATAGTCCAGTTGCCTCTTGAAAAAATACCTTTGGGACCTTGGATGACTGAGAATCACTGTGGACACCCAGGCCTGATGACATAGTCAGAGCTTGAGGGACTTCCCGAATGTTAACAAGAATGTAGCTAGCCTCACTTCTGGGGAGAGAATATGAAATTTCCACTTTATGAAATAAAGTGGGTACCAAAGCAGGCAAAGCCCACATCCTGGGACTTTACAAGTGTAAATCCCTAGCAGATGTGGTCTGCAGTGTGCCCTCTTTACCAGATTAATGGTACAAGCAAATGTAATCGGGGAGAGACAGTCCCTCAGAAAACCCAGTCCTGTGCTATGAAGGACTTTAAAGGTTAAAAATAGGACCCTTGAGTTGGACCAGTAAGCAAACTGGTAGCCAATGCAGCTCACGGAGTAAAGATATGGCGTGCAGTGTTCTGGAAGCACACGTAACTGCTGCTGCTGTATGCTGCACCAGTTTGGAGTTTCCAAGACACTCTTCAAGGACAATTTTGCATATTTTGTATGTAGGTCATTCTATAAAAAGAAGTTATTTTAATACTCCTTTGTTAAATAAATGTACACACCGCCACAAAAGAAGCTTAGTATAAACTCTCTTCCTCAAAAGAAGTTTAGTATAAACAATTTGAATGCTGCTATAAATGATGATGTAACAGACAAAAAATCGGTAACTGCTCAGCTCATCCAGCATAAAATTTGACCAAGAAGCTCTGCATTATTTGAAGATACTGTCATAAATTACAGTGATTTCCTAGTCACTTGCATCTTGCCCTGATAACTTCATGTACAACTAGCACCTTTAAAAAAAAGAACATAGATGTGAGGTGAAAGCTTTGTGAAGAAATTGTTCTTTGTGCTGGATTGTGTAAGTTGCATTGTGCCAGAAACTTGGCAAAGAAGGGTTGAGACTCAGTGAAGCCTCTCTACGAAGTGGCAATCTATCTATCCATATACTCACTTTGGTTAACTGAATGTATCTTTTTGCCTGATAGAAAAGATAGTTCATCATACTTAAAATATCTGGCAGAATGTTTGTAGCAAATGCCTTTTTTTTTTCTTATTTCTCCCTTTTATCTATTCCCGTTTCTGATTTATATACCTATAGTTTGTAAGGCAGTTACTGCTAGGAGAAAGGAAGGTCTGCAGAAGGTGTCTCAGCTGGCAGTTACTGTAAGCAAACTTCTGAGGAAAGGAATTTTTTTGAGACCTAGTACCCTCATTATCTGTGGCTTTTGACTTAAAGCTATGCTTGACAGCATTCTTGCGTCAGTCTTCTCTTTTCTATCAGCAAAATAATGAAGCGTGTTTTTGTGTCAAAATGGAACGTATAACATTCCGTTTCTGAAATAAAACTATCCTTGGTGGATTTCACCGTGTACTCCTCTTAACGCTTGTGCTTATATGAATTTCTCCCCTTATCCACAAACATGTGCACATACATTTTATAAGCAGATTAGTTAATGACAGCCTTCCCCCCCTGTTATCCTCTTACTACTTGGGCTAAACTAAATGTAATCAGTCTATACAGCTTGAAAGCAGGGCATACACATTTGAACTTTCTATTGGTTTCTGAAAAGTCTCCCCTGAGCTTGCAGTGGGTTGGAGATCCCCTTTTTGCAGAACGGTTAGAGTTGAAGTCCACAGGTCCTTAAAGTTGGCGAGGTTGGAGACCCCTGGTGTAGAGTACTGAATTTCACCTTGCCTCTCTCCCTCACCCTGCCTCCCACCTTCCATTTCACGATATTAAGGCTTTTTAGGCACTTCATTACATATTCGGGTTTGAAAGCAGCAGTGAAGAAGAGAAGCAGGATATGTGCTCTTTTTGTTTCCAATTAAGGTACCGGGGAACTTAACTTAAATGGTCAATAAAGCCCTTCTCTTGCTGGATTCTAGTGAAATGGGATGCAATGAAATTTAATCCCTCTTATTCCAGGGCCTACACCGTAAAGGAAAAACTGAGCAAGACTATCCCCCTTCCCCCCAGTCTCTTAAACTGATTGTATTTCATGTGCATAACCTTTTTTTCCTCTCTCTCCTTTTCCTTTTCACTTTATCTCTTAACCTCTTCCTCATCAAAACCTACAAGATACGGTTTTGTTTCCAGTTGTGACTCACTAAAGAGAGAACCTTTCTGCCTGCCTTTTAAAAAGTGGTTATTTAAAGTTCACCATCTGCTTTTGAACCCAATTTAGATTGGAGTGTGTGTGTTTTTTTCTTCAATTATTTTCCACTTGTGTGGTCAAAAGGTAATTTGGTGTTACAAGAAGTACATTTTGAAAGGCTTTTTTTGAAAAAAAAAAATTTTAATGCCATTTTATATAAAATGGCCAAGAGGACTAAAAAGGTTCATTGATCCACTTGTGCGGTCATCTGTGGATGGCCGTAATTCAACCTATATTATTAGAGGAGATGCATTTA
This sequence comes from Psammodynastes pulverulentus, assembly GCA_025802295.1. Taxonomy (NCBI): domain Eukaryota; kingdom Metazoa; phylum Chordata; class Lepidosauria; order Squamata; family Psammodynastidae; genus Psammodynastes; species Psammodynastes pulverulentus. Next base: position 8,999,985 of record JAOYMU010000292.1, on the reverse strand, counting down.
TTCTGAATTTTGATCTTATTCATCTTTTATGTGTACCTTTTCATCTAAACGTGGAATGTTCTAAATGTTTATTGAAGCTAGCCTTGTAACTGCATTAGGGATTTTTTTAAAAAAGGCTTCAAACCATTTCACTTGATTACTATATTAATTTTAAGCAATCATATGTGTCCAAACTATTTGTAGTCAAGAAATGTATTTTTCTTTCAGATTAGGATTCATCAGGCAAGTATCATAAAATATATTTTCCTGTTTGGAGTTATTTATGAGAAAATAAAGAATACTGCTTTTATCTTTTTAATTTTTATAAAAGCTTAAAAGCACCACAGGTCACCATTAGAGTTGAATAGCCTTGAAAAAAAATTCAAACGCTGCAGTCCCAGCCTTATTATTTTTGCTCCAAAATAAGCAGGTTGACAATATTAAAAAAAAAAAAAAAGAATCTGGGTTGCAATTTATTTTTTTTATTATATTTTCCAGAGAATGCCATGGAGAGGGGTGTTCAGAGATGTTACTGCTTGGAGAGGTTGCATTATTTAAAAAAAAAAAAATCAAATAGGCTTGTTGTTTTGCAAAGACTTAATATTTCTCCTGTGTGATGCGATGTTATCCAGGTAAGTATGGGTTGACTCTCTACTCTTCCTAGCTCTAGACCAGTGGTTCCCAACCTTGTTGGAGCTACCGAACCCCACCAGTTTCATATGCGCATTCACCGAACCCTTC
>JAOYMU010000292.1:8975571-8987776 GCA_025802295.1 Psammodynastes pulverulentus | reverse complement strand
AGGACAAGGGCGCGGGGGGCGCGGCTCGGCTTATACTCGGGTCAGTAATTTTTCCCAGTTTTTTGGGGTAAAATTAGTGGTCTCGGCTTATACTCGGGTCGGCTTATACTCGAGTATATACGGTAGTTAGAGAGGCTGGCACTCTGTGGGAGTGACCCTCAGTCTAATCTGTTTGTTCAACATACTATGTTTTAATGGAATTTGTCCTAGCATTTTCTGAGAGTTCAAGATGCATAATATAGTTTGGTAATCTGAGAAAGACATTCTAACAAAAACTAACAGAAATGTGTTAATGGATTTGGGTGCTTGTGTTCCATCTAAGAAAATATTGTCAAGCCTTTAATGCGAATGCATAGTTTGAATACAGTAGATTGTTGCTTTTTTTCAGAATTTTCAAAGCTTTTTATGCTTCTTCAATGCTTTAATGTGACAAAAAAGTTGGATTGAGAAGAAAGCTTGTAATATTGTTTTGCTGTTCTTAAGCTATAATTCAATGGTAACTCCCTCCCATTGTTGAGCATTTTGCTATTTGCAACCAATTATATATATTTTGAACTACAGGTAGTCCTCAATTTACAACCACAATTGAGCCCAAAATTTCTGTTGTTACGTGAGATATTTGTTAAGTGAGTTTTATCCCACTTTACGATCTTCCTTGCCATAGTTGTTAAGTGAATAACTGCAGTTGATAAGTTAGTAACCCAGTTATTAAGTGAATCCGGATTCCCCATTATCTTTGTAAGAAGTTCCCAAAAGGTGATCGCATGGCCTTGGGACAAGCAACAGTCATAAATAGGAACCAATTGCCAAACATCTGAATTTTGATCACATGATCATGGGGTCATTACTGTGAAAATTGGTCATACGATAAATTTCTCAGTGCTGATATAACTTTGAACAGTCACTAAGTGAACTGCTGTAAATCAAGGACTGCCTGTACAGCAGAAACAGGAATATGGGTGTATGGGTATTATGAAGAAACTGCATAATAAATTGTCTGATCAGAATTAAATTGCCATGTTTTCCTGTTCAGACAATAATATATTTTTGAGTTGTTTTTGTGCATTTTGTATATTTTTATATTTTAATCCCATCTTTATGTCTAAGAATTGAAAAAAGAGAACATTGTTTTTCCTTCCTTTCCTTGTCAATTTTGTCTTCCTCACAACCCGGAGTAGATTAAGTAATTGTGATTGGTCCAAAGTAAATACAACCTTCATGATTAAGTAGGGTTTTAAATATGAGTCTCCCTAGTCCTGATCCTACACTGTCTAACCCAACATTTGCCAAACTAGACAACTCCCAGAATTCTTAGCAATGGCCATATTGGCTGAGGAATTCTGGGAACCGAAATCCATACATCACAAAATTGCTCAGGTCTAACTTTTACTTTGCATTTAGTGTTGCAGGAGAAATGCTAGAAACCAACACAATTATTCAGAGTCAAATTTACTCGCTTCCACTCGACATACAAATACAAATCTATAAATAAATGCCAATAGTAATGTGGATGTTTAAATAGCAATTAAACACAGCACTGTAACTGTAGAAGCTAAATCACCAGGAAGGCATTTAAGTATTGTAATCTTTGATTTACAGAGATAAAATGTTTGACTTTGTACATTAGAGATACTTTATTCTAATTTCTGCTCCATTATTTTTCAGATGAGTAGTAGGTCATTAAATCATTTTTTTTTGTATAGCTTTGTTGTAAGCACTAGCGTCTCTTTGCTCTTTCAAAGCTTTCAAATTTTCATTTCAATTAAGAGCTGTGATGTGATTCATGATGTGGCAAACAGATTAACATGCTTTTGATTTGTACAGTACTTTTTTCCTTTGCTTTCCTTTTCCGTACTGTCATTTTCCCATTGCAACATCTATAAAAAGCTTAAAAGCTTTAAATCCTGCCAAATAATTTTAAATTGAATTTTTAAAACCTTCAGGTGCAGAATTAGAAAATAAACAGCCTCTCTCAGATGTGTACACACTCCCATAAAGATAAAATGCTGTAATTTCAGTTTTTCAGTATTCATTTTATTCATGTAGAGGATTCTACTCTAGGTTTCTTTTATCATGAGATTCCAAAGATATAGGTAAATGTAATTATCAACGTTTCCCCCCCCCACTACAAGAGATAATCTTAGGAAAACCTTAGGTGTATTTTCTATTAATGCCATTTTAAAGTAGGAAAAATTTGTGGTTATCAACATTAACCCCTAACCCTAATCATCTTTTGATGTCTGTTAGGAAAGGAGATGACTATAATAATTGTTTGTGATCTTATGAACTAGTAGTATCTTTACAACTTAAGGATCCTAACAGACATGTATTAAACTGTTTTCTGAAAGATGTTGTATATCTTGGGGGGGGTTTCTACTGTGATTACAACATGATAATGGCTAGCATACCATTAATTTTCAAGTAATTCATTTTATGGAAGTTTATGAAAGATTAAAGGAAAAATTGAACTACTGATTTTATTGTATGAGTACTTGTTATCATATAGGAATCTTAAAATAAGAGAGAGAACACAAATGGGTAGATTGTGGGTAAACATTATGGCATAAATAAAGTATATGACTGGGTTTGTATGGCATTTACCCTAACTTTAAAAAATTAGTTTGTGTTGACATGCTGGCATTTGGGACCAGAATTTCCATGCGTTTGTAAAACTTGACATCAAGTGACTGTATCACTTACTCATGGCAATCCCAGCATCCCCGTTGCTATTGTTAACCATATTCTATCTGTTGTTGGGCAACAACCCACCCTGATCCATTCCATTGTGTTCCCTTCAATTTCCTCCATCTGCCTCTTTCCCCCATATCTGACCTTTGGGCTGCCCCGCATTCTGCTTTATGGAATGGAAGGAAAGCAGCCCTAGAATCGATTGGTTCTAGAATTTATTGGTGCACTGCAGCTCTTTGTGTGCAAGAAGCCCTGGAGCCATGGTGCAGTGCAAAGCCACAGCTGCCACAGCCCAACAACACAACACAAAGCCACAGCTACCCCTGGAAGTTGCAGTTGTTTCAGCCTCAGCTACCAGTGTGGCACAAAACCATGGCTGTCCCTGGAAATCCCAGCCCACCCTGACCCAGCCTAGCCCAGCAGCATGGTATGAGACTGCAGTTGCCTTCATAGCCCTCGACTTACAACAGTTCATTTAGTGATTGTTCAAAGTTACAACCGCACTGACAAAAGAGACTTATGACCGTTTCTCCAGTGTGCTGGCGATGGGATCCAGGAAGCATGGGATGCGACTCTTGTCCTGTAGCTATCTAGACAGAGTGTGAAACTGAGGACACACCCTCCTGTCAATCATCTCCAGTTTCGACTCTGTCTAGCTTAGCTACAGAAGTCGCTTCCAATGCTTCCTGGAAGGTAGGGTAGCAGAGTAGTTCTAATTCGGAAAAATTTCTCTAAATTCTTAGTGGATTATGTGTATGAGGTGTTTGGAGGTCCTTTTGGTTTAAAAAGGACTGCGGAGGCCGTATCGCCCCTATCGGGCGAGCGGCGGCAAGAGCGAGTCCAGGAGCCTTTTAGCGGCGGTGCCATTTTAAAACCGTTCGTTTTGGCGCGCAATGGAGCAGAAGCCACTTTTTTTGCTTGGGAAAGAGCTGGGACGCAGCGGCGGTGGCGGCAGCAGTTCCGGAGCCTTTCCTGGGGGATCGGAGAACTAAACAGAGCTACTTAGAACCCAGACCTCCTTCGTAACTGCCTGCCCTCTCGGGAGAGCAGTTCACGATCGGAATCAATGAGGAAGCCAGTTTTACTTAACCACTCTGTTATTAACTAAACAACTACAGTGATTCACTTAACAAATGTGGCAAGAAAGGTCGTAAAATGTGGCAAAACTTACTTAACAAATGTCTCCCTTAACAGAAATTTGTGGCTCAATAATGGTCATAAGTCGAGAATTACCTATACTTAAACATATTTTGTGGATCCAATGAGGCATGATCAGTTTTTTTGAAAGCTGTTCTGCTTCTCCTTTCATGCTGAAGCTCATTGTGCTTTCTAAAGTTACTCCAGAAGACTTGGATCTGTGTGGAATAGGGTACAAAGTGGTAGGCTTACAATGGTTAAGGAATTACTGAAAATTCAGGAGGCCTGTGGTGTCAGTGAAAATGGCTTCCACTCATTACCTAGGTCCTTTTCATGTTGTCCAAATGCAGAAGCAGCATACTGAATTGTGAAAAAAAATCTTCCCCCAAATTAAACAATCCTTTTGGGACAGTACAGAAACTGGATCACACCAATGTGATATTGCAAAAACCGATTTGCAACGTAGGGCTGAATAAATAAGCCTAAAGAAAACTGACATTTCTCTCAATCTTTTTTTAAAGATAACAAGTTACATAGAAAAAACAAATGTTCAAAAGCTCTCAGCATGTAAAGCAGAAGCTATGAAAATATTTGGGCATTATTTGTTCTAATGACAAGATATAAAGATATTTTTTTACTGTTATGGGGGGTTGTCATAATTGTTATTCTGAGAAGAGGCACACAGCGTAACTATATAGGACATCAGATTTAGATGGGTATAGCTCAATCATCTGTCTTGCCCCAGAGATAATTTCTAATGTAATAGCCTTGTTTTAATTATGGAATTTTTCATATTTGTGGGGTTTTCTTACGTTGGTAGAGGCCATTTGTTTTAACTGAAGTACTGTTTATTATTCTGCAAAGACAGACCAGGAGCTTCATGTTCACTCTTGCAGAACCACTAAGTTTAACCGTCAGTTTACTGGAGGCATGGGAGAGATGCCTGCCCCTCCCTTTTAAAAACCTTTGCTGATATGAATAATATCACTTCATTTGTCAAAAATTATGTATTTGTTTTCTAGTTTAAATTCCAAGATGCTAATTTTTATGGCAGCACTGCGTTCATAACTTCCTACGCTAACAGACTAGATTGGCAGTTTGCCAGGAGCCTCTGGCTTTCATTGAATTTGCATATAAATTTACACATGATTTTAATTGGAGATAAATGCACATTTTTTATTTATAGAGCTCATGAGTATATGTGTTTCCTTGCACTTGGAGTTGAAGAGAAGAGGCAAACCCTGATTTTAAATATTCAGTTGGGTTAGTGGTAAATAAACACTTAACTAACACAATCTGATGCTTTCAAAGAATTTTAACAAAGCAAAGTTGTGTGTGTGTGTGTGTCTGTCTGTGTAAAAGACATTGTTTTGATACTTATTAGGTTTTTACTTTCCAGTTTGGATAGAGCAGATAATGCACAAAAAAAAAATTTAAAATCTCTTAATAGCCATGGATGAGATTTTTTTTTTTTAAAGATCCTGGGATTTATTTATTTTTTTTATGGATATTGCATTATCCCAGAATGTGTGCTTATCCTATAATACATTGGTATGTGTCCTATAATAATCTGGATACAGGCTTGGATTATTTGTACAAATGACTTCTTGGTATTTATTGCAAGCGATTTTGGACTCATGCGTAAACATTGACTCCTTAATTCATACTCTTAATGCAATATTCTTCGGGGTTTCCTCTCTGATGCATAGGCTACCCTTGAAAATGGTTAAAAGAAGTCTTAGTTGATGCAAGTAAACCACTAGGATGGCTTTTTTTAATCAACTATACCCATTACCAATCTGTTTCTAGACCCAAAGCTGTGATTAAACATTGAAAACTTTTGCAATCTAAGACTGGCATCCATAAAGGATGATTGTGCTCATCTGAACTAATCTAAGTTTTATCTGGGTCTTGTAATCCCATCAGATCTGACTATTTGAATGCTCTAGAGACAGGGCAGTCTTTTTGGAAATATGAAAACTATATGAAAGCCAAAATACCGTTGTCCCCAGAAGGCCAATTTAGAGAGGCATGTAGTGAACTGGCACACACTCAGGATTCAAGTACTGTATAAATATGCAAACTAAATTTATAAAACAGAATGAAATAACATTGCAAGGAATATAATTTTATTCACTTTCTTTGCATAATGTCATTGTTAGATTCAGATTCAGTTTCCTTTCTCCTGCAAGGAGAAATGCTTGCTATTGTAGTTCTTCAAGGATATTCAAGTAATTTCCTTGGTTTCATCAATCCACTTTATCTATAGTCTTTCCTTTCTTTACTTCCCTCAACCTTTCTAGCCATCATCACTTTGCAAGTACACAATCTGCTTGCATCTCATGCTCAGGGTATGAGTTTCTGCTTGCTGATCATCCTCTCAACAAAGCAATTAATCTTTATATGGGACCGTACTGATTGATTGCTTCTTCTTTCATGGTAGTAATTGTCTCCAAATCCATAACTCAGATACACCTGTCTTTTTTCTCTTGTTTTTTCTTCCCTCAGTTTGCAGCTTTCACCGTTGTACTTTATGATTGAAAATACTATTGCTTTAACTGGTTCAAAGGCTTTACTACAATCGGTGAAGTTATGATAAATCTCCTTTGTATAGTCTCTTGTCCTAGCCATTATGTATCTTTTGTCCCTGTCCTCATGTGCCCTCAAAAGTTACTATAACATGTCTACTAATTCGGTCTTTTCCTTTATTGTTTTATCCTTGTTTGTAAGACCTTAAGCAAAACATTGCTTCAGAGAGGAGTAATTGCAATGGTTCAGTAACTCACCATTGTTTTGCAACTCCTTCTTTGGTGTAGGTGTGTACCCCAAACGTTTCCAATCTTTAGGCCATAATATTATTTATTGTCAGATCTCCTATCACTTTAATTGCCTATTTTCCTGCAACTTTAAGTTGTTTATTGGAAATTTCTTCACACCTGATACTTTTCATATTAGCAGTTGGTGTTTTGTGTTCATATCTCACTCTCTTGGGCTGTTATTTTCTGAATATAATTTTTTAAAATAAATTACAGGCAGCCCTCAACTTGACATCACAACTATGCCCAAAATTTCTGCTGCTTGCTGGTCCCATTTTAGGACCTTTCTTGCCACACTTAAGTGAATTACTGCAATTGCTAAGTTAGTAACAGAGTTGTTAAGTGAATCCCCATTGACTTTGCTTGTCATAAGGTTGCAAAAGGGGATCACATGATCCCAGGGCACTGCAAATATGAATAAATATGAGTTAGTTGCCAAGGATCTAAATTTTGATCACGTGACCATGGGGATGCTGCAACCTTCATAAAACGGTCATAAGTCATTTTTGTCAATGCTATTGTAACCTTGAACAGTCACTAAACAAACAGTTGTAAATCAAGGATTACCTGTAATTTCATTCTGTCCTTTTGAAATCCTGATTAGAAATGTTTTTAATATGTTTTTTTTAACTCTGCTATGATTAGTCTTGAATATTTATGGCATAGATTTTCTCCATTTTCTCTAAATGTCTCAAAAATAACTCATTTTATTTTTTCCTGTTATATACTTCCATTTGTTGTAATTTTCGATTGTGATATCTCTTGTCTTTTTTTTTCTTGACATCAAAAGTTTGTATTCAGTTATATTATGTTCTTGTTGGACAAGGGAGTCATCCACTGTTTCCTATTGCTATTGTGATAAGTTGTTCCCCCTGTTAAATTCTGAGATATTTTCTGCTTTGTGTTCACAACGTCTCTCCTCCCCCCCACCCCCACAACACTTCATATTTGGTTTCACATAACAAGGCATATTAAATCTATTCCTTACATTCCTTTTATATTCTGAGTAAAATTACCCAGATTTGGCACACCTATTCTCTTTCATTTTTTTTATTTTACATATTAAATACCAATAACTGAAGATTTACAATCTGAAGCTGTAAACGACCTAGTTGACTGGATTGCATAGTATCAGTCCTCTCATTCTCATTACATAGTTGATTCAAATCTGAGGTTGTGTAGCCAGTGCTATCATCTGTAGAAGTTTTTATTGCTTGAAGCATATGCTGGCCTCAAAATAAAATTCCTCGGTGTCTTCATTACATTTATAGGGCACAAACTCCTATAGCATTAATATTTAAGTGTCTTCCACTAATTCTGATGCATACAGTACTAGCATTTATCAGATTTTGTCAAGCACATATTTAGTAATGTTCTTTTTGAATACCATTGCTGCTTCATTCCTTTATATATAGACTCATGTAATTATTTTAAAGTGGCCTATTTTATCCCACATAAGTTCAGTTATTCCCAAGATATCCAAATGTCATTTTCACTTTGACATTTTCAAATCTTTCTTGATTCTTGATGCAGGCTTCTCTCACACTCTATGTTAAATTTCTTTGAAAAGTGATATTGTGTTACATAAAGAACACGCAAGGAGTGTTTACTAACAGTTGCAATCATACTACAATTGGAGATGCAGCTCATGAGTTAGAACATTAACTCACATGGCCTGTTCTTGCCCTAGTTTTACCACAGGTTTTTCATATATTGGTTTGCCCTACCTTTTGTTCAGGAACTCACTGTCACTTGTCACACTAATTCTTTGGGTTAGCCAGGTTGATCTGCTTCTTTATATTGTTTTTGTTGCAAAACATGAAATAACACTTTAAATTGCAAAATTTTGCTATCTTGCATACTGACAAGTAAAGCAATAAGATGCTATATCCTAAGCACGTGAATAAAGGGGAAATGGGAGTGAGAAATTTTCTGCTCCATAGTGGAAAAGAAATGTTACCTTTCTTGGGGGAAAAAATAGCTAAATATGTAGAACATAACTGAAGATGGCATTTTTTTATTATTATATTTCATCTTTCCTCTGAATGTATACAAACCCTGTCAATCCATATAAAAGAAAACAAGCAAGCAAGCAAAGCAAATCAGTAATTAAGATGTTGTCTGCGAGTTCCATTGGATGTGTTAACTATAGACAAAGGCTACAGATATCTGACTTCACAGTATATTTGAGTGACAAACACAAGTAAAGAAATTGCTCACTTTGGTGCATAGTAGAACTGCACTCTCAGGGTCTCACTTTATTTTGCTTTACTTGTAAGCCACAAGGTGGATTATATTTTCCTTGTTATTTATTGACACAATGTGCAAGAGAAATTGCTTTCCTCTTGGGTGCATTGGTGTTTGAGGGATAGCCCCTATACGACTGATTTTTATCTGGCTTGCTGAGATATACAGCTAAGACATGTAGAAATGTGTATCTCTGTGTTTCCTTGGATCAGGCTTAATTATTGAATTCTTTTGATTTCTAGTGGTGTTGAAGTGCTCCTGCATTGGCAGATCTTAGTTTATTTTGTTCTTGCTATGCCTAATGTTCATCATTTTTATGTATCAATGTGTTTGGTTTCCAATATTTCACCTCTGGAAAAAGTTATTTGTCTCAAGAAGGCCTACTCCCCCCCCCACACACACACACCTTTTTTTGAATTCACTTGAGGTGTGCATATCTATTTGGGTGTATGCATATGTATGCATTATGTAATGCTGCAATTTACTGAAGAATATTAGGTACAGTTTAAATAAATATATTGCTGTGTTTATTTAAAAAAAAATGAAAGTCATTTTAGAAATGGAAAGAAACAGCCAGGCATATATTACAGCTAAAGTACTTTTTTCCCAAGAGGCTTTAATAGCTGTTGATATAATTATTTCTCCATTTCCCCTCTGTACTAGATGTATCTTCTTGGCACAAGGCAGACTGCTTCTATTATGTACCAGGTTTTGAAATGTTTTTGTCTTTTGCTCTATAGTAAATGATCTGATGTTTCTATAACCTTAATACTGTTATTTTCAAGAGGCTATTTTTAGCTGTTCATTGTTGGACCTCACACATTTATCCTAGATATGTACTGTGGTAGGGTAAAAGGTATATTGTGAATTCTCCAGTCAAGAGGTTAGGTGGGAATGGAAGGAAAGGGAAAGCAGAACAGTTTCATGATATGGGTTAAGTATTGGGTTTTAGACAGAGTGCATTTAGATTTTTTTAAACATTTGTAATACCGTTTATGGAAATATATATTTATCTTTTAAAATCCCTTTGATATTCGGAAACAATTACAGCTGCATACACTTTTCAAAAAGCAGCTGTTAGTGGAAAGAAGAGAGAGACCTGAAAAAAAAAAAAGAGTTGATCATTATTATTATTTTTAAATATTCTGAGATCCAGCTTTCAGGAAATTATCCTTCAATATATTAGCCTCTCTTTGTTTTTGGCTTGATTGTATAGTAATATAAATACCGGGACCATTCAAAGCAACATCAGCTCCATTTCTGAAATAATGAAAGTACAGATCTCACTAAGCAGAATATAAATTGTTTTAAAAAAGGAGAGAGAAAGAAACCTGTAGTGCGGTTACTATGGTTGATTGGGTCATGAACTTTTTCATAAGGAGATAATCTCGAGTTCTTTCAGCGTAACAGAAACCCTCAGTTCACATGCCACTTCACAAGAAGCCCTGGCTCTCTTTATAATTTTCCCTGGTACCACACTCAAAACATATTTGGTTGCTTCCATTCAGGATATAATTTATAACATTTTAATCCAAGCTTGGTGAGCCTAGGAACACAGTTAATTAGATCCAGCATCATGAAGAATAAGAAAAGCTTGTGCAGAACTCTATCCTTGTTACATGTTTGAGCTCTTTTTCAATATATAATCAAAGGACTCTTACGAATCTTCTGTGATCAGATGGCAACACAGGAAATAAAAATACTTTCCCGGTAGATGGTTTTCTGTTTCTACAGTAAACCAGGGAGGGAATTAAATTAGAAAGAACTGAACAAAAAGATTGTCCAATTTTCATTAAAGTTATATGTATTGTTTGATGGAGAACCCGATTCTCCAATTTTGCCAGCAGCCCCTTTATTCGTTTTTTCTATATTTTCCTTTTTATAAGATTTATCGGGTTCTACAGTACAAAATGTGTCTGCCAGTTTTGGATTAGGAGTGGGAGACATGAATTTCACTGATCCAGGAAAATCAGCGGATGACCTTGGGCTAGTTACTGGCAGTGCTCATGCTAAGCTACAGTATTGTTTGCTTGTTTTGGCTTAAGTGTTGTGTATGCTGAGCCATGTGGCCTGTAAATTGTGCCTCTTCACCAAGCCATGTCTAACAAAATTGTGGCTTAGCATGATATGTAAATCCAACCACTAAGCACTCAATGTAACTTTTCTCCCAAGGCTGAAATAGAAGTGGAGTGGAAGAATTATATATGTTACCTTGAGCTCATAAAAAGAAAAAGTGAGAAATAAATGCAGTAAGTATCATTTACATTTTGCCAAAGGAATTACTGAATGTTTATTATTTTAAAAAAATACTGCTGATTTGCTTCACTAAATGTTTGTTAAAAAGGAGTGTATGTTTCAGATTTCTCTTTCTACTTTTCTTCGTTTATATTCAAGCACGGACCCAATCGGTCTGTCCCTCTTGTCTGTTTTCCCCATTTCTTAAGTTTATTTCATTCTCTTTTTCCTCTTTGTAGTGGAGATTATATACCCACAACACTTTTTTAAAAAAAAATGAGGAAAGTGCTCACGGGCCCCAAAACTGAATCCTGAGACTGACCTAATGTTTTGTTTAAACCGTTTCAAGTGCAAAACCTCACGAAATGTCCCTCTTTTAGTCTGAAAGTGCTGTTTTGAATGCAAAATCAGAAATTGGAGCATGTTTAGCACTGTGGAAGTTTCCGGCTTTGCTTAAGAAACAGCTGTTTTGCACTCAGAATGAGACTTTTGAAAAGTTTGGGGGAGTTTCATGCTCCAAACAATTTGAAACTTAATTGTTTTGCACACTTGTTTAAAAAGAAGCTGTTGCATTTGTTAAATGTAGCATGTATGAACCATTGAGTAGCCTTCTAACTTTTCAGAAATGAGGAATATTTATGAATATAGTCGTTCTAATTTTTTGAGTAAACAAGGATATGAACATTATCTCCATTTACTTATTTCCAAAGGGGGAAAAATCATTCCCATATTACAAGGCTGTTCATATTTCAGATACTTTGAAGCTTAAAATGTTTATTTGATTGCTCTCTATATTGCCTTTCATTCAGGAATTTAAGGCAGCATACATGACACTCTCTCTTCTTCTTATGGGTTTTTTTTAATGAACTTTATTTTATACAATAGTTATTAGCTCTTTGATCTTTATAAAAATATGTAATGCTAACATTCTAATACTGATTTTATAATGTACTCCATCAATCCACTGAGTTGGCTCTAGCTTTGTTTCAGTATTCTGAACCTAACTACCGTAAAACCTCTATTTGAACGCCATGGCGCTCTATTTTTCAACCCTTCTGCCGAGGTGGCGCTCAAATAGAGGT
>JAOYMU010000292.1:8943769-8955662 GCA_025802295.1 Psammodynastes pulverulentus | reverse complement strand
GGCGAGCGCATGAGAACATGCGCAGAAGGGTGGGGGCGAGCATGGCAGAAGCGCACACATGCACATAAGGATGGTGAAAGTGCATGCATGTGCAGAAGGGTGGGGGCAAGCGTGGGGAAGCGCGCGCATGCGCAGACCTGTGGGGGGGGCTTAGGGGAAATTTTTATTATTATTATTATTTATTTTGAAAAATCAGGACTTTTAGACCATGTCCCGGGACGGGGGACACATTCCCAAAAAGCGGGACTGTCCCGCGAAAATCGGGACGTCTGGTCACCTTAGATTAAGGCATGAATGCAATGAGCAGGGCCTCCTGATCCAGAACTTGCAACTGGTATACAAGACACTTTCTTCCTATCTGTGGTTGCTATTTGTGAAACCCGGAGGACTTTCAAATTGCTCATGAAGTCTGCGAGGGGACAGGTTACTAGCTTGTCAAGAGTTAAATATGAGAAATCTCCAGATGCAGGGGACCTCCAGACCCAAAGACACTCCACTTGTTATATTCATGTCAGAGGCCTATAGGGATTGTTTCTGCCAAATTGTACCCGATCCAGAGCAGCTTGGCAAAATTAATGCCATGTCATGTTCTTGTTTTGGGTTTGAAAAACAGTAAAATTTCTATTTCCTGCACATCCCTAAATTACAGTAACCGAGTGGATTCATATGAGATTGACAGATGATTGTTGAAACACAGAGAAACTGAAGGAAAGGAAGGCATGGGAAAGAAGTGGGAGGGGAGGTTGAAATGCATTGTTACATGGGCCGGCCTGGATCTCAGAAACTAAAATACCAGAACAATGGAATATAACAGGGATCCCAAACTTGGCAACTTTAAGACATCTGGACTTCAACTCCCAGAATTCCTCAGCCAGCATTCTGGGGAGTAAGAAGTCCACAAGTCTTAAAGTTGCCAAGTTTGGAGACCCTTGGAATATAACTTTTTTTTCCTTCATTTTCCTAATGTTTAAAAAGTCTTTATTGCCATTCCAATGTACCCCCCTTTAAAGCATAACATCCATTGTACTATTTCAGTAGAAAAATATGATGTGCCCTTTGTAATAAAAAAGTAAAATTGTACTTCTTTTTAGCCAACATGCAACATGTTCCTAATCTGTCTCACAGATTTGGTCTCACAGTATGTTTGGGATGATTATGTCTTGGATAGTTTGTGAATGGAAGATAAGTCTTCTGATACTGCAGCTCTTATTGCTGCAAAGAATTTCAAAACTCTGCATAGATTAGTGGAAGAGCAAAATTTAGCCTTCGGGGATAGCACTTTTGAGTGCCGTGTGAGGAAATGGAATGCAACCAAAATAGGAAGAAAACAAGGAGAAACAAATAAATCAATTCAGTATGATCATCAGGCCTCATAGAGGTTTATTTCTTTAAAAAAAAACACTTCTAGAAGGAAAATTTGAAGCCGAAAATTATTACTTTTTGAATGTTGTTGCTGTTGTGCTACACATTTATAAAATGTGAAATTGTGAGCAGTAACACAGTTAATTTAAAAATTCCAAACATCAGTGCTTAGTATTTCAATGTTTGTAGACAAACAGAATTTAAAAGCAAACTGTTGAAACTAATAATAGCAATGCTATAAATCAGTGATCTTTTTTATTCTTCCTATTCTTTCTATACTTATCAGTGCTATAGGCTGATGAAAAGTTCTTATTTATTTTATCTGCATATTTTAAATAGAATGGCTAGATATATTATTAACTGCGTTTATCTACTTATCAAGTAGTATTTCATAGAAATGTGTTTCTCCTTAGATTTGGGGATAGTGAATGTTAAGACTTCTCTGTTGCCAAGAATCTATATTATATGCTTTGCTTAAAGCATTTTATTCCTTTATTATCTTTATAAATAGTTTCTAAATAATTCTAGGTTTTATTTACTATTTTGGTAGAATAGAATAGAATAGAATAGAATAGAATAGAATAGAATAGAATAGAATAGAATAGAGTTGGGAGGCAAGCATATTTAATATTGCTTCTTCCAATTTCCCCTGAACAACAACCCTGTGAAGATCAGAGTGGGAAATAAGATGTGCATGCTAATAAGATCAGAGGCAAACATGCTAGAACAGATGAAAGAAAAGGAGCTGAAGAACAAAAAAATCAAATATTATCTGACCCAGGAAGATCACCTAGAAACGAAGAAGATTAAGGATCATGAGGTGCTGCACACAGCCATAAAGCAGGCAGGTGGCTGAGCACCCAGAATGGGGCTGAATTCGAAACTGGGTTGCAGATCCTACTTTCGCAATCCATCATAACTTCAAACAATCATTAAATGACCTGTTGTAAGCGGAAAACATTCTAAGTGTTAAACATTGTATTGATATCACAAAGAAATAAAAACATTCAAACTGCATTCCCTCCTGGTCTTGCTTAACAACAGCACCCAGCATCAATCACAATTTGGCATGCTGGATTGGGGTAGTTGGGGATTGGCCATTGGTTTTAAATTACAGTTGTAAATAAATTCTGTGAATATTCTATTCTTTACTAGTCCCAGTCCCCTTCTTGTCTGGATCCAAGTGAATCCAGTGAAATCGCTTGGATGTCTTTATAGTGCACTCGTCTATAGATCTACTCAGAAATACATCTTTTAAATTCAGTGGTATTTACTTCCAATTGAAACTGCAATGTGGCGTCAAAGTATATAAAAGCAGTTTATGTAATTTTTAGGACAGAAATTCTTACAGATGTATTCTGTAAAAATATTGTAGATTTTTGTTTAAAGCCATCTACTTTTTAAAGATAAAATAACAATAGCAATAGCACTTAGACTTATATACCGCTTTACAGCCTTCTCTAAGTGGTTTACAGAGTCAGCCAATTGGCCCCAACAATTTGGTTCCTCATTTTACCGACCTCAGAAGGATGGAAGGTTGAATCAACCTTGAGCCTGGTGAGATTTGAACTGCCAAACTGCAGGCAGCCGGCACGCAGCAGAAGTAACCTGCAGCAGTACTGCACTTTTAACTACTGTGCCATCATGGCCCATATAATTTTTCCATTGATGTGATGTTTCTTGATTTTGTCTTTCTCCTAAATAGTAGTTCTGTGAAACCCTGGTGTAAGTAGATTTCTTTTACATAATTTCTGTCCTGGTGTATTTTTGAATAGCAGTACTTAGTTGCTAAACAACTGCTGGGCAATACAAAGATTTTTAAAAATCTGCATATTAGAATATACACAGAGAATAAGAGCTCTTGAAATACTATTCAGCGATAAATAGAAATACTTTGGAATATTTGGTATCATATTGTCTGACCAATGGGATTTTGTAAGGTAAAGATGAGCAATGCATGATTAAGTGGAACAGAAACCTATCCTTGTATCATAGAAGAATAACAAAGAAGGCTTCATGGACAGAATTGAACCTCATTTATTTCATTAGTATTCTAAGTTACGAGCATAGCATTTATTTTTGGCCTCTTAAGGTAAAACCTTCCCAAAGTGTTTTGTAAAATATAACAACTGTGATTTTTTTATTTTGAAGAATATTAATAAAACCCATAAATCTAATATGGTGTTGGATTAAAATTGAAGAGAGCTTTAATTCAAATCTAATTTCAACTCTGAAAGTCTGCTTGGAGACTTTGAACCAAGCTTTTAGCTCAGATTTTCTCACAGAACTGAGGGGAAAAATGGAGGAGAAAGTGCTATGTACTCCTGGAACCAAGATGGATTCAAATCATACATAGATATATACAGGCACATACACATGCACACACATTGCATATATCTATGCGTGTGAGAGAAAGGGAGTATTTATATTCTGCCTAATAGAAATAAAAGACTTTGGCGTATTTCCATTTGTGGAGTCTTATTTTATCTTGTAATATATATTGTTCAGAACAGCCATTCGTGATTTCTGGCCAAAGCATGAAGTACCCCTTCAGGGAAATTCAAGGATTTTCCCCCCCCTCAGTGTAACACATGCTATGAGGAGGCCTCATACAGAAGTAATACATTAACTAATAATAGGATGCTGACCCTCAGGAGCAAGAATTATCTGATAGTAGATTTAATCCTTTGCTTCAGAATAAAAATCAAACACCCCTTCATCCTGCCAGCTTATCCATTCTATTTCTATAGATATATCGCTTGGCTTTCATAGAACATTATAACAATTGGTAATAGAAGAACTAAGATTTGATTTATCTTTAAATTTTATTGTTACATTGCACTTCTGAAAAAGCCAGAGGCAATGTACAAAATAAAAAAAGACAAAAATAGCTCTGTAATAATGGAGAAATTGGTTGACAGTGTTGCAAAATATTCTTTTCAAATATTTCAATAGAAAATTGAATGGACTAAACTGAAAGTCTAAAGGGTATCTAATTTACAATCCAAAATGAAATACTGTAATAATTCAGAAGTAAACTCTATATGTTTCCTTTATGCTCTTACTTTTTCTAGTTGCCTCAAAGCTATATATGTGTGTCGCGTAGATATGACTCTAGAAATTAGAGTATAATTTCATTCAAGAAAGTACAAATTGAAGCCAGGATAAAAAATAAGCAAAGCTTCCAAATTTTAAAAATAAGAATGGCCCTTTATTTTTATTGCTTTAGCGTTGTTACTGTTTAAGATTCTATTTCATGCCTTAGCTGCTAGGTAAGAATCTTTTTAAAATGTGCAAAAAAGTTATTTAGTAAAGCAAATTTAAATGAAATAGAAAGTACTACATATATTCAAAGCTTTCATGATGTGTCAATTGTAAAATTTATTTTAATTTTAAATTCAGAAACAAAGTACAGCCTTGAATCTAGGCACAGTATGATACTTTCTACAGGAATAGGGAATTTTCCCCGGTTTTGGTGGATATGTCATTAACAAAAGATTGTTCATCCATCATGTTGGTTCTATACATTAAATTAATTGTGAGCTGAAAAAGAAAATTGAATGTACCTCAAATGTCAGTCACATTGTTTAAAAGAAAAATATCTTGAAGAAAGTAAAGAGACTGAGAAAAAAGTAGTTTAGCCTAATAAATTGTAACTGTAATAAAAAGTCAGCTGTACTTTTGGAAAAAGAGAGCTAATTCAGATATCGCTGTCATCTATATTTTAAAAATTAGCTGAGTTCAGAAACTATTTTTATCCACATCTGCTGTCTCTAAAAAAAGGGGCAATTCTGATCATTCCCAGTTCCATACTTTGAAATACAATTTCAATAAATGGTTTTAAAGATGGCTCCGTATACTTGGGTACCTTTTCTAACTAGGGAGCATCATGGCTGCATCAACTTTAAATCAAGTTTCTGTTCCATATGGTATGTGCCCTACCCAGGGCTTTTTTTGAGCCGGAGGTCGGCGGAACGCCGTTCCGGCACCTTTTCCGTTCCGGCACCGTATCACGTGCTCCGTCCCCACCAATCGCGCGCTACCACTTCCGGGTTTTTTTAGCACAATGGGGGGGGGGGCGCGTTCTGGCACCTTTCGGCGCCGAAAAAAAGCCCTGGCCCTACCCAATATCATTTGATAAAATATTAAAACTCTGAAAGATGAGTTGGATCTTGGTGAGATATTCTAGGAGCCAAAACTGTCTAGCAACGAAAATTTTGGGCTCAGTTGTGGTCATAAATCAAGGGCTACCTGTATATGCTACACTTTTTGATTCCCCCAGTCAGATTTTCAGGCTCACTTTGATTCTGTATATCCCTACGCTGTCATGAGGCAATAGTTGTTCAGTATTGTCATTTATTTAAAATACAGTTTGGTTATATGTTTGCTCTCACCTTTGATTTTAGATAATAAATACTACTCTCCTCTTCTGATTTTAAGGTTGGTTCATTTACATCTGTGAGGTTCTTTGTTGTCATATCTTCCAGCTGTAAAATGGAACCAATGTTCTCATCCAGACATATGATGCTTCATCCTGGCACAAATTTTATCCAGTTCACACTCTTTAGGTCTTTGCTTGTGCTAAGACTACATTCTAAACTTGGCTGTGCTAAATCTGCCTTTCTTAATATTCTACATAGCTCCAAAAGTATACAACACACATATATTTAACGTCCACTGGGACCTGCCTGAGTTGGTCTCTATCTTCATGCCAGATGACTTATAGTTGATAACCGGGACTGCCTAGAGAGACAGACTAAGGATATCAGACTGAATTTTCAGTTTTGCTGAAGATACTAACTTCATTTGTAGATACGTACAATACTTTTATTGACACAAATGTATGAAACCTCTTAAAGTTCTCTTTCTGCTTTAAAATGGAGTATAAAATTATTGTAAGAAATTATTTCCAAGTCTGGTGTTTTTCTAAGTGTGCAGTTCCCTAAGCCTCATGTCTAGTAAAGAAAAATGCAGCCCGATTTAGCTTAGTATGACAATAGTTATTGATTTTTGCTTTACTTGTTTATATTTTTCCTGCTATTTTAGAATCAATATTCCCTAACCTCATTTCTGTTTTGTTTGTATAAGAGAAGATAAATTAATACAATACGGTTGCATAGTAACTGTTTTCCCTATGGCCTCTTCTCATATTATTTATAGTAACATGTGTGAAGAGGCTATTTAGATGGAGTATGATGTTGGTCTATATGGATATTGTTGGAGAAGTGTAGGAAGAAGCATAGGGCAACAGAAATTTCCACAAGGGAAAAGACAGTTCAAAAAGGGTAGATCACTCTGAACAAGTAACAGTACCTTACATGAAATGTAATACACTACTGGCTACTCTAGTTAAGAGCATTCCTATTGTTCGTTAATTAGAAAATAAAATCAAAGATTATTGGGGAATTCATGAACAAATTCAAACATGATCACAGAAGGTGTTTAAACAATACTCTGCAGCTTTGAAAAGCAAATCCAGAGGGATTTCTGTTTTGTAAATAAAATGCTCTGTCAGATAATCTGCAAAGATCTATTAAATGCACACTCAAGTCATAACAAAAAAGTTACAATTACTTGATACCATAAATATCTGTGTCATAGATCAGTTGTACATGGAATCATAATAAGGGAAGTAACCCTGGATGAATCCTATTTGGCATCTATCACTACAGTGGATTGGATTGTTGATGCAGCTGAAAATAATAACCACAGCTTCATGTGCCAAGTTGAAGACATTCCAAGGAAGTTTAAAAGAAACTTTGACTTTATGAAAGAAAATGACTAAACACATGTGGACTGATAAAAAAAAGTTGAAAGTCAAGATAATCAAACATATCCCAAAAGAGTCTTAAAATATTTTTACACAGATTTTGCTATTGCAAATGCAGTGATACTTGCCAGTTTAAACAGGTTTTCGTGGAGGTTAAGGCTCTCTGTTGCTATTGGTCATAATTACTATATGCTGACTAAAACATCAGAGACCACATCTTCAGGCTAGTTATTGAGAATAATAATGGGGAAAAGCTTCCTAGTCATTCTTATAAGGATCTGATTGATCAGTGAGAAACAGAATGCCAGACTAGATAGGTCCTTTGTCTGATCAGAGCTCCAGCTTTATTCTTAACCTCATGGAAGAATGATATGGCATTGATTGTATGTGCCTGTCTTTCAGTGTAGCTTAATCAGAATAAGAAATCTAGATATAGGTAGTCCTCAACATCACGGCTACAGTTGTGTCCAAAATTTCTCTTGCTAAGCAAGACAGTTATAAAGTGAATTTTGCCCCATTTTACAACCATTTTTGCCACAACTGTTAAGCGAATCCCTGCAGTTGTGAAGTGACTCTGGATTCTCCCATTGACTTTGTTTGTCAGAAGCCAGCTGGGAAGGCTACAAATGATGATCACATGACCATGTGGCCAGTGCAACTGTCATAAATACACACCAATTGCCAAGTACCTAAATTTTGATCACCATAGGGATGTTGTAACAGTCATGAGTGTGAAAACTGGTCATTTTTTTCAGTGCTGTTGTAACTTTGAATGGTCACTGAATGAATGGTTGTAAAATGAGGACTATCTGCTTTTGAGTTAGTAGCATAATTGGCTCTACTAGGATTACTGGAGTATGTTTTAGTAAGCTTTAAGAGTAAAATTACATAGTGCTTTGAATTAATTAAAAATGCCTCTGGGTTCAGACATGTTTGGATTATTGTAATAAACTCTGCATGGAGCTGCCCTTGAAAACAATGCACCAGCAACTTTTAGCATTTCTCATTATGTTCATGTGACACTGCTGGTTTTTAAGCTGGATGAGCTGCCTGTAGTCTTCTGAGTGCAATTGAAAGAGATGCCTGTCACTTATAAAACCCTATGTGATTAGGATCAGGCTGTTTGTGGGTTCATCTCGTTTCCATGGTCTCTGTTCAGCCCATCAGATCTAGCAGAGAAAGCATGCGTCAGGTTTCTTCTGTCAGTGTCAACTTTTAGGACTCTGGGCTTGTGCCTTCTCTGTAGCAACATCTTCCTGGAGATCTAAATGGCCTTTTTTTACTTTTTTTGAGATTGAAAACCTTTAGGTTTTCAAAAATCTTTGGGTCAGAAGGTTACATAAGATCTGCTGCTCTTGATGTGCTTTTTGTGATTGGGATTACTGTTTTGGGCACTATGGGATGCAGGTTGTAATTAGTATGTTAAGTTTATGTACTCTACCCATAGTTAGTATTGTGAGATAGGCAATCATATAAATATTTAAATAAATGTTAAAAATGTGAATATGTTTTGGCCACACATTAAAACAGCTGCTCAATCCCATAAAAAGGTGTTGCTTCTTTAAAGAGCTGCCAGCAGATGTTCAGTGCTCACTTCAGGGCATTTTTTGGGGAATCAGAACTTGGCAACTGCAAAATCTTAGACAGGAAGAGATTCTACAACTTAATCTATTTTTTAAAGCTCTGCATGGTTTCAGATAGAAAGATTGAAAGCTGCTGTGGGGCATGTGGGAATGACTTTGAGGGACACGAGGAAGACATGCTGCCCAGGGAACAATCAGATAAAAGCTTCCAAATAATACAACCCCAGTAACGAGAAGTCCAATGCAGGTATTTTCTTCAAAGATCATTTTATTAGGAATATATCAAATTGGCAAAGTCTTGGTGTAAATCTGGCTCTGACCGCACCCCGGATTTACACCCAGTAAAAAGCAAACTTTTGAAACTACCCCTCCCCAAGTCACATTCCCCAATCAGCTCTCAGTCCATCTGATCCAGTGCCTCCAAACTCCACCTCTAACCACCTGCAGTCACACCCTCAGTTCCCACGGGAAAGAATATTATTTAGACTACAACATCCCCCCCTTATCTCTACAACCCCCCTTCCTGCTACCAGCCTGTGGCCAGCCTGAAGCACTGTTAAACCCCTAAATAGAATGCCTAGAAAAAGCAAAGAATAAGAAATGGCTACGCTGAAACATGGCTACACCTATGCCAGCTACAGGGCCGACACTAACATATCAGACTGTTAAAAGTGATGGTGGGAGATTTGTATTTTCAAATTTACAAGATTCCTTTAATGTAACTTTCCAATAAAGTAGAATTAGCTCATCTGGTTGTCTCTCCTGCCTGGTTTGCCTGGGAAGCTGACAACAGTGAAATTTTAAAGGTATTAATGTAGCCACCACTTGCATCTTCTTAAACTGATGTGTCTTTGGGAGAATCAGTGTGTGATCCTGGGAAAAAATGTAGCTGCTTTAAGGTGTTGTACACATATATTATGCTTGCTTCCTTTAGCTCTAATCTTGTTGTTTTCCAATATTGCTTCCCACAAAATGGCTGCTTGTAATACCAGTAATATCTATATGGAAGTTGCTCCATGCGGTGAAATGCTCATATGCAGCAGCTTGCCTTGTAATTGGCTGCTGCTATGTTGTTTGTTATCACAGCACGTTGCTGAAAATTCCTGTTAGCTTTTTATAGCAAACCAGGAAAAATGAAACCAGTTTGTACAACTATCCAATATATACATAAAAGAAGCAAAGCATGAGGTGGCCAAGCTGTGGTGGCTATTTCAAATGAAGTATGCCCCAGTGACCTAGATAAATAATGGTTGGCTTTTAACTAAAACAAACACGTCCCTTTTGGTGTCAAGTCACTTGTGGCCCAGAATAATACAAAACAAAATGAATCTGTGTTGGTTGTATTTTATGACAGTTTTGGACTAAGACGCACATAACAGGAAGAGAAAAGTCATATCTCTCAAGACGCATGATTAACCCAATTTTGTTTTGGTGATCACTTCCCTCTGACAACCTAACGAAACCAGGCTATGTTATGCTCAACTTCTTTAGTAACTATGGGTATCCACATGTATACACTTACTATTCTGCAGACTGGAAAAATAATCAGCTAATACCTTTTGACATGACATCGGGAGAGGAGCATATCAATTCAGTATCAAGTGGCTTATCATATGAAAAGCCCAATGTTATTTACATGATGTGACTGCAAGAAGCCAAATATCTCAGTCAAACTCTCATATTTTATGGATTTCTTTAAAATGTGCTCATACTTTTTAAAATCAATTATTTTTTATGTTTTTTTTCATCATAGACTGAATAATAAGTCTATGCAGCAGCCAGATTTCCTTTACCATAAACTATACTTTCTATGCAAAAGATAAATCTATCAGAAGAAACAAGAAAAAAAGGCTGTGCTGTGCATGCCGCAGATCACACTGAAATGGGAATGAATTTCCTGATAACAGGAAAGTTTCTTAGCTAACACAGGTGCATCCAGAAATATCTGTGGATTTGTTGTGACTAAGAAAATATATATTTTTAGTTTTTACAAAACAAAATGGTAATTATTATCAATCTGAATGCAAGCATGCAAGCTTTTCAGTGAAAACTGAGTATTTTCCCTGCTACATTGAATTAATGAGGCTTTTCTACATGGATAAAGAACTATTTCCCTCCCTCAAACATTAATATTTAGACATGACTGAGGGAGATATGTTGGGAACTAGAACTTCTGAGGTATTGATGATGATGAGATCGGGGCATTAAAAAAACATTACCTTGGTGTAAAAACAGAAGGAAAATACTGTAATAATTTCATTGTTATTAGTTGGTAATTTTTTAAAGAATATGGGATTTTCATTTAGGAGAGAGTAGCTGGAAATTGGGTATTGTGATCAATATTGCTTGAAATCATGATGGAGCTGGGCAGACTATACATTTAATTAATTAAAATAAAAGTTATGAAGTTACTGCATGTGATAACTTTATTGCTATTTTTTTAAAAAATCCTGTCCTCTTGATCTTCATGACACAATATATTTACAAAGGCTACTAGCATAACATAGAAGTGTCTGGAACAAGACAAAATAAAGTCATATGCATTTTGACATTATTTTCAAATGAACAAATTTTGCTATGACATGCATTTGCCTTCCCCAGTGGATGTCTGGCAATATGATTTTAGTGGAGAAAGATTGAGGAAACCTAGAGCACAAAGGAGCACACACTTTTTGTACGTTCATTTAGAACAGGGCTGTCAAACTCTTGGCCCGCAGGCCAGATGCATCACATGCTGGTCATGCCCACACCCGGTTTAGCGAAGGGGAAAAAAGTCCCGATACGTCACATGACGCCGCCATGATGATGTGAGTTTGACAAATCAATGGGATGTAACCGGTGCAGCTACTGGTTCGGGAACGAGCATGCAGATTGGGAAAACGCACACACGCTGCTTCCAAGCCCCCAGCTGGGGTTTGCAGTAATGAGCAGCTTCAGCGTTTAAAGGGCAGGTAAAAATCAGGGCAGGTGGAGGATTCGACTTCCGGTTTCCAGCGGCAACGGACGTCTGCGGGGCTTTCTCCTGCCCCCAGCGCCCGAATCTAGCCGCCGCTGAGGCCCCTAGGGGCCAGGTGTCCCAGAAAGGGCGCCTGCCGTTCACAGACGGCTCGTCAGGGGTCCCCAGCTGAATTCCAGGGCTGGTGGACCGATGCTGACGCGTCCCAGGCTCGGCGGGGTT
>JAOYMU010000292.1:8869360-8883411 GCA_025802295.1 Psammodynastes pulverulentus | reverse complement strand
AGTCACATGATCACCCAGCCATGCCTACCCAGCTGGTCATTAGGGCAGAGAACCAGTTGTTAAATTATTTGAATCCCGCCACTGCATACAAACTGTCTTGCTTAGCAAACAAAAAATTTGGGCTCAATTGTGGTTGTAAGTGGAGAACTACCTGTATCTAATTGCTTAATTATTAGATTAAGGTAGAGCACAATGGAAAGTGTTTGCAAAAGAGAAGGCGAAGTTGATGCAGGTTGCAAAAAATATAGAATCCAAATGCAATTTGTAACAAATTATGTGGTTTAACTGAATTAGTCTGAAATAATGGTATGGTTACCATATAAATGACAGGTTGATTTATTGTATAGATAATATTAATCACTAAATGACATTGCTTCACAGCATCTAATTATCTTTATTACATAATGATCTTTAATAATAGCTTCACTGGCAGTATGTTCCTTGATTTTAAATTTTGGGGATTCAGAAGTAAAAAAACAAAGAAAGCAAAGCAGCACTGGTCAATAACTATTTTTGCCTTGCTTTTGAATATTCAGAAAAATCACAATATTTTTTTTCCATTTAATTGCTTCAGCTTCCTGTCCAGTTGTGGTTTTGATCTGTCATTTTTCAAAAGCTGCTGCTGCTATTTCTAATTTTGTTGCTTGTCACTTGATCGTGTTGAGAGAGCTTTAATTGGCAGGCATTCCTAGCTTAACATCATCATGAGTATATTTTGTAGCCATTGGAATGGGAATGCCAATCATAGCTCTGTTCTTGTAAGGATGAATAGAATATTTGAACTGAGCTTAATATGTTAGCAATTCCAATTTTCTCTTTGTTGTTTTACATGTTCTCACAAATCAATGCCTGTATCCAAAAGGTCTGAGATAGAACCACTGAAACTAGTTGCATACCATT
This sequence comes from Psammodynastes pulverulentus, assembly GCA_025802295.1. Taxonomy (NCBI): domain Eukaryota; kingdom Metazoa; phylum Chordata; class Lepidosauria; order Squamata; family Psammodynastidae; genus Psammodynastes; species Psammodynastes pulverulentus. Next base: position 8,882,511 of record JAOYMU010000292.1, on the reverse strand, counting down.
GCGATTTTTTTCAATCTGGTGTCCTTTTTTCTAGGGGAATTTTATGCTAATACTTATCCTTGTTTGGCACAGGATGAAAGTGTTTTGTAAGCCACAGATATAATTATTGTCCTGTGTACAGATCTTCCCTGGGATATAGGTTGAAATGATTACACGTAATCCTCAACTTATGACCACAATTGGGATCATAAATTCTGTTCCTAAGCAAGATGATTTTAAGGCAGTTATGCCATATTTTATAACTTTTTTTTGACCTGGTTGTTAAGCGAATCGCTGCAGTTGTTAAGTGAGTCACCCAGTCATTAAGCAAATCTGGCTTTCCCCATTGACGTTGCTCGTTAGAAGCCTGCTGGGAAGGTCGCAAATAGCAATTACATGATCCTGCAACACTGCAACCATACTAAATACATGGTGGTTGCCAAATTTTCATCATGTGACCATGGGGATGCTGCGACCATCGTAAGTGCAAAGCCCAGTCATAATTTTTTCAGTGGTGTTATAACTTTGAACAGTCATTAAACAAATGGTTGTAAGCCAAGGACCAGCTGTATCTGTTTCTAACTCTGTGTGTCCTATTGTGATGAACTAGTGAGATTTATTTATGTCGAAGTACCCACCAGTTGCAGCAGCTAACAGTGATAGCATTTTCTGTTTGAAATAGAATTAATTTTTCTCATACATTTATTGCTTTTTTCTCTTTCTTGGTTTTTTTCCCTCCTTTCCCTGTCCAGTCTTCAATGGATCCAGCAAATCAGTGAAAGAGAGGGAGCCTGTTCAGAAACACAAAGTCAAAGACACAGTGCCAGCAAAGGAACGAAACAGTGAACACAGGTCTGAGAGTCGAAAAGACCAGGCTGCTGCTAATCACCATTCTTCAACAAACATGGGCTTTTCCACAAAAGGGCTCACTGCTAACAACCACCACACCCTTCATCAATCGGCTCAGGATTTAAGGAAACAGGTATTGTGTGATATATCAGTTGGGGCAAAGCGGTATCAGTTTATCTTAAGAACCACTCCTGGGAAAGATTGAGAGGGTTTGAGAGATGCACTGTGAAATAGAGTGATTTTAAAGTCATTGGTGTAGTTCACCTTTTTTGATAGGGCTTACTAAAATAAATCGCCATTGAAAAGGTCTTGCTTTTCTGCAAGAGGTTGCTGATCATCTTACCCAAAAGCTGCATTCTGCATAAATTATACATCATTGTATTCCATCTTTTGATGTATTGTTTAATTAATTTTTTTAGGACTCTACCCTGGCTTTCTGCCAGGAACTCAAGATGGTGTTCCTAGGACTCTCTCCTTTACTTATTCCCCACAATACCAAGCTTAGGGTGGGGATACAGTACATTGAGAGATGATAGGGTCAAAACCAACTCAGGGAGTTTCAGCAACCAAAAGCAGACTCAAATAAGCATCTCCTCAAAGCTAAGGTAGTGTGTCAATCACTGATGCAAGGTTTACAAAAACATCTGAATTTGGGAAAGACAGGACAGCCATGATAAACATATCATCCCCAGCTGATAAAAAAAAAGGGTGGGCATGCTATAGTGAATAAATAGATCAGAGCTCCTAATAATTAATACAGGCTTTGTCATTTTATATCAATTTTATTGAGATGAATCAGGAGAAAACAACCATCTCTGCTGGATTTCATGTCAGCCTTCAAGACAGAAGGGCCTATACGTTTCCCTGACCTGTGTTTCTTTTGTAATGACTGCTTTTTTCCCTTTCTCTGTGTCATAAGGGTTCTAATCTCTAATACCTCCCTGAACTGACCGAGCCTAAAACAAGGCTTTGTTTGGCTGATGTTTGTTCAGCTGGAAAAGGCTTGGAAATATCTGCATGCTTTTGACTCTTTGCCAGTTGGCACCCTTAAGGTAACCTCCCCATCTGTATTTAGCAATTAGGTCAGGAATCCCAAGCCGTCTTTTGTCAGTTGGTATCTTTTCTGCTTAGCTGTCTGTAAATGTAAATCAAAATTGACAGACATAAAGCCTCAGACACAGGAGCCAGAAAGATTGATTTAAGACGGTTCAGGTGATCTTTCCTTACTAGCTGTTTTATGTGCTAAGTATGAGTGCCAGGGTCAAATGTGTGTCCCACCTCTTCCCACTTTTCCTCATCCCTTGGCTGACACTTGATTCTCAGCTTGTACTGTATATTTAGAGTCCCCTTTTATGTGAAAATCAAGGAATTACAGTTTTGTGTCAGTCAAACCTGGATTGGATTTGTTTGATAGCCAATTAGTTTGTTAACTGCTTTTAAGAGCTATTAAACGGGAATTGTTTGGTTCAGATGTAATGAAAAATCTGAATACTAATCACAGATGAAGCCAGGGGGTCAGTGGGAGGCCAAAGAGAAGTCCTTGACCTTCATGCCCATTCGTGGTTTATGAAATCCAGCATAATCAAACTTAGTCCTAATGTTCACAGCTTTGTACTTTTGTTGTTTTGCTTGTTAAGTTGGTGGAGCAAATATGACAAAGAAATTTCTCTGCAAGACCCACAGTGAAATTGAGTCTTTAAGCATTAGCCATAGGAATGCATAAGACTTCTTATTCTTTCTATTGTGAATATATTCCCTTTCTGAAATGGGACAAGAGGAGATAATGCAGAGAAAGGTTTATACACCATTTAAAAAAAAAACACAGTAGAGGCAGAAGAAAGTACACAGATTGCTGAAGTGAAAAAAAAAAGTGACCCCCAATATTTATACTTTTTTCTTGTCATAGATGACAAAGCCATTTTATGAGATTGAGAAGGTTTCTTTTATTCTCAGCATAATTTGAAATGTATGAAATATCCAGTTTTGAATAATACTTCAAAGTATCTACAGATTTTTTTCCGCCAAGACCGAATGGTAGGAAAGAAATAAACAGATAAAGCAGTAAATGTGCAGTACAATGGTAAGGCTTTTTCAAATTGAGAATGAAAAACTTTTCATGGCTTATATGGAATCATTCTTAATGTTGAGTGATTTTTAACATTCATTTGGAATGAATGAAGGTTGTCTTGCATTCATTTCTTTTCCAGATAGGGATACTAGCAAATGTTACTATAAAATTATAGTAATTTTGTAGTATTATGTAGTATTACTGCCTTAAATGTATGACCTCTTTTTTAATTGTCATACTAATTTTAGATGTAATATCTATATGAGTTCCTGGATCAGTTTACATTAGAACTATTGTAATGAAAAGGCTCTTTTTTCAGCACAAGTAGGTACACGTATAAAGATGTATAATGTTAGTACTGGTGCTTAGCACTATATTTAAATTGTGGGATAAATGTCAACATAATATTTTATCCCAAAAGAGATTTTTTCTTTCTCTCTTAGCTCTGACTGCCCAAACCTTTTCTGTTTTTCTGTTACATCTTTTATTACATCTTTTAGTACATTGTTACATATGTGTTGATGGATGTTCATATTTGTTTCTTCTCTTGATATAAGATCTCTCTGCTCCTTACATGCTTTCTCTCCCCTGCTGTCCAGTCACTTTCTCAATCACTGATAGATTGGGAGGTTGTAAAGCATCGGTGTCCTCTGTTGAAATGTTGTTTCAAGACTGGGCTAACATCTTACACAATTTTTCAAACAAATTAATATTAATTCAGGTTTTTTTAACTGTATGTAGGTGTGTCTGTGTGTCTGTGAATCTGAGTGTGACTGGAAAATTGAAAACAACAGTTTTATGTTTGTGAATGTGTGGTGATTCTTAACTCATTAGCTGGTGTGGGTGTAACAAGTGATAAAATCTAATGATTGATCACTGTTACTTTTTACAATTCAATTAACTTCTTTCTTATGTGCTCAGTGTAAGCACTGCCTCGGGATGGAACTCTGACTCTAGAACCTCTATGGTGATCCCGCGCAGCGGGCAGTGCAGCCATTTTATTAGACTGGCTCACAAAAGTTGTGTGTGTTTGATTAATGGGGGGGAGACATGTCAACAGTAGAAAGGTAAGAAACTGCCTATCACAATTGCTTTTGCCTCCTTTGATACCAGTTCTTCAGCAGAGTATTTAAATGTAATTATGAGCAAAATGCAAAATTTTGCATTTGTAACATCTGGAACCTACTATTATAATTGGATATATAGTTGGGTTTTTTTTAAAAAAAGTTTTTCTTTCTGGATTGAAGCTCTTGGTTCAACCTAATATAAATACTGTGGTGTCCTTAGACCTCTCTGAGCTTGATTGTTTTCTTGCAGATATTTCATTACCGAACTAGATAATATCATCAATGCTAGAAGAAATCTCTATATATAGTGGCTGCCCTATCAGTGTTGATGGGAATATTGTTTTCCTCTTGGTGCTTCCTTGATTAGGTTGTCTTTTACTGTAGACAAACCTCCACCAAGGAACAACTATTCTTTCTGCATTAGCCATAGCCATAGCAATAGCACTTAGAGCAAAAGTGGTATAAAGTGGTGTATAACTCTACGTTATATACCACTTTATATTGCTCTAAGTGGTTTACAGAGTCAGCATATTGCCCCCAACAATCTGGGTCCTCATTTTACCGACTTTGCCTGGGATTAATACCAGGCAAAGAGTAAACAGTACCCAAATAAGAAATAACCAACACTCCCACAACACTTGCCCAGCCACAGAAAGCAAATCCTATTCCCTTCTAACACTGATGATGTTACCTAGTTGGATGAAACATCTGCAAGAAAACAACCAAACTCAGAGAGCATCAAGAATTCTGCAGTTCAATCTTTAGCTATAAATATTATTTTCTATTGGCACTAATATAAATAGTCAACCAATCTAAAATAGGATTTGTATAGTGTAACTGAATGAGACCCATTTCTCCTTCTGCTTGATCTACAGAAGCATCTTTTCAGAGACAGGCTTTCTGACAGGTTATTTTGCGTCTTATAAAGTAAAATACTGATTCGTATTTAGCTACCTAGTATCATTTTTGGATTGAAAAAAGTCTGTTTAGAAATAAATTAAGGATTAAGATATGTTATGGGCAATTTTATAAGAAAGAAGACAGTATATTTAAAAAGACTATGCACTCATGCAATTTCATAGCTGGCTCAGAAAGATCTAGCTGGAGGTATTATTTAGGTACTTTTTATGTACCTAATTAGTTATGGTAGGTTGCAATTTCTAATATTTCCCCTACAATACTGTGCATTTTTATCTTGGCAGTTTTGTTATAGGTTGCATTTTCCCAATGATTTAAGGAGATTGTACACATGAAGAGGAGCTGTCATAAGGAAGTTTCCAATCCATCACCATCACCCCAAGTGTTGGAAAACACAGCCATTTTAAAGATGGCTATGGTTTGAGTTCATAAAAGGCTTCTAAAGAAAGTTGTTTGTTTGTTTGTTTATTTGTTTGCTAGTTTGTTTTTAAGGAACCAAATTCTGCTAAAATAATTACTTTCCTAGGCTTTCACTGTTCTTTGCACTTGGCTGAGTCTTTTAGTTTATTCTTCATTTTCTTTCTTCACAATTGTCTTCTCTCTTCCCCCCAGTCACATGTGCTCTTCCTTTTATTTTGCTTCTCGGATGCTTATCTCCAATTTGATCTTTCTACTTCCATTTCTGACTAATGTTGCTCTCGCGCAATCTTTTCCTCAGATATAGCCATTTATTCTCTTATGTTTCTCTCCAGGCTCTCTCTTCATGAGCCAAATGTACTTCAACTTGGCTGCTATTTAATTCCCTATTGTCCCGTTTTCCCAGACTTATTTTTTAATGTCTTACCTCTCTATTTACTGTTGTAGCCCTGTTGTGCATAAATGTTCTTCACAAAAGCTTAGCCATCTGAACCTGTTAAATATTTTTGTCAGTATTTATTAAAGGTTTTGTATGTGTGAACAAGCTTCTTCAAAAGACTTTTATTGAACAATCATCCTGTCTCATTCAGAGAATTTTATAAAAACTCAATATGGCATTGTGATCCATTTGTAATCTGGTTTTATTCTCTTATTAAAAAGAAAGGAAAGCAAAACTGAAATACAGTTCATTAGTGTTAACCACTGCTGCTCTTACCCATTTAAAAAGAAAATTCCTTTGGAAACACTGGATCAAAGGGACCTTTCAAATGTATGAAAAGGGAATGAGACTTCAGAATGTGGAGAAGTTCTGCATTTTTCTAGCTGGGTTTCCAGAGTAGGAAAATAATAATTTTATTAGAAATAAGGCTACAACTTTCCATTTCCTAGTGAAATGCTCTTCAAAAGGAATTCTAAACATGTTCCTCAGAAAAAAAAATAAGATGCTAAATTGGTGATAAGAAAAACTTACTTCAAAATACTGTATGAAGAAAAATTATGTATGGCATCCATTCAGTAGGACAACTGAAGGGGCAGTTCTATTCACTCAGCTATGTTGCATCATAGTATAAGCAGAGCTGCAGTAGCAGAAAAATAGCATTATTCCTCTTAAAGTATAGACAGTCAAAGGAATTTTTTTTTAGGAGTAGGAGTCCTTTGCCTGGCTGCATTCTGAATTATTTACATTCCCTACTCCTGCAGTATATTTGGGAAACTTGTTCATGAGCAAAAATGCACTTACTGAAGCCGTAGTATTTCTGGAGAGAACTAGAAACGAGCTTCAACAATTAGATTTCACTAGGTTTTTTTAAATTTGTGCTTTTTACTTACTAAATTCTGAGGAATGCTAATTCTAACCCTAATTCATATGAAACATAATCTAATAAACTCTTGTGTCTTATTCTCATGCTATCCAATATATTGTATGTGCTTAATATAGCCACTTTCTCGGACCAGACAGAATCTGAGATGGTTCTTTTCTAAAAGTTTGTTACGGAAAATTACAGTTCAAACCCTAATAAGACTGTGGTTCCAGCATATCTGTTATAAAATATCTCTTTAGTATCAGAATACAGTAAAACTCAGAAAATGCAGAAAGGGTTATAGGCTGGCCACCAAATCTAGGAATTAAGAATGGTAAAGCAGCATTACATATGAGTATTTTGAGATCAGCTTTCTGCTAAAAGTTAGATTTACCGTAATTTTAAAATCTCTTCCAGCTTTCTTTTCTCTTTTAGATTTGGGCTTTGATGTTTCTGTTATATGCCTACAGTTTAGCAAGCATTTGAAACAAGAACATCTTTCTGGTAGTATCCAGGAATACCCTGGGATTGTTTTATGTGCAGGTTCTCATCACTTGAAAGCAAAATTATTTCCACTTGTATGTTTGATGTATTTGTGTTGCTGCATCAAATGCAGGGCTTTTTTTGAGCCGGAGCTCAGCGGAACGGCGTTCCGGAACCTTTTTGGAGCTGTCGTCACGTGCTCCGTCTCAACCAATCGCGCGCTATCACTTCCGGGTTTTTTTAGCGCGCGACAATGGGAGCGTTCCGGCACCTTTCGGTGCCGAAGAAAAGCCCTGATCAAATGTATATACAGTTGGAAGAAACAAACGAAGTAATCTAATCCAGTAGTCTGCTCAGTGCAGTCTGCACTAATCTTCTCATTTATTTTATACAGTGTAAAATAGCACACAATGTTTTTGTTTTAGTAATTTGATATATATATACAGAATTGACATTCTCTACACTAAACTCGCTTATTTTCACACAGAGAAAATAAGGTAATTTCACAGAATTTCACATACCTTTGTCCAAGGTTTTATTATATATTTTTTCTTTTTTTTTCTTTTTTTTCCTTTTTTTTTAAAAGACAAAATAAAAACATTTTCTTAGTGACTGAAGCAAAAATGCAGGAGCGGGCTAGCTGCTTCTACACCTATATAATCTTATGAATAAGAGGAATAGCTTTTGGAGGAAATTGCTTCAGTTTTATGGTTTCTTGTACCAACATTTTTAATACTTTCACCCTTAGTCTAACATTGGGGCTATTGGTCAAAGCTTATTGCATCATTCTGCTTGCTCCCACTAAATTTCTTCAGCACCCTCTTAATATTTACTGGCCTTCAATAGTTAAATAAAATAATTTTGCAATGTTAAACTATTTTAAATCCCACTTCATCATATCCTCAGTTCTATTAATGTTTAGCATTAAACTTTAATCAGTTATACATGGTTTATTTTTTTAAAAAAGTAACAACCATAATTTAAGATGCTAACAAGAAATAGAAAGAAATGGAACTTCTTGCCTTCTCTCACAACTATAAATCATTTGGGGCAAATATATAAATGGTAAAGTTTGTAGATATCTTTGTTCTTTTTTCTCCCCTTAGAACAATTATTCTATCTTACCTTGGCAAAGCTAGACATTGACCAAATACTGGAGAAATTCAATTAAATATTGTAAAAAATTTAAGAAAAATTAATCTCAATTGATTCCCAGTGATCTCACTGGACCTCTGGCTAAGTATTGTAATATCATAATTGCAATTCTAAATTATTATTAATCTAAGGTAAAACTGCTTTGATATCAAATTTATTGAACAATATAAAATAATAACAATTGCACATATCATAACTATTGATCAAATGTTTACTATATAATTTTAATATGTACCTCCTGAGATCATTTGTAGAAGCTGGATCATTCAGAGCCAGACTAATCTCTTGAGTGCATATTAGATATTATTTCCTTGCAATACTAAATATTGTATCCTAGTTATGAATGTTTATTATTTTATGATTTATTTTAAATTATGATAGATGTGAGATATTTTCCTTTAAAGTTGCCATTAGTTTGTTGGTTCTTGTCAGACAATCAGACCTATTTGTCTCATAGGTGACAGATGGTAGATACCGTACATAAATATTAGAAAAAAAGTATTGACTGGGAAGAGATAACATTTATGCATTTATGTGTGGGATCTTGAGCAAACCCAAAATAGACTGTAGATTATTTTTAGACTTGGAAAAAATTAAGACTTTACTTCATCCTAGTTGTTATTCATTCTGTTGCCTTGTCATTCTTATTATCATTAATTTAGACTTGTCCTAAGTATTACATTGTTTTGAAAATTTAAGTATTTTTAGATGCCTCTATATACACATATACAGAAAAGGCAAAAGGAAACATGGCAGCACCTATTATATATTCACAAGATCCAAACAACATTGGATCCATTCTAGAACCAAACTATGATACGAAATCTTTGCATAGTCCCACTATCAAGCAGTGCTAAGAAACAGAAGCACTATCTCATTCACTGGGGGCCGTTAGAGATGTGAAGATATGAACACAGTTCATGCTGATTTCTTCTAAATTTATAAAAAAAAGCACCTGATACTGCTGTCTACTAAGTAAAGTCTATGACATAACAATAATATCTAGAGCCATTTGTTGTAACTAAGTGTATGGGGTTTTTTTCCCAAGGGATTTATAAGAGAGGTGAAGCCTTCAAGGTTTATTATGTATTCATTGACTTATCTAGTATTCATTGATTTTTCTTTTTTCTCTCTCCTTCCTGCTTTCTGATATTCCTGGCTTCTCCAGGTTTCAAAGGTCAATGGTATCACTCGAATGTCAACTCTGAGTGCAAATACAGCCAGTGCCAAAAAGATGAGAGACGTCAGACCTTCACCGTCCAAAACTGTGAAGTACACTGCAACAGTGACTAAGGGAACTGTCACATACACCAAAGCCAAGAAAGAACTGGTCAAGGAAACCAAACTAAATCACCACAAACTCAGTACACCTGTCAACCATACAATCTCAGGGAAAATGGAAAGTAGCAATGCAAAAACCCGTAAACAGGTGCTATCCCTTGGAGTGGCCAAGCCTAACAATACAGCTATTAATGGTGTCAAGGTCAATGGCAAGTTGAACCAAAAGACATGCACTAAGGAGGTAGGGAGGCAGTTGAGGGAAGGGCTGCGCAATTCAAAAAGGAGGCTGGAAGAAGCAAACCATATAGACAAAATACAGTCACCCGTCAAGAAAGTGAAGGGAGCCACCAACGTGACCGAAACCCCAAGCAAAAAAGCACCATCTGTGGAAAGACCTTTGCTGAATGGCCATGTGAAAAAGCCTGGAAGTCAGGAAGTGCCACAGAAAAGCCTAGAAAGGAATAGGCCGAAAAGAGCTGCTGCTGCTGGGAAAAACACGCCAGGGAAACAAGCACATAGCAAAACAGAAAATGCCTCCTGTGAACATTATTCTACCTCTCAAACGGAGTCCTTGCACAAGCCACACGACTCAACAGGGAAGCACGAGAAAGGTAGCATCAAGTCTGGGTGGGCCACGATGGAAGAGATTCCTATTCTCAGGCCTTCCCCCAAGGAGTTCCATGACCCATTGATATACATTGAGTCAGTCCGTGCTCAGGTTGAGAAGTATGGGATGTGCCGGGTGATCCCTCCTCCTGACTGGAGGCCCGAGTGCAAGCTGAATGAAGAGATGCGGTTTGTGACCCAGATCCAGCACATTCACAAACTCAGCAGGCGCTGGGGGCCCAATGTGCAGCGTCTGGCCTGTATCAAGAAGCACCTCAAATCTCAGGGCATTACTATGGAAGAGCTTCCACTCATAGGTGAGTCCCTTATTCGCACGGGTTTTTTGTTGCTCTTTACGGCAAGCAACCATTTTGAGCACTGATTTATGCTGAGATTAATCCTCAGCAAACACAAAGCAGTGGTAGAGGGTAAGCAATAGATTTCCATGCCATGCCATTCCATACAGGACAGTTCTCTTCAGAGCAAACATACTCAGATTTCAAAAGTATCTTATCTTATGGCTTGAGACAAGATAGTGATCAGACATGTCTGTAATGAGATAGCCCTCATTTACTCTACATTTGAATTTTAGGGGGTTCCCAGGGAAGCTATATAGATCAAGAGCATGCAATTACTCCCCCTCATCCTCATATTTAACTTTTCTCTTCTCACAAAAAAATTATGTTCATTTTAAAATGAAGTTCCTTCTAATTTATCCTGGTTATTTCTTAAAGAGATTTCTAGTTGGATACTTGAGTGATTGAAATGATTATTTTCAATGCTTTCTAGGCATTTGGCAATATTTGATGATAAGTAGTTACCTACTTCAGTGTTGCAAAATGTGGATTTATTTGTCTTTTTCAATGAGTAACGAAAAGGAAAAGAATCTGCACTTTGTTTGTTTCTGAGACATATGATAACAAAAAGCAGAATTTTATGGGAACAATAATTCCTTTGAAAATGCCTTGTACTATTTAAAAGGTATTTTACTAAGAGTTTTAAGAATTAATCAATGTTTTTGAGCTCCTAAAAAGATTACAGGTGGTCCTTGGTTTACAGTGTCAATTGGGGCTGGAATTTCAGTGTTTTGGTGAAACATCACGTGACCTCACAGCCTTGAGATGTGCACAGTGAGTGTGGCAGAGCTGGCAGAGCCACGTCTGCTTAAGGGTACTTGCCTGGTTGAACTGAAAAGAAGCAGGGAGGAAGAATGACCAGCAGTGTGAGATGCAGGGCGCATACTCCTGAAGAACCAGTCTGTGGGTTTCAGCATGTTGGATGCTGCCAGCCCTTCATGAAGCTTTGCAGGAAGAAGGCTGGCTGAGAGCAAGCAGAAGGTCTGCAGGTAGGCTCTGCCTGTGCCGGGCTTTACTCTACCCCTTGCAAAAGCTTACAAACTGGTTTTCCAGGAATGCTTTCAACACGAGCTGCAGAATGCATGCTGCCGCTCTGCGTACCCCACCTTCCTCCAATTCTGCCACCATCCCAAACAGCACTTCCCATACAACCTCCATCTTCATCCAGGGAGCCAATGCCAGCTCTACTCCATCACATAACAAGGAAGAGTGCCACATCTTGCTGACTCTCCGCCTCTTTCCCAGCTGAGCCTGACAAGTTCCCTTCAGCAGATGAGGCTTTGCCCCCCTGCTGTGTTTACCATGCGCATCTCAAAGCTGCATCCTTGCCTAGCTCTTGGATCTTGGGGCAGCAGCAGGAGGAAGATGCCAAAGGTCAGTGGGGGCAGCTGTGGCAGCAAGGTATATGGCGAAGTGCAGGGCATCTGAAAGGACAGAGATGAGAGAAAGATAGCTGAGTGGGAGGAGTTGAAGCAATCACGTGACCATGGGAACGCTGCAACAGTCATAACTTTGGGGACCAGTCGCAAGTCCATTTTTTTCTAGCACTTTCATACCTTCAGATGGTTGCTGAATGAATAGCCATAAGTCAAGGACTACCTGTAAGCTTTAAACAGTTAGATAGGTTGACAGAAGTGTGCTTAGCATGATCAAGTTTTAGGATTTCATCCAATATGCTATTTTATTTTTAAGAATCTATTGAGTTTGGGAATACTAAAGAAAATATTGAACACAGACTTTTACCCCCAGGGAATATGAAGTAGATTTTTAAATTAATGAAAGATTGTACTGGTAATAAATTATAATTAGAAGCTTTTTAATTAAGTATAATTAAAGCACCTTTTTATAATCTCACAGTATATTTTTAAAAGACAGTAATTTTTTGTGAAATGTGCTGTTTGTAAATATAATCAATACTGTGATTTATTAAGTGGCAGCAGATAGTTACCATTTTAAGTGTTTAGTTAATAGAATTTATTGGGCTTCTGTTAAACCAGCTCATGTGTGTACTTAGCATTACTGACTTCGTTCAGAGGAACTCTGAATCTGGAGAAGGCCACAGTTTTCAGCTATTGAGAATTTTGAGGTGGGCCGTGACTACCACAGAAAAGCTTGTCCAATTGCCAGCTGGCTACTGTAATGGACGTGGCCAGTTAGAAAACCAAAGGACTGGGCTGGAGATCACTGGTTGGAGACAGGCAAGCCTGCCAGCTTCCCAGTTTGTTTCTGTATACAGAATCTAAAAAGGAATAAGAAGAATCTAAAAAGGAGTCGATCGGAGAGCCAGAACGCATGGGCCATACAGCCAGCTCATTCCCTTCTCCAGCTCTTTCAGTTTAGCATGATTGGAATGAGCTGGCATGAACCTTGGATTCTTGTATATGCCCATTCTCTTCGGGTAAAGTTGTGGAAAGGAAGATAGAAATGGTTGATTCCAATCCAGTGTGCGTTATCACACTTTGTAATTTATTTACTAGTATTTGTTAAAATAAGTCAAAACAGTCCAAGTTTGACACTGGCTTGTTTCTTCGTGTATCAGACAAAAACATAATGTTGGATGATGTCCCTGAACCATGATACAGTGTTGTTTACCACAGTTGCTACCCCACATTGCGGGGAGGCGGAGCCGGATCTCCGGAGATGGTTCCGCCCCAAGCGCCTGATGGACCCT
>JAOYMU010000292.1:8795158-8805430 GCA_025802295.1 Psammodynastes pulverulentus | reverse complement strand
GAAAAATAAAATTAGTTTCCTAGCTCTGGGCTAACTGTGGTAACCTTGGTTGCTGTAAGAAAGGACATATCTCATCTTTTACTGATGAAAAACTTAGCTGTTATGGTTTGCTTTACTTCACTACAGATATTTTTTTGTCAAATTGTCCTCAAGATGCAAATTTTTAAAAACCCTTCTACCATATATATAAGCTCTTTGAATAATTAGATGCCAGAGTAGGGCAACCAGCAGTCAAAGCCAATGATTCTTGGCAATTTTGCCTTCATTGGAGAATTCTTAGTGCTTTCTGATTGGTTCTTTTCTGACAGACGTTTCATTACCAAACCAGGCAACATCATCAGTGGACTGATGATGTTATTTAGTTTGGTAATGAAACATCTGCCAGAAAATAACCAAGCACTGAGAACTCCACAATTTAGTCCTGAGCTACAAATATTATTTTTTTCAATATCCAATGAATAAGCTAAACTGCTCTTCTGGGAAGCAGGAATGTCACCTATCAATGATTTTTTACTATATCAAATGGTCAGGGATTATAGTTCTAATTTAATATATCCAAGGAAAACTTGTATTATTATTTTGTCATGAACCAACTGAGCTAATAAAAATCCCTTGCTCTTTTTTTAATACAGGTAGTCCATGACTTACGACCACAATGGAGATCAAAATTTATATTGATAAGAGTGACATTTGTTAAGTGAGTTTTGCCCCATTTTACAATCTTTCTTGCTATTGTTAGATTAATCAATGCAACTATTAAGTTAATAACATAATTATTAACTGAATTTGGCTTCCCCACCGACTTTGCTTATCAAAGGTGCAAGAGGTCACCCTGGGACACTGCTACCATCACCAGTTGCCAAACATCTGAATTTTGATCATATGGGGATGCTGCAATGGTGGTAAGTGTAAAAAACAGTCATAAGTCACTTTTTTCAGTGCTATTGTAACTTTGAATGATCACTAAACATATGCTGTGAGTCAGACTAACTGTACTCTTTCTTTAATAATCTTATCTGATAACTACGTATCTGCTATGAGACAACTTTGTCAGGCCTCCAATTCATCTAATTTATATCCAAATGTTCTTGAAGATACCTATTAAAAAATCAAGTCTAGTGCCTTCTAATTAAATGATCATGGATTCCCCTGTGATCAATTGTTTCAAGTTTATTCCTAACAGCTATTCATTTTACAATTATTTGCCAACAGGAAGTGAGATACTCTGATTTTCTTGAGAAAAGAGTGACAACTTGAACAACAAATTTAACATTCCAGGTCATCCAAAAATAGCTGGTTCCTGCTATTGCAAAAGTAATTCTACTAAGAAACTAAAAAAACATGACAGATTAGGAGACCATGATGAATAAAGGATGAAGTCCTAAAATCAAAACAATTTTTTTCTAATACCTACATAGTAAACATTGAAACATATTCCCTCAGAAGAAGTTTCCAGCAGACAGCTACTCCTATTCTAAGCAGGAGATGTTTTAATAATTTTCCACAAAGAATGCTACATGTATGAAAGTATCTGCAATCCTTAAGATAAAAAGTTAGTTTAATATGTTTGCTTACACACAAGATAGAAAGGATTCTGTGAGTAAATCAAATATATTCAAGTTTACCTTTTTGTCTTTTTGTAATTTTCAAGCTGTAATATTTGCATATGCTTGTATCTTTGCAATTCACACTGTCCACAAAGATCTTCAAGATGTAACAAATGATGCTCCATTTCTTTAAAATGTGCTTCCAATTGGACTTGTTAACAAAACATCCAAACAGGGTACGTAAGCATCAATTCTCAAATAGATCATGATCACTTTTGATTCAATTTCATGCTAAACAACCTCATGCATTACTACCAGAACCCCAAACTCTTACAATAGGACATTTCAAGAAACAAACATACTAAGATTCAAGGACAATTTTTTTCATGCTAGTTCATGGGAAATTCTCCTTTTCATTTCACAGACACCGTGATAAAATTGGTACAGTGAATGACATATTAAAGGGAAAGAGGAAGTGTTGTAGGACACCTGCTTCCCTTTCAATTCTAACTTATCTTCTCATCAGGCAATTTGGAGAAGACTAATTGAGATGGTTGGTTATATAATACCCAATGTTTTTCAAGGGTTTTCTAGAATAATTATTCAAGAAATGAAGCGCCCAAGCAATCAACTATTTATTTCTCCCCAAATCAAAAATAATTCAGCTTATTTCTCAAGCTAATCCAAAACTGAAAATATCAATTTGGCAGCTCTAAGCCATAAAAAGCACTGCCATTATGGTAATTCTCAGAAGAATTACATGTGCTAATGATGCTACAATGCTTTCTGCACCTGTAGCACTGCATAAGGACACCAGAAAATGGAAAGCCACCCTTTCATTCCCCTTCAACACTGTGCTCAATATTCTGCATTATAGTGAAAGGTAAGATAGCAAGCTAAAAATTCATTTTCTGTCTCAGAGAATAAAAACTAAAATAAATTCAGAATTTTGACTTATAAAGCTCAGCTCTTTTTTCAAGGGCAGGCTTTCATAAATCCCTATAGTTTATTTTCAAAACCTTAACAGAGACCTTTAGAATACTTTTAAAATAAAAATTAATATAAGAAAATCATCATCCATGAAACAAATTCCAATGAGCCCCCGTTTACTAATTTGGTGAATCTTGATGGAGCAGGCCCCAAAATGCTGGTGTCTTACAGAAGCAACGTCATTTGTAGATGACAAAAGAGGGCACCATGTCTTTCCTGTTGCCAGTGCTGGGGCTATTTTCTTTTGTGGCTTTCAATTGGGTGCATTATCGTATTAACAAAAATCGACTTTACAGTCTAGTGCTTTCTTCTTCATCTGCTTGAAATTGCAAGCACTCTAGCTTTCACCGTCCAGCCACATTTTTCTGGATTTCATCTTTCTTTTCTGTTTACTCTTTTTATAACCTCATTTGCAAGTCTATACTCCAATTTATATTCATCTGAGCTGTCCTGCTAATGATGTTGCCTAGCTGTTCTGTTCTCAATAAAATTAGCACCAATAATAAAAAAGCTAAAGTCAAGCCAACGATTTGAAAAACTAGTCCTTGAGGACCCCCTGCTGAGTACTTTTAAAAGTACACCTAAATTACACAGATTATAAAAGGATTTTTCAAAGTCTGCACCCTTCTAAAATAATATGCCCCCTCCTATGAATATAACGATTTAATTGGGGTTTGGATTCAGTCAAAAGTAAATGTACCTTTCATTTTTAACAAGTTGCAGTGATGCGATGATATGTACTTTCTAATGATCTGAGTATCTATAGAGTATCTAACTCTATAAATAAGAAACCAACTGAATGCATACTTACCCAGGCTAGCTGTTGTAGATTCCAAGCCTGCAAGAAATACTGGAATTTGTTGGAGCTGGTCTTGAAGATCCAAGAGACTATTTCTCTTTTTCTCCCAATGGGCAGAAAGCATTACAACTTCACTATCCACCAGCTGAAATCATTGAAGTCAAGAATATAATTATAGATAGCAAATTTCTTATTTAGTTTTCAAACTAAAGCTTTATTTCCTAACTGCAGAGTTCCATTCCTAATAACTAATTAAGAGCAATTAATTCTATGCCCTCATGGTGTTCAATTAAATTCAATATATTTCACCACAGTACAAAACTGATATTTCAAAAAGAATGTCCTTTTTGCAACTATTTTAAGTCTATTAAAAGTGTATAAATATTTTAGAATTATTTGCCCTGCTAGATTTTCAAGTTTATATACTCTTTTACCGAATCTTGTCTTACATACAGTACTTTTTTTCTTCAAACTTCTAAGATGCCATTAACACAAGTACATTCAAAGCTTAGAAACTGGAGCAAATAAATCTATATAAATATAAATAATAGCAGCTTCATATATCACAGTAAATATAAAGTAGTTTCCTGAGTTTTAGCACTGCATGCTATGTCTTATTGAACAAATCACTGAGATTGTTAAAAGAAACAGAGACATAAATCTAATGTTAGTCTGGATTGAATTCAGGATAGTAAATTGAAATAAACAACACAGAACAATATGTAACTGTCAATTCAGTTTAGATTTTTAACTAATCCAGTGCCTCTAAATTAATTCGGAAAACAAACTATTTCAAAATCCAAACAAGCTTTATAAAGGCATCTGATTTAACATTTTACTCTGGAAAATGAGTCAAATCATTTTAAAAACTATTTGAATTTCTGAATCAATATTGCATGTTCTACAAGACTATAAGTATAATATTTGCTATATATGTTTATGTAAACACGATTGGTAACTTTAGATGGTATCTTTAGTTTAATATCTAATTCAAAAAAAAAATTATGAGGTATCAAATGTACTGCAATCAATGTTATATTGAACTGCATTGAGAGGAAATAATAAGTGAACCATGTAGTCATTGAGCAAAACCAGCTCTCCCCTCTCCTACCCCCATTGACTTTGCTTGTGGAAGCTGGCTGGGAAAGGCACAAATGGCAAGTACATGACCCCAGGACACTGCAACTGTCATAAATATATGCCAATTGCCAATGCCTAAATTTTGATCTTGTGACTCTGGGGATTATACTATGGTTGCAAGTCACTTTTTTCAGTGTGGTTATAACGTCTAATTGTCGCTAAATAAATGGTATTAAGTATTAATGGTATCAAATACCAGTATTTGATAATTTACAATTGTATTGTAAACATTTTAATATAGTTACTTTTAAAAATTCCAATGAAGCTTTGCTGATGTGTATTTAGAATTCTGAAAGATCATAAACAACCATGTACTTTATGCAAAGGTATCATTTTGTGATACAAATACTGTGCTTATAACTGGCTCTAAACCTGCATGTCATCAGTTTGGATTATACCTGTGATACTACTAAATTGCCATACATATTTTAATACTACAAAGCTTCTAAAACCACTATGCAAGATTCCTGCAAAAACGATATGGAGAATATTCATTTAAATAACAGCCATATTTATTTCTTAAATGCTAAACATTCAAATAGTACTAATTTTTAATTAAACTTTTCCATATTATGTATATCACCTCTCCAGTTTTTGCACACTCTTTTGCTCCTTTGTGAAGTGCTGCCCAAGAATCTTCATACCTTCCCAAAAGGAAACAGAAATAGCATTAATATTTATACTTAAACATAAACATATCAAATGTTGCTGATCTGATGTTCTTATTTTTTATTATATATAATTTATGGATATTTTACAGCTGGGCATTATTTTTATAGAAACACTACAACATTACAGAACCTTTTTTAGATTAGCATGTTTCAGAATTTTATAGTAAGATCAGCAAAGAGATCAGCAAAAGTCAACATCACATATTTTAAATGAAAGTTGAGATTCTCCTGTGGTCACTTACCCAGCATAAATAAATAATAAACCTACAGATTTGGAAAGCACTATGTAGATAGTTTTAAACAACCAATTAACATTTCCACAAATAAAATAAAAATGGGGGAAGGTAGAAAATAAGCTTTTTTAAAAAAAGGGATACATTTTCCTTAAAATCAAAAATAAGGTGTTTTTTTTTAAATCTGAAGATCAGTAACTACTGTTTTCTGTATTACCAATATGAAATTTGTGGTTACATTACTAATGGAGCTAAATTTCAATTATAACCATCACCCATTTTGGATTTAAATTCAGTGGGATTTAATTTTCAAAAATATGAATAGGATTGTGATAAAAGAGTGCAATTACATATCATTTCTTGGGAGCCAAGTCACATATATTCAATTTACAAACAAATTAGTGCACAGTTGATCTAAACAATCAGTTGATTCAAGTGTACAGTTGTCTTTTTACCACTTTGAAATTCCTAAGAACTGCACAAAAGCTAAAGTTCTGCATTTCATAAACCCTCTAGTGTGTTTAGTGTATATTTAGTTGTTAACAAGGTAAAGCTATTGTATCAGTGAGATAACTGATTTCATACTGTTATTTATTGCTTTTCAATTAATAAAACAATATAAAAGTAAGGAAATATCCTACATTTATTGTAGTTATATCTCCGACTCCAGAAAAATAAAATAGCGACAGTTCAAAGAAGAAACGTACCCACTCAGCAAAACTAAACCAGCAGAAAATTCTGGTAAACTCTGTGCAGTCCTGTAATAAAAAGTATAGGCACATCTTAATGACTTTAAATTTGTTCTTTAGGATCTGGAGGATCCATAAATCTTTTTTAAAACAAAACAAATCAAAGGATAATTACAACATCAGCAGAGTTCAGCTAACTAGAAATGCAATATTTGTTTGGTTTGGCTTCTAGAAAATTCTAAGCTGTCATATCGAACAACTTTTATTCTTTGCAATGGCATAGTTATGTCTCTTCTTGACAATACAAACTTCTATAAAGTACAAATTTAGGTAGTCCTTGGGACTGGCAAGTCCATTGCTAGACAATACAGCCATTAAGTGAGAAATCGTGTGACGACATCTTGCAATTTTACTGCTAGCTTCTAGATTGACTATGCTTGTCATAAGCTGGCTGTAAGATATGTAACTGGTGATCATGTGATGGCAGGATGCAGCAGCCGTCAGATACATTCATCGGGTACAAAATGCCTGATGCTGAAACAGTCGTAACTGCAAGGACCAGTCATAATGTTACTTTTTCAGAACCATCATGATTTTGAACAGTTACTAAACAGGGCAATCATTAAGCAAGGACTGCCTATACAAGTCTAACTTATGATACAGGGCAGCTCTCTAAAGTGGCACACATACTTTTGGTATAATAATGATGACTGGAACGTAATATTGTACAGTAGTTTATTATTGTACAAGAACATCAAATTTTAAAGCCCTGCAAGCAATATCAAAACAGAAACTGAATATATGTTCTGAACATTTGAACAGTTTATACCATGAAATAATTATTAAAGTACAGTTTTCTTAATGAAAACAGATTATACAAGTATAATGTTAAAATATTTAGCAGTACCTCTGTTTATTTATTTTAGCTTCTCTTGATTTGTCACTGAAGATCTTCAGCCTGGAAAAACATATGTTGAGGGAGGAAAAGTCGGTTAAGAGTCCCAATTAAAATGTTCAATATTTAGAATACCAATTCACTGAATATACCAATCTCCTTGTATTCCTTCTATCACCTAAAAATAATACTGCAAACCTATGCTCAGATACTGCATCAATCCTGTTGCTTTCCAGTTGCCATTCCATCTTCTTTCCAAACCTACATCTTGTTCTGCATATGAAGCAGAAGTCATAATGCAAATATCTTTTTTTAATCTTCCCCACATTAAGAAAACATCCTCACTGCAATAAAACATTTTCAGGTTTTTTTAAAGGTTACCTTTTTATGGATATTTCTTCACTTTCACTGTTAATTTTCCATTGTTTCTATTAACAAGAACATACTCTGCACTTTCATTTATTAACAAAGAGGCATTTTTCACAAATTTCAAATGTAAACTTTTATCTGAATTTCTATCTGACAGGGGTTACGATTTTGAAGCAGAGCTTGGTTTGCAGTAGATAACTTCAGTTAAGTAATGTAATCTGTACTATTCCAATCTTTTTTTTAAGTTTCACAGCATGTAGACTCTGCAGTCTAAAATAGCATTTATACCAAGAAATCGTGCTGGTTTAGTCACTGAAAAGATAGACATATAACACTGTAAGATGCCTACCAGATATCAAGTACTGTTACTAAAATACACAAAAATCATAGCAACACAGCCATAGACTGCTTAAAGTTATATATTTAGAAAATAAACTACACAGCTTCTCTATGAAAAAAAAATCTATTAAGAATTTGAAAAATAAGGAAAATAATTTTGCCTAAGACGTTCTGGAATAGATCATTCTTTTTAATATAGTTTGTTCAATGCAACTTGTGTTGGGATCACTGTATAGTCTGAATGTCGAGTCACGGCAACTGGATTTATTTTGTTGATTCGGGATAATTTGCTACTCATCCAAGTAGCTTCTTCAGTCTGAACAGGTTGGTTAAGGGAATCTGAGTAAATAGGGCTAATGTTCCAATTCCTTAAATTCTTAGGGTTATTCCTGCACCAATCTCAGGGTTTCTTCCCCATAATGCATGGCAATATGTCAATAAAGATTCTCAGTCATCCAGGTAAAATTGTTTGAAGGATTAAGTCATGGCAACTGGACTTATTTTCCTGTTGATTTGAGATGCTTCACTGCTTATCCTAGAAGCTTAGCTTCTCCAGTCTGAAGAAGTCCAGTTGTCATGACTCAACTTGCAGGTAATTCTACCTGGACAACTAAGAATCCTCATTGACGTATCATAGTACAGTCTGTCTTAGTAGGAATCCTTAGGCTAGCATTGTTGGGGCAATGCAGTGCCACTTACGATTCTAGCTTTCAACATGCTAACTTGTTACCAACATAATCTGATTCCACTTCTGTTTTTAAAATGTGGCATGAGCAACTGTGTAAACAAAGCTGCAGTTGGGAAACAGACTTCATAAGACATGCAACTAAAGAGTCTGTCATATTGGCTGTGGGGGAGGAGGGGGAACAGCCACTTTTATAAAATCTGACCACAAAGCCACGAAGAGTATTGGAAGAAAACAGAACTGTACCACAGGCTTTAGTCTTACATTTACTTAAAACCTATTGATTTTAGCTGGAGCATCCTTTAAAGAGCTAAAACTGTTTTTTAAAACAATCATGCATGGTTTTCAGGTACAATATTGTACCATACTAATATCTCTCACACTACAATATTTTAAAACATGTTACACTATTAATTAACAAATCCAAATTAAATAAATGGTTTAAAAAAACCGAAGTAAGAAGTGTTCATTATTATGTAAGCATATCAGAAAAAATTAAAATGCATTTTTGAGGGAGTCCACTTCCAAAATTCAGGAGAGTTTATGACACTACATTAAGGGAATGTTTAAAGTACATATGGTTGAACTTAAGTACATTACAAGTAATCCTCGACTTACAACAGTTCGTTTAGTGACCGTTCAATGTTACAAAGGCATTGGAAAGTGACTTATGACCGCTTTTCACACTTACGACCATTGCAGCATCCACACGGTCATGTGATCAGAATTGGCAATTGGTTCATATTTATGACGGTTGCAGTATCCCAAAGGTTACGTGATCCCCTTTTGCAACCTTCCAACAAGCAAAGTCAATAGGGAAGCCCGATTCAATTAATAACCGTGTAACTTTTTCATGCAGCATGTTGATAAAAATAGGATCGCCAACGTCCAATGACGAATATGGCACAAGAAGTAACTAGCCTAACGACCGCAGGGATTCACTTAATGATGGTGGCAAGCAAGGTGGTAAAATGGGGGCAAAACTCACTTAACTATTTCACTTAGCAACATAAACATTGGGCTCAATTGTGGTCGTAAGTAGAGGACTACCTGTACTGTCAAAAAAGGCTGCTGCTGCTACCCCGCATACCGTACTTCTTGCAACCCATTCCTCTGTTATTTACTCAGGGTTAAGTCGCAGGGAATTACAACGGGACTTATCCACGGCGTGCCTACGCCTGCAGCAGAGTAAGACCATCCCTCTTTTAGTCTATTCCTTTAAATTCAGCCCACCGGGTCCAGAGGGGGCTTATTCGCACTCAAAAACGTCAGGTGTTACACCCACCGCCCTCTTGGCACTTGCTTGCTGGAGCGACTGACGCAGTTTTGGGACATCTTCGGGAATGTGACCCCCTTCCGGGACATTCAAGCCTTCCCGGCGCCTCGACTTCAACCCACTACCTATGTAGCTCGAGCGAGCGAGCGTCGCCCTCCCCGCGTCTCTCGGGAGCGTTATAGGGGAGTCGCAACCGTCTTTCCCCGTCACCCCGCCCCCGGTCGCCCCCTCACCCGGAGCTCAGATCCTGCTGGACGCTCAGGAGCCGCTCGCGCAAACTCTCCAACATCGCCCGCTGGGAAAAACGGCGCGCGCGGGCGCCGCCGCGGTCAAATCCCCGAAGCTGGACACCTCAACTCCACTGCGGCACCCAGGAAGCACGGGACGCAGGCGGGCGGGGGCGCGGCGGGGCGGGACTTTCGAATGAGCCTCCAATGAGAACGCCGTTTCCCCCTCGACTGTCCTTCATGCGCTCCGCTTGTCAATCGAAGTTCCACCCCCTCAGGGCTGGCCAATCCCGTCTTGCTGTCCTGTTTCCCCTCCTTCCCTGCCTGCAGGATTGCCTGCCTGTTTAAAGAATGTAGGGTTTTGCGAGTTCGAGGCTCGGGGGGGGGGGGGGGGGGGGGGGGGGGGGGGGGG
>JAOYMU010000292.1:8730646-8745488 GCA_025802295.1 Psammodynastes pulverulentus | reverse complement strand
CAAATGTCCTAAAGACAATCGGAACTTTGCAGCTCTTGCGGGCCACATAAAATGATGTGGCGGGCCACATTTGGCCCACGGGCCTTGAGTTTAACACCTGTGACTTAGACTAAACTGGCTGTCGTTTTTATCTTGGCAAACCATCTTTGTTCCTACTCTATCCACACACCACTTGATACGTTGTCTTTTACTTTAAACTTCTCAACTCTTGTCTTTTTCAGAATCTCATCAGTTCCAATCACCCATGACTTTCTTGGTTCACCCCCTCTTGACCCTTTCACTCTCTCTTTGTATATTTATTTTGTGATTTGATCCTCATTTGTCCTCTCTACATCGCCAACCTGCTCAATATACCTTTTTCACACAAGATCACTCATTTTTGTATTCACGTTCATCCAGAATCCATTCATTCCTGACCCAATCTTTTCTTGCTTTATCCCACACACTTCTTAAGTACTCATTCCTATTGCACTCAATTGCCTGACATAGATATCTTTCACATCTAGTAACAAACTGGACTCATTACTATACATAGCCATTTTCACTTATTTGAATATTTGACAAATATTCATGCAGCAGACCACATACTATCTACAACACATCCCCATTGTCCTACTCCTTTCAGTATTAAATAATTCACCATTGTTCTGCATGTTTTAATTTTATTATATAGGCAGTCTCCAACCACAATTGAGCCAATAATTTCTGTTGCTAAGCGAGACAGTTGTTAAATGAATTTTGCTCCATTTTATGATCTTTCTTGCCACAGTTGTTAAGTGAATCACTGCAGCCATTAATAACACAGTTGTTTAGTGAAGCTGGCTTCCCACTGACTTTGCTTGTCAGAAAGTCACAAAAGTTGATCGCATGACCTGGGACACAGCAACCGTCATAAATACGAGTCAGTTGCCAAGCATCTGAATTTTGATCCCGTGACCATGGGAATGCTGCAATGTTCGCAAATGTGAAAAATTGTCATAAGTCACTTTTTTCCAGTGTCGCCATAACTTCGAACGGTCCCTAAATTACTGTTGTACATTGAAGACTACCTGTATTCAGTCCCTGGAATTTATTTATTTTAAATTAAGATTAGTACCTACTGGTTTAAATTAGTGTGGCTTTTAATGTACTCTGTGAAATGCATACAGCCCCATTATTCTGTCAAACATACGCTGTTTGAGAGAAAACTCATAAGAACCACACCTCCCTCTCCCTTCTCAGCTGTTTTTACCAGAAGGTTCATCCACTCGATCCAGGCCACAAACCCAATATACAGTCTGAGCCTGATTAATCATGCAAAAGACATGTTAACAATGCTGTCAAGGTGAATGACCTCCTCCCTCTCATCACCAAATGCAGGCTAAATCTACTTTATGGGAACAAAGAGACTGAAATTACAAACAGATAATTGGTTACAATTGAGATGTCAAGCAACTTTGTACTCAGATACAGATGAAGTCATGGTAAGATAAGCATGCATGTTAGAAAAATACGCACTAAGCAATTTCTTATCTCTTACTGTGTGGTGTGCTAGGCTGTACCAATTGCCCAATCATCGCTGTTTTTCCTACAAAGCCAAAACTGTTCGCTGTTCAATATATGGGCATATAGATAATTCTCGGTTATGACCCTAACTAGGACCAGAATTGCTATCCCTAACCCTTACCCTGAAAAGGACAGATAATTAGCAAATTCACTCTAGAACAGTTACTTTTTCCCTCCTGTTCACTGCAGGCCACTAAATTGGGTCTTTAAAAAAATAAATAAAACGGGGGTCTCCAAACTCGGCAAATTTAAAACTTGTGCACTGAGGAATTCGGGGAATTGAAGTCCACAAGTCTTAAAGTTGCCGAGTTTGGAAATTCTGTTTTAAATGAAGAGGAGTAGAGTCAATTGCCCTGGATCCCAATCAAGGAGGGAGCCCCATCCAAAATAACTAATAAGGAAAAATATAATCTCAAAAGTTATTTCAAAGGAAGAAAAAATTGAGTTTTCCTGAAGATTTCAATTTACTGCTCATTAATTCAATGGAAGATAAAGGAATACAAAAGGAATTCAAATATACTGTATTCTGGAAATGTATTGGTATAAGCATATTTTTCATCAATAAAAATATATATGATACCTGTTTCCTAAGTAATTAAAATTTTGAAATAAAACTTAACAGCTGTTTTGGCATAATCTCTAGTAAAGTCTATTTCATCAGATGCATATATTGAATACCAGACAGTTGCTGAATAGGGATAAACATATTATTGCAATTATATTAGCAGGTGCATTTTATAAAATTAATTCCTGTTTGATCCACAGATATAGAAATAAACCTTTTGATGAAAAGTAGGTTAACCATTTGGATTGTGGTCTGTTTCTGAAACTTCTTTCCTCCTGAATTACCATTAGTGAAATAATTATATGTGAGACTTAATTATCCATATATTGATGCATGAATATTGCCAGTTTTGGTATCAGATTGGGCTAATTCTTATTTTATGGAGAGACTGACTTGTTTTCCATGTGTATTATATTGGAGTAACAATTTACAAATGATATGGAAATTGAAACTGAAAATTCATTTAAATGCACAATAACATAAATTATTTTATTGCACTTTATCTTTATGGTCTGCTTAATTCTTTTAGACTTAATTCCCAGGGTGTTAACATTACTGTATTTAATTGTATTTGTTTATTTGAAAAATATGTGCCATGTTGGTAGATTTCCCATACATGCGTCTCTGTCATCTGGTCTCTCCTCTATTCCTTGTATTATGTATAGTTTTCTCTTGGCAGTCTGAAACCGTGACAAAATAGAAAATAAACTGAAGTTAAAAAGAGAAGACAAGAGGGGCGGCAAAGAAATTTGATAAATAAATAAAGACTAACAAGGAAAGTGTTCTGGAAGCATGATACACAGGGGAAGACTCTAATTTGGTGAAGAGTAGTTGTGAAAAATGTAAAGACACTTTAAAGATAATTGAGAAATAGTTTGCAATGAACCTGCCATTATTGTAGATCTTTGAATTGTAAATTGCAAAAAGGGATGCAGTATTTTAAACCTTCTAGGCAGATAACTTCTTTGAAGTGTCTCTTATTAAAAAAAACCCAGAAATGATAGGCTGAACTTCCTGACGTGCTAGTTTGTCTGATAGGAAGTTCTTACTGCTTCTGCCAAGGACTTCTTCTTCAGCTCAGCCCTAGGAAAAATAGGAAAGGGTAGTGCTTTGCCTCTTCCTGCTTAGAGCTCAAAAATTTAGAATTTATCACTTCTTAAGCCAATTCCTGAATTTACAAAGAGGCAAGCTATACAATCCCACAGTCTTACACTTGTGAAAACCTTTTAAACCATAAAAGGGTTAACAGATATAAACAATTCAGGGAAATCTAGGAATGCAAAGAAAGAAAATGATCTCATAAAAAAATTCCAAGTGAAATCTAAACAGCCCAACTGAGTTACTTTTTAGCTTATGTAATAATAAGATACTGGCTGTGTACTTAGTCAGAGAGTGAGAAAAAAAACTTGCCTCTTGTCTTGCTGTAGTTTTAATTTTGCCCTTCTTTTCTCCCCTCTTAACAAGCATTATTTGGTTTTACAAAATGTGAAAGATAAACAAAAGCCAATTGCTTGGAGAGACTGATGGCTTTGTCCGATCAAGCCAAATGTTCCATCTCTAATATGGATCTAACCAACAATTGAATAAACTAATAAGCAACCAAGTCCACTATCCTAACAATTACCATTTTCATGCAATGGCAAACAATGCATTTCTTTTCATAAAATTTGTGACTGCCAAGACAAAAGAGCACCCCATAGCAACAAGAGCAGGATCCCATTACTCAGAAAGAGGAAGCTGAGGCAAATTAACCTCAAGATCAACAGAAGATTGAAAGAAGGAAGAGATTCATGCAGGTCAGGAGCAACAGTATTTTGAACATATACCCATGCCATGCTTAGAGAAAGTAAACAAGGCAGAGTTGATGTCAATAGGTCAACTGCAAAACAGAGGAGAGGGGAGAGATCTACTCAGTAATACAAAAAGAACCCATGCAAAGTTTGGCGATAAACAAAAGAATCTTCTATGTTTGCAGGGAGATCTGCCCCTTTCCCAGCAGGATTCTGCTCTGGTTCTTTTTTCATGAAACACATCTGTTACCTTAGTAAAATCCTCCCCACCATATCCTCCAAAGCATGAATTAATTTCCACTGAGAGTTATGACAATAAACCATTGTCAAATCCCAGGCCACCTAGGGCTCTCCTGACAACACAGAATGAAGCCACACAATAGTCTTTCCTCTCCTTTATTTGTTCTGTCCTTATCTGGATCCATATAGAAAAGAATAAGGCAAATGAGACACCATTACTGCCTTACATCACCTGCCCCCTTTTAGCGATCTCTTTGAAGCCATTGATTTTATTTCATTTACCACCAATGGGAAGATTTACTTTTTTGGACAAAAGGGCCTGTAATAGTGTGGGATGTTGCTGTTCGTTTATTTCATGTAATAGAAAATGAGAGATCTCTGATCTATCATTCTGAGTCAATAGTTTATTCATTTAAAAAAAGTTTCAAGTGCTTATCCTATCTGAATTTCCATTTGCATTTTTAAAATATTCCTTATAAAACAGAAAACCTAATGTATGTATGAATGGATCAAAGGCTTGGCGTGCAGCTGTGAATACTTCTAGGTAGGTATACCAAATAATTTGCAATGAATCCTTTTTAATCTCCATTATTTCTTGAAAAGGGCGTTGAAATAATTAAAAGTTGATCCATGTAAAAGCGTCACTTTGTATATTATCTATGTAGGTTAGCTTTGAAAGGTTAGCTTTCATAAAAGAAAGTGGATCTAACAATTCTTGCCTTCACTTCCAATCTTCTCTTCAGAGAACTGAGGCTGTTTCCAGATGGTTCCAGGTTTTATCACTAAAAACATACTCAGCAGCTTTCTGTCTTCTCCTCCTGAACAGCCTCCTGTTTTTTTAAGGGAAAGAAAAGTGATGAGAAAGTATTGGAAGATAGCATTCTTGGGACAAAGGAAGTGTGGTGCTTTTATAATAAAAGCATAACTTGAATAGCAAGCAAGCAACTTGAAGCAAGTCAGTATTGGTAGGTGAATGATCTCAAAATGTAAGAACAGTCGCCCTCTTTAGCATGCAAACTGTGATATATAAGGCTAGAGGTTAGGGTTAATATTCATATTTTAAAAATAAATGTTGTCTTTGTGTGTGTGCATGTATCCTCACCAATTGTGATTGTCAGAAGGAAATGTAGTCATTTTTTTTTTGCCATTTAGAAGGTAAAAACACCCCAAATAGGCTTAGCAAGCATTTAAAAAAAAACAACAACCTCCCATTCCCTCCGAAATCCAACAAAAAGGGAACAAAATATCAGTCTTGGATACTGTGTGTTATGGTCCTGTCTACTTAAGCCAGGATAGCCCTCCCACAAAATCTTAAATGTCCTAATTACTAAAAGATCAATTTAAATTATTAGTAATCTATATCCATAATATGATGCTGTTTTAAAATCTCACTTGCCCAAGTGATAAAAGGTTTCTGGGTTTCAGAAGCTTTGCTGGTTTGATTTCTTTGGTGAAGTAATTATTGAAACCTGATTGATGCTTTATACCACAATGGGCAGAGATACAGTATGTATATGTATAAAAGTATATGTATGTTGCATATGTATGTGTGAATTTCAATATATATTTCTTTTTTAAAAAAAGAAAAAAAACAAAGAAGCCAAAAGTGCCAGAAAGAAAGAAAAGAAAAATAGAAAAGTAAGAATATATATATATTGATGGCTTCCATTTATCTTTACAGCAGTTATAAACACAATTATAAATTCACTTCTTCCTCTAAAGTTACATCACAACTGTCTTCTTTCTATAACTCTTGCTATCTAATTGTCAGAACCATAAATCATAAGTTCATTTTTTTCCTGTTTTACGTAAAAAGCCCCTAAGGGATTTCCAGTCAGCAATAAATATATTGTCATTTCTTTAATCAAGCAATTTGGATGTCTCAGCAAGTTCTGTCATCTTCACCAAACATTCTCCCATTGTAGGTATTGCCAAATCTTTCCATCTTTTGCACTCAATAATCTTGTTGGAGTAATCGTTCACAAAAACAAAGCCCAATAACTTTTTTCCAATTGTTTGTCTATCAATCCCAAGAATTATGATCTCAATTATATATTATTCCTTACAACCCTCTGAATCAGGTGTTTGAATCCAAAAATGTATAGCTTTTTTGCACATCCATGAGGCAAGATAAAATTTACCTTTCTTGTTCACATTTCCAGTGTAAATTTGAAGTGCCACTATTAGTGTTCTAGACAATGTTTCTGGTGTCATATAACAATGTTATATCATTTTATAAAAATTCTCTTTAAGATTTTAACTTAGTGTAAATTAATGGAAGAGAACATATGTAGCCCAAGTTTGAACTATGGAATCCTTGGTATTCTCTGAGTTTGGTTGTTTACTTGCAGATGTTTCATTACCCAAATAGTACATCAGTGCTAGTGAGTTTGCAGCTTGCACCTTGTTTATATACAGTAACTTGCCTTACCAGTGTTGGTGGGGGTGTGGTTTTTCTCCTTGATAAGTTCCTTAATTAGGTATTGTTTTCTGCTTGATTGTTTGGCTGGTATTAAACCCTGCTTATCTGAGTGTTTGCTGGAGTTTTTGGTCTTTTTGTTTCCTTCTTAGCTTCTTAGCTTAGCTTATGTCAATGTGTCTGAATTATAACCCATGGTGTGAAGTAGCCAGCTGGGTGACTTTGTACAACTCTCTCTCTCTCTCTCTCAGCTCAACTTACCTCACAGGTTTGTTGCTGTGGGGAAAATAGAAGGAGGAAGGAATATTAGCTATGTTTACCATCTTGAGTTATCTATAAAAAAATAATTAAGGCAGGTTAAAGAAATTTAAAAAATTTTCTCATTTTATAAACTTCTCTCCAAAGTTCATATCTTCCAAAACTTTGAACAAGAAAGCCTAGATCAAATTGGCAAAGGCCTTCTCTGACGATCAGCTCAGGCCAGGGATACAGTAAGTAGAGAAGTTAGATCTGATCTGAAGGAATTGGGTTCTTTCATTTCCCCAAAATTTATTTATTTATTTATTTATATTGGACTTCTATCCCGCCCCATCTCCACACGGGAATGGCTTTCGAAGATAATACTTAGGGACAAGAGGGGAGGGTTATATCTGCACTTGCCTAAAGTAGCCAATCAGCACCAGGCTGATCTCACACCATAGGGATCATGAGATGATGACATTGACTGAATGGTCAGTGAAGCACATTAGAATTCAATTCATAATGTTTTAACAGTTTGTTGACTACACATCAGTTCAATACTGAAAACAACTACGGATAACTTATTAATTATGCCATTTTCTCACTTAGCGACCACATTTATGATGGTGATGTAAAAATAACTTTACTACCAACATTTGCCTTTATGGCCTTTACAAGTCTGTAAAGCAAAGGAAAGCTGAAGTAAGATCACAAGCACAGTTAAAGTTTGACTTAGCAACTGCTTTGCTTAATGACCGACTTACCAGTCTCAATTGTGGTCACTAAAAATGGAATACATGTACAGTTTAGGAAGAGATGAAGGCCATGGCATGAGAATATGGCAGAATAACAAGGCTGTTGGTTGGTTGTAGTTAGGTGCAAGTGGCCGTTAATTAATGGAGGAGGAGAGATTGCTTTTTAGGCTTCCCTGTTTTTAGGTTCAGAAGTAATTTTCTTGCATCCCAAAGCAGCTAACATTGCGTTCCTATGGTAACATATTGCTGGAATGTTACAGGCCGCATTACTTTGTCAAGTGGAAGATTCTAGTTCAGTATTTGCACACTGATAGCTTAGTTCAGAACAAACAGTTAACAAATCCTCAGCATCTTTCCAAATTTGGTTTATTTGTAACCAGGAAGAGCCAATAGATCTTGAAAAAGTACACCAGGCCATTCAAGAAAGCATAATACAGTTCACTGAAAACATAATAATAAAAAAATGAAACAAAATAACCAACTTTGGTATGTCAGTGCTATAAAGTAATTTACTTAAAAACCGTTTAAGTATTGCCCTCAAGCCGTTATGCTAGAAGCAAAGACTAAAATAGTCTCCTAATGGATGACAAGGCATAGTTAATTTAATTAACTTTGCACCACTTTGCATCTCGAAAGACAGTGGTGTTTTTTCCTTTTCCTTTTGTAACTCAGACATTAAAATGATGATGTTAATCCATATCCTCAAGCAAAAAAAAAAAATCATAGAAAACCTAAAAGCTCTGGGGAAGTTCTTTGCCAACTGGAGGCTCATCCCAAAAGAAGGAACAATGTGTTTCTAGCTTAATAACTAACCAGCCAAAAAAGTTCCAAAGGTATCCTTCAATAAACAGCTTGCTGCCTTATAACTCCTTTCAAAATACCTTCGCTTAAATGCTGGATCTTGCAAGAAACACATAGAGAACACTGCAGAAAATATTAATACCAGAAATAACAGTATTCTTGTGGGACTAAATGGGGGTGCCTCAGCCCCTATGCTCAGAATTTCAGCATTGGGATTGGTGTACAGGTAGTCCTCAAGTTACGAATGTAATGGAGCCTGCCCATTCCATTCGTAACCGAAGGATTCATGGGAGGGAATCTCGTTTCTTGAATGGGATCACTCCCTCCTTTCACCCACGTATTCGCTAATCAAATGCGAGGCTTGTTAAGTGCACATGAGTTATGTCAGGGTGGGGAAGACCATGGGGGGGGGTAGTGATGGAACAGGCCACCTGCCTAAGACCACCCAAGGCCTCCACGACTCACTGAAATAACTCATGCTCCACACAATTGCTTCTCCCTCCAAACCCACCATTCTGTAGCATCTTCCAAGGCTCTGTTGAAATGGGGCAGAGTCTCTTCTCCTGCATGTGACTGCGGTGCTCCTCATCAGACACTGGATCACATAGTCACTAGATGACATTTGAGAGCTTATGCAGGAGGAAAAGCAGATTTTCTCCACCTAACAAATCCTGCGTTTAACTGGATAAACGGTGGTCCTGCACCGTAGTGACGCAGTGGTTAGAATGCAGTTTTGCAGCTAACTCTGTCGACTGCCAAGGGTTCGATCCTGATTGGCTCAAGATTGACTCAATCTTCCATCCTTCCAAAATCAGTAAAATGAGGACCCAGACTGTTGGGGGCAATATGTTGACTCTGTAAACCGCTTAGAGAGGGCTGTGAAGCACTATGAGGCGGTATATAAGTCCAAGTGCTATTGCTATTGCTACATCCTGTCTCAAGGCAATTTGTTTTTTCCGTACTGCTTTTGTCTATCAAGGGCCATGTCCCAGTAAAACAGCAATATATGTAAAACCCCAAATACTGAAATAACTCTTGTATAACTTTTTAAAAGGTTAATGCTACTGTCCCAAATGAAAAATCTTGCTCCGACTCAACATTGCAAATACTGACCCGTATTTTAAATGGGTTGCCCACAAATGCAATGGCCTTGGCTGTTGTTAAGATGGGTTTATTGGGGGGGGCAGGTTTTGCATTAAAAATTCCAAGTGTAGAGTCTCTCCTTACTGCTCTGAGGATTATTCAGGAGTAACGTATCTCAGAAGGCCCAGCAGCCCATTTTTACAGTCACCCAATGGTGCCAACAAGCGTTTTAAGTGTTTGCAAAACCAGTCTGTTCAAAAGCAAACTCTAGAATGCACTTGAAAGGACCTAGCCTGTATTTTTGTTACTTTTGGAGGGAAGACAAAGAAACCTTGTTGTTGCTTAAAAGGCATCTTTGTCAGGTTTTATGGCGTCTTTTGCAAAGAGAGGCTCTCTAATGATGAAAAGAAAACAAAACCCAAACAAACACAGAGTAGACCAAATAATGGCAGAGCTTTCAGGACCCTGCGAACGTAAAGAAACTTGGAGAGCTCGTACTGTCTGCCTCTTTGATTGGCTTGGCAGGAACTTGAGGTTCAAATCTGTTAGTGTAAAGTGTAAAGCAAATATTCAAAGGGCAGCAGAGATTAACTGGTATCAGATCAAATGTGGCTGCTGCTTCCAGTCCTGCCAAAACATTCTGTCAGTTTATACTGAGACTTTTCCCTGTTTGGAAGAACCTCGGACTCTTTCCAGTCCTAATCTGTCAAAACAACCCGGCTTCATGCAAAGCAACCCAATGGCCACCTTCTGTTCCAAGGCATTAGTCAAAGATCAACAGAAACTACTCCTCTGCCTTGAGAACTTTCTGGGAGTGAGGGAAAAGGTCTTTCTCCTCATACATCAGCAACATTTTGCTCTGATCTGCTGCAGAAGTGACCAGATTATCTTCTTGGGCCTTAGCTAAATAGAAGAGGGAAGCTGCCAGGGAGGTGTTATAGGTAGCCCTGGACTTACAACAGTTCATTTAGGGACCATTCAAAGTTACAACAACGCTGAAAAAAGTGACTTATGACCATTTTTCACACTTACGACTATTGCAGCACTCTCGTGGCCATGTGATCAGAATTCAAATACTTGGCAACTGACTCATATTTATGACAGTTGCAGTGTCCCAGGGTCACGTGATCCCCTTTTGTGACCTGACAAGCAAAGTCCCTGGGGAAACCAGATTCACTTAATAACCGTGTTGGTAACTTTAACACCTGCAGTGATTCCACTTAACAATAAAGCGACCAGATGTCCCGCTTACCGAAGCGGGACATCATTGACCGGGGGAGGGGGGAGCACGCATGCACAGAAGGGCAGGGGCAAGCATGCACGTGCATGCACAGAAGGGCGGGGGAGCGCACAGAAGCGTGGCGGAAGCGTGCGCATGCGCAGAAGGGTGGGGGAGTTTAAGGGAAAAAATATTATTTTTTTATTCCCTAAACGCCCCCAAAAGTCAAAAAGTCCAGATTTTCAATAATAATTAAAAAATATTATTTTTTTATTATTATTATGGAAAATCGGGACTTTTTGACCACGTCCCGGGACGTGGGACAAATTCCCGAAAAGTGGGACTGTCCCGCAAAAAGCGAGACGTCTGGTCACCTTACTCTTCTTGAAGAAGCTCCCACAACTTCTGAAGGCAACTTTTGTTCCGTGGGTTGATTGTTCTCACTCTCAGAAAATTTATCCTTATTTCCTGGTTGAATCTCTCCTTGTTCAGTTTCATCCATTATTCCTTGTCTGACCTTCAGGTGCCTTGGAAAATAGTTGACTCCCTCCTCTCTGTGGCAGCCCCTCAAATATTGGAAGACTGCTATCCTGTCTCCCCTGGTCCTTTTCTTCCCTAGACTAGACATACCCAGTTCCTGCAACCATTCATTGTATGTTTTAGCCTCCAGTCCCCTAATCATCTTGGTTGCTCTTCTCTGCACTCTTTCTAGAGTCTCAATATCTTTTTTTATAGTGGGGTGACCAAAACTGGATGTTGTATTCTAAGTGTGGTCTTACTAAAGCTTTATAAAGTGGTATTAGTACCTCTTTTGATCTTGACTGTATCCCTCTGTTAATGCAGCTTAGTATTGCATTGATTTTTTTGGCTGCCAATGCACATCTTCCGTGTTATAGTGGGAAAAAGATGCTTGATTTTACTATTGGTAGCTGGGGGTAAGAGTAGTGTACTCATAACAGAGTCTTATTGGTTCCAACCAATATTGGACTTTTTCATGCCTTCAATTTCCATAATCAAAAAAGTACAGCGTATATCTCTGTCCACTTTTGGTACATGCAAACTTTTGTAGGTTTTGGGTGCATTTGGGGTTTTGAAAGCACCAATTCACAATTTCCTGCTGTAGTAGTTCCATCAATAGAAGGAAAAATATTTGTAGCTCAGGGTTGAACTGTGGGCTCCATGGGGCACTCTGAGCTTGGTTGTTTCCTTGCAGACATTTCATTACCCAACTAGGTACCATCATCAGTTCTAGAAGGGAATGGTGTTTGCAGAGCAGAGGAGGAGGAGGAGGAGCAAGAAGAAGATGTGAGGTCATTAGTGCTCTTTGAGCTTGATGGTTTTCTTGCCAACGTTTCATTACCCAACTAGTAATATCATCAGTGCTAGTCAGTGTTGCTTGCTCCCTGTTTATATACAGTAGGTCTGAGCTTGGTTGTTTTCCTGGAGACATTTCATTACCCAACTAGGTAATGACACCAATGCTAGAAGGTAGTGGAGTTTGCAGAGTGGGGGACCTTGATGCTGTCTGAGCTTGGTTGTTTTTTGCAGATGTTTCATCATCAGTAGTAGTTACATCATAGCAGTTACGGTTGGTTGCAAAGCAATCACCAGCATGGTTGCTCCTTGACAGCCAAACAGATTCCCTAGAGCAGGGGTCAGCAACCTGCGGTTCTGGAGCTGCATGTGTCTCTTTCATCCCTCTGCTGCGGCTCCATGTTGCTGGTCAGCTCCACAATTGATAGGGCTTTTGGTTAGGATAGATAAGAGGAAAAAGGATGCCATGCCAGAAGACTCTATGGTGGACTTCTGGTCAGCTCCAGAATTGAACAGGAGTCTTCCAGTTAGGATCTTTGTGGCTCTTTGAGTGTTTAAGGTTGCTGACCCCTGCCCTAGACTTATGCTCAGTCTACCTTCTCTTCATATACATGCGCTTTGATGCACCATTCTCTGCAATTCCCATGCTGGCTTTTGGTTCTTCAATTTATATTGACCCAAAATCCATCCCTTTGTTGCAGATGTCATTCACTCTACTTAACAACAAGACGAGATATATTAAATTCAAGATTGTGTGGTGGGAATTTCCTTGTCGTTATCAAAAAATCTCCAGCAGCCCCATCACATTCTTTAACCCTGTCCTGGCATAACTGTCCGATTCATTTTCTCTCTCTTCTCCCCTTCTCCTTCCTTGCCTTTTCCTCTCCTCTCACCAATTCCTTTCTTATTACCCTGCCAAGTTCAGTCATGCCAAAAATAACATGATTACTTGTCTTGGGTCTCATAACACCTGCTCTGCTTAGTCTGAACTATAACTGCTCAATTAGGCCAGGCACACAAAAGAGATTACTGGAATAATCCCACCTTAACTTAAAAGGCATTTTTGTCCTGCTCCGAGGAGCAACACCGAGAGAGCAGAGGGATGTTGCTCAGGCTGCATCAGTGCACTTATGCTCACCAGTGTGTGTCTTGTGACCCATTTTTCTCTTTATGTGGCACTTACCACCATTACCGAGAGAGAAGCATCTAATGGAAAGATGTGCCCATGTCTAGCTTTAGCCATTGATTTCTTGAAATTGGTTCCTTATTGTCATTGCTGAGCACAAGTAACCTGGAACAAGGTCAGTCCTGATGAGTTTGTGCATGGTTTGGTTTTAGCAAATGTGTATCCGATGGGGACATTTATTTCCTTGCCTGGGAATCCAAGCGCTGAAATCTTAACCTTGAGACTCTGAAAACTTTGGGCTGCTTCTGGCAAAGGTGAATGTCTGCGTGGTGTGGGATAGCACCACTTATTTTGACAAGGTTCCTACTTTAACCCAAACCAACCTTTAAACATGCACTGATGTATTCAACGTTAGAGCATTTGGGTGGCTCTCTGTCTAAAAAACTATCCAAAATATCTGCTCCTCACAAATAATTTCTAGGAGAAAAGAGGAAGAAGAAGAAGAAGAAGAAGAAGAAGGAGAAGGAGAAGGAGAAGAAGAAGAAGAAGAAGAAGAAGAAGAAGAAGAAGAAGAAGAAGAAGAAGAAGAAGAAGAAGAAGAAGAAGAAGAAAAAACTTGGTTGACTAAACCTATTGACCTTATCAAATATATAAAACTGAAACAAAAAGTCAAATAGATGCAAAGAAAACAAAACTTAATGATAAATAATCACCCTTACAGCCAACGCCAATCTGATCTAGGCATTCTCCAGAACTAGAACTGAATACTAGAATTAGACTGGCTTGTTTCTCTGTGCCATATATGTGGAAATATGCATAATTTTGTAGTTATTTATTTATTTTGTCATGCTTATGTAGTGTATATTGGAGGTGGTGACCCTTTGAGAGCGGCATGTAATGAAATTTCATTTTAATGTATGCTGATTAGTGCACATTCAAAGTGACAATCAAGTTATTCTGAGTCTCTTTGAGATGGCCTTTGAAATGAAGAGCGCAGTCTTACCATTGATGTGTAAGTCCAATCAGTTAAGACTGTTTCTCTTGGATGTTCCAATAATTTTTAGTTTAGTTTAGGGGTCTAAGAACACAGCCATCTCCGAAGAGTACAATTTGCGGTGAACAAGAATGTGGCCAATGTCTTCAATGACCGGTGCTCCACAAAGTCTTTCTTCAAATGGGATTCCATCAAAGAAAGAGGAAGATGAAGAAATGGGATCCTCTTCCAAGAGTGAGTTGCTTTACACCCCCGATACTCCTTTTTGAGAAGCAAACCAGATTGCCACACTAGTCTCTCTGTTTGGGGGAGTTAATGCACGGAGAGTATAGAGGACTGTTTGATCCCTAGAAATAAGGAGATTTTTTTTCAGACAGTGAGAACCATCAACCAAGGGAACAGAAGTTGCCCTCAGAAGTTGTGGGAGCTTCACCACGGGAGGCTTTCAAGAAGAGATTGGACTGTCATCTGTCAGGAATGGTGTAGAGTTTCCTGCTTGGGCTAGATGACCTACAAGATCCCTTCCAACTTTATTATTCTATTAAATGATCATCATCATCATCATCATCATCATCATCATCATCATCATCATCACCATCACCATCATCATCTTGATTCAGTTCTGTTTAGTATTCTAAATCCAATCCAATCCAATCCAATTCAATCTAATCTAATGTAACCTAACCTAACCTAACCTAACCTAACCTAACCTAACCTAACCTAACCTAACCTAACCTAACCTAACCTAACC
>JAOYMU010000292.1:8668198-8685698 GCA_025802295.1 Psammodynastes pulverulentus | reverse complement strand
ATTCCTTTTCATTTTAATTGTGATTTCATTATTTCTCTCTATATGTTCAGACCACCTTAGTGTACTTCTTGCCTCTTGGTTACTCACTTTTATATTCAGTCCAATTAATTTTTGACTTTTATATTTGTTTGACCATATCTACTTCTTAAGTAAACTATTCCTCTTGCCATCAAGTTTTTAAAATGTTTCTCTTAAAGAGTTCCAATAGTCACTCTCTTGCTCTCTTGGCTGTATTCCTTGCAACTTTACATATTTATTTATGAAAATTTATATGACCGCCCAACTCACTCTCAGGACAAAAACCAATATAAAAACAATAAAAAAGCAATAATCCCCGCTTCCTTAATGCATGCCCATTAAACAGTATTTTCTTCTCATATTTTGTAATAATCTCATATGCCTTTTTCTCATGTATGATCTTTTCTGCTTTATCGTTTCACCCAACAACTTTTCTTTCATATTTCCTCTTTACCTCATGCTTGTGTCCTGACCGGTACCAGTTCTTAGATAAGAAAAGCACTTTTCTCAGACTCCTGTTCTTCTCTAATGGTTTACTACTATAATTACTAAATTGTTATGAAGAGTTGCAGGCTTAGCGTCCAGCCCTATGATGTTTGAATTCAAGTAACATTTACAAATAATGCTAAGATTCCAGCGTCGAGGAAATTTACGGCCATTGTATTACTGATGGACAGGATTCACATTTAAAGCCAGTTTCTTCAATCTGGAGGACTATTGACCTTGAAAGGAGCATTCAGGCAAAGGTTTTAGCTCTTCATTGTTGTTTCTTTCATGTATAATCTGGGATCTCTGCCTAGTTTTCTATTTCAGCTTTGAGTTCACACCTTCCTATTGTTCAAACAAGAACCCTTCATGGGTTTGCAATGACGTCATGGATCTTTCTTTTGTATGTGTGCATGTGTCTACATCAAACAGTGTAATTATAGCATATCTTGTTTGTTTTTCTAGTACACCATGTTTACTGCAATACACAAGCATTACTCTGTAGAACAGTGGAAGCTGTTTGCAAGCGATCACCCAGACTGCATAGAGGTACTTTTTTTCACAAAGTTAAATATTAGACTGCACTTCCTGAAATTTTAGAAAATTATATGCCATGTACCGTTTGCAAGAGAATGACTTATAAAATCATACACTTCCAAAAGATTCTAGGCCAGGGGTCAGCAACCT
Organism: Psammodynastes pulverulentus; assembly: GCA_025802295.1. Taxonomy (NCBI): domain Eukaryota; kingdom Metazoa; phylum Chordata; class Lepidosauria; order Squamata; family Psammodynastidae; genus Psammodynastes; species Psammodynastes pulverulentus. The sequence continues at coordinate 8,684,507 of JAOYMU010000292.1, read as the reverse complement.
TAAAACACTCAAAGAGCCACAAATGTCCTAACTGGAAGCCCCCCGTTCAATTCTGGAGCCGACCGGAAGTCCGGTTCCGCCCACCATAGAGTCTCCTCCTAGCGCGGCATCCTTTTTCCTCTACCTGTCCTAACTGAAAGCCCTATCAATTGTGGAGCCGACTGGCTAAAGGGAGCCGCAGAAGAGGGATGAAAGAGCCACATGCGGCTCCAGAGCTGCAGGTTGCTGACCCCTGTTCTAGGCCTATAGGATGCATGGTATTTTATTAGGGGACCCAGTGTTATGGGTACAGTGGTACTTGCAGAAATTGGAGTGCATGTGTGGATGTAGGGAGGCTGCCCAATAACAAAATAATGGTTGTGATGCTTACAAATCACAAAACATTCATTTACTAGAACACCAACAGATGAGACTATCCTCACCATCATATCTTAACACAACTGGATATCTAGCACAACATCATATCTAGCACAACAGCTCATGTACCTCCAAACAAGGTGGTGAACTAGAACTGTTGGCCATGTTTATTTTCTACAAATACATTTAGAATTGAAACGCAGCCTTGAGGCATTCTTAAAAAGCTAAAGGATAGACGTTTAATAGGATGCCAACTTCTTGCTGGTAATTACTTTTATTTAAAATAATATGTAAAGATAAATTAAATGGGACTGTCAAAGAGCTTGAAGGGCAGTAGAGGTTGTGTTTATAGGTACCTTGGTACTCAGGCATCGTGTTGGTTTTATTATGGTATTTTTATTTCACCCCATTCTGGCTAATGCATCCAGAAAGATCAACGGTATAATATATAATATAATAAAAATTAATATTTTAGAACACTGGAAAGATGTGTGCATATCTAAGGGAACATTTGTAAATTTATGATTATATTGTAAATTCACTCTGAAAAAGACTATTTAGGGTCTTATCTTAGCCCGAACAGGATGGAACAGCAAGACATTAATGGAATGTAAAAACTGAGTTTAAATTATTAAAGATATCAATAAATGATTCGTTGGCAACGTTAGATAACAAGAGTGTACATTAAAGTAAAGTAGTCTGACAAAAAGGTATAAGAAAATGGTTTATTGATCCATGGTAGTCTGTGAAAACAGCTGCAAACACAGTATTTTATTCAGGCAAAAACATTGAGATCAAGTAGAAAGCAAAACATTGGGCAGTATATAAAACAACGTTGGGAAAGAAAGCCCAACCCATTTTTTTTTTAGTTTTGTAAATTTAATTAAACTTTGATTCAGTTAAATTCAATGCAGTGTGAATGCTTTTGACCTCATTTCTATGAAAAAACTTTTAATTGTTCTCATCTTCGTTTTGCAGCACGTAGCGGTGAGCTCAGGCAGTGGGCTGACTGATTTCGAGAAGCTGATAAATATCATTGAAGCCATCCCTCTGATCAAGTACATCTGCCTGGATGTGGCCAATGGTTACTCAGAACACTTTGTGGAATTTGTGAAAGCTGTTCATATCCGGTTCCCAACGCACACCCTCATGGTAGGAGTTGGAGAAGTTGGGAGATGGATAGGCTTGTAATTTGGCAAAAGAGTTTCTTGATTCCAGCAAATATGCCCCATGTCCTGCATCTTAGCAAGAAGGGACCATAAATAATAAGCCGTGAATTTAGTATGTGAAAAAAATCCAGGTTTAATCTATATAGAGTCCTATATGAAAACTTGCAGCCAGTCAATGGAGGCAACATTGAACAGAATTGATGAATGGTTTGATTTTGTATTTCCCTTCTAGGGGATGGAGTGCTCTTTACTGCTGTCTTTGCATATTGTGAGATGATTCAGACCGCTTCGTTCCACTCAAATATACTTTAGAAAATGTTACACGAGAGAGGTTCCCACACTTTCACAAGATGTTGATAAAATCTTGCAAGATTTGTAGGATTACAAGAAACCAACATTTTTATTTTGGGATGGAATAGGGGTGGGCACTGCATAACCACCTTCTCTTCTATGGAATTAGCTTCCCACTCTCACCTTATTTTACTGAAAAGCAGATAATTAACTATATAAGAGTTTTAATAACAGTCACATCTTTGGTTTTTTGGATTTATTTAAAATGCATAAGGCTGTCCAATTAAAAAACAATCTTAAGTGGGTTATAGGAAAAGAATAGCTAAATATTATTATATAAATATTATATTTGTGGTCTTGTCTCTTTTTATTTAAAAGGTTAGAAAAATATGGGATAGGTTTGGATAGAGATCTAAGCACAAATATTAGCATGTTTGTTAAACAGGATCGTGTTAAATTGTAATGGCAATTATGTCATCAGTAAGTTTTAGAATGCACTAGGGATTTGAACATGGGATCTTAAACTTGACTCTGTATCATACAGGACTTAATTTTGAAACAAATAATCTTGTTTCATGCATTGTAAACTTATTAAAAATATTCAGAAGTAGTAAGAGCCCAGAGGTACGATCGGTGCTTTCCCAAATACCAGTCAGTAATGACATTATTATTAGGTACAGCATCCTAAGCCTCTGGGAGGAAGGTTGAGTTAAAAAAATAACATAACAAAAAAAATAATTCATGCATAAATAGAGGCAAAATTATGTAAAGTGTTAGACAATTACTTTTTATTAAATGCTAATAAAATGCAATATTGCCTGTTTTGGAATTGGAACCGTTTTCTGAAGAAGTAGTAGTTTATCAAGAGCAAATCAATTTTTGAGGCAAAGTGCTTTGCTTTTATGTGTGCTTTGACCATTGTCATCAGTGAGAAGTTGTTTTTCTGGAAAAGGGGAGTTTCATAGCATTGAATAATTCAGTCAGAAAGGGCAAGTTTTTGCCTTGATGTTTCTGTTTGGATATTAATCTTTCTGGCCTACCGTATTAAGCAAGCTCTCTCCATTCTATTAAGTAAAAGTGTTGATTGTACAAAATGGATGATAAGAAATGTTTGTATTTGCTTCGTACAGAGTTATGGCTGTGATGATGTTCCTTTTTCTTTCAACATTTAAAAAAAATGCAGATTAGAATAGGGGTGGGGAGGGCGGATACTAAGCTTACCAGAATGATCTGGGATAGACATTATAAGGTCCAGTTAATGCCAGGGCAAAGAAACTGTTTATTTTAATAGAAATATTTGTTTTTACAGGATAGAAAGTAGATGTGTCATACACCAGCTGATCAAATGAAAATTTAGGGTGTAAATCAGCCAGGATTATACTGATTACTGAACAGGGCATTGAATAATCACACTCCCATTTTAAAAGAAATTGTGGTTTTGAAAATAAGGCAATTTTCTGTATACAAGTGAGAATGAACACTGTATATGTAATCTGCCCAGAGTGGAAGGCAGGTTAAAGGAGGAGAGGTAAATATATTTGCTTACTACGGCAGTCCTTGTAGATTTATTCATTATTTGCAATGATTTTGGCTCTATTTCAGGCAGGCAACGTAGTAACAGGAGAGATGGTGGAAGAACTTCTTCTGTCTGGTGCAGACATTATTAAAGTAGGAATTGGACCAGGTAAGCTGGGTAGAAGGGTATATGCTTGAATCTCCTGCTTGATATTTATGTCAGGAGTATTTTCTTTGCATCCTTAGTACATACATACACTAACAAATAGATAGCAAAGGAACAAAAAAACAGTGTCTGCATTGGTGTATGAATAAACAAGTTGGAGGATTGATTTGCAAGTATAAAAAGAGGTAGAGCGAAAAGCGTTGCTGTAAACACTTCAGTTTAATTCTATTTCCTTTTCATATCTTATGTCTTTAATTTCTTTGGCTTACAATTTCCAAATAAGCAACTTCAACTGCGGTCACATAGTCTGGGAAAATATACATCCCGATAATGAGGTGGAGGGGGGGGAAAAACCCTAAATACCATAAGCATTTGTGTCCTAGAATAGATAGGCATGGAACTGACTCAAAAGGAAGTGATATCCAGAGTTTTATTGAAGACACATTATTGAAAGTGATTACAAAGCCCTTAACGCAGAAGTTCGTGGATCATTGCCAAACGACAAATTTGATTTGAAAAGAGAAAACTCTTCCAAAATTAGGGGATTGCTAAAAAAGAAGCTGTGAAAGGCAAAGCCAGATTCAAACCTCTCCAGAGACAAGCAAAGATGCATTCAAAATCACAACAGTAAAAGCTCAGGTAGCAATAGCAATAACACTTAGATTTAGATACCTCTTCACAGTGCTTTACAGCCGTCTCTAAGCGGTTTACAGAGTCAGCCTATTGCCCCCAACAATCTGAGCCCTCATTTTACCGAACTTGGAAGGATGAAAGGCTGAGTCAACCTTGAGCCTGGTGAGATTCGAACTGCCAAATTGCAGTCAGCTGGAAGTCAACAGAAGTAGCCTGCGTTCTAACCACTGTGCCACCATGGCTCAGCACATTGAGTGAAAGGCGATCAAAACGTGCCCTGAAAATTTGGCTGTTTTGCCATCCAAATTTAATGTGAAATTTGGGTTTATGGGGGCGGGGACACATACCCTGAGAGAAGGAATTTTCTACTTATGTGGGGAAGTGAACCAATGATTGATGTCAGTGTTGATGTGGATTTCTAGCTGAATGGAGGTTTGGATCTGGTGCCTCCAAGGTTCTCTGGTCCCGTTTCATGTAAATAAACGAGTCAAGAAGACAAAAGGGATGTTTCCTGGGTCTGTTGCTCTTATCTTTCAGCCTTCTATCAAACGTTATTTTGGCTTTTGTGGATGCCGTGTCTTATCTTCTAGTAAACAGCTCTCATTCTGTCCCGTCCCTATGATGACATTATTACGTGTCTGTATATGTGAAAAGGCTTCATCTATCTGAAGGGATCGGGGACTGCTTTTCATCTAAATCACAAGATGGTGTGATGTCATATTTTGTTTGTTCTTCATGCCTAGGTTCTGTGTGCACTACTCGGATAAAAACTGGGGTTGGCTATCCTCAACTCAGCGCAGTAATTGAATGTGCAGATTCCGCTCACGGACTGCAAGGACATATCATTTCCGTAAGCAGGAACTGTGTTAAAGTCTGTAAATGAGAACAATGAATCCAGAAGCAAAGTCCCAATAACTAGTAATTGAGGGAGATTTTTCGTGGATTTTTTTTTTAAATCTATTTGTTATTTTATTTAGTAACAAGCGTTTGCTTCCCGGGTCAAAGATATGATTCTGCTCGTAAAGATTTTGGAAGTTTTCAAATATTTGTTTCTTCTTATATTGTGCTTAGAAAAACTAGAGGTAGTCATTGACTTACCACCAGGGCTTTTTTTCGGCCGGAACTCGGCGGTACTGCGTTCCGGCACCTTTTTAGAGTCCGCGTCACGTGACGCGTCTCAACCAATCGCGCGCTATTACTTCCGGGTTTAACGCGACGGGGGGGGGCGCGTTCCGGCACCTTTTGGTGCCGAAAAAAAGCCCTGCTTACCACCATTCATTTAGTGACACTTTGAGGCTACAATGGCACTGAAAAAAGTGGCTTTCACATGTACGACCGTTGCAGCATCGCCATGGTTCACCGGATCAAAATTTGAGTGCTTGGAAACTGGCATGTATTTTTGACAGTTGCTGTGTCCTGGGATCATATGATCATCATTTGTAAGCTTCCCAGCTGGCCTCTGATAGGCAAAGTCATTGGGGGAAGCCAGGTTCACTTAACAACTGCATGGTTCGCTTAACTGTGGCAAAAAAAGGTTGTAAAATGGGATGCAGCTCACTTAGCAACTGTCTTGCTTAGCAACGGAAATGTTGGACTCAAATTGTAATCATAAGTTGAGGGCTACCTGTACACTAACTATAATTGATTCCGGCATAGAGAGAAGCAGTAGCTCATCCTTGGTTTGCACCAGTTGCACCAACAAAGTGGTTTACAGAACACTCCCATGAAGAGTGCGTTATCGTTGGCACTGTTCAGTGCATAAATTTAGTAACAAAATATTCACACTTGGTGCGAAGCGGGTTGAAGGAAAGGAGGGTAGATAGGCACTCCCATCTCACCTTTTTGTGAATGTGTTCAGTGTACTTTAGGATGTTTTATATTGGTTTTGTCATCTTTTCCAAGATCATTTTGAAAAAGCTACATATTTAATATCTTTCTGCCCATTCTGAAATGCCATGCTTAATTTGTACAGAGAAATTAAAATACAGACTTATAGAATACAGCAAAATAAATTAAAAAAAAACCCAGCTCAGGGATATTCTGGAAGTGCCCTTGAAAAGCAAGTACATTTCCCCAAATACTAGGACATATCAAACTCTCCTTCAGTGCCTGCCATCCTCCTTTGTTTCAGTGAGATTAAATGGGTGAATTCTGGGGGAGGGGGAACCCCCATATCCACAATAGTAATGCAGATGAATGCTTATGTGGACAAATATATCTCATTAATGATTGGAGTAAAATTATGCTTAAATCCCATTTCCAGTACTCTTTAAAAAATCTGCATTCTACTCTGCCAAATCCTTTGAAGAGAGACCAAATAATAAATGGAATTCTAATCTGCATTTTTTTTTTTGAAGTGTTGCTTTCAAGTGAGTGTTGATTCCTGGTGACTGCCTGGGCAAGCCCTTGAAATGTTCTTGGCAAGGATTTTTTCGGAAGTAGCTTGCCCTGGTCTCCTTCCTAGAGCTGAGAGCACATGACTGGCCCAAGGTCACCTCGCTGGCTTTCTAGCCTGAGGCCTTAACCACTATGCTCTCATAATGTGCTTAGAGTATTGAAATTAAACCTTTTATGAGAAACCTTCTTGTTCTTTTTTTTCTATAAATGCTTAGGCTGAATCCTTCTTCCAACCCCAAGCTTAAATGATCAGTGTGTAGCAGTAATAAATGGAGTTGAATGTCCTGATGTCTTCTCTTTTCTCCATCCTTTCTTCAGGATGGAGGATGCAGCTGTCCAGGAGATGTGGCCAAAGCTTTTGGTGAGGACTATCTGTTACTGAAATATAGGAAATGCAACTTACAGCCATTCGCTTAGTGACAAGTTTGATGGCACTAAAAAAAGTAATTTATGACTGGTTTTTCACACAACTGCTGCAACATCCCCATAGCCATGAGATCAAAATTCAGATGCTTGGCAACTGGTTCATATTTATGACGGTTGCAGAGTCCCTGTATATATAACGCTTGAATTGATAAAGAGATTGCAATTATTAATGCGACCTTGTATTGTAAACACACTAAATGCTATTTTGTTTTGGCTTAATCCCTCCTCTGTTTTTCTTTCATGCCCCTCACAGGAGCTGGTGCTGATTTTGTGATGCTGGGGGGCATGTTTGCAGGACATGATCAATGTGCTGGAGATATTATAGAAAAAAATGGTAAAAAAGTGAAGCTTTTCTATGGGATGAGCTCTGACACCGCTATGAAGAAGCACGCAGGTGGTGTTGCCGATTACAGGTACCGCTCCCTTTCCAGCATAATATGCAAGGCCACTTCTTGAAACTCTGGTTTTCTTCATATGGAATTGGCAGCAAACGGAAATGCAGTGTGCTCCACGTGGGACTGCCTTTCAAAGCCACTCGGAAGCGGTAGCTGGTCCAGAATGCAGCGGTGTGGATAGTAATGCATGTTGTGGATACCCAAGTTTCAGATGCTGTTTATCATCTATCGGGTCCTGCATGGCACAGGACCAGGTTACTTGCAGGACCACCATTGTCCTGTTGTCTTCTCCTGTCCCTGAGGTGACTCAGAGTGGGCATGGTCCAACTCCCTTCTTTGAAGCAAGATGACTTCAGGAAATAGGCCTTTTCTTGGTTGAGCCTGTCTTTGGAAATAACCTTCCCCTGAAATTTGAGTGGCCCTGACTCCATACAGCTCTAAAGACCTGGCTTTTCTCCCATGCCCTGGGCCAGGATGTTAGATGAGCTTGTTCTATGACAAGAGCATGTATTAATTATTTCCAGGCTTATATCTGGGATTAGAGTTGACTTTGTTGTTTAACTATGTTTTTGCATAATATTTATTTTTTTCTTTGATTCCGAAAGGGGTGGCTTTATTAATCAAATCAAATAATAGACAATTGTTGGAGGAAGTTAAGGTGATGGCCAAAATATGATTGAAACCCCACCCCTTGTGGCATAATGGGGTGGAACTTCAACCATATGGTTGACTTGATTTATTGCTACTACTCCCACCATCACCTAGACAGTCTCAGATGCCAAATGCTTGGCTAATTGCAGAAGTGCAGTCACACTAACAATCAGTTGGAAGTTTACACCTCCTGACATCTGAAAATTAGGTTCTGACAACATGGAGTATGGACGGTAGTCACAATCCAAAACAAAATTGGGGTGATTTCATTGGGTTTAGTTGTTCTAGAGTGGGCAGCTCCATAGATAATAGTGGGGCAGGAGCATTTAAAGTCAAGACTACTCAAAATTAGGATACTGTGGGACTTTCTCCTGCCCGTTATTTGAGATACGTATGAAACCATTGGGAGGCATCTGTTGATTTGGGGCAAATTAACATTAATGTTTGGGAAATAAATATATTTCTTTACTAAATTAATATGTAAATAATTCTTATAATTGAACAATGAAACAGCATCTTTGAAGGGTTAAAAGAGGCTTACAAGTATATTGTAAGGATTTTCATAAGAAGCAAATGGATGCTAATTCTCTTTGTTTAATAGTATCCTCATACAAACACACAATCTAGATTAATAGTAAGTACAGTGAAGAATGTCTATGGTTACCTACCAGCTGGTTTTATTTCAGATTGCACTACAAGCAAATATATCTGTGTTTGGATAAAATAGTCAGTATTTGGAAATAGCAATAGCATTTAGCATTATACATCAATCCACAGTGTTTTACAGCACTCTCCTGGCAATTTACAACGCCAGCATATTTTACCCAACAACCTGAGTCCTCATTTTATCGGCCTTGAAAGGATGGAAGGCTACATCAACCTTGAGCCCCGTCAAGATCGAACTCCAGGCTGTGGGCAGAGTTTGCCTGCAATAGTGCAATTTAACCGCTGTGCCACCGGGGCTCCGTATTTTAATAATACGCTTTGATAATTTTAATTCCAGAGAAGGCAGCCCAGCAATGCAAATGAAATTCTTTTCCTTTTCAGAGCTTCGGAGGGCAAAACAGTGGAAGTCCCTTACAAAGGAGATGTAGAAAATACCGTCCGCGACATCCTGGGCGGTCTCCGTTCTGCTTGCACGTACGTGGGAGCTGCCAAACTCAAAGAGCTTAGTCGAAGGACAACCTTTATCCGGGTAACTCAGCAGCACAACCCAACTTTTTCTTAGCCAAAGAAGAAAACCCCGGCCTTTGGAGATGTGGAATTTGCTACATTCTGTTTCTCCTCCATTTTGCTGCTTCTTTTTTCTTTTAACTTTTTTTTGGTTTGTTTGCAGAACGGGGAGGTGATTATATTTCAAACTGGGACAGAAGCAGGTTGCTTAATACCATTGTTTGCTTGTAATGGTTGGGGCCGGGCCTAATGAGAACAAGCCATGAACTGCTTCTGGGTCCACGATTAGGGATTTGTTCAGAATTGTTCATCCTTGTCTATTTAAGTTAAGAAATCTAGATTGATCTTTCGGAACAGCCCATCAGAGGGACTTAGATGTCCATTCGTAAAGTATTTGTCTGCTGGATCTGCCATTACCAAAAAAAGCAAAGCCATTCACAGGGTTTTATATTTCAAGTTTCAACTGCTCTTGCAACGTGTGATGAAAGTCAGAAGAATGGGAGAGCAACTCCGAAGCCCAGAAAATCCTCACCGCATGGATACTGCTCCAGCATGCCACCTTGGAATAGCACTTACAGAATTTAAAAAAAAAAAAAGTCCTGTTTTATTTTCACAGAGGCATCAAGTGCTCAATTTTTAACGTGTGCTGATTATTATAAAAGTTCTTAAAATGGTTGATTAAATAGTTACACTCCCTTTATTGTAATGCTTTGTTAGGGGGGGGGGGGATATATTTCAACATTGCTAATGGAGATGCTCTTTGTTCCTTCAGCTCATTTTAAAGATGAAAGAGGTAAGCCCTGATGATGGTTAACTATTCTCCAATGCCTTTGGGCAAAGACAAGAGAAGGCACTGCCGTTCCACATCTGAGCCAACGTGCAGAGCCAATTTTTTTTTTTACACCATTTATTTAAAAAAAACACTGTTTTCAAAAACTACAAAACAAGACATAAAGATTTCTCTGTAAATTGAACAATCTGAAATATTGATTGGTTAGCTCCAGTCAAACTCCATTTATAAGCATTGGGCAGGAAAATCAGGTTTTTCTCTTATCAGACCCTCACACGCAGCTCTTATTTTCTTGTGTACATGGTATATAGCACTGCATTCATTTCTATTAAAGAAGATACAACGTCTTCTGTTACGAAATCGTTGAAGCAGGGTCAGGACTAGTCTCCTTTATTGTCATTAACAGGGTGAATGGGTGGGGTTTAATTTCTGTGCGTCACTGCTAACGTTCCTTAGCGATATCAATTTTAATCAAGTAGAATACGTGGGCATAGCAGGAAGGCCAGGGATATATGGCAAGGGAACAATTGAATAGAGTAAGGAACTATCCCCCTCTCATTCATTGATCATTTTATGTAGACAGATGATCTAGCTAAGAAGTAGGCATATTATCACAGAAGAGCAGAGTGATTTGGAATTATCACTGATACTTTCATAATCGAATCAGAATGGCAAGGGTTTCCCTGCCAATAATAGTTGCCATTATTGGTTCTGAGAGCCTATTAGATTATTAGATTAGATTATTTTAATCCATTAGGCTAATTTGTCATAATCAGGACTACCCATTACAGTCCTCTCCTCATCATGAATGTTCTAGATCTGCTCCAGAGCCTTCTGGAACAGATTTGGGAAAAACTACATGACAGTTTGAATTTCTCCCACTCATGAAATGATATCGTTGATATTAGAGATACGTCTTCAAATGAGAACTTTACTTGAGGCAGCAGAGCTACGATCTACTTTTTTTCACTGGACCTTTAAGTAATCAAATACTTTGTTTGGATTAAACTTGGGTTTGTTTGCAGTCATCCCCTTGTATACATGGATTACATGCTGGCTTAGAATTATGTGCAATTAGGACTGCTTTGAACGTGATTCAGAAGAAATATTTCAAACTCTTGTGAACAGGTATGAGTCTAAAGAGGTGGCTGCTTCAAGAATCTTTCAACAATGTTTTAAAAGAACCATCTTATTTGGCATCACATGGAAGCCTGAAAAAAAACACGCTAAGTTAATAAATAGCAGAGATGCGTTCTGGTTATACAAGATCTAGATCTCATTTTCCATATCACTAATGTAATATGTGCAACCAACCCATTATATGACTTTTTTTTTCATAATTTTATGAGGCAGTTTTTATGAGGCAGAAACTTGATGGATGATATGCAGAGGAGATTCACTATAACACTCCTGAAGCTGCATACCTGCAAAGTAGTTTTACTGCAAGTAAAATTCCTTATTTTTTAAAATTACCCCTATAGATCATGTGTGTCAAACTCGCCGCGTCACATTGCCATCACGTGACATTTTTCCCATTTGCAGTGCTGAGGTGGGCGGGGCCTGCACGCGACATATCCAGCCCACGGGCTGCCAGTTTGACACCCCTGCTATAGATTCTTACTAGATCGTTTCATTTGCAAAGTCCAAGTAAAATTTGAGTAATTGGTAATTAAAGTGCAACATCTAAGTTTGTGATACTATATTTGGAAGTTTTGAAATCTCTTTTCTGCCACCCAGTGGTTGTCTCAATTATTGCAGCCCAAATCTGGTAGCTGACAAGTTTATAGTGAAACAAACGACAAAACCAGCCAGTGAATTTAGACTAATGATACATAAAGCTGCATAACTCTTCTTTTCCTCTGGGCTGATTTATGGGGCATGTAGAAATATTTTTTAAAACCTTTGCTTTTATTTTACATAAGAATTGTGACATTTACCCGTATGTTGATTCCATCATTTATGGTGTCTTAGGTAAAGAAGCACCATACAAGAGAAATGAAAAGCACATTTAACCTCCTGAGTAGCTAACCATCTTTCAGGGATATGATTACTGAAGGCATTTTAAAACCAGTTTTCCCATTAAATGTGCCTGATTACTCCATTGTAGCAGGCAGGTAGGCCTTACCCTTAGCAAAATCAAAACCAAAAACAAACCTCAGGAATATCCATGCAAGTCGAGGACGTGGTTTGCATGTCCAGAAATAACATGCAGCTCAAATGTCCAGATGCATTTTTAAAAAATGCAACATGGAACTGTAGTGACAGAAACCGTAGCGCTCACTGGCATGTAAGAATGAAAAGCTTGAATTGGATTCAAGGCAGCTCCATGATACAAAGCAAGACTTGGAAAACCCTATTACGCTAAAATTAAAATTAATTACAGTGGCTACTTATTTCTGGGAAAAATAAAAAAACGGTGATGACTATGAATTACTAAGGGACTTAAGTCTAGGTTATTTAAGCAAACGTCTGTCACTTTACAATCCTTCCATATGAGGACGAGCTCTGGAAACCCTGTATTTGCCACAGGTGTACCAGATCCTGATTGCAAATCAAGCCTGGGATCAATGACATTGCTGACACCTTGAGCAAGGCTTTGGAAACTGGACTTTTGAGTCAGGCTGTGTAATAGGGTTGATTGTAATTGTTATAATACATTATAAGTTTGAGATCTTTCACAATTGTGGCTCTTAAATGTTCCGTAAATGACAAGAAGGAGTTCGCTGTATTGAACAATATTTGTCATAGGCCAGTTCTTAGCACCACCCGCCTGCTTTCATATAGATAGAAGGGCTATGTTGATAGTTTAAGTGGGACGTTTTTTCCTCCTTGGACCATCTGGCCTCATTTTCTGAAAGGTTAGCAACTGTTTGAAGTCACCATGGTGCTGAAAAAAGTGACTTTACAACTAGTCCCCTCACTTAGTGACCATTGCAGCATGCCCGTGGTCATGTGATTGCCATTCTAAAACCTTCCCAGTCAGCTGCTGACAAGCAAGGACAATGGGGAAGCCAGCAGGAAGTCAAGGTCATGTGATGTCTTGCTTAAAATGGTCCCGAATGATTTGCTTCACGACTGCAACTGAGACTGCTGGAATTCCTATGGTCAATTGGCACATTCCCATTTCACTTAACCGCAACAGAGTTGCTCATCCCAGTTAGGGTCATTAAATGAGGACTACTTGTACCAAGTACCTGCACTACGCACACTTCATCTCAAACCTTGGAATTCTGAGTTTGGGAATTTATTTGTAATAAATGCTCTAAAAACATGGGGTTTTTTGGTCACTTCCAAAGTTTTCTTCATTTTAAGCATAACAGATGTTCACTATATAGTTTGAAAATGCTAGAGTCAAGCAACTGCATAAAATGCTTCTAATTCAAGTATTTAATGTGGTTTGTAAAGAGGGATAAATACAAAGCTAAAACCATGAAACTTTGCTAGGTATATTTAGAGCATAATGTAAGCTGCACTGTTAAAGTTACTTGGATTATCTGGTAGTATGAGGCAAACTTGACAGTGCAATGAGTGCTTGTATATTATTTCAGAAAGTTCATAAAATATGCATGTATTATGGATTTCTGCAACCTGTGAACAAAACTTGTCATAAAGTAAATCCTCGGGAAAACATTCATGTAGAAAAAATTGCTCTTTCAAAGAGGAACTACTACCAACCTCTTACTTAAACACTACAAAGAACACTAATTTGCAATTGGCACTGTTATTTTATTAGTACGAGTATACTGAAACAATAAACTTGTACTGGTATACAGACAATTTCTTTAAAACAATTTTGTTCAAATTTTGAATCAAACATTGTTTTATTATCATAATGAAATAATTTCTACCTAGAAAACCTGCAAGCACCATCAAAGAAAGGGAACCATAAAATTCAATAAACAGACGCGAGTGTATCCTACAAATAGACACACCACGATTAGAAAATAGAATATGAATTCTTCCATTTTGTTTTTTTTAATATTTGTTTTAAAAAAAGCTAGTGCAAGTACAATATTTTACACTGGAATTACAGAGAGTATGCACGCATATGGAAAAAGTTCTTGTCACAATAAAAGCTCTTACCTATGTCGGTATGCAATTTCTCCTCTCATTCTATAAGGTGCAAAACGTTCCCTCCCTATTTCTCCTTTGTACTGGCCATGTCAGCCCAATATGACCTCAGCATAAAACTATGGTGCCCCTTTCTCCAGGCCAACATCTGGCAGGACACTGAAAGTGTATTTTGTAGTCGTTTGACTAAAAGAAATATGCACAGCATGAACTATGTATTGATTTGGGAAACATTCATTGAGAATTTGCTGGATGCTCAAACCACTGATAAAACACTACTGAAACTGCAGGTAGGCATCTGAAATTTGTCTATGTAACTTAAATTATTTAAATGCTAGGGACAGAAAGGTGTGTTCTGATGTCATGCCTTATCTTAAAAACAGTTTTTTTGTCCTGACAAAAAAGACTAGTCAAGATAAAGTACATCTTCACAGAATCATGAGGCAAAAATCCTGAGATACAATACAAACACGGGGGAAATGTTTGATCAGGAAATGCTTAGCATATTTACAAAACCCAACACGTTGAGGCATTTCAAGTACTTGAGGCCTATTCCCTGGGGTTAAATAGATGCGGAACAATTTGCAATTTGAATCTAATCAAATTATTGTTTTAAAAAAATGTAAAAATTTTAACTTCTACCGCCAATCACAGAGCCTCAATATATGTTACATTTGCATTTCTTTGGGCTGTAAATGGCTGCATTTGCTGCATTCGTTCTTCATCTCTTGGCTGGAAAAGGTTCACAGTCTAATTTTAAAATTAAACTGTAACTTCAGTTACAAAGAGATTAATTACAAGAGGAAAAGTACAGATGTTGGTAATTTTCAGAGAACTCTCCTGGTGCCCCTCTTTTTTGGCTGGTATATGTGTGTCTGCCACTGTTAAGTTTTGAATACAGATTTAAAATTAAATAGAATGCCTTTAAAGAGTGATTCTGTATAATCCGGTGTTTAGTGTTGTCAAGAATTCATAAGCTGCTGTTGCACACAAAATTGTTGTCAAGGCAGGATCTTTGTAAAATGCAAGTCCCTGTAATCTTGGACCTTTATAATGTCACACCCCTAGGCCTCAATGAAACTGACTTCCAGTAGACTTATTATAAGCAGTTCCAGCACCAGCAAGTTAAATCTATTGCAGAAGATACATCCAGTGCTGCCTATTGGTTGGCTGAAGAAAAGGGAACCAAAGCTTTGATCAAGTGAAAGTAAATGAACAAACAAAAGCAACCTTAATGAAGCCTCGGATCAATTTTCATGGAAGACTCAAGTCCTTTTCAATAACAGTGAGAATAAACTTAATTTTTGCAATCCCTATTATAGAAACATTAGTCATTCACTAAAAGTACTTCATTTGATTGTATGAGAGGCCATCCCACTGCACCTGAAGGGTTCATATTAATACAGAAGTCATCTCTTTTCTATGTATTAGATACCAGAATTAGACTCAAATTATTTCTAGAGCAGGGGTCTCCAACCTTGGCAACTTTAAGACTTGTGGACTTCAACTCCCAGAATTCCTCAGTCAGCTTTGGAGACCCCTGTTCTAGAGACTGCACGGCCCAAGGAGAGAAGGATTCAGAAAACAATCAGACATCCCCCCCCATCCCCTTCATTTTAAAGGCTTCCTTTTGTATAAATACATTTTGGACCTCTTCCTCAGAAGTACTCGTTTTCCTAGATTCCCTTCATTTTTGGTGTGCCAGTAATAAACATTTCCAGAACCAAATGAAAAATAATAACAAACTCTCTGTACAACTGCTAGAATAACTAACATTGTCTTTAACAGTTCCAGGCATAAAAAGAGAGGTGTACATGTGTATATATGGGTTTGGGGAAGAGGGGAATTACAGGAGACAATACGATCTCCCTCACTTCTTTATTCACTTTGAGAATCCCCTTGTAACAAACGCTTCTTGTCCCACTCTGAAATTCTTTGGGTTGTTTTCTTTTTTCTTTTTTAAGTACAGGAAGTGCAAAACCAAAATCACCCTTAGAAGAGGTCATGACATCCCAATCCACTTTAACTAAATCAAAGAGGGACAAACAGCCCTCAAATGCTGTTAAAGGCGACCATTCTCCCCTGCCCCAATAATGCGACTCATATAATGAAAATGCAAACCTAAGTATACTTGTCTTTGTAAAACCTGTTAATTAGGCATTCTTTCCTGCCAGAACCAATCCATGAGAGTCTTCTATATCAGAGGTCTCCAAGCTTGGCAACTTTACGACTTATGGACTTCAACTCCCAGAATTCCTCAGCCAGCGCATGGTGG
>JAOYMU010000292.1:8646506-8668098 GCA_025802295.1 Psammodynastes pulverulentus | reverse complement strand
GGGCTGTTTACTGGGGAGGGGGGGGGAGATCTGACGGAGGCGGGGGGGGGCTCCCGTCCTCCCGATTTCCCTGGGGTTCTGCTGCTTTGATAGGATTAACGGGGTATCCTTAACGTAGAAGGGAATCCTTTGACTGGGGAGGGGGGTGAGTGAGTTCCTCTCACCCTGGATTCTGCTGCACTGCTTTGATGGAAGGAAAGGATACCTGGAGGTGATCTCTGCTGGCAGGTTCTGGCATGACCAGGGCTCTGGATGTGGGCATGCAGTTCCCGACCTCCACGCAGAAAAATGCCTTTGATGGGGGCATCGGGAGCGCAAAGCAAAGCAAAATGAGGAGGTTGCTTCCTCCGTCCCCCTCCCCTCCTGCAAGGACCCTCCCTTTCCTGCAACGGACTGGGCCCCTGTTTTCTTTGGGGGGAGGGGGAAGCGCTGAAGGAAACCCCAAAGGCAGGAGAGGGGCAGGCAGGTGCCCCCCCTTTTGTGGAAGGGTTCTGGGCTTCTCCTTGGACCCAGGACGACTTCGGGTGCCAGGCGGGTGGGCTTGGATGCTCTCCCCCCCCACCTCCTCTCTTTGGGCTTCTTTCAAATGCTGCCATATGGCACTGCATTCGGAGTGCCAAGAAAACCGTCCCTCGCCCCACCCCGTGGGAAGCGCTGGGTTCAGCGGATGCCAGCCGGCTCTCGTTCTGCTCAGGCAGCTTCAAAGCAAAAGGAGAGCAGCAGCGGCTTTGCCCCTGTGCCCACCCAACTGGTGCCCAGGAAAGGAAGGGGAGGGGCAGCGCCCAGGAGGAGAGATGCCCTGGTGCCAGGCCTCAGGTATCGCAAAGCCTTTGGCAGTAATGGGAAGCTACCCTGCAGAGGCTCTTAGAGGGGAGGCTGGGACCTCGGCGGGTGAATTGGCACCTTTTTTGTGTCCCAGAAGCCACAGATCTGGCTGGCCTTTGCCAGAGACCCCTTGTTCCCGTGGCTCATGCCAGGCTGGTTTGCCCCAAACGATCTTCAGAATGAATCGGATCCTTTTAACCTTGGGTCCTGGTGATAGACAGCTCCGTCTGCTGCCAAGCCCACTTCGCCCCATCACAGGCAGAAACTCTGGGGGTGGGAGAGCCGGTGGGGGAGAGGAAAGGAGGCCACCACCGAAGGGGCGCCCGGGAAGACTTGGAGCCAATCTGCACTTCTTCACTTTCTCCAAAAGTTGTGGGTTTTTTTCCTGTACTTCTCTTGTTCCATTGTGGGAGGTGGGCAGTGGGGGCCACCCTTCGGTGTTTGTGCCCTTTGAGCAGGTGGAAGTTGCCCCCCTTGCTCAAACAGAGTCCTGCCCTGCATGAGGGTCCGCCCTGCCTTGCACAGACCCCTGGCAGCTGCTCCTGCTCCGCCTGGCAGCCTCAGATGGGCCTGGAGCGAGGCTGGGGGAGCGTCCTGCGTGGTCCAAGGCTCAAGGCCTGTGCACCGTCCAGAATGTCCCGTTGTCTTTGCATGCCACAGAAGGGGGGGATTCCACTCTTGCTCATCCTTGTTCGGATGTTCTCCGGTCATATTCCGTATTTGCTCAAGGGAGCCAGCCCGGAGGAGAGTCAGGCAGGGCACAAGGCAGGGATGAGTTTTCCTACGCTCCTTCAGCTGGTTTGCGGTTTTCAAGCGCTCCTCCGTTGCCATTAAGATTCGCCCACCAGGGTCTGATTGTTGCCTATATCTGGATTTCGGCCTTTGGCTTGGCTGCTGGGAACACTGGGTAGCTTTGGCTTGGCTGACGGCCCCCCCCCCACTCAGCCGGCAGATCCCCATCCGGCATCCCAGTTGCCCACGGTGCCCCCACCATCTGGCACCACCCCCAGTGCTGGGGATGGGGAGCGGCATCCCCCTGGCCAAAGTCGCAAGGCAGTGGTCGCAGGCTGCGTGGCGGATGGGCATTCCCTTCCGCTCACAGGTGATCGCTCCAACGGCAGATGGGTTGCCGTCTCCGCAGGCGCAGGGCTCCGTGCCGAAGCCCCAAAATAGTTGCTGCGAGAACACTCGAGGCGCCAGATCGCTTCCCTCTTCAGCTTCAAGCTGCAGCGCCCGGCTCAAAATTAGCAACTTCGGAACTGAGGGAGAATTCCTCCTCCTCCTCCTTCCTTCTCCTGAAGGCTGGCAGGCTGCAAGAACAGCCCCCAGCCTTATGGAGGGTCTGTTTTTCACTCCCCCCCCTCACCCTTTCCATGCCCTGAATGTCGTCTCCTTGAGGCAACCCCTTTGAACCCTCTGAGGCGGCTCCGTCCAGGTGTGCTTTCGGGAGAGAAGTAGAGAAGGATGGGAAGTGAGGAATTCCAGTCTGATTTGAAAGCAGGCAACCGGTGCTTGACGGAGACTAAAAGCTGCACTAACTCCAACTCTTTGGTTGAGGGTCAACCCCCCCAGTCAGGGCATTGCTTTCAGTGGGACCCCACAGCCGAAGGAGAGGATTCTTGAGGCCCCCCCGAGGTCCCAAGCAGGCCCAGGATTGGCCCCACCCACGAGCAAAGGGAAGGCTGGGTCAGTTTTCCATCTGGTGCTTCTCCAGCCTTTCTGCAAACGCTTCCCAGGACAGTCCGGCCTCTAGCTCAGCCGAGGAGCATCTTCTGGGCGCATGGGCAGCATCACACGAGGACCCTCTGGCAGCCAGGGGAGGAGAACGTTACACCCCAGTGTGTAAAACGTTGATAAAATGTTGATGCCTCAAAGGATGCTTGGTCTGGAACCTGAGTGTCCCTTTCTCATGTGTGCCTGCAGTCTTGAAGAGGGTTCAAGGGTTCTTGGGCACCAACCTCAGACAGCTAGTCCAGCTCTAGTCGAAGAGACGAAGCTTCAGTTCAAAGTGTTCCCAGAGTTGCTAAAGCAGCAAAGTCAGCCCCACTTGCTTTGGGGGCTGCCTGGACCAAGCGCTGTTTTCCAGGCCTTCGTCTTCAAGATCCTGAAAAAGCACCACTAGACGTGGTAGAGTTTCCTTCCCTCTCTGGCGACAGGAGCTGACCCAATTCTTCCTTCTCTTAGTCTACAGGAAGGGGAGGCAGCCTGTTCTTGTTCTGGGGAGGGACACCTGCAAGCAAGGGGGTGGGCCATCCACCCTGGCCGTAAGTTGCCAACCTATTTGAGCATCTCCTGATGTATTTTGAATCTTCAGGATACTGAAAATAGCCTAAATACCTGACAGCAAAGTGTGCTTTTCAGAACCTCTTTCTCAGCCTGCCCTGCCCTCTCCACACTTCCAGCCAAGCCTTATGGGTTGGGTAGCTGTTCAGGAGCCTATCCTCTTGGGTGAAGCTCTCTGTAGACAGAAGGTGGGAAGGTGAGGGGGGGATAGAACCACACAGATGTTGCTAATTCCTTTGGGGGGCAGTTCTGCCTGGATTCCCTTTTTGCAAAATATCTTGGTTTATAGTGAAGCGATATCCTTGTGACCTGCAGCTTGATAAATGCCTGATTGATGTGGCAAGGAAGATAAGAAACCTCTTTTTTCATCCAAAGGGCCAAAGGCAGCTGAGCCTGATTTGGCATGAAGGCTGCCAGTTGCTTTCCCTCTAGCTCTGTAACGTGAGGATAACGGGCGAGCCCCTCAGTGCGGCCATTGCAGGACTTTCACCCAGGAAGGGCAGACCCCTGAGCCTGCCTGTAGATCAGAGTTGCTCCTTTCCATAAGCCAAGGAAAGGCTCCTTGTTTCGGCTCTGCCCAGCCCGGCTGCTCCTGAGGATTTCGAAGGTTTCGCCCCTGGAAGCGAAACGTCTTCTGTCCGGCTGGATCTCCTCCCGGAGACCCTAAAGCCCGACCGTCCCCATCTTAGGGCGATGAAAAGGCCTCTCCCCGCCTCGGGTCTCTCCTGATAGCGTATGTTTTATTTTACTTGCAGATCGTGATGCTGGGCCGCCGATGTTTCTCCCTCGCGGCCGATTTCATGGCTGCCTGAAATGGTCCATGGTGTGTCTCTGTAAGTAAGATGAAACAAACCCTCCTCTAGAGACCCCCCTTGGCTCGCGCCCTCAGAAGAGCCGGGCAGGAGGGAGGGGGCAGACGCCAGGCAGCGGCACTCGGATGCTGGGGCTGGGAAAGGGGGTGCAGAGCCCTCCTGGGTTGGGGCCCCTCCCCATTGGCTCCGGGCAGGTCCCTAGTTAGCAGGGTAGGACCCCAAAAGTCAAAGCGACAGCTGCCTCGGTGGGATCCAATCCCCACGTTTTCCGTGCACGCATTGCACGCAAAAGGCAAAGCACATTGAAAAGAGGTGGCGCTCGGATGACTCCGTGGCAGCCCCAGCATCTGGACTTTGCTGGGATGTCTTGTCAAGGCCGCTGCTGATCCCTGAGGCAGCATAAGAAGGAGTTCAGTCCAGAGGATTGTCCTTAGGATTGGAGTTCATCCCTGGCTCTCCTCTGCAACGGGCTGTTTTAAATCTGCCTCATTCCCGCTCATGCCTGCCTGGTGAGGGTCAGGGGTTTCCTGCGGGGGAGACCCCGATGCAGCTGCACTTCAGAGTTGCTCCCTTCCCGGCCGTCACAGGGCGCAAGTGGTTGAGTCAGGATAGAAAAACCCTCTGGAAACCCTTCGCAGCGTTATTTGCGTCAGATCAGCAGATCGAGCAAATGTGAGACATTTTATGTTCCTTCCCTCCGGCGCTTGCTGGGAGATGCACAAGGGCAACACTGGGGAATTCTGGTCTGTTCTTCCTGGCCTTACATGAACCATGAAGATGTTGCCTCCAAGGAAGCTGGACCACAAGCATTTGAATGGGGTTGTTCCGTGGGACAGCTGGGAGGTTTGGGGCCCTGCCATCCCACCACAGACGTGGCCAGAGAGTCCCTAGGAAGAGGCTGTTCCCATCCCGTGGAAGGGGCGATGATTCCAGCAAGGTTGGCGCCAACAATGCCATCTCACTGGGGCAGACCTAGGAAGCCCCCAGGACTATTCTCTCTGGACACAATTCACGCGTCACTCCGGAAGTGGCTCTTCTCCCGGGCTTTGAGGACAAGCAGTAAGATCCCTCTTTGCTTCGCGTTGTTTTGCTTTCGTGTTCCGTGGTCTCCTGGCCGGTGGTTCTTTAATTGGTTTGGTAAGCTGCCCAGACTCCCCGGGGAGCGCGAGGGCCTAGACACGGAGTGAAATAAAAATAGAGCAAATGTGCATCAGGTAATGGGGGGAGGAGGAGGCAGAGGCTGCCCTTTGGGGATCCCATCTGGACCCTGGGCTCACTCGGGCCCCCCAAGCAACGCTGCCCTCGTTCTCCAGCCTCCTCCCGACGTATCTCAGGAACCAAACCCCAGAGCAGAATCCAGGATGATCCTCCTGGCTACCCAGACGCCCGCCAGGCAAGCCAGGGTCCCGGCCGTGGGCGCCCCGGCTTTTCCAAAGAATCACCCCCTGTAGCCGAGGGGAACCCCCCGTGCCGCCTCCATCCCCGAAGCCCCAGCCCCAGAGACATGTGCGCAGTTTAACTTAGTAACGCACCTGTCACTGGAATAAAAGCAGTTGTGGCCGGCGGTTATTTTCGGCACCTCTTTAGCGAGCGGCCGCTCTCGCCCTGCCGGAGAGGGAGGCAGAGCCCCAGGAAAGCAGCAAAGCTCTGGACGGCTGCAGCTTTCCACAGCGCTGCGGTGACAACGGCAACGGTTAGTGGTGCACGATGAGTCCCGGCGAAGGTGGCCTCTTCCCTGGCCTGCTTGGGAGGGATGGTTTGCGAAGAGTGGGGCATTTGAGGCCGGCCTTTCGTCTCTGACCTCTGCCAAGCAGTCAGGCCGAAGGGGATTTGGGCAAAGGGGACCTGAGGTGGCCACTCTGTGGGTCTCTCAAGGTTGTGCAAGCATGCCACACCTGCCAGGTCGGGAGTAGCAAGGGGGAGGGGGAAGACCCCACAGCTGCAAGAGCTCCACCTGGATGAAGCCAACCCTTAAAACCACCACCCTCCCCCCCCCCTCTTCAGTCCAGGGAGGCTTGCAAAGAGCCAAGGCAGGAGGGCTGGACTCGGGTTAACTTCTCTGGCCTAAGGACAAGTCCTCTTGTTGGGTCTGGAAATAGTTGGGGCCGTGGGCAGGCACCCCCCCCCCTCTGCATTCCTGCCTGGACGGGAAGTGAAGAAAAACATCGTGTGTGTCAAGGCCTGGAAGGAGCAGAGGAGAAGCCGGTCTGGAGAGGTGGTTTGAAATGCAGGCTGACTGCTCGGAGGAGACCCCTCCACGGAGCAAGAAGGCAGCCCCAGCCTGCATGGGTTCACGTGGAAGCGAAGCCCCCTCTCTGTCTTTTAGGAAGTACCTTGGGGGAAGATCCCCCAATCAAGCTGGGCTCTCACAGCCTTTCCCCAAGCGATGCTCACTCCATTCCTTAAAACCTTCTTGGTCCTTTCCAGTTAGTTCATTTCTTAATTGCTTAAGTTATGACTTATTAGTTTAAGATTCCAGGATATTAAAAATGCTCGCTTCGTCCAAGCTGGGATCAGCCCCTGCGAATGAGAGGTTGGGGGAGGCTCCAGAGGGCCTGGTCAAAGCCCCCGAGCGGTTTGGGGCAGTCGGTGTGGTTTAATGGGATAGTAAAAGGAGTTCCACCTGGAAGGGAAAATGAGGTGTCCGACTCAGGTGCTTCAGGCTCCAGCAGCAAGCGTGAGTGGTATCTGGGCCGCTCTCCTGGGAGGGAAGAAGAGGACAGGGAGGGGAAGATGAAAATGTACTTGGAAGTTCTACTTCAGAGAGTGTTGAATTTTGCCCCTGGTCCTCCAGCTCCCTCAACGGTTCCCTCTTCTTCCCTGGCAGTGATGAATGGAAGCAGTCATTCCCCCACGGCCATCAACGGAGCGCCCTCCACGCCCAACGGCTTCAGCAACGGGCCGGCCACCTCCTCCACCGCTTCTCTGTCCACCCACCAGCTCCCTCCGGCCTGTGGGGCTCGCCAGCTCAGCAAGCTGAAGCGCTTTCTCACCACCCTGCAGCAGTTCGGCAGTGACATCTCTCCGGAGATTGGGGAGCGGGTTCGCACGCTGGTGCTGGGCCTCGTGGTGAGTTCCGGGCCCCTTTGGGGAGGGGGCGACGAGTCAAAGACTCTGGAGTGTGGCAGTCCTTGGTTTATGACCACAGTTGCTTAGAGAGACAGTGGTTAAGTGAGTTCTGCCCCATTTTATGACTTTCTTACCACGCCTGTTAAGTGAATCACGGCAGCTGGGGTTGTTAAGTGAATCTGGCTCCCCCATTGACTTTGCTTGCCAGAAGGTTGCAAAAGGAGGACCTCAGGATGCTGCAAACCGTCATAAATAGGAACCAATTGCCCAGAATCCAAATTTTGACCACGTGACCATAGGGATGTTGCCATGTAAATGTGAAAAACAGACATAAGTCCCTTTTCTCAGTGCCATTGTAACAGAATGGTCACTAAACAAACAGCTGTAAGTTGAGAACTCCCTGTGTTTGCAACCGCCGTCCTTAGCCAGCTGCTCCTGTAACCACCTGGGGCTGTTGGCTCATGATTCAGGTGGAATGACTGTGGGAACCCCTGCAGGGCAGAAGCTTCACACAGGCCGGTCTAGAGAATTCACAGCCAGTTGTTTGGGAATGCCGTGTGTTTCTATCGGAAAGGCATGGAAACGTGTCAGGTGGTCGGCAAAGCCGGCCTTGAAGAAGGTAGCCTGAATAAAGGCCTTGGTCAGGAGTTCATCCCTTGACCTCTCTTGATGTTCTCCTTGCAGAATTCCACGCTGACCATTGAAGAATTCCATGCTAAGCTCCAGGAGGCCACCAACTTCCCCCTGCGCCCTTTCGTCATCCCCTTCTTGAAGGTAAGACGCCCCTCTCCCCCCGTGGGAGTCCAGGCCCCCCGAGTCCTTTCCTTTGCTATCCCAGCAGCCCCCTTGCTTACTGGAACCGAGGCTGTTGTTGAAATGGGCCCCTGCGAGCCGAGCGCTCCAGCCTCTCACCAGCCCCCCATTTCATCCATGGAAGCCATTTGGGAGCATGCAGGAAACACACGGAAAACTTTTATTTTGGAAACCCCTGCTGGGTGGTCAGCACAGCCGCCGGTAGGTGATCCTCCCTGGTGGATCTCAGTTGGTTTCCTAATAGCAGGACCAAGGAAGGAATGAGGATGAGTCAGAGGGGGGCTGTCTTCTCCCATGAAAAGTGTGGCGTTCCCAAGGACGCTCGCAAGATCGTACAGGAAATTACTCCAGGATGACGGAGGAAGGTCTGTTGCAACCCTTTTGCCTGTGGAAATCCCCCCCCAGGACAATCTCTGGGCCTGAGGAGCTGCGGCCAGTCTCTCAAAGTGACCGTTCTGGTTCAATGGACAAACGCTGTGACTGGACGAAGCTCTCCCTGGCTCTGTAGAGCGGGGGTCTCCAACCTTGGCAGCTTTACGACGGGGGAGACTTCAAGCTGGCTGGCTGAGGAATTCTGGGAGTTGAAGTCCACAAGTCGTACAGTTGCCAAGGTTGGAGACCCCCGTTCTATATACAAAAAAAAATATATGTAACTTTCACCCTTTCTCAACTTTTGTAGGTTTAGTTAATTTGTACAAACAACACACGATTTTCAACATATCCATCGCTTTTCAAATACTGAATGAATCATTCCAAACATTCGTTTCTTTTGTGCAATTTTTTTCTAAAAAAAAAAAAACATTACCTGTACTCCTCTCAACGTGAGTGCTTCAAAAAAGTTTTGTTTATAACCTTCTCATCAAATTAGGTTCACATAAAAAAATATTCCCACCAGTTATAGTGCTACAAGTAAAGATCCTATCAGTAAGGTAACACATCAGAAGCGAGGTCATCTATGTAAAAGAAAAGTGAACTCTGGAGTAGAAGTGT
The DNA here is from genome assembly GCA_025802295.1 of Psammodynastes pulverulentus. NCBI lineage: Eukaryota > Metazoa > Chordata > Lepidosauria > Squamata > Psammodynastidae > Psammodynastes > Psammodynastes pulverulentus. Next base: position 8,659,306 of record JAOYMU010000292.1, on the reverse strand, counting down.
GCAACTTGTTTGGAATTTCCCCATCAACAGAAAAACGCAATACTGCTCTCGGAATCTACAAAGGAAATCAACAGAAGTATTTTTGTGTTCTCAAAAGCAACCATCAAAATTTGGAGGACTACCCTTTTTCGAGAATCTTCAGAGTAATAAACATTTTTTTTAAAAAAGCAAAACATTAACCACATTCTGCTTAAAAACAGATAGGAAACGATGTTCCTTTGTTTTTATGCTATTACTGTGTCTGCCCCTTGGTTGGACAATACCTACGCATAATCATCTGAGGTGGGGTGGAGGGAATCACATATTGCTGTTAACAGTGTTCATTTCATAGGAGATGACACAAAGGGACACAAATGCTTCATTACAGTTAATCAAATATAAGGTACTGGGTCAAAGTATTGGGAGCAGAAAAAAAAGCCATTGGTTCACTTGTGTAATCATTAATAGAAGTGTTCACGTGGGGGCTATAATAAAGTAGGGCCTACTGTCATTTGTATACTTCTGCTTCTATAACAGCTATAAAATACGCTCCATGCACAGAAGGTCCCTTCCATATGTGGAATGCTACCTCTGAAGAAGGTCTAAGCATCGATACCACAAACCCACGCTGTTAGTACAAACAGGTGGTACTGTGGAACTTGCTTTACTATTGGTTAACACTGCTGTTGGGCCACAAGACAGCTGTTTTCTTCCCCTTCTCAACGGCTAGTGGAATAGGTGTGGCTAAGTCCATCACTAATCCCATCTATAGCGATTTTCACTGTATGATCTGAGACCAAACAAGCAGAACATCGATCCACAGTCATCTAACACCCAATGTGAATCTGTGGCATATATCCATAATAGCAGGCATATTAAAACAAGTGAACTTTGACACACAAGTGGGCCTTCAATGAACCAGGCATTCATTGAAAGGACTGGTCAATGCATAGTTCTGCTGAAACTAGTACTTTTAAGTGTAGTTAGATCTGTGATTTCAAAGGGGTAAGCATACATTTCACTTTAAAGATTTGGGATCATGCCTATTTTCTTGTAGATCTGGATCCTGAAGAAAGCAAGGATCTACAACACTATGGCCTGGATATATCTATGGCATTTATTTAAAACAATATTTAGGAGCCCATGTCAAAAATTCGAAGCACCGCAAAATATCTTTAAAACAGCAATCTTATTTCTTAATTAAAAATTATCATTGTTGTGGGTCTCCTCTCTCTCCCTGGCTTGGCAACGTAGCCAAGTAAAACAAGCCACCGTGTATAGGATGTCTTCTCTATCACCCAAAGCTACAGTTCCTGACTGGGTCTGTTGCTTATACCGCACATGACAATTAATCTTAAAGTTAGTTCATAACCATGCAGGAAATCCAAACAACTCCTTGGAATTGAACATCCCTACTCCAGAGCAGTAAAAGTGCTCCTTCTGGTCACATCAGTGTACCACACCATACACCAGCCCCATCCCTGAGTAAGAGGTTTGAAAGGTTTCTAAATGTTCCTTGATTGCGGGAAATCAAGCTGTGATGTCACTTCCTAGCTCCCAAACAATAGAAAAATATCAGAGTGTGGGGTGCAAGGGAATAGGCATGCATTTTTCCCCCAGGAAAGGAAAGGAAATGGGGTAGGGGAGAAGTCTGAGGGTTGTTTTTTTAATAATCCAGATTTATATGCAGAATATGAGGTAAGTGACATCACATTCTGAAACCCCACCATGTGGCCCAGACAAACTGAAATGATGCCTAAGTTAAACACTATAAGGAACAGTCATTTTATATATAGATATATAGATATAGATATATAGATATAGATATATTTATTTAGAAATTCCTATAAAGAGGTTCTGGTATTTTTTTTTCCTTTGCCCTGACTAATTTTATTGGTGATTGTATAGTTTCATTGTAAACTAAAGAAGGTCTAATACAAAAATAAAACAAGGGGAGGAAAAACTGGTGTCAGTTAATATTGCCATGTAGATACTGTACAGACTTTTACAACGACATTAATCTTAAAATGTCCTCTACAACTGTCACTATTTCAGTAATTAGAAGAAATTGAAAAGGGAGTGACACTGTGAACCAGAGTTTACAGGACAAGTTGCAGGAACAAGCATGGCATTAAAATCTTTCATGTGAAATTAGGTGCCTTTTAAAAACAGAAACTAAGGCACTTGGGAACACAAGGCTTAAATCTTAATCCCATTGATGAAGAGGACAAATGAACCCAATGAATCCACCAAAAACATCAATAGGACTAGAACTTGCCTTGAGTAATTTTGGAATTTGGGAAATGTAGGAGGAGAAAAAGAGTCATAGAACTAGCTCCAATTTATAACTTTGTTTCCGTAGCCAAGAAAGCCAGATAGGATGGTCTAAGGGCAAAATTATATGAACTCACAAAAGAGAGCAACAATCCAAAAACAAGCTTTCATCAGTCACAGAAAGACAAAGGGATGCCATTCTTCCCACACAAGATTGAATTTATCCACACTTCCAATCTAAGTAAAGATTAGTCGTGACAAACATAAGAGAGAATATGATGCTCCCTTGAAGACTCCACCAATCAAGGGATGCCCAGTAATTCATTACTAGGTGTTCATCTTCAGAGAATGAGACTCAGCTCATATTATCTTTTCCACCATTAACAACCTTTGAGAGAGACAGATATCTGACATTTTTTTCTCTGCTTCTCTGGGGGAGTTTTTTCTCTCCTTTAAATGTGAAGCCCAGCAGGGCACTGAATAATAGTAAGAGCTGTAAGAAGCCCCTGGTCCAGGCTGTGCAGTGTGTTGACATCCAGACAAATTTTATCCCTACTATTTTCAAAGGAAGGCATAAGACCCCACATTTAACATTCCAAAAAGATGGCATGAGAAAAGTCTGTTGTCACCGTTAGGTGAATCTAAATTGGCACATAAAATATTGCACATACTAAAAAGAAGCAAAAGCACAGCAACGGGACGCCGTGTTTGGACGGAAGTAACAATTGCAAGTTCTACGTCTCTAATGCAAGTAGAGAACAAATACATTCCTATTGCTTGAATCATTTATTAGTATTGGTTTATTTGTTTTACTTGTTAGTGTTAGTTTTATAGATGTGGTCAGTTTTGTAATCCCTGCTTTTGTTATATAGGCAATGTTCTCTGAGGACACGTGAAAATAGTGGTACTGATAGGAATGAAATAGGAATTTTGCCTCATATCTTTCTTCTTGCTATCAGAGGTTGAAGTGAGAACAAAAACAAAACAAAAACAAGCCAAAATAAAACTTCAATAAACAATCAATTGAAAGTGCCCTGAGCAGAGTTCATGGAAGATTAAGCAAATTCTCTGAGCAGAAATGGTGAAAAAAAAAATATTACAGCACAAAAAAAGCAACATGATTGTGAGAAGGAACCCGCCCAGTGATCTAATGAATTACTGGGAGGTCATAGTAACAATTCAAGATAGATTTTTCAAGCTACTTTAAAACTTAAGCACATTTTTGGTGCATCCCCAAAATTGGTACAAAAATGATTCATTCTGGTGTGAGCTAAGGTTCAAGTAACAAAGAAACACAATTAAAGAGAGAATTATATTGGAATTGTTAAAGGTATGTTTAGGCAAGTGGGCAGGAAAATGAACATTTGGAGAAACTGTTCATTTAAAGTTCTGTTTTGATTTCTAAAATTTAGTTTCTTGCTAAATAAGAACCTGATATCAATGGAGTTATGTCAACCAGCAGGACACCAGGGTCAAAAAGATAAAGAAAAGCAATCTCCTGTAAATTGAACTACAAATTTGTTAAATTCAGGTAAGGTCTCAATTTATCATGTGTTTCTTCTGTAGCAGGAGATGCCTGTTATCTATTTTGGCTTAATCAATTTCATTTTGCAGACAATGGCCATTTTAGGGCAAGTGAAATGATCACAGAAAAGAGATCAGGGTAAGCATCCGGCTTATATGGGCAGTATACCACACCTTCTACCTCACTTGTTCTTTCCTTGAATTTCATCCAAGTCAAATTACAAGTAGGGAAAGAAGATAACCGATGATCACCCACCTAACCTTGGAAAGCTGGAATACAGCACTGATGCCAAAAGAATTCTTGTACCATTTTCACACAAGACACTAGACTTCTTTGAGGTTCTCGTATAATATTTGTATCACATGTAAACATATTTAATAACACCGATAGAACATGTCCTTATAGAGTTACATTACAAATTCAATGGATTGAGTCTCATGTGTGAAAATGCCCACAGCATCTTTCAGGAAATCCTGATTTTAAAACTTCAGAAATTAATGCAGTATTTATTACCTAAGCTTTAAAACTGGGTAATAAAGTGATTCTTTTCACAGGTTGATATATAGTCAATTATTTTATCTGTGAATAATTAAATGGGTTTTAATGTGACTATTAATCTGAATCTAGTTTTAAAATGGAAGCCACTAAATCAGTGGGAGTTTAGGCCTTTTGGACCCACCCTTGAATTTATTTCAGATTTCTGTGATCAGTCAGAAAATTACTGAAAGAGTTTAATTGGATAAACTTATACCCATCATCCTGTTGTACCAAATTTTGGCTTTAACATTATACTACTAATCGGAAGAAAAGTAACTGAAAGTTAAGAAATAGTAATTTTACAATAAAACACAGAATTAGAACAAAACACAGAAGTTGCATCTGTGTCAAAATGACTCATGGAAAACTCAGAAAATCTGAAGAGAAATTCTCAGCTTTTCTGGTTCAGGGTGACAGATGTGATACAAAGAAAGTAAAAGAAATTGAAAGAAAATCTAATCCTATTAAAATGGTCTAGAAATTAGGCAGGTTAGTAAATAACTGCTACATTTGTTTAGGTTTTTTTCAGCCCCTCTCCCTTCCTAAAAAAATAAAAACTGCAGGAATACCACACAAATGATAAACTCAAGATGTGCAAATTGCAAGATTCTTTAAAGTCCATCTTTTTCAAAAACACTGGACAATGTTTTTTTTCTTCTTATTCCCTTATACTCTTTCTTTTTCTTTTATTATTTTGTCAGCTTGCATATACCTTTAACTTTCTCCACAAGCATAAAAGTTTTAAAAGTGCCTCCTGTTAAGTAGTCCTTGTGGACAACGACTGTCACATACGAGTTCATAATTCACATTCATCCCTTTGATACCACATGAAAACTTTCAGCATCTTGCTCGTGGACAAACCTACGTAGTTAACAGCGTTGAAAATGTCAATATTCTCTTTTTCCTCCCCCGCAACCCAAAAGAGAATAAAGCAAAATACAGGATTTGCTGAGCGTTAAGCCAGGATTCTCAGCATTGAAACTCTGATGATCATTTTAAGTGCTCAAAGACATTCTATGTCCATCCATTTCCTCGTATCACACTGAAATTTGAAAAAAAGTGGCACTAGTCCTAGTACAGAATTTTTTTTAAAAAAAAAAAAACAGTACTAGAGTTTTAAAAAATGCAACCTAACTGCAAACAATTTTATGTTCGCTTTTCCAAAGGAAAGTACATAGTTACTTTGTGGAAGCAAATGTTAGCGGCAACATGCTGTATACAAGTTACGATATCCACAATTTGTAACGTGCTATATTGACACCAACAATGTCACACTTTAAGCAAATTACCATTTTTAGCAAAGCAAGAATCAGCTGCTACGCTCTTGCTGTGCCATTGTGCTAGCAAGTGGAGATGAAATCTCTATGTGGCAGTCTCTGAGAAGAACAATAATAACAACAACAATAATATTAATAAAAATAGTGCAGTTAGACCCCCACCCCCCACTCTGGGACACAGTATGGGTTTGGATTGGGGGAATGGAAAATACAAGACAAAAAAAAAATCAGAAAATTAAAAGAAAATCACTTTATTGTGCAAAGTCTCAAAGAGTGCTTGGTTCTCCATTATTGCCCCTGGACTACACTTCATCAGAAATTTGTTGAGAGAACCACCGAATCACATTGTTGTGGAACTCTCAATTCTACTCTTGAATCAGGCAATAGTGTTTGTCTTTCCTAGAGTTCTCTTGCCAGACTAATATTCTGTTTGAAGTGTTGGAAAACAGGTGCCATGTCAACATTTGCTTCCACAAAGGCTGTGTGTTCACGTGTCAAGCAGATACTGCCCTTTTTTTGTAGCTCTTGAGAAAAATAATCACCAATGAACACCTAGGTGGGGGAAGTATGCACCTGTCTCCTGCATAATACCAACTGCAACTATAACAACGTTATAAACATAAACCTAAAATAAGATGATAACATGTAAATACTCGATTATTTAGTCTACAGTACAGTAATCTGGATAAAAATGACAAGGGATATTCTAATTTCCTTTCCCTAATAGACTTCACTTGCCTACATTGGATCGCCCTTCAATGCAAATCTTAACCTCCTGAGGAATAAAAGAAGGCTTTGGAAGAGTCAACGGTGGCTCCTCTTCAGACTTCTCTAGTTTCCGTGTTTCAGGGGCTGACCACCTCCGCTTCCGAGTTGCTGTGGGCTTGCTTGATTCTGATTTGGTGAGTAGAGATGCTGCAGGTAATCCTATTTTGTTTGGAAACTTCAGTTCACCATTTTCAGATGTCATTTTTGCACCTCCTTGATCAATCCCATTCTCCTGCTCCACATACCTATGTCTACTGCCAACTAGACTGTCATTTTTAGAGTGCTTCAACAAGATGCTAGCTGAGTCCATGGACTGGCCCTTTTTAATTGAGCCATTCTTCAGATTCTTGAGTGTAAGTGATATGCAGACATCACCAACAGAGAGTTTGGAACACGGCAAATCAAAGAGCTGGCTCGTTCTCTCAGGGCAGCAGGATGACCAGCCTTGTCCAAATACAAAAAAGGGATATTCTACCAAAACTTCAACACTGACCTGTAAATGGAAAATAGAAAACACAGATGTGAATGTTAATATGTTTATTTGCTTGTTTTTACATGTATGTTTTCAAAGATTGATGAATGTATTTTCAGAGGATGTAATCTCATTCACAGAAAACAAACATATAGCATTCAGATTAAGAAAATGTTAACACTCCCAAGATTTTTCACAGCCTTGGCAGGAAAAGTAAAACAGTAGATTCTCCTTATGTACTTCTGGAAAGGTCTTGGTGGTACTTTAAAGGTCTTGGTTGGTACCAGGTAAGACTTTGATTTTTCAGTTTTTTCTGCTCAGGTATATTACATCTGGAATGTATAATATCAATGGTTCAACTAAGTCCCTTCAATACAAAAGCCATTGCATGTGTATGTATATAAACAGTCCTTAACTTAGAACTACAATGGAGTCTGGAATTTTGGTCATAAGTCTTGCAGTTTTAAGTCGAGACACTATATGACTGGGTTTTATTTTACTACATATTTTACAATAGTCATAAGTGAGTTATCACTGCCAATTAAGCAAATCATGTGGTGATTAAGCAGATCCAGCAGATACAATGCTGGAAACTGGCAAAAATCACCAGAAACCAGCAAAAAGTTTCACAAATTGTAGTCATGTGACTGTCAGATGCTGCAACCAGTCATAAATGTGAGCTAGTTTCCAAATGCCCAAAATGCAATAATGTGACTCTGTGTGTATGATGGAATTTTGATGAATAGTTTTTAAAAGTCAATTGTAACTTTGGATGGTTGTTAAACAACCAGTTGTAAGTTGACCTTGGATGCATAATGATTCTTACATGAGTCAGAATGACATATAAGTAGTGGCCAAAATTGTGGAAACCTTTTGGGAAAAAAAGTGTATTTTTGAGGTTTGATGGCTAATAACACCACTTTTTTTTGGAGTAGTACCATAAAATTATATATCAATGGAAAGATAACTTAATCAAGAATATAATGCGATCAGTTTTATGAAGGATTTGCTATTAGAATAGCAGTTATAAAGAAGAAAAGTGAAACACGTAGAAAAAACTAGATGTACAAAAATTATCACGTCAGTTAATAATTAGTTGGGTAACCTTTAGCATGCATTATAGCCTTACAACATCTTCCCATGGAGTCTTTTAGTTCTGCAGCTGTTATAATGTGAAACGAAGATTGAATGATTGCTTCTATTGACTGGGTTTTATTGCTGGGTCACTTCTGACCATTAACTTTTCATAAAATACAGGTAATTGAACAAACTTTGTTGCATTACATTTTTGATTAAATTATTTTTCCATTGATATATAATTTTATGGTACTACTCCAAAAAAAGGTGTTTGATGGTGTTATTAGCCATCAAACCATAAACCTCAAAAATACTTTTTTCCCCCAAAAGGTTTCCACAATTTTGGCCACTACTATACGTATTCCCATGGAGGTTTTTCTCCTGGGAATACTTTGCAAATGTGGTTTATTGACCTGACCTCACCTCAAGCTAAATAAGCAAATTAAAGTTTGTGAATCCTTTTCAGATTTTGGAAAGCAAAACAATTCAATAGAAGATCTAATAAAAAAGTCAGAAAGTTGTGGAAGGCCTTTTGTTTTGCTTTCCAAAATCTGAAAAGAATTCACAAACTTTAATTTGTTTATTGGTAATCTCCATGTATAAATCACATCCTGAGTATATCCAAAGTCACCACACTGTGGTTCTTGCCTATATTCTGTAGCTGCTCCAAATACTATTATTTCTTTATTATCATGAATCTCAATGCTGCATTGCACCAAGATCTTCTAGGAGTTTGCCTTGTGTCTTCTGGTCTTTCCGTTGCCTTTTTGTGTAGGACCAAATCCATATTTCCAGTCCAGAGTTTCCTTCTGGGCTTGTGCTAATTTGTTGTTGCAAGAACGATGGGAGAGGAACTGAAATAAACATCTCAAAGGCATTAAGATGAAAAGATTGGACTAAACAATCCTGTCTACAAAAATAAAAATAAAAAATGGAAACCAATGTAAGGATATGTAACAAGTGAAGGCCAACCAACCCGAAATTTACTATCACGGAACCAAGTTGCAGGGAAAATGTTCATAATCAATGAATGTAAAATAAAAACTATTGTTGCAGATGTACTGCACAAACTGATGAAGTAGCTGAATGAATGAATTGAATGAATGAATGAATGAACGAACCACTTTTAAAACCGCAAGATTAAAATGTTCTAAGGCAGAATAAGTACAGGTTGAGTCTGGAAGTGAGAATGTTAATTATGTATATTGCACAACCTATCTTTTCATGAATGAGTTCTCCAATCATGTTCTTTAGCTCTTAGGGGAATCAAATCATATTTCTTGCTTTTAAAAATACTGGTTTAATTATCTAAAAGATTAGAGGCTGGATCCTGCCTTTAGAAGAGATTTTGAGTTGGGTTAGCAATCAGAAAAATATTGCTGCTGAGAAGTCTACTCTGATTTCAATAGAGATCCTAAAAATTTTTAACTAATCTTAACAGAGGTTGTGTACAATCATATTCTGATATGGTGGAAGCTAAATCATGAATAAGAAACTGAAAAATAAAAATTGTTAATCTACTTAGCAAAATTATGATCTGTTTCCAATTTGAATCACAAATAGTTTTATCGGTTCTTTTTGTGGAAAATAATTTCACAAGATTAAAACTTTTTACCAGAAATTATTATAGGACCCTGAAATAAAACAATGCCTGCTTCTAGCTGTTCAGCCCCTTTTTGTCAAATTGTTGTGGAACCTAGAGCAGCTATATCAGAATAGGGCCAATTGATCCAACTAGTTCATCAACCTTTTTTAATCTGAGCTTGAGTTTCCAGGCAAGATCTCCAAACTGGAAATTATGAACAGTTATCCCAATAAATCTGGATTGCAGAAGTAGTGGATTACCAGAGACTTTTCAAGCTACCCTCGTGGATGTCACATGATAAATCCTTTTGAATACAAAATGCATCTATCATAAAATTATGATCTTTTGCCATTGATATATTAGAACTATCCGATATTTGCAGATCTACTAATAATAGCATAATTCATGCATCTGATACTGGATGCTAGTCAGTCAAAGTTTATTAGTCTTTAACTAACCATAAAACACTGTATTACCTCTGCTGTCTTTGATGCTGTATCAATTTTGTTGTCTGATCTGTTGATTATACAGTGCTTTATCTATTTATAATGTCAAATGTAATCAGTGTGATTTTTCAGTGTTTATCAACTGCCTGGCTAAATCACCATAATACTATTTCTAGGATGCATTCAGACATAGAATGCAATATTTCTTCTTCCATTTTAAACCTGTTTTTTTATCTTATTCACATCCCACTCAATAGAGTACTAACCCATGAATCAAATGTTGATTCCAATGCTTCCTTATTATTCACACACACACACACTCCGTTAAAATTCAAGGAGGGAGACATGAGCAGATCGTCTCTTAATTTCAGCCAATAAATAGTGGATAGAATTCAAGTTATTTTTTTCCTTTCAAACCACTCTAGTTTTCTTTCCCTTCACCGATACATTCCTCTGCTTTAGATTGTCAAGAATAACAACGATATGTCAAGAGGAAAACTAAGAAAAAGCACACTAATTCTGTCCGCTCAAAGCTGTCTTTAAATTTCTAATGCAGTACCACAGATATGCCATTTCAGTAATCCTTACGAAGTCCAGCCCTACCTTATCTCACAACTGCAGATCAGAGGAAGAAGAATAAGGGCATCAATATGCTATAAGAGGAGTTCATGCCGCAGGACTATATAAGATATACTTCTAAGCTCACAGTCACTTATATTCACAAATACTGCAACAAAGTTCTGGTAATATAGTGAAGATACACTCCAAGTAAGTGAAGCTAAAGCCTTTTTAATGAGGCAGTTTTATTTACTTATTTCAAAAACAACAACCTCAGTAGAAGAGTAGCTGCTACGACAGAAGAACATGATTCATCTGGGAAAACATCCAACTCCTGGAGTCTACAGAAAACCTAAATTAAACTCACATTTCTACGTGACTGTCTCTGAATTTTGGAAGCATCTCTTGTGAGAAACACAGCTGGTGAGGTATTTTAAGGTGATGATATCAGCTACGTTTTGTTAGACTTCTGCATAAAGTGACACTTTAATAAGAGAGGTCATCATCATTTCTTCTACCAGATGATGGCACTCTCAATCTCTGAAAGGGAAGCTGTAGTGAGACTGTCAGTGAACAGGAGAACACCATACAAAAAACATTGCTTCCATACTTCTGGAACATACTGTGATAATTCAGGGCAATATTAAAAGACTCAAGGATGCCAAAATGAACTATATTATGGACTGCCACAGATATGATATTTTACACACACACACACGGACACACACACACACTTTCCTGCAGGTATTTTTTTCCTATTTTTTTCCATTTCCGACTATATGAAACAGCAGCAGATCCCACACATATTCCAAGTTGAAAAGTCTTCCTCTTGTTTTCTAGGAAAATCCCTGTACTTTCAATAATAAATATGAAAAGTAGGAGCATACTTTTTATATCACTGTATCTTCATATTCAGGGACAGTTCTGCCTCGACTAACGATACAAGATCCTGTTGGGGTGAGGTGAAAAAAAGACTGACAGGAAATTTCAGCCAGGAAGAAGGCAACCATAAGCCTGTGAGTTAGTCAGCAATCACACATACATACCAGACACCTTTGAAACAGACAACCTTTTGATAAAAAAAACTCTCATAGTCTGTTTTCCACACTATTTCATTTTAATTTCTGGTTGCCAATTTCTACCTGTACTCAAGCTATGTCCTCTATTTCAAAACCTCCGACTAGAGTATGCTTTTATAGGCTAAATACACTATTGTCCATCTTATCTATCAAACACCTGATCTTTTTACCCGACTTATGATTTTGGCTTGCCTCTAATATTTCCTCATGGCAGTTGACCTTATAGCACTACTCTGTAGTCTTTAGTAACAACATGGTACTGCATATAAGCAGATGAAGATTTCCTATCATGGAATCAGGCCAGGAAAATACTATTCTCTGATGTTACTTATGTGAGCTACTGCCTGTGCATATATACTATACCTGCATTCATTGTGTGTGTTATTATATTTCAGACATATTTTCTAGAATTTTGACATATGTTTAGTCAGAAGCGTCCTTACCTATGTCCTTCAGATACATATATTAAACAAATGAAAGAATAAAATCTTATTCCAGGCTTTTGTTCCTTAATTTTCATTTGCAAAACAATTTTTCAAAAGGTTCGTTATGGCAAACTTTTTCATACGCAATCACAGTTGATTTCTGTATCAGTGGCATGAGACAGATAACCTTGGATATGTCTTCAATCTCAGGTGTCCACTGCAATAGGAAAACTCCAGAAAGCCTGTTCTCGTAAAATTGCTTTAAAGGCAAACGTACCGATTTAACAGAACTGGAAGATCGTTTATTGACCACATCTATTTCAAACATGGATACACTAGATACCCATCACTGAATCAAATCAGTTCCACTATAAGAAACAAGAGATGGAGAAATGCAATCCAGTCAGCTAGAACTCTTGCAGTGCAGACCACAAATTATTAGCGATAAATATATAGTTTAAACTTAAAAAATTAAAGAGAATAGTTGTGCTACACAATCATAACATAGTGAACATATTGGGGTACACGTTATTTATTTATTTATGAAGTAGAAATGAAGGAGCTATGGAAAGTGATATTGTAAAAAACCAAAATGGAAAAAAAAAGATTCCAGAATATCTTTCAGGCATCTTATCATGAGAAATTCGGGAAGGAAGATGAAAGCTTTAGGCAACAAGAAGGACAACTGAACTCAGACTTCCAATGCCAGGAAGAAATGACAAAGAAAGATATCTCAATCAAGAACATCAATAGGAAAACGAAAAAATATAGATCTTTAAATAACATATTTAAAGTTTA
>JAOYMU010000292.1:8607270-8618680 GCA_025802295.1 Psammodynastes pulverulentus | reverse complement strand
AGGTGATGTCATCAAATCTTCATAGAGACGCAGGAAGTCAGCCTGCAGCCATGGCTAGAGTGGGGGGGGGGGGAGGGCCTGAAGTCATTCCTTTTGGATCATTCCTCAGCCATTCCGTTCTGGGATCACCAAGATAAGACGTCTTTTTGTTTTCTCCTTTCCTCTCTGCTAGGCCTACAGCGCACTTTTTAGCTGCAAGGGGGGGATTTCCACCCCCCCTCTCACTTCAGGGACGCTTCAGCTCCATTCATCGCTCATCAAAACAGGCACCTCTTCTCTTCTCCTCTCTGGCCACCGACCTCCTTCATTTCCTCTCGTGAAGCTGCCGCATTTCCAAGGCAAGCCCGGCCCTACCGGGTGCAGTGGCATGCGGCGACCTTGGCAATGGCCGCCGGACGCCGCCACGCTTCCCAGAGCCTCGGGCGTGTCAGCATCGGCCGCCCAGCCCTGGATTTCGGCCGGGGACCCCTGACGAAAGCCGCCCTTAAGCGGCAGGCGCCCCAACGGGACGCCTGGCCCCTAGGGGCCTCTGGGGCAGCGGATTTCGAAAGCTGGGGCCAAGAGCTAGCCACCCAGCTTCCATCGCCACTGAGGACCGGAAGTCGAATCGGCATTAGCTGATCTTTATTATTAAGGATTCTGTATCTGTAACAACATCTCAACCTTGTCCTGGACTCTTGCAAGCTCCTGAATGTGGGTTTGAGTTCCTAGGCAAAAGTATATTTCCAAGTCTTGAGTAAAACTTTCTGACCTAACCTCTGTCAATACCCAAAACGGTATCAGTTTCCAACGGATAACACAAAAATATCTTTTGTAAAGTTAGATGTGTTTTTTGTGGATTAGACCAGAATTCTCCAATCTTTCCAGGTTGGTGGCCCGGAGCAGGGATGAGGGGAAGAGGGGATGGTTTTGTGGGAGGGGCAAGTGCATCCTCATGCATGAGCACCCATGGCTCGCGTGAGTGGTGCCTCGAGTGCCCACAATGCTTGCATGAGTGGGGCTGTGAGCACTCATGATGGGAGCGTGAGTGGGGCTACAACGCCTGCGATGCTCGCACAAGTGGGGCTGTGTGTGCATGCACATGCCAGCCAACTACTCATGGCCTGGTTGAGAATAGGCCTTGGCCCACAGGTTGGGGACTCCTGAGTTTGATAATCGGCTCTCCTCTTTTTAGGGTCAGAAATGATCTCTTGGTCACTAAACTTTTGAGAAATATTCTGGACACCAATAGTTTAAATTGAAAAAGAACTGAAAGGCAACAGAAATATTTTTTTAGGCCAAGGAACTGGAAAGAATATACACATAATTTTAAAGAACTCCCTCTCCTAACATCAGATGAAATCTCTACGATAGTTTTTTTTAGGCTGAGGAACAAATTGGAAATGGTATAAAAAAACATAAAGTAATGGAATCTGACAGCTCTCTGAAAAGCTGTTCTGTGTGTGTGTGTGTGTACGCGCGCACACATGCACCTGTGCATAAACATGCAGGAAGGAGAAGATTAAATCTCTATTTTAATTGTTTTGTGTCAGGGTTACGCAAAGCCTTGGAAATATATGCTTTGCAGCTCAGAAGAGCATATTCAAGTCACTCCTTTTCCAATTGTTAAAGCAACTGTACCATTTACAAGGATTGCTTAATGCTTCACAAATTACTCCTGGTTGCCTCCACATGTGAATATTGACACTTCACTACACCCAATCTCAATGACAATAAGAAATTCATCAAAGAGTACTAATGAATATTTCAGATTTATAATATGTAGCCAGCAGGGAGAATTGTTACAGATGACACAAACTCATAACATACAGAGCTTTTATTTATCCAACGAAGGTAACAGAATATATTTTTATTATCAGATGTTTTATCTCTGTCATGCCTGTTTGCACCACGTAATACATATTCCACACAATATGCATGACAACTGTATTTTGAATATTCTCTATAATTCTGGTTAGTATATTTTGAAAATATACTGTGGAATTAGGGAAAGTTCATAAAATGAATTATGGTATACTATGGAAAGGGTTATAATGTTTGGGGAAATTTAGTTTAAAAAAGGGTGAATAAGAGAAACCAAAGATTGCTATTTATTGCTTACTTCAGGAACAACTGCTATTCAAGGACGAGTCAGAGAGGGACAAATTATAACTCTGCCATAAAGGCAGGAAGGATTTCTACCTGTAGTAAGATCAAACCAGGTCAATTTTGTTATACTTACTTTTGGTTTTCATAGGCATTCAAATAGTAATTGTATGAAGAGGCTGCCAAACTAGGGAGAATTTTGAACTATCAGTTTCTTATGTTATGTATCTGGAGAATCATATATATCGTTATACTATAATACAAAACTAGTATACATATTCAGGATTTTATTTAGATTGTAGTTTTCCTGAGGAAAAAAGAAAAAAAGATAAGAACAGGATTTAATATTTGATTATGATTATGAACAGCACTTTTTTTTCCCTTAGAAGCAAGCAAGAAATTCTGGGGATGGTGTGGAGAGATGAAAGAGGAAAACAAACAGGTTACAGGTAGGTCAACTTATAACCAGAATTGAGTCCAGAATTATGGCTATAAGTCAATGCAGTTGTAAATTGAAGCATCATGTGACCAGATTAAAAGCTAGGAACTTTTTTTTAATGATAGTCATTAAGTGAGAACGCCATGGTCAGTAAGTGAATCCATTTTCCCAAAAGGGTTTTTGTCAAAAACCAGAGATAAACACTGGAAAACAGCAAAAGACATTGCACATCTAGTCACATCACTGTGGGCTGCTGCAAATGACCATAAAGGTGAGCTGGTTGCCATGGGCCTAAAATACAATCATGTGACTAAAGGTGTGTGTGTGTGTGTGTGTGTGTGTGTGTGTGTGTGTGTGTGTTTGTGTGTAGCCATCATAACTCTGAAAATGGATTTCAAGTAGTTCTGGGCAAGTCTGTCTAATA
This sequence comes from Psammodynastes pulverulentus, assembly GCA_025802295.1. Taxonomy (NCBI): domain Eukaryota; kingdom Metazoa; phylum Chordata; class Lepidosauria; order Squamata; family Psammodynastidae; genus Psammodynastes; species Psammodynastes pulverulentus. The sequence goes on along the minus strand of JAOYMU010000292.1, from coordinate 8,615,732 downwards.
TCAAGTAGTTGTTAAACCACTGATCATAAGTCAGAGACTATCTATACAGTTATACTTACTGCACCTGAGGGTCAACATCCTGGACAAATAATTTATATTTTAAAAATCAAATTTAAGATCTGATTTCAAAGTGTCATCAAAATGTGAATTCTTTTTCTCCAAGGACCTGAAAAGATCTCTCTCCACCGTCCCCCACTGCCCCACTCATTCAAGTTGCTAGTGAACTTTTTTTTAAAAAGTAGGCATTCAAAACTAAAACTCTATACCTAGAATACAAGCCCATTTATAGTCTGGCAGAAGATGGCATAGAGATCATATAGAACAGGGTTGTCAAACTCAAGGCCTGTGGGCTGCTTAGATCTGGTCCACGAGGCCACTCTATAAACTGCAAAGACCGACCTGTAGTGCCTCTGCCAATGAAAATGGAGCTCCTTTTTCGCTGGCAGAGCACTTGGGCCACCACTGGCGCCAACACGAGTGACATCAAGCTGGCCATGCCCATCCCAGCCATGCGCACCCTAGCCCCCCAAGATCAAACACAATCCTGATGCAGCCCTCAATGAAGTCAAGTTTGACACCCCTGATATAGAAAGTGGGAGCTTACATGATATGACGGGACTAAACCTCAATCTAGTTGTAGGTCATCGTGGACCAGTGTCTGGGTTAAGTGAGTGGCATGGTCTTGTTCTCTAATGGATGATATGATAATATTCAGAACTGGGGAAAAACTCTGAAAATGGTAGTAATGCACATTAGCTAAGCGGAGGAAGATTCTCAAGTAAAAACTAAAGCTTTTTAATATGTAAATGTGTGCACAGTCTCAAAAATGAAAAATAGAATCCATGACTGCAAACAAAAAAGGAGCTTTATCCCTCAGAAGCTGAAGGATTAACATTCTCAATATTGGAATTCAAATATTAAAACAGACAATTTTAAAGAAATAATGTGCAAAGAGGAATGGAATTAGGAAAAAATCTGCCAGAGCAATCATACTGCAGTTACATTTTATATAACTGAGTTTGAAAACCAAACTATTATCCTAGCTAAGAACTATTCATATTAGATGTGAAATACCCTCACTTATAGCACATAGCTCAACTCTAATTAGAGTTGCACATAAACATGTCATTACTTGTCAGTATTTCACAAGACAGATTGAAAATTTAATATTTTAACTAGTTTTAGACTAAACTATGCTATTAACTGACACTGTGATCTTCACTGAAAATTAGAAACATAATATATTGCGGAATTTTAAATCACTAAAACGTGTTCTTGCAAATGTTTCTTAAAACTGTTTAACTGATCCATAAAGAGTATATTTAATGGCTCTGATTATTTTTGCCAATGGTAAATATGCTAGCACTAGGACGATGAAAATTCCCCAAATAATATTTTATGATCAGGAAAAAATGGCAAGATATTTTTATATCTGAGTAAACTTTGGGCAAGCTTTTTTCTCCTTCTCGGACAGAAATGGGTCCATTGCTTTCTCTTTATATACAACTTATGCATTCATGGACAGAAAAGCCAAGCTCTGAACATTGAAGTATTTTTCAAATATTAGGCTATTACCAACATAATTAATCCAAAACACCACCACAATGAAGTTATTATTAAAATCTTTCAGTTGATCATGACAATGAAGTTTTGTCTATAACTCCAGTGAATTTAACACTAAATAGTCACAGGTACCTGAGATAGATATACAGCCAATTCAGGAAGTATAGTAGCCTTGCCTTCTTGTCTGTTTAATACAACTCTGCTTTTAAAAAAAAAACATTTATCAACAAGAATACAAAAAGAAAAAAAGAAAAACAGAAAAATGAGCATCAACACTAACAATGAACAGAAGAAAAAAAATATTGTGTACAAAAAAAAAGGAAAAGGAAAAAACCTAAATGTCAAATATATCCAACATTGAACATAAAGAAGTCACCCTGACTGGCTGCTGAAAAATAAATAAATTAAAAACTGATAGGTTCTCTCCCCTTACACAGATCTACAAATAGTTATAAACTTTCCCATCCTTATATAACAAAAAATACTATATTAAATGAACAAATATTTCAAATGAGAGTATCTATCTAATAATTAAATTGACCTAACATCTAATTAGAATATACATAATATATATGTAAAAAAGAAAAAAAAGTCAACCAACAGGTTAGACCAAATGTTACACTAAACTTCAAATCCCTCTCTAACCATGTTATTGTATTTAACATGTAGAAAGTCCACAAACGGCTTCTAGTCTCTTATAAAACTGTCTAGTCCATTGTCTTTAATCAAAGCAGTTAATTTTGCCATCTCTGCAATGTAAAAATTAATACAACTCTGTTTTTCATTTTACAAAGCAAAATATTCTCCTCTTCATCAGTAAGAATGGGACAAAAGCAGAGGTGGTATTCAGTAAGTTCAGACCAGTTCTGGAGAACGCGTAGCAGAAATTTTGAGTAGTTTGGAGAACCGGCAAATACCACCTCTGACTGGCCCCACCTCCATCTATTCTCTGCCTCCCGAGTTCCAGCTGATTGGCTGGGTCTTCTTTTGTTGCCCTGCATAGGAGAATGGAGCTGGAAAGCAGGACAGTGGGGTGGGAAGGAATGGGATTTTGCAGTAATCTTCCCCAGGAGTGGGGAGGGAAGGGAGATTTTACAGTACCCTTCCCCCGGAGTGGGGTGGGAATGGAGATTTTACCATTTCCTTCCCCTGCCACACCCACCAAGGCATGCCCACAGAACCAGTAGTAAAAAAATTTGAATCCCACCACTGGACAAAAGGCTGTAAGATTTATTTTAACGAGTAAGAACATATACTGTGGTGTTTTTATACAGCAAAATCTACACTTTTATAAATTTTGTAATAGAGTCAATAATTTTATAACATGTATATTTAGGAAAGATTTTTGTAGTAGCTTTTTATAGAGAGTTCCCTGGAAAATGTGATTGTTAAGAAGCTAAGAACAAAAATGGCATAGAGCAGTGATGGCTAACCTTTTTGGTGCTGAATGCCCAAAGTTTGCGTGCGCAACCCCAAAATGCAATGTGAGTGCCCCCCCATGCATACAACCCCTACATCCACCTGAGTCCCCCGCGCATGTGCCCTGCCCTCCCTCACCCATTTTTGGCTTCCAAAATGGTGCAGGAGGCCTCCTAGGCCCCAAAATGCAATGCAAGTGTCCCCGCACATGCGCCCTGCTCCCCACACATGTGCAGCAGAGACCTGAAAACCAGCTGGCCGGCGGGAGATACACACACATGCATGGTGAAGCTGGGCTGGGGCGATGGCTGCCGTGCCCAGAGAGGGCTCTGCATGCCACCTGTGGCACATGTGCCATAGGTTTGCCACCACGGGCATAGAACCTGGATACTTGAGGAATCTCATGCCTCCCGTAAGACTTGTCTGGCCAGTTCAATATGGCAGAATTGGTGCATTCCAGGTTCCCTCAATTAAACATGCCATATGTCTGGACCTCAGAAGTGGGTCTCTGGAATGATATTCCCCTTGAGATTTGAATAGCCCCTACCCTAGTGATATTTTGAAGTGCCTTGAAAATGCATATTCCTCAGGCAAAGCCCACAACTAGGTCAAGGTAGTGCCTCATTGGGAGGTTTATTGGAGAAATATATGTCAAATTGTATAGCCAACACACATGCAATTTAATGTTTGAATCTGCAAATCTAAGAACTAAATGAAATCAAGATGGACAAATATGTCCTTCTTCACAGCTGCCATAGATCATTCAATATAAATATGGCATGTTGCAATCTTTATGATGGACAAGGCAGCTTAATTATCCTAACTGGGAAGGAAGGGTTTTAGAGATACCTTGTCCTATAGTATAGTGGTCACTAATCTTTCTGCTTCTGTGGACTGTTGGCAACGGTGTGTGTGTGGGGGGGTGAGGACAATTTCACATACATGCGCACCACTTGTGCAAATGCAGCTTTGCAAACTCAGACACTGCTTGAAAAGCCCAGTTCCTAATGGGCCATTGGACCACAGACCGGAAGTTGGGGTCCCCTGCTATAATAAACCTTTTAAAATCAATAGTACATTTTAAATGTTATAAAATATTTGAAAAAATTTCTGAGAAGATAGGAGAAGAATATAAAATATTTTCTTAAATAAACTTAGCAAATTAATGTGCATATAGGATTTCAATGTGTGGCACTTTATTGAACACTACTTCCTAAAACATTATTCCCTGACCTTACTATATAGCACAGATCCAAAGCATTATGGTAAAGCTGTTTATTATTTATTAGCCTGAGGCAAGTCAGAGATCATACACATTGTGTCATGCTCTGGCTGTCAAGACATTTGCTGGAGTAATTATCAAAATGTATGAAAGCAGATGTCACGAGCTTCAAGATTAATTTGTACTTGTTACCACATACCACAAAAGCAGCAGTAAACTATAAAAAAGGAGCACTGCGAGTACATACACTAGAGTTCATATAAAATAAATAAAATAGTTACAGCATATTTTTACGTTTTAATAATGAGTGCACTGCAAGGACATATTTTATTTAGTTTCATGATTTTCACTTCTGAAAGCTGTTTTATAAAATATCTATGCCTTTGGGTCTTTTCAATTTCTACAGAATGCTACACGTATACTCTAGGATCTTGGGGAAAAGATCGGTAAAACAGAAGATACAGCTTTAAAAACCTATGTTCAGATTTATCTTCTTTCAGATACCTTTTTTGTTTATTATAAAAAAGCAAAGCGATTCAACTCTCTGTTATTATCATGGACTTGTTTACTGTTTGATCAATTTCATGGTAATATGTTGACAGAATCTCAATAGATTCTTCTTTCTTCCTTAGAACAGCAGTCCCCAATTTTTCCAGCTTTGTGGATTGGTGGCGGGGGTGGGGGGAGAGGAAATGGTTTCACATACATGCCACTTCACAAATGTAGCTGTGCGCATGGGCTCTTGTCCACCACTTGTGTGGCCTGGTTCCCAACAGGCTACACACATGGCTCAGGGTTGGGAACCCCCTCTCTCGAATGGAAGAAAAATTCTCAATTTCTCCCTCTGTTTTCTTACCAGCCAGTTGGGGACTGTCTAATTTTTTTTTTCTTTCACTCTGATTGTTGGAGGCTGCCTGGGCAAGTCCCTGCAGTCTTTTGGCAATGTTTTTCAGAAGCGGTTAGCCATTGCCTCCTTCCCAGGGCTGAGGGTAAGTGACTGGCCCCAAATCACCCGGGTGGCATTGTGCATAAGGTAGGACTAGAACTCACATGCTAGCCTGATGCCTTAACCAGTAACCTGGCTATTTGAAACTTCTTTCCTTCTTTAAACTGTTCTAAATTCTGAAACCTTTAAAATGTCATACAAGCAACTCAAAAGGCAAACATTACTCAGGGGTATGTATTTTGGGGGAAGCAGACATAATTTGGAGACAAAGCCGATATGGGAAGAGCCAGAGCATCATACGAAAAAGTCTGGCACTCACTGGGAGAACAAATTGCAGTGCCTGGAGCTTTTCCCACTTGAGAGGTTGGAGTGATTTCCTCACAATGGACAGAACTTCTGAGTTTGTTCACTTGAGTACAATCCATAATTGGCATTACATTCTGCTACTTACACTTAAAACACAATAAAGTTTAAAAATTAAGTAAATAGCATCCACCCAAACCATTTTCACTAGTTCTTTGTAGTGTTATAAAATAGGAGGAGGGAAAATGTTGCCGCTAAAACTCCCACAGCATCTTAGCATGAAGTTAACAACAATTTGTTTCATATAAAGGGAATGCAGAACTGCTTATACTTCCTTGCCAGCTATTTTTGTTCAACAAGACTAAAACAGATTTCATGCAGCTCCCAGACAAGTGGGAGGGAACCGCAATCTCACAGTTGAGTGCTTCAATAATAATGTGCCAAACAAATGTTGCTGCAGTTCCTACTTGTGGAACATACACTGGTTCTAATGGTGCCAATAAACTAAAAGCTGCTGCTTCACCTAGTGTGTGCAGGTGATCACAAATACGAAGGGTTTATTTAACCTGACAAAATGATGCAAGTGCCCCCATTTGTACACATGTCTGTCACAATGCATGTAAAAAGAGCACCAGCTTATGACATGATGCATTCAATAAATCAGTCATAAATTACTCACTTTATCCTTTTAGTACATGAACTAGAAATGAATAAAATCACGTTCATTTGCATTTCTAATTTAATAGATGAAGAAAAAAACCTGACGCAATTCCTAAATTTCTATAACAGAAGTCCAGGAAGCTACTGCACGCACATAGAATACAAAATAAGATCCAATTTATTAACTTTTCCTTTTTTATTCTTTTGACTTTTCTCTGTTTTAGAAAGAGCTATAACAACAGAACAATAGGCCCATTCTTTTCCTACAACTTCAGCAGTGTGTCAATCTGGTTTTCATATGCCTTTTTTTTTTTAACAGTCTGTCCAGTAGTGATTGAACACTTTGTTTTCCTTTGACATTCCTAAAAAGCAAAGACAATAGCAGGAAGAAACAAAGAAGGAACACCTATGAAAACAAGGAGTGAGGCGTAACACTGGACTGGCAAGATTTTATCGTATACTTATGCTACTATTTTTTATTTCTCTACGATTCATTTATTTCCACAATGTTAATTAACTGAGACCTCTTCAGAGACGCCTATGTTTTGCCTTGTTATTCTCCTTTGAGAAACTCTGACAATATCCCAGGTATTAGATCTCAGTATTTAACAAAACAGTAACAGTTTTTCTAACAAGCTCCCAAATTTTCATACCCACCTTTCAAAACGTGCTCTGTATTCCCAGGTAGGTAATCCTAAATCCATCCCTTAGCTCAATTCTTACTTTCTCCACAATATAATAATACACATAGGACAAACTGCCATTCCTCCTGCAATGAACATTGAAAGCTGCAGGTATACTATTCCATGTGGCATGTTCCCCTTACAATTCTCTGAAAGCTGATCTCTGCTTCTTCATTTGCTATCATGAAATACATTCAATTATTCCAGCCAAGAAACAAAGTTACATAGGAATTCATTGTTTGGCCATAAATACTGGGTTAATGGGTCTCTGCTTCCATTTTATGATCTGAGGCAAAGGATCCAAGAACTGTAGGTAAGGACATGTGGAACAGTTTAAAACAAGGCTTAGTTTGTCAAAAAGTTTGCTTCAAGCATGGAACAAAGTGTAACTTGTGTTCTACGCTTTTCCAGTTGGTGGAACTGGGGTATTCTCTCGTCTCTGAAGTCTTCTATTTGTTGCTTTTGGCTTAGGTTAGATGGTAGGATAGAGGGAAATGGAATGCTGGAATAAAGTATAGCTAGTCCTCGCTTATGACCACAATTGAGCCCCAAATTCCTGTTACTAAGTGAAACATTTATTAAGTGAATTTTGCCCCATTTTACGCCCTTTCTTACCACTGTTGTTAAGCGAATCACTGAAGTTGTTAAATTAGTAACATGGTTAAGTGAATCTGGCTTCCCCTTTGACCTTGCTTGTCAGAAGGTCACAAAAGGTGACGGAACACTGCAACCATCATAAATATGAGCCAGTTGCCAAGCGTCTGAATTTTGATCACATGACCATCGTAGGCTGCAAGGATCATAAGTTTGAAAAGTTGTTAAATCAGGGACTGCCTGTGAGGTTTATTTCTATTATAAAGAAAAAGGGCTATAATTGTGGGAGGAACTGGATTTTAATTGAACGCTAGGCGTTCTTACAGATAATCGGGTACCTTAAAGTGCAGCCAAATATCAGGGTCCTGAAGACTTACATTTTGCTGCCTGAAACTCTGGGACAACAGAGGGAAGGACAATAAGCATCTTTTGATCTTGGGGAAGAGCTTAAGCACTTGCTTAGATATCCCCCAAGTATCCTTCCAGCAGCAGTAAGCCATGGACTGGTAGCTAGGTACCAGCTTTTAAGCAGAGCAAGGGGCCAATAGGGATTTCAGCAGCTGTTCAAAGACAGGTGATGGTGCTGAATGATCAGGGCCAAGATCACTCCAAGGTGGCTACAAGTGTTCACGTGGAAATTATTGTAACATCACTGGTTATTTTCACTGCAGAAAGGGAGTGAAAAGAGAGAAAGATGCTACATCAGCATCAAGCCAAACTCCACTTACACCAACAGTTTATTTTTTGGGGATGTCCTCCAAGATGGAACCAAACCTATCTGTTGTTCAAATGATTCTTTGCAGAGCAGTAGCTTTGTGTGATACGGTAAGGCATTAACTCAAAAAAAGGATGTAGGTCGCATTTCAGAGGTGGAGTTGAGATGCCCAGTAGATGTTGCACTTCCAAGAAGAATAATAGCCAGAGCCCTGGATCTGAAATGGAATTCTCCTTAGGGTTAGCATGACAGCCTCTTCTGGGAGCACTGCCAAGGCAAATAAAGATCTAGCCTACTAGTTTCATCACTATTTAGATTGGAAGTTATCACTTCCTATTGGGGACAATGTGCTGTCCC
>JAOYMU010000292.1:8577357-8588369 GCA_025802295.1 Psammodynastes pulverulentus | reverse complement strand
TCCAGGCACTCTGCGCATGCCCCTGCGCGCCCTTTTTCCTCCTCCAAGCCTTCCCTCCTCCCTCTGAGTCCAGGCGCCTAATGCGCGCCCCTCCCAAAGGGAGAATAGCCGCTACCCAGCTGGCAAGGTCCAACACATCCTGGGCACAGGTGAAAGCACCCAAACATGGCCACAAACCTTATGCCAGCCTCAGGACCAATCCAGACACCTGTGCAGGTGTCCCCAGCAATCACAAACCCCTAGTAAATCGCAACACCTATCCAATTTATTTTTATTAGCTAAGAAACTAAGAACAATCAATGTAGCTGTTTGCTTCTTTTGTGTCTTCTTTCTGAAAGCTGTTTTCTTCTTCTGTGTCTAATATTCTGAAATATTATTGGTATCTATAGCTCTATAGTTCTATAGTATCTAATATAATAAGAAATAAGACCCTTATTCTGACTGAAATACACCTCTAATACCATGAAGTGCTCATAGGATCCCCTAGACTTCCTACTCAGACTTAAGGGTACAGCAGATATTTTAATAACAGAAGCACACCGGGAGTAGTCATAAGGAAACATACTATTCTCAACAAAATAGTTTTTCTCCAATGAAGATTGGATGGATGGAATATGACTGTTTCCCTCTCATGCATCAGTAATAGTAACCTATTTTGGGACAGATGCCAACCACAGCAAATTGAAAAATGGGACTATTTGGTTGGCATTACACGCTACTTAGTTCAAGTCTGTCTAGTTATCATAATTATTCCTACTTCATTTATTGTTAAGTTTCACAGAAATGTAAAATCCATTATCATCCATTTTTCTTTCCAACTGAATATCTTGCAGACTGAAGTCTACAATTTTTGTGGACAGGTCATCCTCCCAGGCAATGCTATTCGAGAATACTCAGCACAAACTACTGTGAAAGAATAGTTTCTCTGATAGTCACAATGCAAGTTAACTTCCACTATTTAAATCAGTTGTGAAACCATAATCGAAGACTACGTAAATCAAACTTCTCCATTTTCTTATAATAAATTGGACTACTCTAATATTCCTGCAGGCTGGAATGAAAGGGAAGTGCAGTTAAAGATTAATCATATTGGAAAGCTAATCTATAATCATAATTCTTTATTTGGGTTTTAATGCAAAGTCTTCACAAAAAAGGTGGAATACATTACAGCCTTGGGTGATTTGCTTCCCCCCCACCATTTTTTAAAAACAGAATTTTTGCTGATTCAAAAGAAAAAAATGAGGAACTCCACAATTATCCAGTTTCAAAATTAAGATTTATCACTTGATTATAATTATATCTATTTAGGAATATGACTGACTGACTGACTGACTGACTGACTTCCATAGGGCTTATGGCCAAAAGACAATTTCCTAGAAACAGAATGTATTGTATTATTTTTTGAAGCAATGAGAAACTCGGCATATAATTTTTTAAAAGGAGGGCTACACTTTTGATGTAATGAACAATTATTAGTTGAACCACATATTCCTTCCTACTAGTATCAACTGCTTCTTACTTCAGGGGTAGAATATGTTCTCATTCGCACGTTCCAAATCTAGGTAAATGAATATCAACCCTTTTGTTCTTAGATGGTTTGGGAATAAAGAACAAAAAAAGCAAATTGCAATCTTGCATTTTTTCCCCTACTGATTTACTTTGCCTATCATATCTATTTCAAAAGAATGAAAGCTCAGCAACTCTCGTAATCCTTGCTGTGTTAGGTTACCAAAGAACCTCAAAATAGCTGCCTTAGAGTGGCTGTTATGAAAATACGAGAAGATGGTGGTTCTGCAACAGAAGCACAAAATAGAAACCAATTAATAAAACATGCTAATAATAATTCATTGATGCTAAATAGTTATTAATTTGGCCAAGACCTTGTAGTCCTTTGAACCCTACTGTACAGGTTGCCTTCCGCATTATGCCCATTTAAAGGAAAGCAACAGCTGTCCTCAGTGGTTCTTAATCAAGAATAAGTCATTGCCTTTTCTAAACCCCATCCCTAAATATATGAGCTGGTACACAGACGTTTGTTGCTTATAAAAAAGAGGCAATAGAATCTTTCAAAGCCTCTAATTCTGGGGAATAAAATAGATGCAAACAAGTTTAGAAGCAAACTATTTTGGAGTTTTAAATTGTGAGAAAGACTTACATTGCTTCTGTCAAGAAAAAGACCAGACAATTCTCAAACAACTATATAATCATAAGTTAGAACTGCTCCCCACATTTCAAATGGCCTGTAAAAAGTAAACTTAATACATTGTTTAACGTTTTTTGCCATACTCTCAGGATTCTATTGTTGACATGCAGTTCTGATGAAATAATTAACAGGGACACTCTAAGCCTAGGGAAAGGGAATGTTATGAAGTCTGTCAGCTAGTACAAGAAGCAGCATGATACAAGCTTCATGGGTTAGTCAATGGCTGGACCTGCAAATAATTCTGGATCAGTGCTTCCTAATAATTCTGGGAGTTCTACATTGCAAGATGTGGGGTTTTATTGACCAGTTTAAAACTACAATTCTCAGAGTTCCCTATTGTAACAATGAACCTTTTAATCTGAGGTATGTTGTTCTGGAGGTAAATCACACTTACAACTGAACAATGAATGGAAATGTAGGTATTTTGCTGTCACAGAACCCCTCTGTTACAAACTAGTTCCTCCCTTCCATACAAGCCCTCTGGTGAACCAGGAGAGGCTTAAAAGGGAAATATTTACCCCATCCCACCTCTAGTTAAGACTACTGAATGGGAAACCAAACAAAATTTGGGGAAATCAATAGCTGAGCCAAGTTGACGCAGATAGAAGATTCTAAGATTTAAACAAAAAATAACTTAATTAAAGGAGCCAAAACACGGTAAGGTTAAACACACACACACAAAACACACATTTAAAGGGAGAGATAAAGCAACTCCCCCGAACCCTAATGCAATTCCCGCTACAGTGAAACAACTCCATTTCCAATCTTGCCCAAAATAGCATTCTCCCACCCCTTGCCCTAATCCAGGTCCTTAACAACTCTCTTCAAAACCCCAAACCTATTCCCACCTCAAAACCTCACGGAAACTATTTCTTTTCCTTTATAGGCTCTTGGGGATCAGAAGGCATCTTCCCAGCACATAAGGCTGGTTCATTATAAAAAGAGCCATCAGGTGCTCACTACACCTGTCAACAGGAGATTATTGTTAAACCATTTTAAACAATCCAACAAGAACCAAGGGAGCCAGAAAGGAAGTGCACTCAACAGAATGCCAGACATTCTCAAATAATTACTAAATTCTAGGACTAATAAATTGTTTTAGCTATGAATACAGTTTCATAATGTGTCCAAACTATTTTGAAGTGAACCTTGCAACATTTTAAAAAATATCACAGCATAAAGCTACTTATCAAATGGAGATACTTTATCCCTTTTTTGTGAACAGCTCCTCAGAAAAACCTTTCATTTTCTGTTCGAAATGTAATTGAAAAAACTCTTTTTTCTCAATTCTCTTAGAATTAGATTTGATGATATACTACTCTAAAATCTAATACTGATTACAAGTGGTCTTCATTGTTTGGTGTTCCAGCCTGCCAACCATACATTAAAAAAACCTGAATAATTATACATCGAAAAGAAGTGCAGTACACATCTGGAAATGTTGATCTGCCATGACATAGAGGCAGAAAATAGCAATAACTACAGATAAAAAAAAATCTTTCCGTGGATAATCAGGTAACCTTTTAAAAAAAAACATGGTTATGTAAAACCATATGGGATGGCACTGTGAATAACAAGGTCTTCTTTATACATATTACAGAAGAATATAAGGAACTAAATGCAATCTCTTCAATATGGAGATTTGGATATGGAAACTTGAATACATGTTCAGTCACTGTAATTACCTAAGTATAGATTATCTAATCTATATTACCTAGCTGTTACCAAGGTGAAATAAAATTGTAATCTCTTATACAATGAGTGCATATTTTTTCTTCTTAAGGGTTAATACTTGCACATATCACTCTTATATAGGAAGATAGAGTTGCATATATTTTTCTAAACTGAACTATATTCCTAATAGGGTAAGTGCTAAATGATCTTTGGTTGCCTTTTCAAAATCTTCCAGTTGCAACTGATTAATAGGTTAGAGTTTAGAAATGATAAAGCCACATATACTGAGAACTGTTGGCAAAACACTACCCTAAAGCAAAGCCCATTATCAACGTTTGCCACTGAAATATTATGGGAAAACCAAAAACAATCTTTAGGGTAACCTGTGCAGTTCAATCCTAACATTGATTATGTATGTATGTATGTATGTATGTATGTATGTATGTATGTATGTATGTATGTATTTATTTATTTATTTATGTGCTTCCTATCAAAAAGGAAGGTCACATAAAACGATAGCCGAACAAGTCTGATCCTATATAATTTTCCAAAGAAATGCAATGTTAACTTATTGTCAAGTTTGTTTTTTGAGAATGGTCACCTACCATAACTCTAAATTGAAGTTACTTGCAAGTTGCATTGAATTTAGGTCCAAAATAAATATGAGAGTCTAGAATTACTGTTATGAGCGTCCTCTTCTGAATAATGTTGTAGAATTGATTCATATTGAGGAAATAAATGTTCATTTTGACAGCTAAGACAAGCACAAACATTTATAATACATACTTTGCCACACCTTCCTTTGAAGGCTTTATTGTTGAAATATACTGGTAATATTCTTCAACTAACATAATGTATGTTTGGATGAGATTTCAAGTATTATTTCTCTTCTCTTCTCTTTAACAGAACTGCTCAAAAGATAGATCTGTGAATAACTAAAATATATAACTTTAACAATTCTCTTGGTTACCCATATACAAAGAAAAATACCTTTCATAAGGACCCATCATGACATTAGAAGCAAACTGATACATTAGCTGTCTAAGCCATGTCATATGCATGTTGCCAAATCATTGAAGTTTATTATCATGGGTAAATAAGTGAAATGTAGCATCTGCCCTCCTTCCGATTCAGATGACCTAATGTCAAATATAGTTACAAAGGCAGTATTCAAAACCCATTATTGTATAGTTTACTCACACCATTCACTGCTGTCTTCTGGATATCCCAGATTATGCTTCCCCTTGCAGAATTTGCAGATGTTACTGGATAGCTGACAAGTCCATCAATAGCGCTTCTTTCAAATAAAAAATTAAAAAGTAGTGAGAAATAAGGCAAGGAAAAGTATTGTATTGTATTGTATAACAGCAAAGTTTCAATAAAAAAAATTAATGAATTTTGAATAACTGGGACTGAAAACTCACTGCAAAGTGTTTTTAGAATCCTCGTTTCAAAAAGTACAAACTATATTGTATTAATTTACAATTTCTAATCCCCAATTTTTTTGTTTTCTACTTTCAAACATGTCAAAAACACATTTATGTGTATATCAATGTGTGTGTAGAGCAATGAGTCAGTAAAGAAATCTACAAGGACAGCTTTATAATTTCTGTATGTATTCCTTTGTATAATATACATGGATTAAAAAGTCTACCCACATACAAAACTATGCACAGTCAGAATTGTTTGAAGGCCAGATAACATTGTACAATTTTCACCCATATTTCATCAATACACTATGCAATTTTACTATGATGTGAACATTTCTATTTGTATATAATTCATACTTGCCATTTAAACACACAAATACAAACTATAATCTGCAACATTTAAGAAGCATTCAGTACCGTATGTTCACCTATTCCTACCTTGAATCTCTAATAAGGAACATTATGTATGGCTTGGTTTTTTACATGATCTGAACTAGTTTTTAATAGACCAATTTTTTGCTTTCCACTTATAAGAAATATAATTGAAGGCTCAATAATTTTTGCTGGTGAATATATCAAAACCTTCCACAAGTTAAAGTAAAAATTAACCCTCAGATCATGTCAAATTTTCCCCTAAAGTATCTTACATCAAGAGATATAAGCATACTGGAAAGCCTAAAGCAAAAAGTTCTTCATTTACAGGTTTTTTTGGACCAGGGGCTGTGCGTTCATAGTACAGCACATACAGTACAGCAATGTACTGTAGAGGCAATCTGCAGTTAAACTGAATAGGAGGTCTATTACTTTCTATATAGTCAAAATTTATGAACCTAAAAGCCCAATGTTACATCCTTTCACCCCTAGTTAAATTAGCCTAGTACATCTATTCTGAACAGACTTAGAAAACAGAATAGGAACACTTAAAGCATGAGTTGTTAAGATATCTATTGATCTGAGAGAGGGAAAAGAATACTAAGCCCAGATAAGAGTCTCAAGGAAAATACTGTACAACCTGCATGCTGCAATATCAGGATTATATCTGGCATGGCACAGCATGACTGTCTAATTATATTTCTAGCTGACTTGACTTGAAAAAGTATTTGGTAAGAAGACAGAAAAAGAGCACATTCCTTTGATCAAGGACTGATTTCTTGTCTCCTTCTCTCATCACTCTTGTCCCAAAGGACACTCTCAATGGCAACTCATGTCAAAGATCACCTGTCTGCTATCTAAACAAATCCTCTGATTCAATTGATTGTAGCAGCCTCTGCTAGATAACATCTTCTTTTGAATCAGAAGTAAGCAAGAAAACAAATAAAAAATGATGTTTACTCCATCTTCAATTGCTAAATCTAATGTATCTGAAAATAATTATCTCAATCTAATCAATCTAAATTTGATTTCTTTAACAAAGGCTTTATCACTACTTTTTGAATTCTTCAAGAAACATTTATTTCTCCAAAGTCCTTATCTCCAAACCAATTCTGGTAGTTTTTAACAGTTAGGAAGTTAAGAAGTAGTTAGGAAGTCTGTCCATCCTTACAGATCATAAAAACCCTATTAAATTGCTTTCAGTATCACTCGAATATCACCCTAACCCTACAGTTACTCGGTCTATGAATTTTACACCTTCGTGGCACTATTACTACAAGTCTCTAAACATGTCATAATTAATCCTGCCTACATTAGATTTTGGATTTCATGCAGTCATACTGCATTTACAAGGATATCACATATATTTATTATTTAATTTCATTGTTTTATACAGGTTGGTCTCACTTTATGCTACAGTCACATTCCCTGAAAAATCTCACATTAAGCAATTCACATAAAACAAGACATTGAACCAGGATTTAAAAAATGGGGAGTTTTGGGGCATGACATCAAATTTTGTAGTCCACTGTAGCCCATAACTGTTGTCATATATTTTTAGAACACTATTCTCAAGCACTACATTACTCAACTATGTTTTCTTCCCGGTCTCTGTGTATAGCAAAAGCATTTTTCCCACAGCTGGATTTCTAATGTGCCCGGTACTCATAGCAGAAAGAGGCAGAATTCATCACAATACTATGAATTTTATTAGAATTCTTTATTATGTCAGGCTCAGTAGATTTGTCCAGGTTAAAAGAATGTCTTAGGACTAAGGATCTTTCATCAGCTTCAGTATGATTCAACATTTCCCCCTTTGTTTCCACTATTAGAGTGGTTCTTTTCTTTGGCTAAGACATTGTGTTGACATTTTAACAGTATAACTATTGCAGGTAAACAAGTGAATGGGAAACAGGATACAACTAGAACAATCTCACAATATAATGGTAAATGTGTTCTGATGGTTTCAGCAGGAAAATGTTCAATTAGTTTATGTGGGAAGAAGCATTTATTGCAGAAACTGCAATAGCCTTTGCTTTTTCATATAAAGCAAATTCTTAGATTAAAATAATCAATCTCTTAATAGGGAATTTGCCCTCAGCAAGGAAACCTGCATTTGTTTAGTTTTAATTTTAAGGGTTATTCTAAGTTATTTCTAATATTTTAAACAACCTCATCTACAGTAGTTCTCAACTTATAACCATTAATTTAATAATGTTTGAAGTTACAACGGCATTGAAAAAAGTGACTTATGACAATTTCCCACATTAACGACCACTGCGACATCTCCATAATCACATGATCAAAATTCAGATGCTTGGCAACTGACTCATCTTTATGACAGCTGCAGTGTTCCAGGGTCACGTGATCACCTTTTGACTTTCTGACAACCAAAGTCAATAGGGAAGCCAGATTCACTTAACAACTGTGTTACTAACTTAACAACTATGGCAAGAAAGGTCGTAAAATGGGGCAAAATTCACTTAACAAATGTCTCACTTAGCAGCAGAAACTTTTGGATTCAACTGTGGTTGCAAGTTGAACCAAGGTGTACTCCTTTACTGTCTCATTTGGAAGACATATTATTAAGTAGTCTGTGTCTTATAAATTTACACTACAACTTAAATCATACAAGTACTCAATGAACTAAAATTTCAACACGATTGCAGTTTTTCTTGCCTGGCGTTCTTGCCTGGCATAATTTTTTTTTAAAGATACTAATTTTTAAATAACACATTTTAGGCACATTTTATTTTTAAACAATGTTTCACAATGATGATATTTAAAATCCAAATAAATAAGAGCTCCTGTCACTTCTCGCAACATTTTCAATCAGCTTTAATAAAAATGCTTTATAAATGTCCACAACACTTCTTCTACTTTATCTTGCCTATAATTACATTTTTAATCATCTATTTGTTTCAAAAATGATTGACTTCTTCTAAGTCTAACATGGAATAAACTTGTACAGAATCATTCTTTTTCAATGAGACTGAGATGAGTCGAAATCATGGTTTTATTCAAGTGTCTTTCTCTCTCCTGTTTAAAACTTCCTTTCCTCTGTTATTAATCAAGAAGAGAACCAAATTAATCAAGGAGAGAACCAACCTAGAAATAAGGAGAAACTTCCGGAGAGTTAGAACAATTAATCAGTGGAATGGCTTGCCTTCAGAAGTTGTGGGTGTTGCATCATTGGAGTTTTAAAGAAGAGTTTGGACAGTCATTTTTCTGGAATGGCATAGGATCTCCTGCCTGAGCAAGGGGGTTGGATTAGAAGACTTCCAAGATTCCTTCCAACTCTGTCATTCTGTTCTTCCTAAGGACCTGCAGAGGCTTTCTAATTTGTTCTCACTCATCACCCTTTTTCTCTCCACCAGTTTTTTCTCTTTGCAGTTCATTGCACAGAGCAAAGTTGGTGTTGCTCTCCTTAGCACCTCTCTTCATTTTTTTCTCTTTGTCTGCAGCTGAAGCAAGCCTGCTGTTCCACAGTATTATCTCTTTTAAGAAGCTATTGTAACCTCTCCACTTAAACTGCTCAAGAAACAAAAAGCATTATTCAGCAAGTCCATCCTTCAAAATTTAAACCTTTGATGTTTTTATTGAAACAAACACTTATTGCAATACCAGATGTAAACAGAAAAATTCTAAATAAAAAATAAGCCCTATCTGCATTATCCTACTCTAAGAATTTAGTACTTTCTCTACAAAATGCAGATTTTTTTTAAAAAAAGGACAAGCTAATAGGAGCTATGAGCTAAGTTTTGGGGGATGTCTCATTGTTTCAAAGACTAGCACCCAAATGTGCTTTTCATAAATATGAAGCAAACCTTTTAATGGAGAAATTCAGAAAATGTAAGATAACAAAATAAACCTTTTGCACACTGAAGTAAGCTCACACTGAAGTCAATTGCTTGCCTGCTTAATTTCCACTTGGGAAAGCACACCTAATGTGCCTGAAGCAGCATCTCAAATGCGCTAACATCTGTCATAGCACCATTATATTAATAGCTGCAAAGAAGGTCCCAAACTACATACAAAAGATATTAGAACGAGGGCAGAAATCAGAATGATGTAAGGGCAACAGTCGTCCCAAAGGTGCATTTTCAAGAGGCAACTGGAGTTTCTGGTTTTTTCTTTGAAGACGTTTCGCTTCTCATCCAAGAAGCTTCTTCAGCTCTGAAGAACCTTCAGAACTGAAGAAGCTTCTTGGATGAGAAGCAAAATGTCCACAAAGAAAAACCAGAAAGTCCCAGTTGCTTCTGGAAAAAACATCTTTGGGACAACCATGACCTGGATGACTGAGAATCTCCACAGACAAGGACAACAGTCAGTAAGTAAAGGCCAGCTAAGATGCTAGTCTACCTTCTCCCCCCACCATTGCTTGTATTTATCATCTGTTCTGCTCAAAACCTTTTTATATTTGTACCTAACATAATGCTACCAGGTTCAACTCCTGTTTCACTGCTGAGTTCCCTCCACTCCCATTGCAAGCCAGCACTCCGTGGGTAACTGCAAGGATGGACAACAGCAACTGGGGATGGCTTGCCTCTGTCTTCGTCCGTTGTTGCTGCCCATCCCTCACATGGCAAGAGGAAAAAAACTGTTCAAACATCATTGTCTGAGGGGCAAGATAAGAAAGCTACTCTTCCTGCAACTGTGAAGGGTGAGAAATAAAGAAAGGTGGGAGAGATGAAACCTGAGCATTGAGGATGAAAGAGGATGCCTCCTGCATCAAATTTCCAGAAGGAACATTTCACAGTGTTTTTCTAGAAATGAGGCAACAGCGAATTGGCTCCTAGGAAGCCCATGATGCTGTGGGGATGCAATGGGATAAGACACCAATATCAACCTTTTACAATTCCTGTATGAATAAGGGGCCTTGGACAAGTGACAGAATGGAAAGGTGTTTTCAAACGATCCCCAACCAAAGATGATTGGGACAAAAATGAGTTTTATTTTCTACCTTCTCCATTCTTTCAAGGCCCTCTATTGAGTCTTTTCTTTATCTTAGGTTTTGGAGAAGATTACAAGCAGACAAATTCTCTCTTACTGAAATAGGCCAGAAACAGTTGATGAGCTTTCAAATTTCATAATTCAGATGCAACCAAAAATATTACAATATTCAAGAAAATGGGAGGACTTCCACATCATACTACCAAATGAGGTGAAGGGAGAAACCCATTTTCCTCCTGATCGGGCCATCTATTATGTTCCTTATATGTCAAATGGAATGAAAAATGGATCCAATGCTAGTGATTACTAGACCAGTGTTTCCCAACCTTAGTCATTTTAAGATATGTGGACTTCAACTCCCAGAATACCCAGCCAGCATA
>JAOYMU010000292.1:8530961-8543977 GCA_025802295.1 Psammodynastes pulverulentus | reverse complement strand
ACTGGCATACGACCCGGGCATCTCCAATTGCTTATTTATGATCTGCTGGAAAAGCTTGGGGGTAGGAATGACCTCCACTGATTCTTGGCCTCTGTGAACAGGACGTCGGATAGATCTTCTGAACATCCCGCAACCTCTTTGGTGTCCAGTCCCAGGCCCGTGACCGCCTTGGCTTTGGCCAACAGAGCCTTGAACATGTGTGGTTTGAACAGTCCTTTGAACTGTGGTTGGTCTTCCTGAAGGCCTTCCTCATCAGACAGCTCTCCAAAAATTTCACTTTCCTCCTCCTTCTCTTCCTCCTCTGGGCTAGAGTCCTTCTCGGGATCTCTTGTCGAGAGGGCCGGGCCCGTAGTAGAGACCGAAGGGCCGGGTCGGGCCTCCGCTCGAGGAGCAGGAGCAGCCTTGGCTTGGAGTTCAGCAGCCGTGTCTTGCCGGCCTGCATCATATGCCCGCCTCATGGCCTCAGAGAACATCCAGTGGAAGTCAATGTTGGGGTAGGCAGGCGCCGGAGCAGTAGAAGTGGACGGGGCCAATGGTGCGGGCATAGCCGGCCAGCCAATAGGGGAATTGGTGTATGTAGTTGGGGAGAGGCCAGAGGGAATGGCTGCCGCAGGTTCCTCACAGGAATGGGCAGAAGTTGTCTGTTGTGGGTTCTGGGACTCAGACCTCACTTGATCTCTGGGAGGAGAAAGTGAATCCAGCACCAAAGGCCTGATTTCAGAAGCAGAAGGCCCTGGATCCCCAATTAGGAGCAGTCCTGCTCTCTCTGCCTCCTTCGCTCCCCTCTCAGCCTGCTTTTCCACTGCCCGGTGCAGCCTGAGTTCAGCCCTTTTCTGGGCCTTAGATGTCTTAGCATGTGAAATTGCCTTGGCCCTTAACTTGTCCTCAGTTTCGTAAACCCTGTCTAGATCTAGGAAGATAGAAGAGATAACCCACTCCTGGATGCCATCGCATCACACAGGAGAAATAGTCCATTCTCTCTTATGCTCTTATTTTAAATTTTATCCCACCTTTCATACTGATAGGATTATAAATACATTGTTATACTTCATGCATATTTACATTCTACATTTCTTCTCCAAAATCAGATCCTTCATTTAAACAGCAAAAGTTATTCAGGCCTACTGTTTTCATGCTTCACCACTATTAAGAATATAGAAGAAATTGCTGCATAGATCCCACTATTGATGAATCCATGGCAAGACTAATGCAGTACTACCCAGACCAAAGTATTGAGGGCTAAAGTGGTGGGAACCAGTTTGCAGATGGCAGATTTAGTTTCCAAAAGGTGGGTAATAGTACTAGGAAGAGCACTTAGACTTATATACCACTTCACAGTACTTTATGGCCCTCTCTAAACAGTTTACAGAGTCAGCATATTGCCCCCAACAATCTGGGTCCGCATTTTACCCACCTCAGAAGAATGGAAGGCTGAGTCGACCTTGAACCAGTCAGAATTGAACTGCTGGCAGTCAGCAGAGTTAGCCTGCAATACTTCATTTTAACCACTGCACCACCACTAAGGGCAAGTACAAATAGTCCTCGACTTATGACAACAATTGAGCCTAACATTTCTGCTGCTAAGCAAGACATTTGTTACATGAATTTTGCCCCATTTTACAACTGTTCTTGCCACAGTTGTTAATTGAATCACTGCAGTTGTTGAGTTAGTAACTTGGTTGTTAAGTGAATCTGCCTTCCCCATTAACTCTGCTTGTCAGAAGTTCGTAAAAGATGATACATGACTCCAGGACACTACAATCATCATAAATATGAGTCTGTTGTGAAGCACCTGAATTTTGCTCATGTGACCATGAAGATGTTGCAATGGTTATAAGTGAGAAAAACAGTCATAAAGCACTTTTTTCAGGATTATGCTTATTCCTGCTTCCCAGGTTATATTCCCCATAACATTCTTCAATGTTGCTATCCTAAAAGGGGACACGATTTTCAAGATATTTATCAAAATCCACATTCATCTTTAAAAGAATCGGTGGCCTTCTGCTCTTCTGCATTATAACTCTAAGGATCCCAATCAACACATTGGAACGAGTTATACTTCAGCAAAATCTGAAAGAACGATAAATCCGAAAGATCACAGGCTTCTATTCTTGCTTTACAGAATGTAAACAACCCATGTACTTAGGAAATAAATCTTAACTGCAGAAAATTAGCATTAAATTAGCATTGTATACGGTAACTAGCAATCAATCAAGTGGACAAGTTTGCTACTTGTCAAATGAGCTAAAGAGCAAACATTTAAAGAGTATAAATTTAAATTACGGGCATACCTTGTTTTATTGTCCACTTTATTGCACTTCACGGGTATTGGATTTTTTTCAAGACCATCCACCAGCAAAAAGATTTTGACTCACTGAAGGCTCATCTAATGATCAGCATGTGTTTAGAAATAAAATTATTTTTAATGAAGGTATGTTCACTTTTTTAGACATAATGCTACTGCATACTTAACACAGGTACAGTATAGTGTAAATATAACTTTTGTACATACTGGAAAACCAAAACGTTTGTGCAGCTTGCTTAATTGTAATATGCACTTTATTGCAGTGGTCTGGAACTCAAGCCGCATTTGGTATGCCAGTACATAAACTGTCTACTTTAATCCCATTAATTTTTTCAAGTACAATAAAGCTGTACAGTTAGAGTCTGCATTCACTATGGACTCCTTGGTGCTTTCTGAGCTTTGTTGTTTGTCTGCAGATGTTTCATTACCCAATTAGGTAACATAATCAGGGCGAGTGTGGGGTTTGCTCCCTGTTTATATACAGTAGCTTGTCCTGCCAGTTTTGGTGGTGGTGGTGGGGTATGATCTCCTTGGTAATTCCTTGATTAGGGCATTGTTTTCTGCTTCGTTATACATCTGGCATAAATCTCTGTTTATCTGGCTTTTCTGTACTTTTTTTCTTAGCTTTTTGTTGTCTCTTTTGAATGGTGTATAAACATGGTTTATTTCTGTGTGTCTATTGATAGCTGATTTGTCTCAATGCCAAGCTTCCAGGAATTTTTAGATTTGACTTGTTCTAAGATGCTCACATTTTCCAAGTTGAAATTCTGATTGAGTTCGTCCATGTATTGTGAGAGTAAGGGTTTTGTTTTTTTACTGCTAATTGGTGTTTGTGGATGTATTCTGCTAGCCTTCTGGCTGTATGTTCTACAGAGTAACCGTTATAGCCCTTACACTGTATATTGTTAATGAGTCCTGTTTTTTCTTCTTCCTTGGACTATTGAGTTGGTGTGTGTGTGTGTGTGTGTGTGTGTGTGTGTGTGTGTGTGTTTAAGATATTTTGGAGGACTCTAGTTGGCTTGTGTACAATGGTGACACTGTTGGTTGTTTCTGAGGTGTTTTTGATGTGTATTAATGTTACCCTTTTCACAGCTTGTGTTGGTTGTGCTGTAGTAGGTTGACTACAGCAGACTTCTCAATAAAACTGTGTGGGTATCCATGTTGTTGGAAGATGTACAGAAGTCTGTTTCCTTTTTCTGCTGTTCCAGTGCATTCACTACTTAATGGTCTATATTTTTATTTACTGATTACATTATTCTTGCAAGAAAATTAGCATACTTGACTAGAAGTATTTAATGGGGCACTAATTAATATTCTTATTTTTAGTAGTACTCTTATTTTTCTCCAGATTTAACATTTCTTTGAGAAATAAGGTTAGAAACATGTAGTACAGCTTTTTAAGAATTTGGGAACAGTATTAATATGTGCATGTACTCATCACTACTGCTGAAAAAAAAGAGGTAAGTTCTTCAAAAGTAATGCAGGGTCAGGCAAGAAATAACCCAATAAAGGTGTTATTCCTTATTGCCAACAATCAGTCAGAATAGAGCTAGAAGGAACCATGGAGATCTTCTAGAATCTAGTCCAATCCCCTCCAACAAAGAGAAAGTAAACTGAATCCTATAATTAACAAACTGAAAAGTAACGACTGACAGCTTTAGTCTCATATCTTTCCCTTCTACTTGTTCGTATAAAGATTACGTTTCCCATTTTGATTTTGCAGCCCGCTGATAAATCAGTCTGTTTTGCAGAGTACCTCTTGAGTGGATGGCTAGAGAGAGTATAGCATAGACTATTTGCAAAAACAGTTTACTTGACCTTATTTCCATCAAATGCAATGCAAAATGGGAGGCAACAGTCAACATTCCTCTGCAGTAAAAATGCCTGACAGTTCTGTGGCTTCTTGCCATCTGCTTGAGCACTTGCTGTTCTTTGCAAAAGGCGTGGCAAGCAAATAAGAGGTTATGAACACCTCTGACAGGAGAGAAAATTCCTTTACAACTAGCTCACTAAAATAATTCTGCCATGCAAAAAGAAAAACGCAGAAAAGAAAAACATAACTTTGCATACTGCAAATAACTCAAATGATTCATATTTAAGTAAAGTTCCCCCATGTGTTTTGTTGTTAGGGGAACAACTAGCATTATTTAAAGTGCATGAAGTGATTTCTTTATTTCACGGGAGACACATTACAATGCCACGGATAAGAGGTAGTTCTCACAAATGTAATAAATCTATATCTGGGTTGTAAGCACCAAATGGGAAATACAATTTTATGTTGAAGAGATTTTATATATGAAACAGGCTCAACTGAATGAGACTTGCTTGTGTTCTGAAATGATAGAAACCAACAGCTTGTTTAATACCTCTCTAAGAAATTACACTCAAGACAACATCCACTTTCAAGACTAAAATAAAGAAATAAAAGATTGAAGAGCATCATGGCACTTACTGCAGTGGGCGATTATCCCTCAAATTTTCTGCCAGAGCTATCAATCAAGTCTATTTTCTGACCCTCACTTCAGGCACTTAAGCCGAACATAACTATCTTTCCACACATAAAATAAGAAATAATGGGAATACTGATCGTTATTTATCTTCCATCATTTGTACTACATACTGATCCTGCTCTGTTGAATGGCAGTAGGAAAAACTAGCACACAAAGCCAAACGCAATTATTCCTTATAAACAAGATAACAATGCTTACAGCCACAACTCTTTTAAACGGCATGAACTCCATTAGCTCGAAAAGTATTATTAGTACAAAACACTGTCAATGTACATAACAGCCTCCACACCACACCCAAGATGGCTCACAATACAATGATGATGGTAAAAAAAATAACTCTCTGACATTTATGATTGTCACAGATCTGTAAAGCGAAGGAAAGCTGAAGTAAGATCATAAGCACAACTGTGATTTTTATTGAGCAGCCACTTGGCTTAACATCCTAATCTCAGTAGTGGTAACTAAATGAGGACTACCTGTAACACAACAGCAGAATAGCAGCATACTGGAACAGTATGATTCCCCAAACATAAATTCATTTCAGTATCAGAAATAAGAATCCAGCGTCAGTTACACACAATATGAAAGCACCCTAACAAAATAAACAGTTCTGTTTCTACTCCTAGGGATAGATATACAAAACACAATCTAAGACTTGCTGATACTATAGCAATCACCAGATAATGAAAGGAAGTTGCAACCAGTGTAAAATGCAGCAATAGTACAGGGAGGATGTTTATATTGTATTAAACAATCTGTACTGGTTGCAAAGTGCATACTGAGCACAATTTATCGTGCTGGGAGTGATCTTTAAGCCCTAAGCAGTGTTAAGGTTTTACAATATAAATGGTCACATTTTCTATTACAGACCTGCTTAGCTGTAAAGCTATAGTCTCTCTTGAAAATGTCTGGCAGTCAGAGGCCTATCTTTCTGGCATACAGAATGGGTTATCTCCTGCATTTCCCCAGGATATGACATGTACTACCTCATGATTTTACCAGCCTTTAAATTTATTAAGTGGTTTAAAGTGTCAGTGCTAACATTACTTTTAATTGGTGTTTTTAATGTTTTTATTCTGTTTTTGTTTTTTCAAACATTGTCTGCCTTGAGGCACTGCCGGAGTAGAAAGACAAATATGAATCAAATCAATAGACTGTTGCTTGACATTTATATATATTATTGCCTATTTTTAACATGACATATGCTCAAAAAAATGAGACATGTTATCTTCAGAGAGAACTGTTATAATTGGTACTCAAACAAATCAAATATGAACTACAGGTAGTCTTTGACTTAGGGCCACAACTGAACCCCAAATTTCTGTTGCTACGCAACACAGTTGTTAAGTGAGTTTTGCCCCATTTTACGAACGTTTTTGCCCCAGTTATTAAGTGAATCACTGCAATTGTTAAGTTAATAACACGGTTGTTAAGTGAATCTGGCTTCCCCATAGACTTTGCTTGTCCAAGTGTTGCAAAAGGCAATCACGTGACCCCAGGACACTGCAACCATCATAAATATGAACCAGTTATAAAACGTCCAAATTTCGACCATATGACCATGAGGATGCTGCAATAGTCATAAGTGGTGAAAAATGATCATACGTCACATTTTTCAGTGCCAATGCAACTGAATGGTTGTAAGTCAAGGACAGCTTGTAGTTATTTATTTGTAATTACAATTCTTTCAATGATCAACCATGAATTGACATGCATGGATAACATATGTGCACAAAGCTGTGCTTGAAACTTTCTGTATTTTGTAGAATTGGTCAATGTGAACCCCACCCTACACATGTAATGTCCAACAAGGACTTGCTCTCACTGAAGCACTTCAGTTCCTGATACGGTGGATCTGAAGATATATAGATGTCTGTTCCTTTATGCACACAAATGTGTCTCTACATCTTTGTAGGTATAATTATCTTCAGCCATCAGAATTTGAAAAATGGTGTGCCAAGTCAATCAAATATGATCTGTTTTAAGACTAAGCACATTAGTTTTATATAGAGAGAGAATATGCAGAACTAGATATGAATGCATTTAATTCTTAGTTTAGTTTTTCAGCGAACAGTTACATGATGCAAATCATAACTACCATGTCTTGCTACCAACTCAATCTTGCTCCTCTTGTAAAATATTATTTTTGTTGTAATGTGATTAACCAAAAGCCTAGCTAGTGATGGGGGAAGAAACAAGAAGTCTGGCTATGGCTGCTCTTAATTACACTTTGTAGGTTATTCCCCATACTCTTGACGATTCAGTGCTCTGTATTCATAAATGTTTGTAAAGCTCTTAGTAAGAAACACCGATAGATAATATATATTTAAATATTTTCTTTTAAAGAAATCCACCTTATAAACTATAATAAAAACTGATTTTTCTGATAGATATAAAACTGAATTATATCTGCAGTGGATGACTTCTAGGAAATCTACTGATATCTCTAAGAGTCATCTTATGAAATCCTTGTTTTTTTAAAGCATACAATTGGCTGATAACTCTGCACATTAGCAGTTTTGCTTATCCAACTGCCTGCAAAACTGTGTGCTCCTAGATGTTTAAATAAATCTGTATTATATTCACCTATACATGACATTTTTATTGCTATACCTGACACGCAGGAGGTTGTATCTTTCATACATAAATACTTGTGGTTTTTATTAAGACGCAATATGACATTATTAACTTCCTCGTGGAAAGGTAGAAGACTTTTACTCTGAATATTTGAAAGTCAGATAGACTGGGGAAGAGAGGAAAAACAAATTAGCATTTCAAAGAGGTGAATACTGTTATTATGAAATCACTAAATATTCTGCATGCATGACATGGAATTCAACAGCAATTATGCCATAGCCTGGATGCCTCAATTACAGTTTGAGAAGCAGCATAATTCAGATAAGCAGTAAGAATCCTATAGAAAGCCATCATCCTTATATAAACATAATTTGAAATTTTTCAAACAAATTTGAAAAAGCTTAAGAGTTTTGTCTCACAGTAACTTAGAATGAATGAAGATACATCAATAAAACCATAACAAGTAGTATTAAAATATAACAATGCATACAAAACCCAATAGACAATTAGCATTAGCAAGTCCCATGCAAAGGACCACAGCCACTCGGGCTAATAGAGGCTCTAGAATGGCTTTTGACTCGCCACAACTCTTCCTAAGCACATGGTAGTAATGATTCTGTGAAGAAATAGAAAAGTGCAAGCAACATGTTTTTCCCATATAGCGGTGAATGGAAAAACAGGAAGTGTATAGTCCAAAGGCGGGGATACGCTATGTTAAAGTCAAAATGGTACAGTCTAATTCATTTATTACCTTCACAAAAGAAATAAGGAAGAAAGATATGACACAATTATATCTGTGCAAGATTATATAATCGTGACAAGTTAAAAATATATTTTAACGTGTATAGATTTGTATCAGTTGATGGTAGATCGCCTAATCACCATATGGTTGTTCAAATCAAGCTGGTTATTATTGCTGTACTAATACATTCAATAAAAATTCCCATTAGTTTGTTACATGCTAATTGAATTAATATCCTCCTCATGTCTGTCAGTCTGCCTACCTAGTTTTATTAAGTCTCATTTCTTCTTTGGGATGGCAGAGTGAAATACTTTTCACGTAATAAATGACAGTATGATTATCTGCACTATATGTCCATTCAATTGCTATATTAAATGACAGTTTCCTACTTCTACATCTGCATTTGGGAAATAAGCAAAAATGATAGGCTATACTCCTTTTTTTGTTCTAATTACAATTCTATGCTTGTAATAATCAAATAAGAATAGAGGAGTACAAGACATCAAACCTCAAATATCTTTTAAATGTTTAGATTAACATCCTTGCAATCATCAAGTGTTGAATATCTTGCCTTGGGCAAGTTTGAAAATTAGAATTGTAAGATACCATGAATAATAATATTTTTCAAATGGAAATGTGTACTTGCATTTTCTAATTAAATAAATGATCCGTAATTGCTTATCTAGCCCTTAAATTTTAATTATGTTTTTCCTATTCATTCAACTAAAGAAAACCATAAATGATCACTGGCTGATTATGACCAACTTTGGAAAACACATGTATATTAATAAAACATATCCTGAATTAGATTGTACATTCTTGATAGAACAGAACTTCAGTAAATTATTCTTGTACAATTACCTGCTACAGAAAGAAAAATCAAATAAAGGAAGCTAAAACATCTGAGCACATTATCCACAAACTCTACAATGAAGCCTAATATTAAGCCTCTGACACATTCTATAGTATTTTTTAAAAAAAGTAGAAAACCTCTGCCCTGTTGAGTTGTCCCTTGAGAGAAAAGTAGTGCAGCCTGAGGTGACCTTTTTCCAATATTTAGCATCATCTGTTGACTATGACATTCCCTCTTTCTTCATACATGCCACAATTAGACTGACAGTATTTTTTTTTACCCAATATTGGATGGTGTCATCATCACCTCAGAAGATTACCTATATGACAGCAGGAATACTGCAATGACCTGAACTTTGTGAACAAAACTGGAATAAACATCGTGGAAAATTAAAAACGGTTCCAGATTCTTTAAGTTAATGGACTTGAGTTACTTTAATTCAATAATTTTTCTGGTATAATGCACCATTTAGGTTAACTGGAAAGTACAAACAGTTAGCAGAATTTTGTAGCACAGGTAGTCCTCGATTTACAACAGTTCATTTAGTGACTGTTCAAAGTTATAACAGGATTGGAAAAAGTGACATGACCATTTTTCACACTTATGGCAGTTGCAGCATCCTATGGTCATTTGATCAAAAGTCAGATGCTTGGGAACTGACTCATATGTATGATGGTTGCAGTGTCCTAGGGTCCAGAGGTGGTATTCAGCAGGTTCTGACCAGGTCTGGAGAACCGGTAGCGGAAATCTTGAGTAGTTCAGAGAACTGGTGGTAACCTTCCCCCAGCAGTGGGGAGGGACTGGAGATTTTGCAGTATCCTTCCCCTGCCATGCCCACCAAGCCATGCCCACAGAACCGGTAGTAAAAAAAATATGAACCCCACCACTGCTAGGGTCACATGTTCTTCTTCTGTGACCTTCTGACAAGCAAACTCAATGGGGAGGCCAGATTCATTTAACAACCGTGCTACTAACTTAACAATTTCAGTGATTCATTTAACAACTGTGGCAAGAAAAGACGTAAAATGGGGCAAAACTCACTTAACAAATGTTTCAGTTAACAACAGAAATGTTGGGCTCAATTGTGGTTGTAGGTTGAGGACTACCTATATAGGTAGCCTTCATGTTACCATTCATTTAACAACCACTCAAAGTTATAATAATGCTGGAAAAAAGTGATTTAAAACCGATCCTCACACTTAAGTCCATCAAAGTATCCTTGGTCACAATTACAATTTGGGCACTTGGCAACCAACATGTATGTACAATGATTACAGCATGTTAGGGTCATGTGATTACCATTTTTGACCTTCCCAGTCAGCTGACAGTCCTCTCAGATAACTCAGACAGGAAACATGACCAGATAAGCTAATTCTACTTTAAGGCCATATTAACAGATTCTTGCAAGTCTAAAGGTATATAGGTAGATAGGTCCCACTATCACTTTTAACAGCCTGATCAATTAGGGTGCGTTCTTTTTTTCTCTGACCATTAAGACTCTGGGGGCTCCTGCCTCTTTTGCTTACTTTTTCCTGTGCAGCATCTCTGGTCATTCCCACATATGACTACATAGGCTTTGCTCTGAAACGCAAAGTCCATGGGGAAAGATGAGTTTGCTTGATGACCATGACAAATAGGTCATAAAATGTTTGTAACTCATTTAACAACTGCATTCTTAAGCATCAGAAATCCTGGTCCAGTTGTGGTTATAGGTTGAGGACTATTTGTATATAGATGTATTCTAAGGAACCATGACAAAATATTCAGGTTAATAAAAATACTGGAAAAGATATCTTTGACATAAATAAATATCCATGGAAATAACAGTCAGATAGTTTGTCATGATTATCAGCATTTATTTTATTATACAATGGTAGCAGAACATTTGTGAACTCTTTAGTAATATCCATAATGTTACAATACTGTGACCTACAATGTGATCAGTTTCATCTAAATCCAATTAATAGATAAAGAGATTCTGTTTCAAACGAACTATGCATAAAACATTGTATTGTGTCAGGTCTTTACTGAATACACAGAGCCAACATTCACTGGAAAAGAATGTAAACCCTTAGGCTAATCAGATTTCTGGAGAGGATAAATTGAGTCAGATATTCTAATCAATAAAATGATACAACAATGTGAGTTTTGAGAGGCTCTTCCCAGGAAAACACAGGTAAGTTGTCACCATTAAAATCTGTTCCTTACAACCCATGTTTGTAAAAGTAAACCACACTTTTAACAAACCTCTGCAGATCTCAGAAAAAGAGTTGTTAGAGCTCATATGGCTGGAAATACTTCAAAGCAGAGCCAAAGACTTTATCTCTATCAATTCATGACCAGTTGTTACACTTCCCAGGAATTATTTAAAAGGGGGGTGTGTGGCATAAAATACATACAACAAGAGATCATAGGTAATAGTAAAAACTCTTGTATTACATTCTGGTCTGCCACAGAAATTTGAATTAGCCATTCTCAGTCCAACCTACCTCACAAAGTTGTTATGAAGGAAAAAAAGAGGAAATTATGGGGGCTACTATGAGCTCTTCAATGAAACATCTGGCTATAAAGCATGCAAAAAAAATGGAGGACATTGTTTTGCTTCCAAGCATGCTAGTTTATACTTATTTTTTTAAAATTTAAAAATAAGGTAAAGAGCTTCACTCTGCTACAGAATTTGGGTGGATGGGTGTTTCCAGGTCCTGAAAACATAATTTTGAGGGTTAATTCAGAATTATTAATTATTGAAACATGAAAAATGGAAGATTTGCTTTCCTGAAGCCCATTGAGTATATATGTCACTTAAGACTACATTTCAACTTGCTACACTCTATTGTAAAAATGTCTGTATCTATTCTTCAGTTTAGTTACACAATTTCAATCTCATGCTTTCCATTCTCACAGAATTAACTATAATTAAATCAACACACAAGTTTGAAATCTGCAAACACTAACACACAATTAAAAATAATATTTTCCCACCATTCTTTAATCCCTGGCTCAACTGATTTTCATAAACACTCAAATCCACTCTCTACTTGCCTGATTACAAAGTCAAAAAACTGCAGAAACGTTGTAAAAAGACTGTTTATACACAAAAACAGTGGTCTCAAAACTTGGAAACTTTCAGATTTGTGGACTTCAAAACCCAGAATTCCTCAGCCAGCCATAGGAATTGAAATCCACAAGTCCTCTGGGAGTTGAAGTCCATAAATCTTAGTTTGGAGACCCCTGCACAAAAAGATAATCTTAAATATAATTGAGCCATTCCTATATCATCCTCCCAAAAAGGGATCCCCTATTGTATCTGGGGGCTCACTACGTTTGAAAAGGCCTACTGTTTGACTCTTGGCCCTACCTTTTAGACTATCTGTCCCACATGCCTATTTTTAAAAAAATGGAGAGTTGGTCTTTTCTTTATATCTTTATTTCTACTACTATAGTGTTGGATAAAAATAAGCAGGGTAGAAAACAGTTTCCTTCTGGAGAACAGCTAGTGGAGCTGGCATTTGACATCTAATAAATTGTGTTTCCCCAATGGCAACGCACAGTACTTCCAAATGTGTCCATCAGCCCTAAAAAGTTGGAATCATGCTCTAAAGTGTAAATATTTGATGTTCTCATTGGTACTCTTTCATATCAAGCACTGAAATATGGTAAAAATGTTCCATCTAAACAATCCTCCATTACTGAAAGCATTGATATTTTGAGGAAGTGATATAAAGTATAAAATAACATCCACAATGAGGAAGACCAGTCAACAAAAATAGCCACAATCACCTATTACGTTTTATGAAGAAAACCAAAGTATCCATTCTACTCCATAGTGCTGCTGGCCCAAGCATTTTCAGCCATTCTTCTTTGGTAGGCGAGCAAGAGATAACAGCAAGCAGAGGTCCAATGCAAACCTTTGTGATAGATATGTTAACCTAGTAGATCAGATTAGGAAGATTGCAACTATACTTTATAGCAGTGTTTCCCAACCTTAGTCATTTTAAGACATGTGGACTTCAACTCCCAGAATTCCCT
>JAOYMU010000292.1:8425815-8435853 GCA_025802295.1 Psammodynastes pulverulentus | reverse complement strand
CCATGGGGTCATGGTCGTAAGTGTGAAAAACAGTCAAAAGTCACTTTTTTCAGTGCCGTTGTAACTTTGAATGGTCACTAAACAAACTGTTGTAAGGTGAGGACTACCCATACATTTACTTTCCTTTTTTAGGGACTTGCAGTAGAACTCTGTTTAGGCAGTGCCTCTTTGTTCTGTATCCTGCGAGAGAAATGTAGTAACTAATTCTTCGCAAACACCAGTGGTAAGTGCTCCAACTTCAAGCCCTTTCTCTCTGCTTACTCTACTTCTTGTTTCTCTTATATAAAAGATGTTCTTTGCTCTCCAAAGAAGAAGAATTATTTACACAGTTCTGGGTGCTTAATTGAGGCAAAGAAAACCGGGTCTGTCCGGATCTGCAAACCGGTAGCTACCTGAAGCCTCCGTTCCGCAGAGAGGAACGGGAAGCAAAAAATCACTCATCCCGATTCTTACCTGGTCTTTATCAGCTCACACTGATTGTTGCTGCAAGCCCCAGCTGGGGGCTGGAAAGTGGCACACGCGCGTTTTTCCAGTACGGTAAGATCCCACCCCTGCACACGACACACCATCTTTGACTTACCTTTGAGGTGCTGCGTCTCATCATCTCCTACAGCTGGAATGGGAGTTATTCTCCAATATTTATATCAGGAGAACTATAAACCTTCACAATCTCTTCCTAGTTGCATTTTGAGGCCAGGGTGCTTTTGACAAAATGACATTCATCTGGAGTTCCTATCTGCATATTAAATGTGTTTTTATGTGCTCTTAGGTGAAGAAAGGGCTGTGCTTTAGAAATAGTCACATTGTTGTTGTTGTTTTTTGTTTTTGCAAAATGGCTCAAGTGCAATCCTGACAGCCTTAGGTAGGATTAAGAAAGGTTCTTATCAAAAATCTTAGAGGACTCTGTGTAAAAACAATTATGAGCTAAACGGAACAATGAACTGGCACTGTATAAGCAGTACAATGCAAGAAAGAAAAATACGGCCTACAACTCCTATGTAAGGTTTACACATACTACTATAATATATTACAGAGTAGGAGGAAATGGTTGGCAGTATCTTATAACTCTTCGTGGTGCTGTTAAAATGCTGTTTTCATAGACATCACCTTCTATTGGTATAACTTTATACCTATGATCATAAAGAAAGGTCTGGGAGAAATTAGGATGCTTAAATGTGGTTCTCATCTAACATGGCTTTGTGGTCTTCCAGTAATGTCCTGGACTTTACTAAAAGAAAGTGGGTACAATCTTCACTGCCTGAATTTAACTAAAACCTAAAAATAGGCTATAATGAGAAGACCACTGAAAAATCCAGCACCAATATTCCATTCACAATTCCATTCCTACTTAGCACCAGCAATGTATCCACAGAGCATTCTGGACCTCAAGAAAAAGTTCTCCAATCAAATCCTACTCTCAGCATTAGGTATCGGTTAAGGAGCCAGCAGACTTATTTTGGTGCCCAGGGTTTTCTCACCCAAGCCATCTTGGGTATGAACTCAAGATATTCCCCCTAAGGTCCAACAGTGCCAGGAGGGCTACCAAATTTGGACTGCTAAAATCCAGTTGACCACTGGATGTCAGGAAAGCTTTAGTTTTCTGAATCTCTTTGCTACCATCTCATGGTTCCTCAAGTCAATGCACGCTGAGTCGTCACAGCCCACGTCTTGCCATTTGGCATCCACCTACTGCATATGCTGCTTAGACACGTGCTTAGGTTTTTCTATAGATGCATGGCGGCCTGCAGCACAGCCAACTTCCTCTCCTGAAGGTTTTTATTCTTAGAACATAAGAACTTTAAGAGATGCCCTGCTGGATCAGAACCCAGCCCAGCTCATCCAGCAGTCTCACAATGGCCAAATGCACGGTGGTCTCCCAGCAAAGGATTGTTGAGCCCGAAATTGACATATGTGTAACAGGGGTGAAATTCAAAAATTTTCCCTACCGGCTGTGGGCGTGGCTTGGTGGGACTCAGTCTCTAAAAGAAAGAAGGCGGGCTGGCGTGGGCGGGGTCAACCAATTCGAACTGTCCCTACCACCTCTCCCGAGGTGGTGCAAGGTGGTTGAATTTCATCCCTGATGTGTAGCCATTTTATTTAGCCTATATACCAATCATATATTTTTTTTCTTTCTTTCTCTTTGCTGGTAAAGGGGGGACGGTTTCGGGCTTGCCACATTCCTAAGGTGGGAAGAGTGGTTAGATAGTGAGGATTGTTTTGGCTAGGTGACTTTCCTTCCCGTGGGAACAGAAGCTGTCCCTGCCAAGACCTGGAGGTGAGATTGATGACATCAGGCTACGTTGATTTATTTCTATTGGGGAATGTGACCCTGAGGGCTTGTTTCTAATTTCCAATATTATGTGGTGTAATTCCGGTTTGTGTCAGATCCAGAATTACAACAGACTTTGCCAATTTGATGTCTACCTAAATAAAAGAAATTTGTTTTGGAAGATGGACTTTGAATATTTCTTTTGGGATGGGTTTCATCGGTTCATACCTGACAAGGATCTTCAGAGCCAGTCACATGACATCAAAGCCATGACTTCCATCAACTGGTCCAACCCTTTTCTGAACCTTGATTATTCTGTCTCTTGCTCAGATCCCTTCTAGGCTCAACAGTGCCAAATGTTGCAATCTTTTATGTTTCAGCCAAGTGATCATCTTAGCTGTCCTCTTTTGAATCTTCTCTAGTTCCACTACAGGTAGTCCTCAACTTACAGTAGTTCATTTAGTGACAGTTCAAAATTACAACGGGATTGAAAAAAATTTGATTTATGACTGTTTTTCATGCTTACAACCACTGCAGCATCTCCATAGTGACCTGATCAAAATTCAGATGCTTGGTGACCAACTCATATTTATGACAGTTGCAGTGTCCCAGGGTCCTGTGATTATCTTTTGAGACTTTCTGACAAAGTCAATGGGGAAGCCAGATTCACTTAACAACGCTGTTACTAACTTAACAACTGCAATATTCGCTTAACAAATATGGCAAGAAAGGTCATAAAATGGGGCAATACTCAAGTTAACAACTGTCTTACTTAGCAACAGAAATTTTGGGCTCAATTGTGGTTGTAAGTTAAGGAGTACCTGTATATTTATCAAACTTGTATGGCGTCCATCTCGCCAAAGGTGACTCCTTTTGGAAGTGTGGCAATCCAGAACTTTTTCCCCCTTCGCTAAACCGGCATGGGCATGGCCAGCACCTGATGCATCAGCTCCATGGGCCGCAAGTTTGACAGCCTGAAGTAGGGAATCCCTTGCTTCTTTTCTTGATGCAATATGGAGTGGTGGACTCAGGCCAAAAGTAATCCTTTCCGAAACACACATCCCATAGACTCTTCTTAACAAGACTTATTTAAGTATAAGAGATAGAATTAGAAATAATTTCAACAACCAAATGATTCCTCAGTAGAAAAGAGTTTTTTTTTAATTTCTTCTTGATGAGTTTTCCATTAAAGGCAAGGTGATGAGTCTAATTATTTGTGATAGATGAAACATTCAGTATCTCCACAAGCGACATCCAAATCCTTTTCACTTGAAGAAGCCAATCTTCCCGCAAAGACCTTAGTGACCACCTGTATAATGATCGAGCTAAAACAGGCTTTGAGGTGGAGTTCACTTGCCTATCCCTCTCTAAGTCACGGTTATGTCTGTTTTATTTGGCTTGCCATTATTATGTTACATCCAGCATTTATTACTTTTTCGTTTCTTATTTTAAAATAGACTTTGTAAAGCAGAACTCTGTTAAAACGATTCAGTCCCAGATTGACCCATCTTTTATATTATTTATTTTTGCCAGTACAATTATGTCCATTAACACCATAGAAGAACACCACTAATCCCATCATTATGAACCCAAGTCATCATTATTTTAAATTGATCTGTACTGCACACTAGTCATTTTACTGCTGATGAGACTACATGGAACTAGCTCTGGGGTACAGCGAGTCTATGAAATGTTTTTTTTCCCCTTATAGATTTAAAAAGAACTGTGAGTAAACAACAGTATAAAAGAACATAAATGTCCAATTTTTCTATACCAAATATGGTTAGCATCCATTGCTGTCGTTTGTCAAACATTTTCTATGCTATGTGAGATCTTTTATCTTCTTTCTCTTCTCCCTCTGGTCTGTCTTGAGCTTTCTCTTAGTTTCATCTCTCATTGTTCCCAACTATCACCTCCTGATTTTGTTTTCCATGCTTTCTCCAATATTAAATTTCTTGTCTAGACTTCCATGATCGCAAAGGAGCACGTATCTTAAATATATTTGTTTTGAAGCTGAAGTTGAATAACTTCACTTCTAGCTTTTTGAAAGTTGATGGCAAAACTATAGTTCTGCGTACTCCAAAGGCATTGATGGACCCAGCTATACTGGACACATTTTGTCCAGTCTCCAACTTCCCTTTCAGAGAAAGATGTTGAGAAGATGGTAAACTTACAGCTTCAAAGGGCTCTGGTGGAAGCAGGAAATCAGGGCCTGTTGTAGGCCAAAACACAACCCCGACCTTTGTCTTGATATAACCTTTGCTGTGTTCAGGTTGAGGATCTATTGCATCTTTTCTGACTTTTCTTGGTCATTCAGTAATTTTAATGCCATCACTCACGGTGTCTGTTGTGTTGTCTGAAAGTGTTGGGAGTGGAAATCACTGTCCTTCAACAGTTCCCCTTATTTCATCATGGCCAGTTCCAATTGGTGTTGTGAGGGGGAGGTCCATCCCTGAATCTCTGCTTTGTGGGATATCACAGGGTCAGCATTTTCTTCATTCCTATTTAACATCTCTATGAAGTTGCTTGTTATGTTTGGCACAGGGTGAATTTGCATAAGTAAGCGGATGATATTAGGTTATACATTTCTGCCCTGGGCCATCCAAGTGATGCTACTGAAGTGCTTTCCCAATGCTTAGACACTGATCAGAACTGGATGGGGAGGAAGAGGCTTCACTTCAACCCTGACGAGACTGAGAGGTTATGGATGTTAGGACTATCAATATCTGGTCATTTTCCACCATGAACTCTGAGTGGCGTTCTCCTCCCCCAGGTAAAGTTGGTGTGCAATGGGAGGGGTCCTCATGAACTCTGTTGGGGATCAGGTGGCAGCTATGACCAAGAGGGCCTTTGCACAAATGCATCTGGTACATCAGTTGTGCCCACCACTGCTCATGGCTAATCTTGCCTAAGTCATCCCCCAAATGGACTATTACAATGTTCCTCAGTGGGCAGCCTTTAAAAAGCATGCAGGAACTTCAACTGATCCAGAACTTGGGGGCAGGAGCAAAGGAGGGCAGGGGCAAATTGTGTAGTAGTAGTATACCTATCTAACACCACTGCCACATTTACTAACTTCCAGGAGGCATTTAGGTTCCATTCAGCGGCTGGGCTGTTAGTTTGGGAGCTCTGGCATGAATATATGTTGTAGCTATTGTGTGTTTTTAATGTGAGGGCTTTGACTCGGGTTTTCTTGCTGTCATTTCACTGAATGTTTTATATTGTATATCTGCTGCTCAGAGTTTTGTCAGATAGATTTATACATTTAATTGAATTTATAAATTTGATTAACACAACACAAACAATACATGGGTCATTGGAATGATTG
Source organism: Psammodynastes pulverulentus (assembly GCA_025802295.1). Lineage (NCBI taxonomy): Eukaryota > Metazoa > Chordata > Lepidosauria > Squamata > Psammodynastidae > Psammodynastes > Psammodynastes pulverulentus. The sequence goes on along the minus strand of JAOYMU010000292.1, from coordinate 8,430,256 downwards.
CACATCTTGATTTTTAAAAAATCCCTTTTAAAGGTTTGTATTGTGTGCAGAAAGTCAATTTTCAGATAGCGTGGTTGTATGGAAATAGAATGCTGAAGAAAAAGCATTTTCTAGTATGTTCATGCCTCACTAACAAAATGTTTAAAGATGCCCACAAAAGGAAAAACATTATTCATAAAGGATTTTCCTGGACTCAGAATAAGCCCTGACATAACCCTACACTAGGAAATTCCTTAGGATTACTCAAAATATTACTGAGAATAGCAAATAATGGCTTATGGGAATTCTCTAGAATTTACTTGAACCATCACACAACCATAGAACTAGTATGTAGAAGCTATAAAAAATTACTTCAACCTCAAAATACATTATTTCTTTTTCCCTCTTTCCTTCCTTATCACTCTTTTTCTTTTTTAGTCTGCTTTCAAAGTACAGCTGTTGGCAAATGTGAACAAAATGACAGTGAAAAGTACCAATCACCTGCCTAATCATTTGACAGCTGAACTAGCTAGGGTGGATGTCACAAAAGGACAAATGACAGTTACCATGGTAACCTAGCTCAACAATGGGGAGTCTTCCTTTTGAATTTCAGGGCCAATACCCTTGATGAAATCCCATTCACTCATTTTAAAAAGAGTAATTGCAGATATTAGGAGTGTGAATGGGACTGTCATAGGGTCCAAATCAGGTTTAACCTTTTTTATATCATATCTTTAGTGAAACTCAAAATTGCCTACTAAATCTCCTGTCAAAGCAATGACATAACCATTCCACAATATTGGAATTGCCTATTATTCCTTTTATACAGTGTTTTAACACAATAGTTGGTAGAGTAACAGATGAAACATTTTCATTTAACAACAATTCTATAGGATAGTAATAATGTACAATTTATTTACAAAAACTACTGCCCTGTGACAATAAAGAGCTTGCTTGTTATTTATAGGGCTACAGGCATGCTTATTTGCTTAATTAATTTCCTATATAATTGAAATACCAGATAAAACAAATACATGTAAAACATAAAACAAGTAAGTAAGTAAATAAGTAAGAACCACAGTTTTAAATAATGCTATCCTAAACTATTTGACCTTCTTTGTCTCATTTGAGAAATTGGGGGGGGGAATTAAAGGGTTCCAAACAAAGATAATCTGTAAGATAAAGCTGTGTGTCCCTTTGTCTCTGCTCACTCCTACTGAATTTTCCCAGAAATTATTTTTTCCCTTCAAAAAGAATAAAGTAGAAATTGAATGGCCCTTGTTAAGTGGATAAGAATCCTGTAGAGTCCCGAGGCAAGGTTCAACCCATTTTTTAATTTAATGATACTATTCAACAGATAACAAAATGTTTTTATAGAAAGGAGGGATTAGCCTGATAGCTCCAACAGAAAGTTTCACAGCCTGGAATATTTGCTGACAAGGGCCTCTCTCACATTCCCATCAAGCCAGAGGTGGTATTCAGCAGGTTCTGATCAGTGGTGGGTTCCTACCGGTGTTATCACCGGTTTGCTGAGTGCGGGACATCCCACCTTCCATGCATGCACATGCGCCTACCATGAACACCTACTGCACATGCACGTGCCAATCAGCTGAGAGGACTCTTTGATCCTCTCAGCTGATTGTTTTTTAGCTACCAGTGGATGTGGCCAGGGTGGGCATCCCAGGTGCCATTTTCCCTGGCAGAGGCACCGTGGGCCGGTCCTTCTCTGTTTCCAGGGTGGCCCTGTGGGCCAGATCTAAGCACCCCGCAGGCCAGATGTGGTCCACAGGCCTTGAGTTTGACATCCCTGCACTAGAACAATTCACAGGTATTTTTCTCAAAATAAGGGATGCCCTTACTGTAAACATTTCCCACATAAGAACAAGTGCCTGTTTTCATTACATGTCACTAATGATGAACTAATTTTGTTATTTATTTCTATTTGACCTTCAGCCTAACCCTATCAAATATTGCAGAGCAACATTGAAAATATTTTCATCTAAGAATAATACAGGGGAATAGCAAAACCACCTGGCATCACAGGGAAATATATGCATATGACTAATGTTGGGATTCTGAATGAGAGATTCCTTGATTTAGCTGGAAAGATCCTATCCTGCCAATAGCAACATACTATTAAAGTACTTCTCTGTTGTTTCAAGAATCTAACAAGATTTCAAAGAAATGCTAAGTAATTTTTCTCATGGGAGAAACAATTATTAATTTGTGGCTCAATATACTACAGTATATTCTGTCTCTTTCTCAGATAAGCCCTGCCCAAACATATGTTGCATGCATCAATTCCATGTTCTCCAGATATAATAGCCCAAATACATAAGACTGTTTATGTATTTGATGTGTATATTGATGTGCATGAAATTTATCAGGATGCATTGTGAACCTTTTTCTCAGTCCAAAGTCCTTTAATTGTATGATAGTAATTTAAATATTAAACAATTCCACTGAAAATAATTCTGTTATTTAAACGAATGGGTGGAAACAAGAAAATAAAATACAGAAAATTGGTTGAGATCTAAGCATAAATGAAAAAAAAAAGTTATTTTGGGAGAATAGTATCTGCTTGGAAAAAAAGTCTGTTTCTTTCAAGAGCATGGTTTAAGCATGTCAGTTCATGAAACATACATGAAAAGGGACAACCTGAAAAGCATGTTTGATCTGATTGTTTACCATGAAAGATCGAGAGATTCAGTAAAGGATTCAAGCATGATGAAATGTTCTGAATGTAGGACACACCATGATTTGTACGGTAAATATCAAGAGTTGATCTCGGGGGAAAATGAATTTTAAAAAAGTAACAGAAAATGGAGTGAGTGCTGGGAAAAATTGTTTATGAAAACAAAGTGGAAGACAAGTTAATATATGAACAGGATTAATGGAAAGTGGGTGTCCTGAAAGAGAATACTTTTCATTTCATTTTATTTATTTGTCAAGGATATATGAGAAAAACAAGTATAAGTGTGAACATAACATATACACATCTAAGTATAAACAAGTACGAATAAAACGTACATTAGGACAGGGATGGTAGGCACATTGGTGCACTTATGCACACCCCTTACAGACTTCTTAGAAATGGAGTGAGGTCAACAGTAGACAATCTAAGGTTAAAGTTTTGGGGGTTTGAGGAAGAGACTACAGAGTCAGGTAGTGCATTCCAGGCATTTACAACTCTATTGCTGAAGTCGTATTTCCTGCAATCAAGTTTGGATCGGTTTACCTTGAGTTTGAATCTATTGTGTACTCGTGTATTGTTGCAGTTGAAGCTGAAGTAGTCATTGACAGGTAAGACATTGTAGTAAATAATTTTATGTACTACGTCTAGGTCAGACCGAAGACAATGTAGTTCTAAGTTGTCTAAGCCCAAAATTTCAAGTCTGGTGGTATAAGGTATTTTGTTGCGACAGAAGAGTGGAGAACTCTTCTTGTGAAATATCTCTGAACTCTCTCAATCGTATTAATGTCCGATATGTGGTGTGGGTTCCAGACAGAGGAGCTGTATTCGAGGATTGGTCTTCATGACTTTTTTTTATTATGACATTATGACTCCACTCAGAAACTTGCACTGTACAGATAGTCCTCGAACCTATGACCACAATTGAGCCCAAAATTTATGTTGCCAAGCAAGACATTCATTAAGTAAGTTCTGCCTCATTTCATGACTTTTCTTGCCCCGATGTTAAGTGAATCACTGCAATTGTTAAGTTGGTAACATAGGTGTTCAGTGAATCTGGCATCCCCATTGACTTTGCTTGCCAGAAGATTGCAGAAGGTGATCACGTGACCCCAGGACACTGCAACGGTCATAAATACGAATCAATTGCCAAGCATCTGAATTTAATCACGTAATCAGGGGAATGCAGCAACAGCACGAAAGTGTGAAAGTCATAATCACTTTCAGTGCCATTGTAACTTAGAATGTCGACTAAAGGAATCATTAAAGTTGAAACCTACCAGTACTGCATAGATTTTCTACGAGGGGATTTATTCAAATTATGATCTGTGATTTTGAACAATTCTATACGTTATCTCCTTTGTTGGTGAATATTTTAGGTGGAACTCCTCAGTGCTGGAAGGAAATCTTTGTATAGATAATACTCGGCTTACAATTGGCCGCTTAGTAACTGTTTAAAGTTACAACCTACTTAACAGCCCGGTTCCAAAGTTTCAGTTATCACATGACTGCCATCAGCAACACAGCCATAGTTACAGCCAGTTACATTGTCCTGTGGTCCTGTTTTATGACTTGGTCAATTTACTTCTGGTTTTCAGCAAAACTGTGTCTCAGCTAATAATGGGTTTGCTTAATGCAGGGGTCAGCAACTGCGGCTCTGGAGCCGCATGTGGCTCTTTCCTCCCTCTGCTGCGGCTCCCTGTTGCTCAAAATATGTGTCACAATTGCCAATTTGTGACACCCGCCGGCATGCGATTTATTGAGCTTTTC
>JAOYMU010000292.1:8412963-8425715 GCA_025802295.1 Psammodynastes pulverulentus | reverse complement strand
TCTAGTTAGTAGTTCAATATTACCAGAGAAGAAGCTATGTAGGATTAAGTTTACAACTCTTAATGCCTTTTTGGCAAACGTTTTTTCAAAGCAAACATTTTGCTTTGAACAAAAAGAATTATGTTACAAAAAAACTGAAGAAGCATATGGAGTTATAATAATAGTAAGTATGTGTATTGGTAAAATTTTGAAAAGAAACAGGCTATTTTGAGGAAAAATACATATAAGAGAATGACTGCTGAAAAAATGATGAAAGATATACAGTATAGACATCTAATGGAGAGAGAGAGAGAAAGAGAGAAAGAGTTCATTCCCCAGGATTGGAAAAATGCCATTATTGTTTCCTAGAACAAAGGAAAGATAGCAAGAGTGGATTAAGAACTGCAGGGGAATTAGTTTATTAACTGTGCCTGGGATGGTATTTGGCAAACTCCTGATTGAAAGGATATGAAAGGTAACAATGAGCAGTATTTTGGCAGTACAATATGTAATTATTTTCCAGAGCAGATTTTTGTTCTTCAGCAGGTGTTGGGACATGTATGAGTGGAGAAAGAAAGGTTATTGCACATTTGTTGATTTAGAGAAAGTGTATGATAATGTGAATAGGCTTGAATTATTAAACATTTTGTACAACAATTGGTTGCTGAATACAATGTGCAGTATATGATGAGCTAAAGCATGCATGGGAATTAATGGAATGTTTAACAAATTGCCGTGAGTAAAAAATGTGCTTCTATCACTTTGTTATGCTTAAGTGACAATTGGGCACATCAAAAGTACCATATGTTTGAGTGCAGAGGGAGTAGATAACTTAAGAAGTGTGCATAGTAAAACAATAACCAGAATCAGCATGAAATGGAAGGCAATTGGTTTTTGGGAGGCAAAATGGAGATGGCAATAGCAATAGCACTTAAGATTTATATACCTCTTCACACTGCTTTACAAGCCCTCTCTAAGGAGTTTAGAATCAGCATATTGGCCCCAACAATCTGAGTCCTCATTTTACCAACCCCAAAAAGATGGAAGGCTGAGTCAATCTTGAGCTGGTCAGGATCAAACTGCTGGTAGTGAGCAGAGTTAGCCTGCAGTACTGCACTCTAATCACTATGCCACCATGGCTCAGAGATTTCTCTTTTTTAATTCTATGTTCACCTTCAAAGCAACTTCAGTCATGTTCTACTTCTGAAATACACTTCTAATATATTATATACTGTTATATATAGGAGAAAGAATGACAGAACCTAGAGCAGAGTGAAAAGAGGAATAGCTCAGAATCCCTACGTGGCCACAAGCAAACCAACCCCTGTTGAGTGCCATGGACCCTTATCTAACTCTAACCAGTTGCTGACCATTAGTTGAGAAGATTTCTGTGTATAGGCTTTTAAATTAGCAATAAATCAGGTTGATTGAACCTTGACCTGTGTACCTGGTCTTATGCACCTGACATTACAGGCAGTCCGATCTAGACTTACCATCATTCAGTTAGTGTGGCTGATTAAAAACCAGCTCTCATATGCATAAATTACATTTGCTCTTAACTTCAATAAGTATCTTTCTATCTCCAAGATAATCCACAGGTTATTTGGGCTATTTTAGAGACTGAAATTAAACCATTTCTACTTCAGATGACTAGCAAAATATTAAAATGGTAAACACCTGGACTTTTTTTTAACTCTTTGAGGAAAGTAGGGAGTGTGAAGAGATTATACTATTATTATTGTTGGTCTTATTGTTATTTATGCCCAATTTTGAAGTGGTAATCTTCTCTTTGCTAAATGCATATCTTACTGACTGTGCTGTTTCAGCAGTGCTGATGAAAAAGAGGAATAGAAATGTTCATGCTGACAAGAAGGAATTGTGTTTTTTAAAAACTGCTTATTGTCTCTTATCTGCGTTTTGATGGTTTAACCTTGTATATATGAATTTGGTTTGTGTCTATGTGACTATATCAGTGGTGGTATGCTACCAGTTTGGGCGAACCGGTATCAAAAAAAGCTACTGGTTTGGCTGAACTGGTAGCAAAAAAACCTCTGACAATCAGCTGAGAGGATAAAAGAAGAGCAAAGCAGATGGGAAGGAGGGAGGGTCGTCCCTCCGCTTCACTTTTTGTTCTTCTCTCAGCTGATTGGTGATAGGTGCGCACGTGTGCATGCGCAGTAGGGGGCGTGCACGTGTGATCACCGAACCAGTAGCAGCACCAGTAGGAACCCACCCCTGACTATATACATCTATGCTGGATGGTGGGTATTGCCACTTTTCTTATAAGAGAAAAAAAATGAGAAGTCATAGACAGCAGTAGAGAATTGTGAAGGAGAAGGGGATCTTAAGTCTGAACTGAATATCTTCCAAGTTAATGCAAAAGTGTCTCAACATGAAGAAGAATTTCTTTAAAGTAGCTAAGAATCAGGTTGGCGTTTTGATAGGATAGGAACAACTTAAAAAGGTGTAGCTATCAAAATATTTATAATCCTTTTTAAAGTGGTGTGAGAAACCAGGAGTCATGGTAGCACAGTGCTTAGAATGCGGTAGTATTACAGGCAAACTCTGCCCAAAGCCTGGAGCTCGATCCTGACCAGCTCAAGGTTGACTCAGCCTTTCATCCTTCTGAGGTCAGTAAAATGAGGGCCTAGATCGTTGGAGGCCAATATGCTGACATTTGTAAACCGCTCAGAGAGTGCGGTAAAGCACTATGGAGTAGTATATAAATCTAAGTGCTATTGCTATTGATGAAGTCCCTAACAGCCTCCTCTGACTAATCCATGGTGCAGGAAAGATGCAAAGTCTACAGTAAGCTAGGCTTAATATATTTTAAAAGGTAAAGTGGCTCTCCCCCAAAACCCAAAATGTAATCTTACCAATAGATGATGCACCCCTTCCCACCGTAATAAGTGCAGAATTTCTTTGGCTTTACAGAATATGTCTAGTACATTGAGAAATACAAATGTATCTCCACATACAATATGTCTGAATGCAAAATGGACTATTTTAATTCAAAACTATTTATATTATTTGGTACTGTATGCATTTCTTCAGAAATTTATTTTTCCAGTTAAACCACTACAAAGAACTGTTGCAACTTATGTATGTTGCATTGCAGAACTCATAGTCCATGGTCACAATGATAGTTTCTTTTTGTATGTGTCATTCTCAGTGTGTAAGATTGATCCAAATCAGTTTCTATTTAGCAGAAACAGCATGTTGTCCCTTCACTTTAGGAGACTTTGAAGCTCAGCTTTGACAACAAAGAATTTTGCTATTTTATCATGGCCTGTAAATTGGAGGATCAGTGGATGATATAGCATATTATTAAGCTATATAGCAACTAGCAAACATTACAAAAACCCTGTTCATTCTATATGTGGAAACACCGAAGATGAGACTAGGCCAAAGGACAATTAGCAGCAAGCCACAACATACTGATTGCAAAACATCAATGTTCCTCCTTTCCCTGCTTCATCTTAACTGACTTTGGTTTTTATTTATCAAAATAAATCTGTCATAGACAATGTCATCAATTATTGCCACAGTCCATTTTGCCATTTTTAATGGTACCCTGGTAAAATAAAGGTGCAAATACTGAGTTGATCCTTCTAACAGATTCACGAATATTTGTGGAAAACAAAATAAAACTATTTTTATGATAAATGTCATATGGTAAGAAAATCAACTCCACCTCCAAAGGTATGTATGTATGTTTGGAAGGTCCAAACTCAGATGTAATTCCCCCAACCCACTTTAACCACCTTTATAATGTCTTCTTTTTAAAAAAAAATATTTTTATTTTCTCTCCAAAGTTAATATACAGAATAAAAAGAAAAAAAGAAGATATCAAACAAACAACATTTGGCAGTTCATCAGTTCAAATCTCACTGACTCAAGGTTGACTCATCCTTCCGAAGTGGGTAAAATGAGGACCCAGATTGTTTGGGGCACTATGCTGACTCTGTAAACCACTTAGAGCAGGCTGTAAAGCACTATGAAGTGGTATATAAGTCTAAGTGCTATTACTATTGCTGTTAACACTAACAATCAAGATAAAATGTCTATTATAATGTCTTCCTGTCTATTTTTAGGTCTTTCACGTCTACAGGATATTCAATAAAGGCTGCCCCTCAAAAATGATGGCCATATTGTTTTTTGAAATGTAATGGAAACCATTTAATAATCATTAGGTAATGGATTATCTTAACCATACTCTACTTTTGATAATCTCTTTTTATATATATTGTGCCTTCAAGTCAGTGTTAATTCCTGGTGACGCCTGGACAAATCCCAGCAATTTTCTTCTCAACGTTTTTCAGAAGTGGTTTGCCATTGTTTCCTTACTAGGGCTGAGAGAAAGTGACTGGCCCAAGTGTGCCTAATGTGAGACTATCGCTCACATTCTCCTAGTTTCTAGTCTGGTGCCTTAACCACTAAACGAAACTGGCTCCCAATTCAGTTCCCGTTAAGCTGATCTATTTTTTTTTTCTTTACTTCCTGATTTTAAAAAAAAAAAACACCTCATCATATTTCCCATCTTTACTCTGCTCTAGTAAGTCCCTTAGTGCTTTCACTAAACTTAATAAGTTACAGTACTTGTAGAACTATAAATTGGGTATACATTTTAATAATAGGCATAAGGATCATTTATTTATTCAGGATTATCGTTCATCTTAAAATAATCCACGAATTGCAAAGTGGGGTGCACAAAAAGCACAGTAACTATAAGGCATCCTAATTTTGTAATATAATCAATCATTTTTAAAAAAAGCTTATGTTCTTGCTCCTGTCTCAACAATGCTCAAATGCTTTTTAAAATTCTGCTTTCCTGAGTTGATATGTACCGTTCAAATAGAGGGTGGCGCTCTATTTTTCAACCCTTCCGCTGAGGTGGCGCTCAAATAGAGGTGGCGTTCAAATAGAGGTGGCGTTCAAATAGAGGTTTTACGGTATGTTTCGCTGATTTATATTTCTTTCCTTCCTCACTCATATTTCTCATGGGATTACTGAAAGCCAGACCTTTATGAATACCAATCTTCTTCAAAGGTTGTTTTGTTTTTTAGTTTACCTTCCTTCATCTATTTCTAATGTATATTTCCTCATTGCTTGCCCAATCTCTTATTATGGGATATAAAGATTCTCACTTTCACGCATCAAATGCTTAGATGCAGATTCCTCAAAATAAGAATTCAACATAAAAACACTGGCAGGTTTTTTTTCAGATGTGCTGTATTAAGAAGAATGTTTTTCTTTTTCACATCATATGTTATTACCTAACAGAATGGACTTAGGAAACAGATTACAAATTGTCTAAACACTAGACAGGTACAAGATGGAATTCAGAGTAGAAAATGCAACAGGCCATGATCAACACGTGATCAACACTTCGAAATAAGTCAATTCTAGTAAACATTTAGTCACAGAAGCTGAAAATTTGATTACTTGTGGTGTGATTATTTGTTTTGTTTCATTTAGCTTGGTATATTATCAACTGCTGAAATTTTTCAGCAGTTCTCCCTAAAACAAACTTAAAATATTAGAAAAAAATAAAATAGGAATTCAAACTACCGTAATAAAAGCAAGTAAAGCAAGTAGAATAATAATAAAGAAGCCTGCTCAAAAAGATGTGACAAGAGCCATTTTTAAAAGCTAATAAATCTGTTAAGCTGCTCAGCTTTGCAGCAAGTACATTCCAGAGATGTTTAGAAAAGCTTTAGAGTATTTTTTGTTTGATCAAGTCCCCGTAATAAATGGATGCAGAATGTTTACAGTTAATCATAGGATCAACCAGAGAGAAACCGACCTGAAATGAATCAACCCTTGATTTAATGAGATATGTAAGCATTGCTGAAGTTATTGGAAAAGGATAGTCAGAGTTCTAATATATTTCATTTACATGTATTTGTTTTTTATGCTTTCCACAATCATTCTGAAATGGGAAGCTATACAGATTTGATCAATAATATATCTGCTAAATAAATACATGTGGAAATAGCATAACAACCAGAAGAAAAATCCTTCTGGAGCTGGCCATTGGGGCACCTAATCCATAATTTGTATTACACAGCCAGATGTATTACACAGTGGCCAGTCAGACATGATCAGGAATATATGGAAAGGAACACAATACAGGTAGTTGTCAACTTACATCAGTTTGTTTAGTGACCAGTTAAAGTTACAACAGCTCTGAAAAAAGTGACTTATGGCAGTTTTCACATTTATGACCTTTGCAGCATCCCTGTGGTCACGTGATCAAAATCCAGATGCTTCGCAACGGACTCATATTTATGACGGTTGCAGTGTGGTAGGGTCATGCGATCGCCTTTTGTTACCTTCTGACTAGCAAAGTCAGTGGGAAAGGCAGTTTCACTTAACATCCACATTACTAACTTAACAACTGAGTGATTCATTTAACAACTGTGGCACGAAAGGTCATAAAACGGGGCAAAACTCACTTAACCAACTGTCTTGCTTAGCAACAGAAATTTTGGGCTCAATTGTGATAGGGTTAGTCAAGGACTACCTGCACAGATGGTCCTTGTTTAATAATTCCTTGTTCAGCTACTATTCAACCTTGTGATAGCGCTGGCTGAACAAACTGTATAACTGGTCTTCAAAATTCAACCTATCACAATGTCCTGCAGTCACACGATCATGATTTGCATCCTTCTGTGTTGTCTTCCAACAAGCAAACTCAATGGGAAAGCCAGCGGGAACTCAGAAATCACATTAATGTGAAGATCTCACTTAACAATAGTAACCTGAGACAGCTGTGGCTAAATGGCATGGTCACATGATATCTCACTTTCAGACTGCATCTTTTAGTGACAGAAATTCCCATCTCAGTTACCATCATTAAGTGAGGACTACTGGTGGGTCCTTTCCAATACGAGCCCCAACCTGCTGTTATTTATCTAGCAATCAGCCATCAAGATTGGTGGCAATGGATAACTTGACCCTGCTTGAAGTTACCATATCCCATGTGTTAAAACTGACTAACCTGATCTTTTTCATCACACCTGATGGCATCAAATTCTAGTTTAAGTGTGCACTAAACAGTGCAGTATATCTTTTATCTGCTTTGAATATCCTTGTATTTAATTTTAATGGATAATCCCAGGATGAAAAAGGAACCTTGAAGTCAGAGAGAGGGGAAACTATCTCTAGCCACATTTTTGTACCATTAATGCTTTGGGTAGCATATTCCCCCTTATTAGGTATAGACAAATTACCCAGCATTCTGTTCAAATCAGTTTAAGATTCAACTAGCAATATTCAAGATGAATCATATTAACTACAGATGCTTCATTATTTGGCATAATAAGTGGACACAGCAGAGACTGAATAATCAAATAATTTTTGAAAATCAGTTTGAAAAATGATTCATTCAAAGCTCCTTTGAATCAGACCACCATACTAAATCAAGATTACTGACCTATAAAATGAAAATGAATTAGCCAGTCTTCATGTTATCCTAATATGCACTCCTCAACTTCCCCTCCTTTTCTTCTTCCCCCACCCTCTCTTATTAAGGATATTGGTGACTAATGTGATTTGGTGAGAAATTTTTTAACTTGGGAAAGCATGAGCGGGAAAGGAGAGGAATGAAAAGTTGGATGGATAGATAGATAGATAGATAGATAGATAGATAGATAGATAGATAGATGAGAGAGAGATGATAAGGATAGAGTCAGAATAGGAATGAGAATGAGGAAAAGGAATCAGTTGAATGCTTGCAACAGAGTGCGATACACATACATACACACAAGAGATGCCTGATGTCAAAATAGTGTGACTGCAATGACAATGAATATTCATCAGTCTCTGTCCCCACAATTACAACTTTACAATGTAGCTAAAAGGCATGAGTCTGAATGACACATTACAAGGACAATTAGGTTTGAAGACAGATCTGTTAATCCCAGAATCCAATATAGTTCCTGCTTCCCCTCCCATCCCCCCTTAATCAAGGCATTACATAAGGAAGAATCAAAAAGGTCTATAAATCCCTTTCTGAGCTCCTCAGGGACATAATTGAGGGGAACTCCACAGAGGATCTGAAGCAGAGAAAAACGAGAAAGGCCTTTCCAGCCTCGACTCAGAATCACCCCCCAAAATCTGCATTTTCCGTAAATCATCCCCCAAACCTGCATTTTGTATCAGAGTTACAATTTGTGCCAAGCTGAAGTACAGTCCTAATGCATATCGTTAATAACATGAACACCCACAATTAAAAGCCTAAAAATAAATCAAAAGCAAGAAATTGGTTAAGGAGATGTTGAGATTATTGAATAAAAAAGGAGTATTAAAAGAGACAAGGTGATCATTGCAGGGAGGCTGAATATATTCTTTGGGCCTGTTTTCACTATGGAAGGTACAGACAGGGAAAATACAGACTGGCATTTTCAGAAAGAAAATCTGAGGAACTGAGGTAAATAGTGTGGAGAAGAGATTACATTCTAGGCCTTGTTCACAGATTGGCAACAAATGAATCACTAGGTTCCAGATGGTATCTAAGTATTCTTAATAAAGTATGAATTGCTTTCTGAAGAAAAACCGATTTATTCATTGTATTTATACACTGTTTCTCATTATGAAAAATCCAAATGCACAAAATAGTTTTGAAAATGTTTTGGAATTAAAAAGAGAGTAACTTTTGCTACAGGGATGAAAATAACATTGCCAAGCTATATTAGTTGTCAGATCAGGAGCATTCTCCATTCTCCATTTACTGTTCGAAGCAGGAATTAGACCCAACCTTAGCTTCCCTTCCCTGGCCAAGGTACTCTGTGTCTGAGGTACTTCACATAAAAGCAGAACAATACATTTTACATCTCAAAGTCAGTCAATATAGGGAAACACAAGTCTCCTATCCCAGATATAGCAGATGTTTTGGGGAATGAACAATATTATCTCCATATCTGTACTTGTGTTAAAAATGATTAGGAAGAAAGCTAAGCAATGAAGGCAAGATCCTTGGGGCACAGTGGTTAGAATACAGTATTGCAGGCACATTTTGCCCACAGCATGGAGTTCAATCCTGACGGGGCTCAAGGTTGACTTAGCCAAGGTCAGTAAAATGAGAACCCAGATTGTTGGGGGCAATATGCTGACTCTGTAAATTGCCCAGAGAGTTATGTAAAGCACTGTAGGGTGGTATATAAACCTAAAAATGCTAAATATATCCTTCTGTGATACTTAAATTAACCCAACAGTAGTATAAGAAGATATACTAATGCTTTAAGAATGGCACTAATTAATGTGAAAAGAACAAAATTCTGTGAGACCATAAAACCTCTTGAGATCTGGCTTTTTTAAAAAAATTGAGCCACTAGTGTACACTGACCATATGCAACATAATTATGGACCAGCGGTGTCCTAGGAAGGCCACAGGAAGGGAATCAATGAATGATAGCATTTATATGAGTGAGGAGTTAAAAAGAGTAATAAAATAAAAGTAATGAAAAATGGCGAAGACCATTTTATCTTAGAATGGATAAAATTGGCACACTAGCCAAAATTATGCAAAATCTTATTTCGCTATGCTTGCATTTAAGAACATACAAAGTTCCAAAAGTATTCTAACAATTTTATATAAATATTTTAAAATATAATATTCCAAAAAGTGCTACGGACCAAAGTTCAAAATGTTACATAGGAGTTCCTAGTATGAGAAGGAATGAGCAAATTCCAAAAGGGAAACTTTCAGAAAAGTTTACAGTAAGTCCTTGACTTAGAACCATTCGCTGAATGACCATTTAAAGTTACAACAGCACTGAAAAAAAGTGATTTATGACTGTTTTCACATTTAGGAATGTTGCAGCATCCCCAAAAGTCATGAGATCAAAATGTAGATGCTTATATGGTTGAAAACTGGTCCGTATTTATGACAGTTGCAATGTCCTGGGCTCACATGATCACTTTTTGTGACCTTCTGAGAAGCAAAGTCATCAGATTCACTTAATAATCATGTCACTAATTTAACAACTGCAGTGATTCACTTAAAACAAATGCACTCAAAAAGGTCAAAATTTACTTAACAACTATCTCGCTTAGCAACAGAAATTTTGGGCTCAATTGTGATTGTAAATGGAGAACTACCTATATTCATTTCTGAGAAAGAGAGAAGCGGGAGAAAGAAACTCATAATAACTCTACCTGGATTTAGTTTGGTAGAAGATAGGGCAGAGAGAAACTATGACGACTTTTCAAGATCCTTTTATTCTAACCTGTGATGTTCAAGAGCATCGCTGGAATTCCTGTTTCTTGACTTTCCTCACCTTGAAGAGCTGATGCAGAATCACTTTGTGCAAAATGACCCCACGGCTATTCCAGGCAGGATTGAAAGGAATATTGTAGGTGAGGGTATCTACTAGCAGATCAGAGCAATACTTACACTGACTTACTCTCTTTGTAACTGTCCCTTCTAGAACTCTTTTTCAGTGATAATAAATGATCTTGAAGCCATGTATCAAAACTGCACGCCACTTTAGTGTATTAGATAATCTACAGCAATTCATGTTTGCAAACAATTCATTGGATCTGACCAGCATTCACTGCAATGAAAATGTCTAAAGCAGGGCTGTCAAACTCATGGCCCGCGGCTGAATGTGTCACGTGCTGGCCAGGCCCATGCCCAGTTTAGCAAAGGGGGAGAAGTCACTATACGTCCCATGACACCGCCGTGAGGACACCAGTTTGACACCTCTGATCTAAAGCTTCAGTTCTACATTCTTTCACCTGAGTGAATTTCTTAGAGTTTTGCTTCCAGAGAAAACATCAAATTAAAGTGTAAGTATCTGTGATGTTAATCTCAATGAAAATAGAACCTTTCTCACATTTAACATATTGTACAAATAAGAAAAAGCAGGTATACTTACAACAGATGTCTGTATGATTCTTATGAGCAATTTAAAAATAGAAATAGACATAAATAAAAATTGCAGAAACCAAAACGGCACCCATATGTGTCTACTTGGATATATTCCCAGGGGGCTCAAACAAATGCGTTTTAGTCTGGAACTTGCTATTTGTGAATGTTAAAATGAGACAGAAAGGGGGGGGTGGGGTTGAATGGTATACCTTCTAAGAAGTGATGCTTTAACATACAATTTAAACATATAGAAATGTAAAAACAAACAAAATCAGCAAAAAAATTTCAACAGCACTGCCAAGCAGCACCTTCCAGAATAAACAATCTACATGCCTGAACATCTAACAGGAAAAAACTGGAAAGACCAAATGAGCGGGGGGAGGGGGAGGGCAGGAATGCAAAAATAAAGGAATCTGTACATTCCTGCTTGGGACCCAGAACTAAATTATAGGTAGTGTTCAATAAAATATTAATTATCTTTTTTGTAATATGTCAAAAACAATGTGGATTCAGTTAATGCAAGTTTGAGGTTATCTGGGAAAACGTGCCACAGAAATTATTTTTTTCTTTTTGGATTATGTTTTTCATTTAAAAGAAATTTAGAGACTAACATAGATTAATTGTCAGTGTGTCATGGCTTCTCTCTTAGGTAACGATTTAATTCATTTCCACTTCGGTTGTGAATTAAGCCCTCACTACATCCTGATTTCCCTAACAATCATTCCACAATTTTGTGTATGTTCTTGTGTGTCTGTGTGCATGCTTTCCAGGCGTAGGATCTTGGGTTAGTCACTCTCTTAGACCAGCCTACCTCATAGTGTTTTGGGAAAAATAGGAGGATTAAGAAGTATTAGACATCTTCACTACCTTGAGTTAACTTATAAAGTAATAAAGTCGGAATTGAACAAAATCTAAAAAATAAAAATGAATATTTTTAATAAATAGTTTTCCTACTATAAAAGGCCTTTGAGTATACTTTCCTTCCATGTACATATTTTTCAGGCATTTTTAAATTGTGACTGGCACTATAAAATTTTGAACAGTGTCAGTTTTAGCATGTGAGCATATTTTATATTGGCTTGTGCATTCCAAAGGTACTCAATTAGTAGTTATATATTAAAAATTAGACCAAAAAAATTTAACTTTACCATATGTACAGTTCTGTAAACCTACATAGCTATCTAGATCCCTTTCCCCAAAGGTATTAATTAGCTCTTGAGCAGGCTGGTTAACACTGGCCACTAATGTTGTTGGTTTGGGTTATTTTAATTTTGTACATGCGAAGAGACAGCAATGGTAACAGATGCTTTTTGACAGCATAAAATCACAGTATGCTAGCTTAACTGTAAATTACAAACAATCCTTCCTGAAGTAGAAAGTGATTATACAGAAAGAGGACATCAGCCAGGAGTGTTTGTAAACCAAATGGAAAGAAACAAATGATTGCAGAAACAGAACTCATGAGAAAAGTTGGCCCAAAAAAGGGCTTAGAGTTTTCAGAATAAGAAAACTACGGCTTGTAGACAGCGATGGCAAGAACCATGGACTATAGAGGCATTAGGCCAAACTGCAGTCAAGCCCATTGCTAAGAGGAAAGCAAAATTAGGCTGAAGGAAATCATTCAAGGCACCATATTAAAATAACCTGAGAATGAACATATGGATGTTGCAGAGGTAGTTTGTGGGGCAAATCTCATTTTACTTGGAAAGATAGACCTGAGCATAAAATAGAAATTTAATTTTTTACTGTTAATTATTCAGTTTATCTGGGCCAGAATTAAAATAATAATTTATTTACTATTTAAAATGTATTCGATTGATTTTTTTAAAATAATAACCTAGTATTTGGTTGGAAATTGAAGAATTTGTAAGAAAGAAGAAAGAAGAAAGAAGAAGAA
>JAOYMU010000292.1:8256617-8270526 GCA_025802295.1 Psammodynastes pulverulentus | reverse complement strand
TCTGACTCTGTGAACCGCTTAGAGAGGGCTGTAAAAAGCACTGATAAGCGGTATATAAATCTAAAGTGCTAAGTGCTTAAGAGTGCTTCCCATTCAGAAGACTTATGTCCAGAAATCGAAAATGGCCCCAGTCTGTCCTCTATGATTTGGAGGAGATTCGGCATGCACATATTTGACAGAAAAAATGAAAAGGTGGACCAACCAAAGGCCAATAAGAATACAGTAGCTGTCTCCCTACAAATTTCAAAAATGCATTTCTGATTATACTCTTACTACTCCCCCCCCCAAAAAAGCTCTTAATGGACTCAATGCAATGTTACTTGGACCACTGTCATTCTGTAAAGGATAATGAATCTTATTCTTGGAAACCTGAATTGTAAAACAAATTATGTAGCTAATAGAAAATGAAATTTTTCTGAAGTACTTTTTCAATGCGCAAAATAAAGTAGTTTCTCTAGAACGTTACAATTTTCCTCCATAATGTATTAATCTATGCAATTGAGGATGTTTTTTGACCTGCTGGAAATATACTGCCTGGAGCAAAGAGCCCCCAGAACATTACTTGTTCCAGAAACACATGAACCAATGAAGTACAGTTTTGACCCATCCTGAGACAAGCCAAGAGCACTCAAGGAGAAAACAAGGCACATTGTTTATATATTCTTAATTGTTAATAGTGTATATATTAATTGTTAATTAAGCCACGGTGGCGCAGTGGTTAGGAGTGCAGTACTGCCAGCTACTTCTGCTGACTGCTGGCTGCCTGTAATTTGGCAGATCGAATCTCACCAGACTCAAGCTTTGACTCAGTCTTCCACCTTTCCAAGGTCAGTAAAATGAGGACCCAGATTGTTGGAGGCAATATGCTGTCTCTGTAAACCGCTTAGAGAGGGCAGTAAAGCACTGTGAAGCGGTATATAAGTCTAAGTGCTATTGCTATTGCTAATACAGTTTATTAAGTAAAGAAAGTCTTGTACGACATGGTTGTAAGGTATGTCATGTGATTGTGCCAACGTATGACAATTCTAGCAGCCTCAGTTGTCATCATAAAGTGAATCCAACACAGTTGCAGCATTCCACAGTCACATGCTCACCATTTGTGACTTTCTGCTGGCTTTCCCACTGACTTTGCTTGTTGGAAGCTGGCAGTGAAGATCACAAACAGTGATTACAGGATCATGGGACACTACAACATTGTAATTGTGAGCTAGTTACCAAGTATCTGAACTATAATCGCATGATACCATGGACACTATGATGGTTGTAACTACAAGGACCTAAGTCCCCCTCATTCAGTTCCATTGTAACTTTCAATGGTGGCTGCATAAGAAGACGTTATTAAGCAAACCTACCTGTAAGCACAGATTACCCAGAAAAAATAAGGTTGACTCATTTCAGGAGAAAATTGTTTTTATACTGCATTAAGCATAATTCAACTAAATATATTTTACTGAAATAAGTAGGCGTATACAAGATAAACATCTATGGCTTATGCTAAAATAGCTGAATTCACATACAACAATGAAGAGAAATCAAGTAATTTTATGTTAGTATGCCATGTAAACTCAGGCATCACGTGACAACCTACAATCTCTGCTCAACCCTCATACTTATTTTTATGGTATCAACAAGATTCAAATACATAAGGCTGCAGTCGGATAGATTATAATGCAGTTAATTTCAAACACAGCCAACAGCTACCATATCAAACAATATTTTAAAGATATTCTTCCAGATTACATTTTCAAAGATCTTATCAGAGAAACTATTTGATGATCTAATTCTATATGGAAATACTAATATCAACATTACCTTCTGTTACTAGATCATCATTTAAAATCATACCACAGGTATCCTAGGGAAAAAAAAAAGAATTTATCATTTATTTTTTACTTTTTGTAGTGAAGGAAGAAAACAAATCCCATACATATTTTTTCAACAGAGGGGACAAATATACATATATATGCACATCTCTTGACTTTTATGTTCTTCTTGCCTCCTATGTATTCAGAGCCATTTTCACATTTCACTTTTATTTTCCACTAATCCTGGCTTGTTACTTTATAGAACCAGGATATAGACAAAAAAAATTCTTATTTACTTCTTAAAAAGCTTTTGAGGCAAAGATTATGGATCCAACTTACTTTAAAAACCCACTCCAAATCATGCTTAGCAACAGAGCAACAGTACAGTAACAATAAATAACTGTATTCGGAAAGAGGGGGTGAGAAATATTCAAGAGACAATTTAGATTTGTAAATATATGTTGTGGATTTAAGTTCCATTGTAGATTCTATCACCTGAGAAGGTACTTCAAGTATCTTTGAAGTAGCCAAGGTATTTGGCCCACCCCTTCAAAACATGAAGTTGAAAACACTACAACAATGGTAAACCAGTTCAAAAGTTTAAACATTTTTAAAGTGGATATTAATGAACTTTGTTAATTATGGACTAAATCTCAAATAATGCCATATTAAAATGATTAAAAGTGATGTTGGCGGATTTGAAACTAAAATTGGTTCACCAAAAAATTGGAAAAGTGATAGCAAGAGAAATGTGTAATTTATACTTTTTTTGAAAAGGCAGTATTTTCACACTAACAAGAGAATGAATATGTTCTTTTTTGATAGGGAGGTTATATTTTACAAGATGGTAGCATTCTTAGGTAATCTTTGTAGCCTTTCTATTGATAACAATATAGTACAATGGGATTTTTTTTGTAAACCATCTATATGTTTTATATATATTTTAGAAGTTTTGTACTGTTCTATTTCTAGTAGTTTTTGTTTAGTTGCCTCTAGTGATATTTGCTTATTTTTGTATTGTTTATTTTTTGTAATCTTAATATAAAAACAGTGATCCTGGGAGAATTTTTCACAAATGTAGGACTAAATGTAGAATTTTAAACAGAGTGCTCATAGAAACTCCCCTTGACTTTTGCCAAGTTTCCTTATCTTAATCTCTCCTGATTTTCAAAACCATTTTTTTAACTAAAAGAGGAAGTCAGGGAAGCTGACATGTTCAAAAACTGAAGAACCACCTTTGAGGGGATTAGGATTAGAAAAGTATCAATGAATGAAGAAGCAATAGTGTATGTATTCCTTTTGTAGAAGATTCAACATCTTTTAGAAAGGCTTGTGCATTGTGTGGACCGAGAATGGGGTATAGGAAGTATTTTTCCCTCAGATGAGGGAAAATGTTGAGCAGTGTTTATTTATGAAGAGTTTATCTTTGACTTTCGTCAACTTATCTTCAATTTTTTTAGCTGTTTCATACTCACTGTAACGGTTACACAAATGAGCAAAACACCCTTTTTAAAGAAGAAATGGACATCACCAGCTTAAATTCAAACATTTTACAGAAATATAGGCCTAAGAACTATTTATCCAGAACCTTTTCAATGTCTCCATTTTAAAGTTTTATTGCAGTTGAAGACACTGAAAAGCAGCCAGCACATTTAAAACATTAAAAACAAAACTTGTGAACTCTGGCATTTCCAGAAATATTGAATTTCGTAACTTGTAATTTTCAACTAGTAAATTAGGAATCATGAGTGTTAAACTCCAACAGGTCTGAAAGGCAAAGTCATAAAGGTACCCCTGAGAAAAATTGACTTTAATTTGATTTATGTAAATACCTGGAATAAAGCTGGATTCATTGCTTGTTGTCCCATATTTCCAGTAGACTGCATCCTTTCATAAGATGCGTAACTATAATTATAATCACTATAGTCAGCATTATAATCTGCATATTCAGGATAATCTCCATACTCAGGATATTCATAGCGTTCACCAAAACGAGAACCAAATCGCTCAGCATAACGTTCAGAAAAACGGTCACCAAAATGCTCAGGGTAACGTTCAGAAAAACGATCACCAAAACGGCTGCCTCGATCAAATCGGTCAAATCGGTCATAGCGATCAAATCGGTCATAGCGTTCATTTCTATCATAATTGTACTGGCGGTAATAGTTTTGATAGTCTTGGTAATAGTCATTGTAACTATAGGGCTGGTACCTTTGAAATTCTGCTTTCAGTCTAAAACGCAAAGGGAATAGATTAAATTAGAATTTTTTAAGAGCGCTGTTTACAACTGAATAGTGAAAATCCTTCAAAAACAAAAAGCTGCCATAGGTAACACTACTGTTACTTCATATTGCAAAATTCTACTTTTTCTTATTTCTTCTATTTCCATTTACTTTCAGCCAAGTTAACTTTGCTTGGCACACATATAAGCAAAACTATTTATGCAAATAAAATTACATATTTAAGAGAATACAGTGTGAAAAAACATTATACAAGAGGTTCCCAAACTTTCTTGATACACAGTACCTCTAAAGGTTTCCAAATTGTGCATTGCAGCATCTTGGGATGCCACAGCAAACTAACAATTCTGTTTATTAAGTACTGCCTTAAAATATCCCATCATATCCTCAGAATTTGCTGTGGTGCCCTGGAGTGCAGCAGCAGAGAGTTTTAGAACTATAGTTACATGCTGTATTTTTCTTAAATGAAAAGTATTCATTGAATTTTGGGGACAAAAAGGGCTTTATATTTTGTTTAGGTATACATTGTTTCCTTAATGTAAAAGGTAATCATAGAATCAACTCTAAAATTATTGTGAACTTTAAAAGGAAATAAAGTTTGAAAACTCATATGTATAACATACACATAAAAATATGACATTACAATTTTATTTTCATCCAGTTAGAATAAAAATAAGCAAAGAAATTCAAGTATCATTAAGAAAGAGAAGGGGATCCAAGTGGCAGTAGAATAAATTAAAACATCCAAACCCCTAATAGAACAAGTTATGGACCCTGATTACTTACATGCATGCTTTGACACAATGTAATTTTGCAAAGAATTAAAGTGTATTAATTCAGCACTTTTAAAAGAAAACCAGAAGCTGACCTACTTATATATTGACTGTTTCACAACAACTGTATTATTAGAAAAGGAAAACAAAACATTTGGAGAAATATTTTTAAGAAATCAAAATCCTTTCGTAATCAGATACAATGGCAATTTCATAAGAGATTTGAAATCCAAAAGATGTGTTACTTTCACATCAACTACCTTTTAGAAATTCCTAAAGTCAATCGGATTCGTTTTCCGCCTAGACCAGGTGCATTCTGACAATCTTGCAGTGCTCTCATCATATCGCCTTCATCAGAAAATCTGACAAAACCATAACCTCTGAGGAGTTTTAAAAGATAAACATTAGTAATACTGCCAAAAAAGTACACACAATATTTTATTATCAATTATATTTTCACTACACTGCGAATGGCTATTTAGGATATCATTTAAATAACCCATTAGGGCATGTTAACCCAACCTAAGTCTAAGAGTGCCCACATTTTCAACAATCAGAGACATTAATTATACTAAAGAAAATTTCATATTTCTATAAACCAAAATACCATTTAATTGTACCTGATCCCAATTAACACGTGCCTGCCCATTTCTACAATATATTCAAACCATTTCAAATACAAGAAACTATTCTCTCATGCATTTTGCATGAGTTATAAAATTATCTCATCTGAGTTTTATAAGGAGAGCCTGCTGGGGCTGCCATGCATACTGCCATCAAAGGCTGGGGGGAGCAGGGGAACGTGGGGGATGATGACAAATGGGCAATCAAACTGAATGTGTATGTGATGGGAAAATTGGGAGGAGGAAAAAACTGCTTGATGAAGAGCAGGAGAGCTCGGAATCAGTTTGTGCCAGCCTCCAAGGCCATGTACTCTAAGAAAAAAATGAGGATTACCCTAAACATCTCAGTGTTCTCAAAACACCTCGGCAGGCTCTTATTGGCTGAAGATATGGGATGTGGGGAACTTTCTGTATTGTTTTGAAAATTTAGCTCTAGCCTGACTTTACTACAGCCAGCATCTTTTAAGTAAAAGAACCTATGACTTCAACCAAATGGAGTCAAAGGTCTTCTTTCCTAAGGAATCAGACTGGGGGCAGGTCAGACAGAGCCTCTTTCTAAAGCATTAGCAGATGTAAAGAAGACATCCCAAAATATGTATTTAACTAAAACTGTACCCTTCATTCATATATCACAGTGTACCACATAACATTAAAAAACAAGAATACAGAATAATGCTGATTCAACTATCTCTGACTTCAAAATATTTGAGAAAACACAATATTTTGGTTTTGATGTAATTAAGAAATCTGTACTGCATACACATACACATACACACAGTTTAATTCATAATAGGCTACCTGGAATATCCCAGCAGATCTGTGGCCACTTTACAGTCTATACATGATGGATACTTTTTTAAAAAATAGTCATACAGCAAAAAGTCATCCACTTCAGGAGTTAACTCTCCTACAAATATTGCAAATTCAGGCCTGGAAAATTCTGCCCTAACAAATTCTTGCCTTACAAATTCTGGCCTGGAAGAAATTAAAAGAAAAAACAGGATTAATCATCTTGCAATGTAAACCTCAGAACCCTGTCTCCACTAGATTACTTTCCAGTCAATGTAACTCAGAATACCTACCTAGGATTGATCCAGCCAACACTTGTTTGTCCTTATTCATGGTGCATCACTAGCACCATACACAGAAAAAAGTATCTTGGTCATGTCTGAACAATATTCCTCTTTATTATTATTTTTTAAAAGCAACCAGACTGAAGAAATCCACTTAGTCTTATGCAGATAAGCTTGGCTAGTGCTAATTTCAGTTATAAGCAGGTCATCATGGATAATATAATTGGCCTTGCGCTTTCTGTAACTCAAAACAGCCTTCCTCAATGCACTTGATCCAAATATTACTACCAATATTTATGAGAGAGAAGGTACCATTTTAAAAACTTGCTTCTCAACAATTACTTCAGAATGACCAAACACTACAAATTTAAAGGTTATTGGGGCACTTAATGAAATTGCATTTTCTTTTTATTTGCTCGTTGGGGTTTTTGCCCTGGTAAATGGATTCATCCATGAAGTTTCTTAAAATTGTACAAAAATAATTTGCCACTACCTTCTCCTGTTTTTTTTTTTTTTTTTGAATTTTCAAATTTAGCTACAGCTTGGAATTTTCTGATGGCTATGTCATTAAAATATTAAACAGGTTCAACTTTTATCAGTTCAAAATTAGCCAGGAAATGAATTTAATCTGAACTCTTTTAAAATTAAAAAGAAAAAGAAAACATCCTCCCTACATTTTAAGTTATCTACTAATTGCATTTTTTGTTTTGCTTATACAATTGGAATTGTTTGAAACTTTCTACTCCTATCAGCTTGTTAAATATTTTGATGTATTTTTATGAGTTCTTCAGCACTTGTGTATCTAACACAAAGATGTATTTTCACATTCCCAATTCTAACTTTGTTAAATAGAAGACAGTGATCAATAGAAGCATATACAACAGAACCATGCCTTTTATATTTCAGATTAACCATTCTCCAAAACACTGTATTAAGTACTAGTGTTGTTTTGAACCAAACAGTAAACACACACACACACACACATATGCACACACATATACACATACATTTTAGCTTAATGTCAGCAAACATACTAAATAATGCTAATTTAATACATACATTCTATCTACATACTCCATGCAGTTGAAGGCTGAACAAGTAACCTTCAAATAGCTTTATCATTAATTCTCCTGGCAAATAGAAAATTCAGTAACTAACTTGTGATAGTTTGAATCTAATTAGAAACTACATTTCTTGTTTCTATGATATTAAATAAAACTCCACAGCCTAATTTATGGAAACAAATGATGCTTGCCAATATCTTGCAATGACCTTCATTTCTAATTCAGATCCCAACTGTGATGCTATTAATAGGCTTCGTAGCTTTCTAGCATTGGCAAGGCTGTTGTGAATTTTCAGCATGCATCCTCCAAAGTGAAGTTTATATATTGCAGAATGTAGCAAAACCTTCAGCATCAAAGAAAAAAAGGTCCAACAGAAAATCACATTTTATGTAACACCAAGAAGGTAAAATTAAGAAACCTTCTGAGAAGCAGTGATCAACCCCAAAGGGCCAAATGCAGCCATCGCGCTGAGAAGTTCTCCAGATGCTTGTCGAACAATTGCCTAGTGCTTTTTTTTTTTTTTTGACTTACTTCATTTCACATTGTTTTCAGTTCGGATCCACTGAACCTTTGAAAGTTACTAACTAAATTTAATACTTCTGTACAACTGCCTTTTTATTTTTTTTTATTTTTTGTTTTGTTTTTTTAGCTATGTGATGAGCAGCTTTTCAATTCACAAAGCTTTGGACTATTGAGTGTGTTGGTTCTGATTAACTTCTCACTACTTGATTTAGGTATTATATACAGACAAGAGCCAGTTTTTTTCTTGTCAGTTTCAAGATTTCTTCACCTGCTTGGAATACTAGTAAAATCTGGTCTTCCTGCTCTTGCTTTACTCTTTTTCTTCCGTTTTTTGTGGGGGGATCTCCACCACAGAGGCAGGCTTTCTTTTTTGGCCTTTCCCACTGTATCCTGCTAGAATGAAAAACAGTTATACAGTATTTCATCTCAATTAAATGCCTCCCTCCCTCTCCCGATCACCACCTCGGTGATTTCCCCATATTCACCTTTCCCTTGACAGAAGCCTGGGGTCCCATCTCTCCCTCCGCCTCCCATGAGGGAAAGCAGCCTCTGGGGAAAATGCCTGGCAAAAATAACAGAGCCAAAGGATTGTATGAAAAGCCATATTCCCCTGACTTAGTCAAGCTGGCTATCGGAGTTACTGCTTTTCACGCCAACATTTTGACTCCCTCGGCTTCCTTCATTTAAAAAAAAGGTTCATCATTAGAGGCTGACTGAGCGTGCCATTTTAAATTTTTTTTTTTTTTTACAAAAGGACCCTGCTTGAAATTAAGCAGAATAAGGTGTAGAGCCGGGTCACTCTTTCTGTTTATTTAAACACAGAAAACAGACTTGGGGCTCTTCTGTAGTAGGCTGTTGGCCAGTATCTCAAGGAAATTGTCTGGAATAAGTCTACAGCACAGCCGAAGGAACTCATGTCTGGTTTTCACAACAGTAACATGCAAGTGACAAAAGTGTCACATTCAAAAAATAAATAAATAAATAAATAAAAGCCAGCAGAGGCAACTATATGGGAAGGAAAAGGGAAGGAGGCCGTAACCAAAGGCAATCTCACCTCAGGGATACAGATTCAACGTTTTTGTTAAGTTTTACTTACATGAATGGTAGTAGTTCCAATGAAGGCATCTTAAATAGTGAGTGTTATAGGAAAGTCCCACCACAAGAACTCACTGTGCAATAGTGCAGAAAGCAAAGTTTCGTGTTCTGTCCCCAAGCTGCTTCAGTTGGCGTGATTAAGGATTTCACAGCAGGGGAGAACAATTTGTCAGAAATTTATCTGAGGGAAATATATGGCTAAAAACCCATCATCCCTTCCCCAGGAGGACTGGGTTCAGGTTTGCCATTTGCCAAGAATTATGGACAAGGTTGCGCTTCCCCCAAATTAGCTAATAATGCAACCACATTTCTATCAAATTATCTTACCTGGCTAGCCATTGTAAAAAGCTATCTTCGCAAGAAGTCTGTAGTAGCTGTTCTGATGCTGTATAAAAAAATAAAAAGATAAGGTTTCATGTAAATAAGCCACAGATTACACACTTTTGCAGATCAGCAGAGGAACTCTTAATGTTCATTATGTCACTGTACCAGAAACAACCACAATGCTCCATACCAGATGTCTGCTTCCTCAGTAAAGAAAGATTTTGTTTTTTCTATTTGTGGAAGTCATTTTTCGAGTTCTAATTAAAATGTGCTATCCTAAAATAACTCAAGGCAGTGAACTTATCCAACATACCTTCCTCCTATTTTCCCTGTAACAACCCTTGAAAGTGAGTGACTGGTGCAAAGTCACCCAGCTGGCTTTCGTGGCTATAGCAGGATTTGAATTCAAGTCTTCTACTTTCTAGCCTGGTGCCTTAACCACTACCTCAAGCTGACTTTCATAAGCATAATGAATATTATGCAAACTACATCTTTTTCCACCTATCTTTACTTTTTGTTAAATTATAATATAATAAGTACTTATTCATTGCAATTGGTCCTGACATGGTAGCATTTGAATTCATGGAATGCATTTTGAATTTAGTCTTTTTGGTACAATTATTTAATCAGTTGAATTCATTCTAAATGTTAATTGTCAAAAATGATTCAATAAATAAGCTTGTGGCTGCTTAAAAACATTTTAACATCATGGAAATTCTTATATATCACAACCAACGTACTATGCCATCTCAGTCATTATACATAATATAGCCTTAATTTTTAAAGTACTAAAATGCAATCATTATGTATTTCATCATGAACATAACTATTATGTTAATATATCATAATATTTGGCATCAGTTATGCAGTAAAACAAGTTATTGACATTTTGGCATGACAAGCCACTATCAGTAAGTACTCCATTTTGCAAAATTGTAGTGCAACTGGGCATTTTCCTTGTGTTGAAAACAATCATGCAGTGTTTAATAAAAACTCTCAACTGTGCTAAGGATAATGCAGTCTGCTTGAACCATAACTAGCAAACTGCTAAGGATACAGGTAGTCCTCAACTTACAATCATAATTGAGCCCAAATTTTTTGTTGTTAAGTGAGACAATTAAGTCAACACTGTAATTGTTGTTAGTCAGTTGTTAAGTGAATATGGCTTCCCCACTGAATTCACAAAAGAGGATCACATGATCTTGGGATATTGCAACGGTCATATATATGAGTCAATTGCCAAGCATCTGAATTTTGATCACATGACCATGGGGATGCCACAATGGTCGTGTGAAAAATGGTTCATAAGTAACTTTTTCAGTGCTGTTGTAACTTTAAACAATCATTACATGTGATAAGTCGAGGACTACCTGTAATGCAGTTTGCTAGTTACAGTTATCTACTATAACTTACTGTTCTTTGTTGCAGTGTTATTTAAAAACACATAATTTAAGAATTTAACAGCAGTTCTAATGCCTCAATACTACTGCAGGTAGTCCTTTTTTAATGACCATTCATTTGGTGACCAAAGTTACGACATTGATGTGCCATACTAAGAGTTTGGAATAAATATAAAACAAGGTTCTCTACAAAGTTGCCTCTTTGGGTGTTCTCCCCAAGCAGCTTCTATTTTATAAAAGAAATGGTGGTGAAGCCAGACTGGTGGACATATGGTAAAATATTATCTTTCATCTTTAGTGAACCTACATTAAAGTCAAGGGAAGAACTTGAATTAGAAGGATATGTTTGCCATTGGTTTACATATCAACAACTGAAAGAACGATTTAAATCAGATAAAGTTATGGGTTTGATTTTGCTAAAAATGAACTGGAAATCTTACTGTGTGGTAGTGATAAGCATATTATTGCTAAGATTTATAAAATGTTATTGAAACTGAATTTGGAAAGTGAACATTGAAAAACATTGATTCAGTGGCAAGGAATTTTGTATATAATGTGATGCTTGAACAATGGAAAAATATGTGGATGAAAGGTTTAAAATTTAAACTGAACTACAATTTAAAAGAAACCTTTTATATGATGATGTATCGCTGGCATTTAACATCGGATAAGTTATCCAGAATGTATAAAGGTATTTCAAATGAATGTTGAAAGTGTAAATGCAAAGAAGGAACTTTTTACCATTTATGGTAGTCATGTGATAAAGCAAAGAAATTATGGGGTAAGATTCATATTATAATACAGAAAATTCTTTAAAAAAAAATGAAACCAGAAACGTTTTTGGGTTTAATGGAAAAAGACTTGGGAGAAAAACAATGGAACATTCTAATATAAAATTTGAATATAATTGTCATTATATATGTTGACAGCAGCAAGACTATTATATACACAAAAATGGAAGGACACTTCAATTTCCAGTATAGAGGAATGGCTACAGAAGCTGATGGGAGTTGGCATAAATGGCTAAAATGACCACATGGTTAAAGGAAAGAATAGAAGTACCTTTCTTCCCAGATGGAGACTGCTTCTGAACTTCGTGCTTGAAGTGGAAAACAACGAAACTTTGATTTTGGGTTTTACCGATTAGACTGATATGTTTTTATAGAAATGGCTAGTTTATATTATTATGGAAAAACAAAAAGTTGTGGTTTGATGTTGATGCTTTTTTTTTTACTGCAACAGAGTCAGAAGTCAATGTTTCTTTTCTTTTCCCCAGTTTCTCTTCACTTTCCTCTTCCTTTTGTATTTTGTATTTTATCTTACAACTTAATAAAAATGTAAAACTGAAAGGGTAGTTAAAACTGTTCCAGCGCCCTTGGGGTCACGTGATCAAAATTTAGATTTGGCATTGGCAGCCCATGTGCATTTGTAACTGCACTTGAACTCTCCCCTTGTCTGTTCTACAGCCTTTGCATTTCGCTATACTCTCTGCCCTTCCCCATTGACCTTCAACTATATTCTTATCACTTCTGAGAAGACATGCTCAAAGTAGCTGCTGGCTTTCATGCAGCTTCCCCTTCAGCAGCTGGAGAAAGCAGTAAAGGTCAGGAGTAGCCCCCGAAAAGGTATCAGAGTGCAAGGCAACCAAAAGACAGAGATGGGTGGGGGGTGGGGAGATAGGCAGTTGATGGAAGTTGGAAGTGGAGGTGAGAGTCACAGGGCAGGAGATGGATGAGGCCTGGACTAATAACTGCACCACCAGAACTGTAGTCTCTAAGCAGTGCAGTGTCACTTAACTATTGCTTCATACAGCAACAGAAATTCCAATCTCAATTAAGGTCATTAAGAATGAAGACTACCTGTACCCTGCTTTTTATAAAAACATTTAACTCTGCACCAAACTGTAATTCTGTATCCATTGTCTTCATTTAATACACAATCCCAATAAGCATTTAATATCTAGCCTAAATACATTGAAGTATAAAAAAATTCATTTATAATAAAACTGCAGTTCATAAAATATAAAATTATAACTGAGTTAGATCTATTTTCTTTAGGTAAGGACAGCTTGGTATGGTTCATTAGACAGAAATGGTAAAACCCATTTTCAGTTTTAAAAAAAAATCAGTTTCACGAGCAAGTAATGCTAGTTACAAAGCTATTGCTTTACAATAAAATCTTCCCCATACCCAGAAATGTCAAATAATGTAGATTTGTGAAATTCACCAAAGCAAGTTACATATTTTACCAAGCAAACTTTGTCTACATTTTAAAAAATGTGGAAAAAAATTAAAGGAAAAAAAAAAAAAAGAATGACCAAATCTGTAGATTTCAATATTAATACAAAATCTCTAATTACAAGGATACTATCAACAGATTCATAATCATTTAAAGAAATATTTGCTCTGCAAGTAGGTATTCACATTTATAAATATAATGTCTGCTACTTTACTTACCAATAAATGTCAAATATACAAACTTAAGAAATTAAAAGAATTTAGCTGCAGAAGGTGGCAAGTACCAGAACAAGGTGAGATCTTGCCTGGTTACTTTAATCATCTACTCTGAAGTAACAGCAGTACTTTCCTCCTCTAAGGTTGTTCACGAACTTGTGACTTCACTACAATAAAAACAAACAGTATAAGAATTAGGAAAAAAAACTTGTTTCATAACACAATATGTACTGAATTTAATAGGTAAAAAATAGATAATAAATATTTGCACATCTGGTTCAACCTTCATTATTTGGTTTTGGTTTAGTAAAGGGGCAGACTTTTTGTGACCATGTCCCAGCTTCCAATGTCTCCAAAAAGTACAACTGATGGTACCACCATGTCACTGGAAGGTGCCAACCCCAAATCTTTTTTTCAAGGAAAAAGCGTGTTCATCTTTTTTTTTTATCTGCCAAATTTCAAATTCATTTAAAGAATGCAAATCCCAACGCCACAAAATAAAAGTGGCGATTTTTCATTCTTTTTAAATTAGAAAAT
>JAOYMU010000292.1:8215868-8228642 GCA_025802295.1 Psammodynastes pulverulentus | reverse complement strand
AACCGCTTAGAGAGGGCTGTAAAAAGCACTGTAAAGCGGTATATAAATCTAAAGTGCTATTGCTATTGCTAAACTGGTGTAAGCTTGGTATTTATTCCATATTTTTAACACAGTTTCCTCAGTCCCCAGTTAAATACAGCTTCAGAGGCTATGTTGGCAAAAATAGGATGGGAACTGTAATCCCATCCTATTGAAGAATATGGTTCTTCAAGATCATGGCAAACACTACCTTGTATTATTCTGTGAAAAGCACCAGGTTGGGGAAGGCAACAATGCAGTCTAGAATGCAGAATACAGTCCCATCAATATAAGAATACAGTCCCATCAATATAAGAATACAGTCCCATCAATCTACATTAAAACATCCTTTACTGCAGAGGCCAACCTCAACTTTGTAGGCTTTGAAACATTTCAATATTGTCCCTTTTAGGAATGGTTGATCAAGCAGCCATCTCATAAATTCCTATTAAGCTTCCACAGCTGTTTGATTTTCATCTGCTAAAGGTACCATGAAATGTGACATTTCAAAGGGAAGATGACGATCGAAAAGGCACTGGGATTTTTTTTAGCTTCTGGAGGGCAGTAATGAAATTACTTCTCCACTTCGAGTGCATGATATGCAGTGGCTCAAGTTCAGTAATTAGCGTGCCAGCTTTATTGGGTACCACCTGTTCAAAATTACCACCAGCATAGCATTTTTATAATTAGGAAATGAAACCTTTTTGCTTCTGTTGCTTCCCGTAGGTGGCAAATACAATTTGAATGAAAAACTACTTTTGCTTCATTGGCACAAATCTGCAGTTCTGGTCTGTACTCTGTAGGGCTATTTTCTTACTTTTCAAAAGTCTGGTCATTTCCCTTCACAAAAGTGCTTCACATCCGGTCAGTGTTTTGGCTCTTGATGTCTTGTTACTGAAGCAATTTTGAATCATTTCTCTCTATTTCAAATGACCTTAGAGACCTTGTCACCTTTTTTTTTTTTAAGATGTTCCTTTTCAGTCTCAGGTTGTTAATCAAAAAATCTTCTCCTCCTCTCTCATCAAATCCTTCAATTAAGCAACTTCAATTCTTGGCTGATATTCAGAAGTCAGAGAGGTGCTTTTATCCAATTAGGTGACAGAAGTACATCTAGAGCTATTCTTTGCTGTAGAGAAGGGATGTCAAACTCACGTTGTCATGGCAGTGTCACGTGACACATTGGGACTTCCCCCCTTTGCTAAACCGGACATGGGAGTGGCCAATATGTGACACATTCGGCTCGTGAGTTTGACAGGCCTGCTGGAGAGCATCAGTCTGCAGCTGTTTTGTGCTGTTCTTGACATTGACAGATGAATAGAATAAAAACCACATGACGTATTAGTACCGCTTTATAAAGCCTTAATAAGACCACACCTGTTTTGTATCTAGTTTTGGTCACCACATTACAAAAAAGATGTTGAGACTTTGGAAAAAGTGCAAAGAAGAGCAACTAAGATGATTAAAGGCCTGAGGACTAAAACATACGAAGAACAGTTGCCGGAATTGGATTTGGCCAGTCTAGAGAAAAGAAGGACTAGGTGGGACATGATAGCAGTATTCCAGCATTTGAGGGACTGCCACAAAGAGGAGGAAGTCAAAGCACCAGAGGGTAGGACAAGAAACAATGGATGGAAACTAATCAAGGAGAGAAGCAACCTGGAATTAAGGGGAAACTTCCTAACAGTGAGGACAATTAATCAGTGGAACAGCTTGCCTCCAGAAGTTGTGGGTGCTTCATCACTGGAGGTTTTTATGAAGAGACTGGTTACGGTCACTTGTCTGAAATGGTCCAGTATAGGATCTCCTGCTTGAGCAGGGGGCTGGACTAAAAGATCTCTAAGGTCCCTTCCAGCTCTAATGACATTCAGCTCAGGCAGTGAATCCTTAATAAGAGACTACATTGCTACAAATCCCATGTTGTAAATAGTGTATTCACTAAAAATATTTATGTAAGCAGCATCTCATACAGTACATTCACATATATTCAGCAACAAGCCTTTATCTGGTTCTGGCAGCTACATCAGATGGAAACTACTGTACATAGAATATGCATAATCTAAGGCCTTATTTGCAACAATATTTGATTTTGTTCAGACAAATTGTGGTGAGATTCTTGACTCAATGTATTTTGTAGGAAACCAACAGGCACAGGATTAATTTCCCCAGACTCTCCAAATAATAATTCTTTCAACTAGAGAATAGTTCTCACGCTGTAATACGTGATAAAAAAATGTTTTTGGGAGGAAAAACCCCTGCTTAAGAAACCCGCAAAGTTTCATTAAATAGTAATATGTATCACTATGCCTTTTTTCAGTGGATTTCATCCCCATCTTTTTCCAAATATTCATACAGTGATTCATAGGCAATCATGATTTTTTCTAAATTCTGCCTACAATTTCTTGTAATAGGGCAACCTTTTAATCAGCTGGTTATGGACCTTAATGTTAAAACTGGCAAGATTAATGAAAGACAAGTAAATATGGAAAAAATTAAGCTAAGTGGATTTATACAGGAGGAAATTACATATAATTGAAAAGAAGAGGACATGATGATCAATGTATGGTAAGTCATAACTCCATGAAGCCATCTTATTGGGTTCATGATATCTAAGATATTTGGAGGCCACCAAGCTGGCAAAGTTTGATGCAAACTAATTTGAAAAATATACTTGCCTGCATAACCATATCACCTCATACAGGCTGCATCCTTAAATCATCAGATAAACATTCAAAGGACACTCAAAAATAATAGATAACTTTAAAAGGTGCTCCATAGCAGGTGTTTATTTTTAGCTATTTACAATAACAATTATATTCTGCTTCTTCTCTTGAAAAAGCAAGATGGGATACTTAAAAGTTTTTCCCTTGTTTTATCTCCAAAAGTTTGTGAGGGTCCTTGGTGCTCTCCAAGCTTGGTTGTTTTCATACAGACATTTCACTACCAAACTAGCTAACAGCATCAGTGTTAGTAGGGAGAGGGGATTGCTCTTATTTTACATTGCCCCATCTAATGTAGGTGGAGGGAGTGGCCTTGAAATTTCCTTGGTTGGGCTGTTTATTGTTAGCTTGCTTGGGGTATTGTTTGCTTCTTGCTTCTTGGTTTTGTGAGCTAGGTTTGGCTGAGAGAAAACAGCTGGCCAAAAATTACTAGTAAGTTCTCTAATAACTTGGAGCTCTGAAAAATACAGATCTCCATGTTGGGTTATATTCCTATGGGAAGAATGTCTCAAGGCTCGAAGTTCCTTTTGTTTCTCATTTCCTACCACCTGCTGCCATACTGTGCTGCGAAGGAAAGGTCTAATCCTTTTATGGCAGAGATGTGAAATGATTATTTACGGAAGTTTCTTTTGAACAGTCTTTTGTCTGAAGTCACATTTTGCTTACTGTCTATGGATATCTCCAAGATGCCCTATGCATATCTTGGAATATAGCTCCATCATTTCCTACTAATATGCAATTAGTGGAGAATTACAGAGAGCAAAGTCTTGAAAAAGTTCTACCATTGAGTAATGGCTACTTCCATCAAATACTGAATACGAACAAGTACATTTAATGAAAGATTGGCAACCCTTTCTGACTTAGGATCCCTCTTTCCCAATCAGCACTCCAATAGATTACAGCAAGACTCTGCTCAGGAATATCTAACAGTCATCTTAATGACTGTGATGAGATCACAGGAGATTTATGAGTGTTACTCTCCTCTAAATTATATGGCTTAGTTTCAGTCTTGTGGTGAGGAGAGAGAGAGAGAGTTCATTGGCAATATTTAAAATATTTTAAAATATGGATCTGAACCATGTAGACCTGGGGTGTCAAACTCAAGGCCCCATGGGCCAGATCCATCCTAAGGGGTGCTTAGATCTGGCCCGTGGGGCCACCCTGGAAACAGCCAAAAAGACTGGCCCATGGTGCCTCTACCAGAGAAAATGAAGCTCGGGAGGACCATGGGTGGCTCTCATAAGCTCCATTTTCACTGGCAGAGGATTGAAGGAAGCCGTTGCAGCCAGAAATGGAGCTTGGAAGCCCGTTTTCACAGGCAGAGAGCTCAGGCCACCACAGGCACCCATGACACAAGTGACATCAAGCTGGCCACACCCACTGTGACCACGCTCACCCCATCTCCCCGAGGTCAAACACAACCCCGATGCGGCCCTGAATGAAATTGAGTTTGATAGCCCTGATGTAGACAGTGACCTATGACCACAAAAACTACAGTGCTATTACATTTATCAGAGACTTGATACTAGCTAGGCCTTTTTTGGTTGAGTGTACATTCAAGGAGACACTCATCATGTACAAAATGGTTCTAAAACATTGAACACCTTCAGTAGAAAAATGAATCTGGAGGATTTTCTTCATTAAACAAGAGAGTCTTTCAGGCAGGAAGATCCAGGTATACATCAAAGAAAAATAGGTTCTTTTCAGAACATTGTCATGGTACAATGTTAAAAACATTGTATGACATTTAAGATTTTATTACAAAAACTTGTCCAAGAATATGGTGGGTTTTAGTTTTAACACTCTTCGCTGCATAAATAAAGCAGTTAATAATGTGCACCAATGTGTCGATCAATGTTTCTCAACCTTTGCAATTCTAAGAGGCATGGACTTTAACTTCCAGAATTCCCCGGCCAACCATCAGCAGCAAAAGCTATTTCTGAGTAGCTTTGTTATATGGTCGATTGCATTAGTAGATATCTGGCACCGAGTTTGTTTAGATGACTGCAAATTTTTTCAATGTGACAGCTGCAACTGACACACATTTATCTTATTCAGGAGAAATATTTTTTTAAAAAATTGTATCTGCACTTCTAGGAACACCATTATTGCTACTTTTGATGACAGATCCTTTGAGATGTGACGCATTCCACCAGTTATGGCAGAGAAAACACATTTATTTCGCCTGTTAGAGCTTTATATCCTGTTTATATAAAGTCCCTCCTTCCAGATGAACTTCACACTATTTTTTCTTTGTCTTGGTAGAGGAAAATACCATTTTAGAATGGCACTACAGAATTGCAGTTTGAAGCTGTTGTACATAATCTTTATAGCAGCTGGAAGTGTAATTAGCATAAAATCCAAATGGCCTCATTAAACATTTCTTCCCTGTAAGTCTGGATACATTGAAGGATCTCCCCCCTCCTACAAATGTGTCATTAAACCAAAAGCATGAGCGTGAGTACATTCTTAAAAGGCCTTTTCAATCCAGTAAGTCAAAGTTTGCTTCTTAATGGTTATAAATTTGCAGTGCAGCAGATTTTTAAGAGGTTGCAAAAGATTCAGCTGCAGAGAAGCTTAATAAAAGATCTTCCATTGGACGTCCATATTATCAAAGTCTCGTTAAAAATATATATATACAATTGCAACAACTAATGGCAATTTAGGATTAGATGAGAACTGCTTTGGTCGTAGTAGAGATCCACCAAATAACATCCGTAGATAATTATTTCATATGCCTCCCCCAAAAGGGGGGAAAAATTCCCTTTGAGAATATGAATGAAGAAGTGAAAAGTACTGGACAATGATCCCTAAGACTTCTATTTTATAGAGAAAAACCACTGGCAATGTTTTCCTCTATTGGTGATCACCAGGTTAACAATATTCCCAATGACCCTAGGGAGAAATTATGATGCTACCTTCGTAATTAAAAAGCAACTCCTCAAATCCTAGAATGTGTTGCAGGAAATAACACTGCAGGTATATTTTTATCAGACAAGAACATGGCCAAGTGTTTTCGGTGTTCTACAAAAGTGTCCACCACCTGCTCTCTTGTCTACACTCCCGAAGGACGCAGGCTTTGTTGCCCTAAGTAGAACAGCAGAAAGTTCAAGACGTAAGTAGAACTGAGGTGCTTACATAATTAAAGGATTTTTAAAAAAAAAAAACCCTTCCCCTTGAGG
The DNA here is from genome assembly GCA_025802295.1 of Psammodynastes pulverulentus. Taxonomy (NCBI): domain Eukaryota; kingdom Metazoa; phylum Chordata; class Lepidosauria; order Squamata; family Psammodynastidae; genus Psammodynastes; species Psammodynastes pulverulentus. The sequence goes on along the minus strand of JAOYMU010000292.1, from coordinate 8,222,725 downwards.
GTTTGGATTGTTCAAATACTGTGCTTGAAGTGATTAAGTGTCTGAATAAACTCTAGATTTCTCTCTCTCTCTCTCTCTCTCTCTCTCTCTCTCTCTCTCTCTCTCTCTCTGTCTCAGATGGAAATTGATTTGAGGGTTCAAGATTGCTTTGTCGTTAGCAAAAAGTTGAAAGAAAAACAAGGAGGTTTGTTTAAAAAAGATATTTAGCAGACCCTAGAATATGGATCAAGGACTACCTATTATATAGGTAGTCCTTGACTTACAACAGTTCATTTACTGACCGTTCAAAGTTACAACATTCCTGAAAAAAGTGACCTAGGACCATTTTTCACACTTGCGACTGTTGCAGCATCCCCGTGGTCATGTGATCAAAATTCAGCCCGTTGGCAACTGACTCATATTTATGACCTTTGCAGTGTCTTGGGATCATGGGATCCCCTTTTACAACCTTCTGACCAGCAAAGTCAATGGGGAAGCTTACAGTGTCCCTGACTTAACAACTGCAGCGGTTCACTTTCACTTAACAACTGGGGCAAGAAAGGTCGTAAAATGGAGCAAAACTCACTTAACAAATGTCTCACTTAGCAACATAAATTTGGGGCTCAACTGTGGTCGTAAGTTGAGGACTACCTGTACTTGAAAGCTTGCACCCTAGTTTTAGGAAACAGAGGGGTGACGACCACTTACTGGGATGAAAGAGCAAGAAAAGTTCCTCAAAGCCTTCTCATTGGCCGCTAAGGAAAATAGGATGTTTGAATAAACAGACATTTAGTCAAATCCATCAGGGCTCTTACTCTAAATTTAAGACATTTTAATTGGATTTCATACATTAATTACCTTGATATTCTCTTTGGCTTCCTGAATGAGTTTCCTATCTCTCATGGAAATGAACACTGGGAATTAACACCCACTTACCATCTTGGCTAGTTTATAGAAAAGCACTTTTAGCACAATATGTTGAGCAATTTAAAGAGAAACCTAAAAAAGGTTGATTTCTGGAAGCAAAGAATGGTAACTGGCTCTTTAAAATCAAATACTGTATTAAGAGACATATTGGATGTACTGCAGTTTTAAAAATCTGGTCAAGGCATATCTTATATATTACAGGAAGCAGCAATAAAGAAGAAAAACGGGGAGGAAATTGATGAAAATGTATGTCAACAAAGCATTTATACAAATTGAGACTTGTTGGTGGGTAAAGACATGCCATGCAGAAAGATGGATTCTAACATCACAGTCTGCTCACCTCTTTCTGTGTAAAAAAATGGAACATAAGAGAAATGTTCTTGTTCAGGCCATAGACCAAAGGTGGGCAACTCTGGCAACTTTACAACTTGTAGACTTCAACGCCCATAATTCCTGAGCCAGCATGGAATTATGGGAATTGAAGTCCACACATCGTAAAGTTGCCACAATTGCCCACCCTTACCATAGACTAACAATAGCAATAGCACTTAGGCTTATATACCGCTTCACAGTGCTTTACAGCTCTCTCAAAGCAGAATACAAAGTCAGCATATTGCCCCCAAAAAACTGGGTCCTCATTTTACTGATTTTGTAAGGATGGAAGACTGAATCAAGCTTGAGCTGGTGAGATTCGAACTGCCAAACTGCTGGCAATTGGCAGTCAGCAGAATTAGCCTGTATTACTGCATTCTAACCACTGCGCCCCCACGGTGTTTACCTCTGATTTTGTCTTTTTTTTTCCTGTTTCTACCTAAGCACTTCTACTGCTATTCTATAAATTACTATAGAACTATCAAGCACCCAAACAGTTTATAGCTGTTGAGACAATGATAGAATAGCAATTTATTTCACTTTTGGGCAGAAAACAAAAACAAACATTAATCCAATTCAGTGCTGAAAGGAGGCTTGCAAATTACCTGCTGATGTGTGCTTGAACTTTTCACTCTTCTTCTTCCTCCATTTCCATGGTTTGAAAAGTCTTCCTAGATTGGCAAACTTACTTCTCCTCCTTATGGGAGGGGTGTGTGTCCCCGGAACCAATGAGTCCGAACGCATTGCAGCCAGTCTCTCCACTTCCTCAGCTGGGTTGTCGCAAAGGAAAAGAAGAAAAAGAGAAGAAGGCCAATTTAGTAAAACAGATGGGCAATGTTGAAGCCCCATTCGGAAAGTGCTACCAAATAAGTGCTACCAAAGTACACATTTATTTGTAGCACTTTGCAACAAATGGTCACTAATAATCTGGGAAGACAATCCCCGAGAGGTCAGATAGAATTTTCTCTTCTGGATTATGAAGGAAGTTTAAGAAGATTTTTGAGGCAGTTTGTTTCCTGTTTATCTTTAAAAAATACATGGGAGGACTAGAAGAGATCTGGATGACACAACCTAGAGCTGAACTAGAACTCAAGACATTGCCTGCCATGCCTATAACATGCATTGTCCAAGGATTATGCTGGTACTGCACAAGTCTGGGAATCCAGCTTCTTTAAGGAGGCGTTGAAAATGAAGTTTGTGTGCCCCTACATTGATACATTTCTTAATTTTCCCCTTCTTCCATTTCATTTAAGGAGGCTCTAGATATTGAAGAATGTAAAGAGTCTACAGTAGGGCTGTCAAACTCATGTCGTCACGGTGGCATCACATGATACTGTATGTATATCGCAACTTTTCCCCCCTTGGCTAAACTGGGTATGGGTGTGGCCAGCATGTGATGCATCTAAGTCGCTGGCCGTAAGTTTGACAGCCTGGTTGACAGCTTCTGCATGTTATTGCTCAAATTCTTAATTAAATGTTGATGCTAAATATTTGACTGTGACTTTGGTACATACATTATAGACTATATCTCCTTTAATCCACCATCCTGGGAAACCTGCCTTCCCTAAAAAGATAACAAGTCTCAAATGTGATTGATTTAAATTTGTATATTTTTTTCAGAAATATCAGGCAATCAAAGAACATTATGGACATAGAGGCGGCTGAAGCTAAGTTTCTTTCATCATTATGGATCTTTTTAGCAAGATTTACTGACATTCAAATCAATTGGAATATATAGATATAGATATAGATATCCCTACAATGTTTTTAAAGTGGTCTGTGGATATTTAAAAAAAAAAGGTGGGTTATTTGATGTTTGATAAATATCTTTCAATAAATACTCAAAGAAAATAAGGTTGTATTTGTAGATAGGAACATTTATTTATGTAATATGTAAATCATGAATACTCAGTATCAATTACTGACAAGCCCCAGTGATTAAAATTAGGCATGATAGTAAAATATTAATGATAAAAATCAAATAAAGGCACACAGAATAATCTGCAACTATCATGATATTATTAAAATCATTAACACAAATTATTTCATGAAAACAGTAGATAAAAAGTCAACAAAACATGCAAAATATACATAAAAATAAAATACACAAAAATACATGACAACAATAAAAACAGACAGCAAATAAGCTATTGTGCAAGAAAACTAAACAATCTAAAGAAAGAAAAAATAAATTTTGGGATTTTTCTTAAAATGTAATACAGAATAGGGCAATTGACGAAAGGTGTAAAGGGAATTCAAAAGTATTGACACCACATTGCTTGTCTCAGATTGGCACTGAGGTAAACAGATGGTTAAAACTCCTCAGGAGTGTATGGGGAAAGATAAATAATTGTTGAAATGGATGTTCTTCAAGATAGACATTATGTACTTCAAGGGATTCCTATGTTAATATCTTTCAGGTGTTTTAAGCAGACTGGTAAATAATTTATGAAGTTTCTATGGGAAGAAAGCCCCTACAAAGAAAATGGTTTTAATTTCACTCATTTGAAATTTAGAAAACTGAGACAAACATTCACATTTATATTTTTATTTAACTTCTCTGATGTGGCAGGGGTTTCATGTCTTTTTTTTTAGTGAATGCTCAACTGTATTTACAACACAAAAGGCAGGTTGGAAAATATTGAGAAATATAATGTTGATCCTTACTCATATCATAAGCTTACACTTTGGGCTAACCCCAGCTTGAAAATCACAGGTAAAGTTTTTTTGAAGGAAACTCCTAAGTGAATGAAGGTATCAATATTTTAAATCAAATTAATCAATTTTAAACATGATCATTGTCAAGTATCAGTTTATATATGCCAGGTTTTCCCCAGCTATTAGGAGCAGGAGCAATTAGACAACCTGATAAGAATCCAATAATGTCTGAGAAATAATCTTTTTTAAAGAAAAGTTAGAAAAACACAAATAATCAATGATCATCACTGCTGTGTTCCAGGAACAAGCCCTATATACAAAAGCAATATTCAAAGTGATTTGTGCCTTTTTCTCTTTTCTGCCTGACCCTCTTTTCACAAAAACCAGAGAGCGGTTTTCAGCTGTTCTTTGTTTTTGCATTTATCAAATGTGCCCCCAGGTTGTTTCCCACTGGCTGTTGGGGAATTAATTCTCAACATTCAGTTAGAATATTTTATGATTTCAAATTTTGGTCTAAATGTCATAGTTTTATAAAGCGCTTGAAATATTACCAATAGTGAAAAATATTTTGAATGATGCTACCAGTTTTTCTATAGACTAGAATATTTTAAAGGTAGAAATCAGTTATTTGCAAAGATTTTGGAATGCAGAGTTGATATATACTACGCTGACAAACCAGTAACAATATTATTTGTGTCAAGCACCTGGGAAATCAGGAGATTCAGGCAGTTCAAATGAGTATAAAGATTTATTGCAAACTTAAGCTCTCTACAAGAATCTGGCCAACTAACAGTCAAGGGAAATGAGTGGGAGATAAGAAAGGCATTGAAGATGGGCCTGGACTTAGATCTCTTGTGGGCATGTAGGGACTCATGACTTATGAGGCATTTGACCCCTCCCTTGGGCTCAGCTTGGTCATCTTCTACAATCTGATGACATTTAAAATGCTAATTTTAAATAAAGCTAATTCAGCAATTTTTTCCATGTTTATTGGACACTCTAAAGAATGTTTAAAAAGGATTGGTTGCCCACTTCTTTATGCAACAAGTAGAAAATGACGGAGAGAACACCTCCATAAATGATATACATTTGCCCTATTGTTTTGGTTTAATATAGTCATCTTCAACTTACAACCAGTCATTTAGCGACCATTTGACGTTACAACGGCACTGAAAAAGTGACATGACTTTTTTTTTCACACTGATGACCATTGCAGCCTTTCCATGGTCACATGATCAAAATCTGGATGCTTGCCAACTGGTTCATATTTATGACATGGTTGTAAATCAAGGACTACCTATTTTGCAAAGCATTTTAGCAAACTAAGTAGCTGCAATCAACTGTGTTCTATTGAATAAATCCTAGCTAAGCACATAGTAGCTAACATCCTATGTAAATCTCACTTCTTTTTCCTTCCACATCCACCTCTTTCTCTTCCAAATTCAGAGTACCACAGCAAATTGTTTAATTTAAGTGAATCAATGGTGGTGCTTAAATCCTCAAGATGATGCCTCTGCTGTAAGAATGACAGGAAAATATGGCCCATATAATTTAAATAGTTGACTTGCAAGGGTTAGGAGAATCGAAAGGCGGTAATTATCTCTTCTCTTATTCTGTTTTATTTTTACTCCACATTTTGTTTAGTTTTCTTGAAGTGTTGAAGAACACTTTACACTTATATGAATCATAAGTAACAGATTTCAATAGGGCTAAATCTGGAACCAACCATATACTTAAAGGAAGGGCATTTAAAAAAAAGATAAGCATTAGGCCCCTTTCACACAAGCCCTGATCTTCATTGTTATGCTGAATAGAAGTGAACGCATTACAACCATTTTCCTGAGCAAAAAACTGAGAATTAAACAAAATCGCTCTAAAGCAGTTCAGAATGATGCTATATGGATCCCCATTCACCTAGTTCTATAATAAAACCCCATCAAAATATATCATGTCCGTAACCCCACCTTGCTTGTATTCAGTTACTCAGTGGATGGCAATTATGGCAGCCATTATACTTTCTCTCTCTCAGTGGCTCAGCGGTTTCTTCTCCCACTCAGTTTTAAGGAGGTTACATTAATTGTGTAGCTACTGCCAAAGAAAGAGTGAACTCTAATAAGGAGAATCTGTTACCAAAAACCCCCACCATTCTAACAATTCACACCAGAGGTTTAATATGAACAGCACAAAAGGGGTGTCCTGCTAGTAGTTTTAATATAAAATCTCATTCAGAAATGTGAGACCACATTGTTTGGGAAAATGTTCACCTCACAAGGCTGAAATGAATGCCAAACATATTGTAGTAGCTATTGCTGAGAAAGAAAGGATTGTCTTTTGAATAACGGCACATTCATAGTATTTCCCAATGTGAAACTTCCATAATTTTTTATCCCCACAATCTATAGAAAGATCAGTCATTGGAAAGATAATAAATGGACATAATTGGTATAGTCTATTAATCTACTAGCCACCTTCAAATTTCCCTCCCGTTGCCAAATCAGTGGGCAGTGCCAGGTTCTCAGGCTCTTTTGGAAGGCCAAGAGGGTGGCGATGGGTCTCACATGGCAAAGAGTGGCAGCCATGACAGAAAAGTCTCCTCTCCTGGACCCTGCCAGCTGCAGTTGCTTGTTTGACGGGATGGAGAGCATGTCTCTTTCTACCAGAGTGAGTGGGGCAGACCAATCCAATTGGTGTGAGACAGGTAACCTGTACCCATGCCATAAAGGGCTTTAAAATTGATAACCAAACCCTTGAATTGGAAGCAAACCAGCAACCAGTGCCATTCGCACAACAGTGGTGTACAGGGGTGGGCTGTTACAGGTTCGCATGGCTTTGGGAGAACCCATAGCTAATGTTATGGCTGGTTTGGAGAACCACCAAATCCCATGCCTGGCTGGCTCTGCCCACCCCGCCCCGCTTACCCC
>JAOYMU010000292.1:8203172-8215768 GCA_025802295.1 Psammodynastes pulverulentus | reverse complement strand
CCCCACCCCGCCCCACTGCTCTGTGGTGCAGGAGGCTGACTAGGCCATGCCCACCATGGCCACGCCCCCCCAGCAACAGGGCAGAGAACCAATTGCTGAAATTTTTGAAGCCCACCCCTGATGGTGTAACATAGGCCACCCTAAGACTGTTCACACTGCTGTATTTTGTGCCAGCTGTAGCTTCCAAAATGCTGTCAAGGGTAGCCCCACGTCGTGGAGTGTATTGCATTGCAGTAGTCAAAGCGTCACATGGACTAACCAGGGCATGAGTGACTGAGTGAAGTAACAATCTAAGAAAGGGCGCAATCTGAAGTTGTGGAAATGCAGAAGGATTCAAGGCAAAGGAAAAATACTTCTTTCGTTAGAGCAGAAATTTAAACTACTGAATTCTCTGCTGACAGATATAGCCATCCATTTGGGCAGTTTTAAAGGGGAGTTGGACAATTTGTGGAATAGAGAGTCTCAGGATCGAAAACAGCAGATACCAAGCGCTCAGGACTACAACGGAAGGGAGCCGTTCCTTTCATGGCTTCTTGGTGAACTTCCTCAAGGCATTCCTTTAATCCCTTTTGATACATAATGTGGAACTGTTATGTAATGTTTAAATTACATTATCTTTATCATCGCTGTTTTATGTATGTTTTACAGAGGATATTGCAAATGTTTTATCAGTTATTTACGGTGATGTACAGCACAGCTAATTGTCCTGAGCTTGTAAGATTGGTGGTTTATTACTGAATAAATTGTAATAAATGAACTATAAAAGTCTTTCAGCAAGGCTATTCTTAATGTTCTCTAGGGAAATCAGTTGTGGGTTACAAATCCCAGTTAGAGGTTTGCAGTTGTCCACATTTTTGCAGCCCAAATCTGGTAGCCCTAATTTTTTTTTCTTTTTTTTTCTATACCATATATCAAACCATTATTTAAATGGAATAGATTAAATATGTCCAGCTTTCTCTCTAATACCATCAGATTTAAATATCATTAAATATCAATCTCTGGGTAGATTGTGCTCTTAGGAAAATGTTATCCAGAGATTTGAGCACTCGTGGAATTGGGCTGGAATGAATGCAGCTCTTTGATGAAAAGACAGACATTCTGTAAGTTCGCCGACCCCCAGCTTATTAAAACTGAAGAAGCTCACACCGTTGTAGAACATCCACTTACAACAGGTTACCTTGGGTACGGTAAATGACAATAACTTTACTAACGAGAGCAGTTCTCTTCAGGAATTTCTTTCTCACACTGATCTACTTTTCCAGTGTGGCCATCCAGTTGCTCTTAAAATTATCAACAAATCTGGAGGAGACGCTTGAGCCAGGATTTTAAAGCACTGTAAAGCACTATGAAGCGGTATATAAGTCTAAGTGCTATGGCTATGTTAGCCATCTCTGAGGGCTAAGTCAGATTCAAAACAAGTGGCTGCTAATTTGATAACAAAAAGTGAAGGCTTGACTTTGTTGAAAGTGTCATACATACTCTAAGTCAGGGATCTCCAACCTTGGCAACTTTAAGCCTGGAGGACTTAAAGTTGCCAAGGTTGGAGACCCCTACTCTAAGTCATCTTTCTAGTAAAGCAGTGCTGAATAGTAAAGATGATCACAATTCTTCAAGAGGAGAGCATATCAACTGCTCAAAATAGCTAAAGCCAGGAACTCTGGCTATATATGAATGTTGACAAAAGCTGCTTGTAACTCTTGAAACACTGTAAAAAACAACTCTTCTACTTCTTGCCATGGTGTTCTGGGGACTCCCTCTGCTTGTACTTTAAACAAAACTTCTCTCTACTTTTACAAGAGCTTTTCTCCATTTCTTGACCCATGGACCGTTCTTGGATGATCCAGCTTTTCTGCCTTCAGTTGTTTCTATTAAGCAGCCTTAAGGGACTGGCACAATTTACACAGCAAAAATTCCGTTCTTTACCTTTTCAAGCCTTTATGGTTCTCTTAATAGCCTGTTTCTTTCTCTACCTTAATTTCTGTTGGGAAATTTATGACAGTCTAGTTAAACCCCAAACCTTTTCATATCTTTCTATCTGTTTACCTAGCCTTGAGCTTAAATAAGGCCATTTTACATGAGGTATCAACATTTCACAAGTAACTTCATTTTAGAAATCAAACTTTCACGAAAAGTTTGCATAATACCAGCCAAACAACTTCCAAATAAAAGACTATTGGCTAATCCATGAGTAATTGAGATTTAATAGAACTTTTACTTTTTTTAGAATTAAAAAACCCTACAACCTTAAAGGATAGGTAATCACTGTATTTCTAAATCAGTTTCCTTAGCAAAGAATTGGAAAGTACAAAATACAGTTTGAAAAGGATCAAAGAAGCATACAGAAAATAACTATACTTCTAACTCGGTAAACTTATGGAAAGTATGATTAAAGTCTTCAATTTCACCAATTCTAAAACTTGTTTCAAAAACATAAACATGTAGTAAGTGATAATCTGGGAATCATTATATAGAAAATGCAACGTAGATCCTTCCGAACTGCATCTGAAGTGTGACTGCATTAAAATACTATTTATAATTCCTATTGTCTTTGCTGAAAAATACTCTCAGTAGAATTTTTGCTATTTGCTGCTAAAATGCCCCCTGGGTACACCTCCCAAAGGCCGACATAAAAATATTGGATCGGAGGTTCCAAACAGGGGTGTCCGTGGAGAAGTATCCAAAAAGCTAAGATGGCATTTGTTAACTTTGCAATGGGAGTCTTGTTCTTTTTTTACATGATGTGTTGCATACTTGACACATGTTAAAATGGGAGGATTCAATCATGGACAGTAGCTTTCGTTTCTACTTTTTTAATCTCCTGCAGAGATGCTCCTTCCAGATGGCCTTTTTTTTGTTTTGGGATATTTAAAATGCGAATTAGTAGAACCTGGGAAATCATTTTAGCCCACTAGTCAGATTAGTCTTTTTAGTTTGATTAGCTTGTCTAACCAGCTACTCACCAGATGTTTTGGGATTAGAACTAGAATTCCCACATATCTGAGGCACAGCAGGAGTGTTGTGGTTCGCCGGCAGCAGGTGCGGACGGCAGAGGTCTCTGACAGCGAGGACGAAAGGGTACCAGTCAGGGAGCTTGGACAGGATTTGGACAAAGATCCTGGACAAATGGGAGAGTGGGGTGCTGCCGTCGGAGCCATTGGAGTCTGGCAACAGTGATGCAGAGGATTCCGGGGAGCCTATGCCCAGTGCAGGTAGCAAAGGCGTTCTTTGTACGCAGATTCCTCATTGTAGCTCTGCGAATTATAGTTGGTGTTTCTGGAAATTCATGTTGGCTGATAGCTTTCAGTAATTGGGGCTTTGATTCTTGGCAGCCTTTCACAACCTTACTCTTATCTTGGACAATTAGAACTAAGTGAGTCTTGGCTGAAAATACAAGAAATTTCCAGCTCCATATTTAAAAAAGCTTTGTTTTTCCACATTGTGTGCTGTTTAAATTTGAACAAGGCTTGGGTCAGAACAAGGAGGGGATGGGAGATACTATGCAGATTGGCAGGAATATCTCAGGATCACAGGACAAACCTTATCCAGATTTAATTTGAGATGCAAAGAGATAAGGTGATGCATTCCGATCAAAAGCTTTTCCCATTGACCTTTGATTATCTCTTCATTTGGAGCTAAAGATATAACATGAAGAACCCCAATTATTCTACTGTAAAAGGGAGGGGATCCTATAGTGTTGTGACTTGAAGCACAATTGTTCAGAATGCGTGGTTTAAACAAATTTTATTTCAATTCATGGTGCTACCGGATCCCTGCATTTTACAGACGAGCAATCTGGGTGACATGATCCTATCAATGAGTTACCTGAATGAACCTGGAAAGCTCCCCGTGGAAACCTTTGATCAGGGTCTTTGTCAGTTAAATGGGCTTACCATGGGTTAGAACATCATACAAAATTCTAAAGATGTTTTAGACGCACAAATATTATATTCATCAACCCTGCCAGGCTCCCTGGCCTGTTCTTGGCAATAAATCACAGATCTCCTGACACTTAATAGTTTAAGTTCAGCAGTTGGATTTTATTTGGCTAAAAACTCTCAGGCACAGCTTGGTTAGATTAGAGTCTGCCTTGATGTAAAGAGTGAAACTATACTCGAAAGGTGATTGCCCACGGCTAGTGCAAAAGGATAAAAAGGTAATTACACTTACAGAGGGTTAAACTCACAGCTTCTTCCTCCTACACTCTCTGAATCAGTGGATGTTTGTACACTTGGTGGTCTTGAAGTCAAACCCTTGTATATTTACATGGTGGTAATCCCTGGTTTGGGAACTGCTGCTTCCCCACCTCTCTGCGTCAAATTTTGTACCAACGACAGAGCTGACAATCCCAATTGTGGTTGCTAAATAAGGACTATCTATTTGGGACTCTGGGGGGGGGCATGCTACAGTATAACATCTTTGCCTGGTTGTAATGTGCAAACTCACCAGGGAGAGCTTTCCTGAATAGAAATTCTTCACTGCAGTCATTCTCTAAATGTGGAGGGTAACATTTGGAGAACAGGATACTGTATGTATCTTCCTCTTCCCCATGTGCAATTTTATACATTCTTACAAACATCTGAAAAGGATCATCATCATCATCATCATAAAAAATCAGGTACAGATAGTCCTCGAGTTATGATCACAACTGAGCCCAAAATTTATGCTTCTAAGTGCAACATTTGTTAAGTGAGTTTGCCCTATTTTACAACTTTTCTTGTTAAGTGAATCGTTGCATTTGCTACCGCTAAGTTAGTAACATGGTTGTTAAGTGAATCTGGATTTTCCATTGATTTTGCTGGTCGGAAGGTCACAAAAGCTGATCACATGGCCTTAGGACCCTATGCAGCCATCATAAATATGAACCAGTTGCCAGGCATCTGAATTTTGATCATGTGACCATGATCTGGTCACATGAGCTACAACAAGGGTTGTAAGTGTGAAAAAATGGTCATAAGTCTCTTTTTTCAGTGCTGTTGTAACTTTGAACAGTCACTAAATGAACGGTTGTAAGTCGTGCACTACCTGTATTTAAAGTAAATACCACTGCAATACTTTAGAAACAAATGAATATTCCTCTTCTGGTGGTCTTATTGAATGATCTTGTACTAGTATCCCTATGAAGATCAGCTGTTGTCTTTCACTTATCAAAAGGATGTGCTGTGTCACTCTGAATTTGGAAAGCCTAGCAAAATTGCCACCCACCAACAATATGGGTTTAGTTTCCTTACCATTCCAATCCCATATGGACCGATTGGTCATAGATGTCTTATAGCAGAAAAAAAATAGAGGGGCACACAAACATGGCATTTGTGTGGCACAGAGTACTTAGGATGAAGTCAAATGCATTGTAGAAAAGATACATCCCAATTTAGTCTTGCACTAAAATTGGACTGGCCCCACATAGCTGTTTACAACATAACACTGTTCGGCATCGTTACACCTCCATGTAAGAAACAGGTTCATCAATGAGGCATCTGGGATTTTTTAATAATATTTTTCCAACCTGAGCATTTTCCCAGAAATGACAACCAGCATGGCTAATGGGCAAAGCTGACTGAAAACTTTGTGAACTGAAGTCCATATCCAGAAGGCACCAGGCTGAGAAAGACTGCCTAATAATAGCAGTAGCCCTTATATATCGCTTCACAGTGCTTTTACAGCCCTCTCTAAGTGGTTTACAGAGTCAGCGTATTGTCCCCAACAACCTGGGTCCTCATTTTATAGACCTCTGAATGATGGAAAGCTGAGTCAACTTTGAGCCGGTGCTGGCAGCTGGCAGTCAGCAGAAGTAGCCTGTAGTACTCCTTTCTAACCATTGCACCGGCACAGGTCTTGGACAAATATCATTATCTTATTTATAGGCTATGAAGAAAGTTTCTATTAGCAATGGATTAAGAACAAAATTGACTATGCCGGTAACGTCATTTCTATTTCCATTTATCTTGATAGCGTATAGTTTGGAGCTTTCTTACTGTGCAAATTCTTGACTACCCCATCATAAAGAGCCAGCTTGTGAGAGTTTAATGCTGAAACGTTTAGTTAGAAAATGGATTAGCAAAGTATCAAGAAGCAAAATTACTCCCTGTAATTTTGCCTCTATAGCTTTCAAGCCATAGCTGAGAGGTGAGCCCTGATGGAACTGATGAATTAGAGGCAGATGGAAATCCCATATATGGTTGCCCTACTTACAGTTACAGCATAAGTCCATCTTGCTGAGGGCTGTTTTCTTACCAGGTGGTATCTCTCTGAAGATTCAAATGGAAGTTGTTTTCTAGTGCTGCTACCTGAGCATTTTTAATGGAAAACTTGGAAGATATACTGCTATACATTTTAAATTCTCCTATTCTCTCAACTGACCAATTATCCAGCTGTTATTATGCAGCACTACTAGAGACCGGAAAAATCACAATGTAAACATCTGCCAGTATTTGAAGCTCTAGCAGTTCTCAAATTAATGAAAGATATTAAGTAAATGCAGGCCTAACACGTGTTATCATAATCCAACTACAGCCAAACTATTCACAGGCAAGTAAACTAGTTAGTAATTAAGCTTTACCCATAGTTAGGCAGCTCCTTTCTCTCCCATTACTCAGTCTATGTTGGGCTCGCCTACTGTCTAAACCAGGGGTCTCCAACTTTGGCAACTTTAATACTTGTGGACTTCAACTCCCAGAATTCCTCAGCCAGCAAAGCCTGACTTTAGAGTAGAATAGGATATTTTATTGGCCAAGTATGATTAGACACACAAGGAATTTGTCTATGGTGCATAAGCTCTCAGTGTACATGCAAAGTAACAAAATAATAATCATAATAACAAAGGATAATAATCACAATAAGGATACTAACAGAGAAGTAGTGGAACAGATGAGTAAGTTAAAAATAATATAGCATACTACATGGGTAATATACTTAAGACAAAAGACAGAACTGTGTAAATTAAATGTTCAACAGAACGATGGCATGGGGGGGGGGAAGGACTTTGTGTCTAGTTGTTTTGGCATGCAATGCTCTGTAGTGGCATCATATTGCATTTTCATCTTTTCATTTTGCATTGAATCTACTACCTTAAAACTTCATTAAACATACTATATGGGTGAGAAAACATGGTCCCGTGTTTAATAGAACTGAGGGATTTCTAATACAAAAGATGTGACTCAAATATGATATTGCAGCATTGAAAGATTATCCATTCAGCATCCTTTTTCCAGAGCTTCAAGATTCATTGAGTTTGCTTTAAAAAAAAAACCCAGTGAATGTAAGCCCTGGAAAAAGGCTCTGATTTTTGCACCCACTTCTCCCCATTCTTAAAAGGTCCTTAAAGGGGACGTGCATAAGTGCAACAGCGTGCCTACCATCCCTGTCTTACTGTCCCCATTTATCTGTATTTACTTCCTTTGTTCATACCTTGTTATCTTGTACATGTTTGACAAACAAACAAACAAACAAATATATCTATGTGTTTATTTTTCAGCAATTTCCCCTTATTCAGACAGCAGTAATCTCCGCCTTCAAGTCTATGCTGAGAATCTTTTCCTTTGCACAATTAATCTAGTGTCCAATAAACTTCTTTACCATGTTCTCACCACCTTCAAATGCATATTCTCATACATAGAAAAATGCCATCCCCACGCTTTGCTGCTGGTGGCGTAACTTTGCCTCTCTTGTGGAAGAGCACTATTAGCAAGAAAGTAAAGAAAGCGTGCTTTCTCATTGTGACTGGATTCACACCCAGTGCTAAGCTATATTATTGCCAAGGCAAAACCAACAAAGCTACTTCATATGGCTTAACATAGCTTAGTTTAGCGTGATATTCTTACTTATTCCACAGTGGAATAGCTGTTTCCACCGTATTTCCCAGATAGTACTTGTGTAAAGGAGCACAGAATTTCAAAACGTTTGTGAAGATTCATTATAAAACTAGTGCTTTGAAAAGGGGCCCTTTATTCATATATATGAAGAATTCCACAAAGGATGCTCTGAGATCATTAATAGAGGATGAGATGAAATTAAAAATAAAGATAATGGTTCCATAAAGTCAACCTCGGTTTCTAATGACTGCCTATACACAACTATATAGGTTTCTCAGCAAAAATAAGGCAATGGTTTGCCATCGTCTTTTTCCAAAATATGATTTTATTTCCAAGTCTAGCTTAAAGCCCTGGGTATTCTGAATAGTATTTTGGTTTTCCGCTGAAGTGCTAACCATGTCTGGCTGTATCTGAGATACTGCTATTGTTCCTATAAAAATAATTGAGGGCACTTGGATTTAGCCATTATCCACAACAGACTAAATTTTCCATTAGATTGGTAATCCTTGTGCTTCAGAGAAGCAAAAACAATGCTACTGTTTTTCAGATAAGATTCACAATCTTACATTTCATTAGCAACAGATAATTGTCAACCCTTGTGTTCTGTCCCATTGTCCCTTTTCTGTAAGAAACTATAAAAATACATCATATATTATAAAATGTATAATACTAACCCAAATATGGAAAAATGTGGGGGAGCTCTGGCTTTAAGACTTTTGGAAAGCACTAGACTACAACAGAGTGGTATGTTTTAAACAATTATCTTTATTGTTTAGACTAGCTGACATCAGCTTCCCAGAATTTCAGACACTTATACAAGATTTCAAGTATAAGACTGAAGCTGGGAATTCTTGCATGCAAAATAGATACTGCTTCATTTAGTTATATCAGGAATCTCCAAACCTGGCAAGTGTACAACTTGTGGACTTCAACTCCCAGAATCCCTCAGCCAGCCATGCTGTATGATTAGTTATAGTTTATAGTTATAGTTATAGAGTATGATTGTTTTCCATGTCAATGGCTCTTCTTGTCTTAGTTAACTTCAGAAGAAGTGTGATAACTAAACTAACCACAAGACACACCCCAAACAGGGGGTGGCATTAGCATTAGTTCCTTCATCAACAAAGATGTCATGAAATGGCCTCCATGAGGGAAACATTTATCAAAAGACTTCTCTAAAATGATAGCTAGCATTTGATAAGAAACTACCATCACTATCACTGGAATAGTGTCTTCTCTTTCCTTGTGATAGAGATATGGGTATATGGCAAACTTAAATATACTATCTCTAGACCAGGGGTGTCAAACTCAAGGCTTGGGGGCTGGATCCAGCCCACGGGGTGCTTAGATTTGGCCCGCAAGACCACCCTGGAAATAGCGAAGAATCGTCCCACGGTGCTTCTGCCAGCATAAACGGAGCTTAGGCGGGCCGCGCACAGCCTTCCTGAGCTCCATTTTCACTGGCAGAGAGTTGCAGGAGGCCATCCCAGCCGAAAACAGAGCTTGGGAGCCCGTTTTCACTAGCAGAATGCTTGGGACACCACAGGCGCCACCCCCGGACGTGAGTGACATCACCCTGACCATGCCCACCCTGGTCCCCCAAGGTCAAACACAACCCTGATGCGGCCCTCAATGAAATAGAGTTTGACACTCCTGCTCTTGACCATGCAATCTAGTCACAAAAAGAGCATAGAACAAAAACAAAACAAATCTTAGACAGACTGAAGAGCTAATTATTTTTAACCAATTGTAGCATTGGGTAATTGAGTAACACTCTATTTAGGGTGCCAATCAATTGCACAATATGTCAAACTGTCTTCATCTAACTAAAAACTGCTAATGAATACAGTCAACTTGAGACTTGCTTTTTTTAAAAAAAATTCTGAATTAAGGTCTTCTAAAGGATAACTTCAATGACAGGGCCATGCATAGCAATATCTTTTCTTTTTTTCTGGATGCTTTGTTAAAAAGCAAAGGAAGTTGTGCCATTAATGGTGAGCCTCAATTGAAAAAAAAAAAAGGCTAAACAGATGCATAATAGCATTCCAAAAATGCACAACTACAGAAGTGTAGTTGTTACATTTTTGGAAGATGCTGCTTTAAAATAGGGCTTGCACACGAAACATTATTTTTTATACCGTAATTTATTTATTCCTTATACAGTTTGGCACTGGGACATTAGGCATCTAAAGGAGATTTCAAGTATTAGATTGAAGTTGGGACTTCTCCATATTAAAGAGAAACTCCTTCAATTGGCTACGGTATGATTATTTTCCATGTTGATAGCTTTTATTGTGTTTAACTTTTCCAATAAATTTCTATGATGCACAATGCATTTTTTTATTGTTACATTTTATTTTCTGTTGCTTTTTATTTCTGGCTATGTTGTTACAATCTGTAGCCATCAAAATAAACTTACTGTATTACATGCTTATTTCCCGTTTCACTGTTTGCAATATATAAGCATGATTCAGCTGATCTTTACATCATGCTGGACAAGAATGTTGATTTTTTATTTAAAAAATACAAACTTTATTTTCAAGAACAAAAGAAACAGCCAGAGCTTTTTTGTTTTCTTAACTTTTAAAAATAATATTCACTTTGAACTATGCACAGAAGGCAGGAACAGAAACAGAATATGTATTAATGCTACTTCAGGCAATACTGCCCACATGCATCAGGAGAGCAGGATGTCCTTACGGACAGTCATAGCAATGTTATAAAAATCTGGAGGCAAAATGGTCCAGCCTAAGACTGAACAGCTCTGGTCTTCAACGCATTTCATGAGCTAGTTTTCCAAAAGCAATTTCTGTAAACTGCTTATTTGCATTTAATAGCAGGCTTATGAATGGGAAAAAAAAAGAGAATGGAAAATAGACTGCAAAAAATTATGCTTATATTCTTGATGACAAACAACTACATTCTGGTTATTTTTCACCTGCCTTTTTTTTCAAGAGGTTAGGGCAGCATATAGTTAACTCTCTTTAGACTGAAAAAAAATGGTACAAGATCAGTCATCAAGGTTCACAGTCAAATGCTTATTTGAACATTGTTTTTTTTATGCTAGTGCAGCAAGTTTTCAATAACCAATTTTATTTCCTTACTAGCATAATAAGAACAATTTGTGCCAATTAAAACATGCCATTCTATTCATCTGAATTAGGAGATTATATTAAAGCAAAGAATCTCAGACTTCAACCCAGTAAGCAGAATGTATCCCATTAATCAAAATCCATGGACATACAGGTAGTCCTCGACTTATGACCAAAACTGAGCCCCAAATTTCTGTAGTTAAGAGAGACTTTCAATTTCCAAACATTAGTGATGCTTAAAAGTTGTGATATGCCTTGAGGATTGTAAAGATATTTTGGTTACTTTAATATCATTGAGATGTGCTTGGTAAGTAACTACATAAATATCATAACCTTTGAATGCTTTGTT
This sequence comes from Psammodynastes pulverulentus, assembly GCA_025802295.1. Taxonomy (NCBI): domain Eukaryota; kingdom Metazoa; phylum Chordata; class Lepidosauria; order Squamata; family Psammodynastidae; genus Psammodynastes; species Psammodynastes pulverulentus. The sequence continues at coordinate 8,204,519 of JAOYMU010000292.1, read as the reverse complement.
TGTTTCATTTATGCATGGTATCCAAAGCCTATAAAGAACTGAGTGGGAAGAAACAGGTCCAAATGAAATTCCAGTAAGATAAAATGTCTGTTTACCCCCAAATAATTCTACATTGGTTAGGTCTAAGTGTGCCTCTCAATGAGGTTGCATTCCCCTAGAACTGGGGTGTCAAACTCAATTTCATTGAGGGCCACATCAGGGTTGTGTTTGACATTGGGGGGCTGGGGTGGGCATGGCCAGCTCAACATCACTCGTGTCAGGGGCACCTCTGGTGACCTGAATACTCTGCCAGCGAAAATGGGCTGCTGAACTCCGTTTTTGGCTGCGATGGTCTCCTGCAACCCTCTGCCAGTGAAAACGGAGTCCAGGAGGGCCGTGGGCAGCCCTCCCGAGCTCCATTCTCGCTGGCAGAGGCACTGCGGGCTGGTCCTTCACTGTTTCCAGATTGGCCCTGCAGGCCAGATCTAAGCACCCCACAGGCTGGATCTGGCCCCTGGGCCTTGACACCCCTGCCCTAGAAGAAGCAGATGCATAGCATGGTGAAATAGGCTGCAAATGCAAACAAATAAAACAAACAAACAAACAAACAAATAAAATAAATCGGGGTTCTCTTGGATTCTAGAATAACAGATGGAGGCCACAGCCTGGAAACCATTCAGCTTAGTCTGGTTACCAGTTACAACTGTTCCTCAACTGAGATGCTTTGGTGAAGACATTCATATCCTGAGCACCTCATGGTTGGATGATTATAATACATTCTACATGGAGCTGCCTTTCAAAAGTACTCAGAAACTAGAACTGATGGACAGTGACCCTTCAGTAAAATAAACACCCAGCTGTATGAACTATATTGGTTACTAGATATAATTCAAAGTGTTGATTGTTAATTATAAAAGCCTTGGTGGTTTGGGTCCTTAATATCTGTGGTTCCATTTTCTCCAATCAGAGTTCTATATGTTCTACCTGCCAGTAGGTGGTTTTTGTCAGTCCCATTAGGTAAAACAAACCAAGAAATCAACTCCACAGAACACCTACAACTAGTTTTATTTAAGAATAGCTATAATAATAGAATCTTGCCTTTGATTAAAGAAAAGAACTTAAGTACTTTTGTTTCACATGGAAACCACTTCTGAACTTTGTGCTTGAAGTGGAAAAGAATGAAACTCTGAGTCCGGGGTTTACAGATTAGATTGATAGATCTTTATAGAAATGGCTTGTTCATACTATTATGGAAAAGCAAAAAGTTGTGATTTGATGTTGATGCCTTATTTTACTGTTACAGAGTCAGAAGTCAATGCTTCTCCCCCCCCCATCTTTCCTCACTTCCCTTCCCCTTTCCCCTCCCCC
>JAOYMU010000292.1:8125518-8140503 GCA_025802295.1 Psammodynastes pulverulentus | reverse complement strand
CATTAGGTGGAGTAATGCATTACATCACCTGATGCATTAAACACCGTTGAAATCCTTACCTATTATATTACCAGTTCTTTTTTTTTCAGAATGAAGCTTTCAGATGTCCCACTTCTCATCTATTATTTTCATTAATGTTGGGCTGCAACTCTTAAGAAAACCTGTCAATTTGATTGAAGGCTGACAATGGTCAAAGGAGCCACTGCTTGGGTCATTTACAAAAGAACTGGGTATTTAAAAGTGTAGTTACAATCCACAGATACATAACTTGGGGAGAGAACGGGAAGACTTTCGTAACTGGCTTAGAGGTGGAGCACTTGAGTAGCAGAAGGGCTTGGGTAATATAAAAAGGTAAATCGGCATGGGAAATCTGCAAGTGGTATTTAAAAAAAATCTTTGGGCAAAAGAAAAGTCTATTTTTGTAAAGTACAAAATTGGTAAATTAATGTATTAATTTGAAAATGGAGAAAGAAGCAATAACAGAGTAGCATAGATAGCTTATTAATCTTACAGAGCTACAGCTATGAGCCAAATCTCCTTATTCAAGAGATGAAGGTAGGAAGCAATACCATCCTGAAATGATATTGCAATGTCCAAAGTATGAAAAGGCCAAAATAAATAAATAAAAACCCTACCAAGAAAATGACCAGGAGAACAGTTTCTGGAGAAATGTCTCAACTGCCCCTCTTGTAAAAAGAAGACATCATTAAACATAATTCTAAAATGCCTTAACAATACAGAGTGTTTGGTGTGAGATTAGCCCAGAATTCCAAATACTGATAACTAGAACATTATCTCCAACACCAGTCGCCAACCTTTGTGGCTTAGTGGGCAGACAGAGAGGGGGAGAGGGGAACCAGCAGCATGAGTTGAACTGCACACGTGCCAATCCACCACTTGCAGAAGTCAAACTGCACACGCACATGTGCCTCAGTTAGCTACCAGAATGCCCACACCGGGCAGAACCGGGAGGATCCCACCCCTGCTGTCAGCCCACTGCTCTCATGGCCTAATTGTGAATAGGCCATGGACCGGTAATGAGCTGCAGCCTGGAGGTTGGGGACCCCTGACCTACAATATACTATAGTATGTAATGAGTCATAATTGTTAGCTAAAGAAGTCCAGGTATCTTGAAAGCAAGCCTAATACAGTGATACCTCGGTTCACGAACGCTTCTGTTCACGAACAACTCGGTTCACGAACAGAAAAGATCATAAAAATATGCTCCGGTTCACGAACTCCGCTTCGGTTCACGAACAGGACCCGCGGCCATTTCCTGTTTGTCACATGGTCGTGACTTCCTTTCGGAGGATCGTGGTGGAGAGAGAAGAGAGAGAGAGAGTGAGATAGAGAGTGCCTCGGTTCACGACCAATTCGGTTCGCGACCAGAGTCAGTTCACCAATTAAGTTCGTTTACCGAGGTATCGCTGTACTTCTTTTCCCCTTGGATTTTTTCCAAGACAATGATCTCTTTTTTACCTTTTCAGGTGACTTTTAATCCTCAGGATGATGTCACCAGAAACTTCTGAAATGTCTGCAGGCAATTCCTTTTTTATTCTAACTCTTGAATCTTCTCTTCATTTTCTGGTATTTTTGCTTTGAGAGCCAACTATGGCAAATTGGCTAACTTGTACAGCTTCTCCAGCTCATTTTTATCAGACTACTTCACATCCACATATTCATCAGGAATCAGTTAACTTAATCTACTGACTGATTTGAAAATATGTAGTCTGTTTTTGAAAATGGGTACCTAAATGAGTGTGTCTGTGGGACACCAAGAATGATAGAATAATATGATATACAGGTTTTCCAGGGAAAGCGTTCGCTATGTTGCTGCAATTTAGTTTCCTAGTTTCTAGTACTTTCATTACTTCATCTTATACAGTTTCCCAAAGTTCCTTATTCTCTGCTCAAAAAGAAGAAAAAGAGGGAGAGGGATTTCTTTTTTACAAGTAGTAAATGCTATGGGTGGAACAGATAATTGAATTTGTTGGATATAAATCAGTTTATCCAATTAGAATTAAATGTGGCCTACAGTTCAATCTGGTACCCATTTACCAAGGATTAGTTCCAATTACTCTTAAGCAGAAATATATCAGATTACACAACTGGTGTTAAATAATTAGTGCAGGTGATATGATAGCAGTGTTCCAATATCTCAGGGGTTGCCTCAAAGAAGAGGGAGTCAAGCTATTCTTCAAAGTATCTAAGGGCAGGACAAGAAGCAATGGATGGAAACTAATCAAGGAGAGAAGAAACCTAGAACTAAGGAGAAATTTCTGGACAGTTAGAACAATTAATCGGTTGAACAGCTTGCTTCCAGTTGTGAATGCTCCAGTACTGGAAGAGATTAGAAAACCATTTTTCTGAAATGGTGTGGGGCTTCCTGTCCGAGTAGGGGGGTTGGACTAGAAGACCTCCAAGGTCCCTTCCAACTCCATTATTAAAATCTCAGTTTAATATGCTAATTTCAGACCAAACAGTAACCAATTTGCAATATGCCAAACATAATACATTTTGTAATGCCATTAAGCCAGGTAGATGGCTTGCATACACCCTGAGGAAAAAGCAAAAATTTCACTTGATAGAAAAAGGGATTTATAGAGATAAAGAGGTTTATCAGCAGAGTCTGATTAAAAAAGCTTTTTTAGAATTTTATACTCTCGGGTGCCACCTGAGAGTGTTCAGGTTCACCAAGACATCAATAAATTAGTAGTTGCCGCTTAATGTTTGGCTGATGCCACACTAAATGCTGCCAAGTTTGCATCCAAAGCCTTGGCATCAGCTGTTTCTTCACGCCGGCTTCTTTGGTTACGCAATTGGCAGGCGGATGTGAAAACAAAATGGAGGTTGGCTTCAGCCCCGCTCATGGGTGGAAACCTGTTTGGGGAGGCGTTAGAGACTATCCTAATAGAAAACAAGGATAAAAGGAAGGAATTACCTTCCTCTCACAAAAGGTTAGATTGCAGGGGTTCTCCTTATTTTAGACAACAGCCTTTTCGTCCCTCAGGGATCTCCTGGGATCAGTCCCAGTACCTTCTCATTGCTCTGATCAACAGTCCCCCAGGACTAGTTTTAGGGGATCCAGACATTACCCGCAGCTGAGACATTCCTTTTGGGAATCTGGTGGTCGGGTTTCACGCAGAAAGTGACAACGAACCAGGCCCTCCCATTGGTGGCCGTCTTTCGTTGTTTGCAGACCAATGGGAGCTCACCATCTCAGACGCCTGGATTCTAGATACTGTAAGATACAGCCTTTGACTAGAGTTCCTCTCCCCTACCCCAAGGCATTTTGTCCGTTGTCACACCCCAAGGGATTCCATAAAAAGGAACCTGATGGTGGCAGTGATTCAACACTTATTAAGCATTTTTGCTACAGAGAAGGTTCCAAAGAAACAGCACGGAATGGGGTTTACTCAAGAGTATTCTTTATTCCAAAGACCTCAGGGGGGTGGCTACCTATCCTGGATCTCAGAGATCTCAACGCTTATGTAGTTACCAATCGTTTCAAAATGCATTCCCTCTATTCCATTCTGGAGAAGTTAAGGGAGGGCGATTTTCTAACGTTCCTAGATTTGACAGAGGCCTACCTCCACATCCCCATCTGGCCAGAACACCGAGGATTCCTCCGTTTTTGCTTCAGAGGGGAACATTACCAATAGAGGGCGGCGCTGCCCTTTGGTCTGTCATCAGCACATCGAACGTTCACAAAGGTAATGGCTCCCTAAGCAGCTTACCTAAGATGGCTCCCTGTGCGAATACAGTGTTATCTCGATGATTTGCTCATTCAGTCAACATCATACAAAGATGCACTGAGAGACTTGGACACTACTATAGGTCTACTACAACTTCACGGCTTCTCTGTCAATTTACTAAAGAGTCACTTGACCCCAGAGACCTGACTACAACATCTCAGGGCTGTGATCGACACCTGAACTTGCGAAGTGTTTCTTTCACGAGATTGTCTGGACAGCATCAGCACTGCGGTAAGACAAATTTTGGCAGCAAGGTCAGCTCCCCTGGCCAGTCTTTCTCAACTACTGGGCAGGATGGTGTCTTGCATCGCCATTGTGCCATGGGCTTGTCTCCAGGCCAGGCCACTCCATTGGTTCCTTTACCCTTTCAAAGGAAGGGCACTAGCAATGCTCAATTTACAATGCAGATACCATCAGCAGTGCTGCAATCATTGCATTGGTGGACCTCCACGGCAATGTTGAAGGGCACACTATTCAAGGAGCCCAGCTGGTCAGTACTGACTTCAGATGCAAGTCTGGGGGCTCACCTCCAATCTCAGATGACTCAATGACGCTGGACCCAGTTGGATCTGCATCACAACATCAACTGGCTGGAGCTCAGGGCAGTTCCTCTAGCCCTCCGTCAATTCCAGGACTTGGTGACGGGACGACACATCCTCATCCTCAACGACAATGTGGCAGCCAAGGCCCATATAAATCAGCAGGGGGTCACTCGATCCAGTCCTCTAGCAGCCGAAGCAGAACGGCTAGGCCTCTGGGCGGAGAAGTTTCTGCTCTCCATTCGAGCAGAACACATTTCGGGGGAAGCAAATTCTTGAGCAGACTGGCTGAGCAGGACCACACTGGACCAGTCTGAGTGGCGCCTGCATCCCAATCTTTTTGCCGAGATAATCCGCAGATTTGGTCAGCCAGTCCTCGATCTTTTTGCCACTGCAAGGAATACTCAGCTCCCAAGATTCTTTGCCAGGTTCACAGAACTGGGGGCAGAAGGGGTCAACGCTCTTTGCAGCCCATGGCCATCGGGGCTTCTGTATGCCTTCCCTCCCCTCCCTCTCATCCCGGGGGTTGTCAGGAAGTTACTGGTGGAAGAAGCAGAGACCATTCTCCTTGCTCCCTATTGGCCCCACCCGCCTTGGTTTGGGAATCTGGTGAGCCTGTCCGTTGCCCAACCATGGTGAATTCCCCCAGATCAGATTTCTTTCAGCCAGGGGCTCCTGTTGCACCTGGAACCATAATGGTTCCAGTTAACCGCCTGGCACTTGAAAGGGTAGTTTTAATCAGGAGCAAATTTTCAGACAGAGTAATTTCTACCATGCAGGTGGCTAGTCGCCCATCAACCACGAGAATCTATGATTCTACTTGGCAGACGTTTTGTCGCTGGTGTTCCCTTTTACATCTGGAACCGACAGCAGTATCTATTCCTCAGATTGTAGACTTCCTACAGGATGGTCTTGACAGAGGATTAGCTACCAATACCATTTGCAGGCAACTGGCAGCCCTAGCTACTGTATTGAGATTTGGGGATCTCAAATCACTCTCTCATCACCCAAATGTTTGTAGTTTTTTGAGAGGGGCTACTAATTTAAGGCCTCCTACAATCCACAGGTACCCAACCTGGGATCTCCCTAGAGTACTTCAGGCTCTTACAGTTCCTCCCTTTGAGCCTCTGAGAGTGGTTAGCCTTAAGTATTTAACCCTGAAGGTGGCATTCCTCGTAGCTATCACTTGGGCATGATGGATTTCAGAACTAGCGGGAGGATCTCTGCAGGTTTCTTCCTTCTAGAGTAGTTCTAAGATTGGACCCCTCTTTCATTCCCAAAATCAATTCCCAGTTCCATCGGGTGCAGGAGATTTCCTTATCTGATTTCTGCCCGACTCCTGTACATCCTTGAGAAAGACAATGGCATACCTTGGATGTGAGGAGGGCTCTCCAAATTTACCTTAAATGAACCTCTTTCGTTCGGAGAACTGAATCCCTTATCATTGCCTTTCAGCCGTCATCTTTAGGCAATAGGGTCTCCCCATCGACAATAGGTCATTGAATCAGGGCGTGCATTGCGAGGGCCTATAGAGAGCAGGTCCTTTCTATGCCCAGATGACTAATGGCTAATTCTACATGTAGCACGGCCACTACAGCAACTTGGGCTACTCAGGCTTCTGTGGAAGAGGTTTTCAGGGCAGCAACCTGGTTCTCTCCCACAACTTTCGTCAGGCACTATAAGCTTGACGCCTTTGCGTCAGCAGAAGCATCCTTTGGGAGAAGGGTGCTGCAGCAGGTGCTGAGGGGTTCCGGGAATCCGCACCAGGCATCTGCCCGCCCTTGAGATTTGGGGCTTTGGTATATCCCACGCTTGGATCCCCCAATCAGCATGCTGAAGAATGGATGTTGTACTACCTCAGCGTCCTTTCTCAGATGGCTTATTGGAGGATCCAATCCCACCCTAGCACATCATCTATTCCGGAATCTGCGATGTCAAAGGTGTGCAGCGTCTTTCTGGTCTGCGCCTTTATGAGAAACTGAAACTGAAACTACGAGGGTGCAGTTTTAACTCAGTCACTGGGCAGCAGAAGACAGAGTATCTACCCATGCTTGGATCCTCCAATCAGCGTCCATTTTCTTCTAATGATTCATATAATTTATATTTGATGCATACATAGTTTGGGTCTTCTGTGGGTATAAGCTCAAACATATGACATATTTTGTCAGTGTGTATTTCTATTATTTTTGCTTGTTAAAAAAACTATTTTTAAAAAAAAATATTATTTTCCTTGTTGTGAAGTATCAGCTTACAATAGTTTACAAAAATTCTTGACCCTTTGTTTTCTATCTTGAAAAATTCGTCATTATCTTCCCTGTTTTAAGTGTCTGTTTCTTTTTCCATTCCTTTTTTTCCCTCTTAGATTGTTAAGAATTATTTTTTTAAGAATTAAAATAAGTAAACTTTTTTCAATTATTTAGTTGAAAAAAGAGATTGAAAAAATGAAAAAAAAATACAATTTTATATAAAAATTAAAAAAATCAAATTCAAATAGATTTAAAAATTGAAAACAGAATTTAAAATTACTTTGACTGGCCCAAAGTAACACTATATTTAAAATAATATGGCCCTTAGTTTATATAAATAAAAAATAAATAAAAATTGTCCTAACCTTTGGATTTCACCTTTGGCTAGATAAGGGAACGGGTTAGCAAAAATTATTAAACCAGACAGTTTACATAGAGCATGATATATAAACTGGATCTGTAGGTTTATCAGCTACTATGATTGACATAACATGAAGAGCCAAATGAAGCACAATCCATGCAATGTTTAAAGTTTACTTATGATTCAGTCCGTATATTGCCCAAAACCCAAGTCAAAACAAAAGAAATGCTTAGCTGATTTAATGACAATCAAATCCTAACCATAATTTACGAACCAGTAGCTAGCTTCACTGAACTGGCTGCCAAAACAAAACAAGCCACAATGCCAAAGCATTGCGGATATTTCAGGAAATACAGAACTTATGCTTATTATACCTGGGAATGTTATGCCCCATCTCCCTCTCACTAGCAAATGGCTTTCCCTTCCCAATTCTAGGGGTGTCATAGTTGCCTCCAAGACTTAGACCAATGTTGGTGAATGCTGGAACCCAGAAGAGCAGTGGGCAATGGCTCCATGCCCAGAGAGATGGCTCTGCGTGCTATTTTGGCACATGTGCCATATGTTCGCCATCACTGTCACTTTCAGTGGCTAAGACTCAGTAAGTCTTAGACTCACAGCAAGACAAAAACACAGGGATGACCCAGTGACTCTGGAATAGACACGTGGTGGAGATCAGGAGGATTAGTAGTCTTGCTGCAGTTGAGGTTTCTAAGATATAACAGTATGAGATTGGGAAGGCTCTGTGGCTGTGTCCAACATGTTAAGAAGCACCAATAGAATTCCAAGAAGAAAAGTTGAATAGCAGAGGTGGCAACATATCCCATGCTACACCCCCCGTCTTGTTCATTGACTCTAGTAAAGGATGCCTTGGAAAATGGAGCCAACACTGGAGGTGACTCTGTGCAGTTACAAAGGGATGTGTCTGTGTCTGTGCATGCGTGCGTGCGTGCATGTGGTGGGTGTATTCCAAGAGTTCTGTTTGGTTGTGACATCATTTTACCATGATTTTTGACATCAGAACCATCACACCAATAAAAGTAACAGTCTCTTTTACAGATAATGAGTTGATTTTATGAGATTGCTCAAACATTTGTGATTCATTTGGGGGGGGGGGTGAGTCACAGTGTGGAACACCATATATTTCAACTGGAAAATTAGACTGTAAGGCCTAGCTATCATTCTCCAGCTACTAAAATACATCAATGCAAATTACATACAGACTAGAAAAAAGGGGGATAAGTGATGGAGGAAAGAGGGTAGTGCTGGAAATCTCTCTATATTAACTGCTATACCTAAAATTCACTCCCCTTATTATGAGGGTGTGCATTTGTCCATTCAGTATCATTAATAATGTATAATATTTATTCCAGAAGGTAAATGGGGATCACTTCAGATAGTCTCAATTTTAAAAGGTAATTGCCCTCGGAAGACTATAATCATGATAAACAGAAACTCCCTGTGCAACATCCAGCTTTCTTCCTCCTCTTTGCAATTTATTTATTGCATTTGCATTGCAAGCAGCCCAATTCTTGGGGGTTTAACATGAGTACTGTCAGTAGGGCAATTTACAATACCCATGGTAAATCTAAAACAAAAACAACCTTGAGAATATTAAAAAAAAAACTCAGGAAAAAGCAGTAAATACAAAAAAATGACCCCAAATAAGTTAAGATGCTTTCCAGAACAACTTGATCTTTAACATCTGTCTGAATACTATCAGGGACATCAGCCTGATTTCCATAGAATGATTGGCCCAAAGAACCAACTAAACTGAAAAACAATCCCTCTTGGCTTTACATTTGTCATACTTGGGGGTAATAACGAGAAATATTTGTGGAGAGGAGGGAACATCATGATGGCGTGTGCATTTAGTGGCATGACATATAGTACAAGTGGCTTTTGGATGATTAAATTATCACATGGTAATCATTTTGCAACTGTGGTTTTCTATGGCTGCTGTTGATACCCACATTCCTCCCAGTACCTATATTTGAAGAAAAGGAAGAGCCAGCACAAAAATAAATAATTAAGTTCTGAATTTAATAATTAATTTAAATTTCTTACCTGGAAAAATAAGATGCCCCCATTTATAACATTGACTAATCTCCATCTATATCCACCTACAGTTATTACAAACAGAAACTTCTCTCACATACACTAGCACAAGCATACAGGCCATAGCACCCCAAATTTATTTCTTATACCTGACTGGAAAAAGAGGATAATGGGGTGGAACAGGAAGCTGCACTGGAGAGAAATATGAGGGTAAAACTGGAAAGAGGAAAGGAAAAAGTAACTGGAAAGGGAGAAAAGCTGTTACAAAAGAGGAAATTTCAATCAAATTGACCTTACCAAGCCTAATCTCAAGGGCATCTGTACTTTTCAACAGCAATATTTGTCAGAATTTGCATTTCTTGTTTCTTCCATTCTTTTCAATAATTTGTTCTATTCTTATCAGACCACTCCCTCAATTTACAATGATGTGAGAGGGGAGGGGGAATAATCACCCTGAAAAGCCAAGTGGTTCTTTTTATCAGTAAGGCATTTTGTTAGAGAAATATAAAAATAAGAAAAATAATGCTGCCTATCTAATCATCATCATCAACATTAATTATAAATAGGCAATTACTCTTTTCTTGGAAGAGTTCTACTTTCTGCTTGGTAGCTCGTATTTGGTAGCTATACCCCGCAAGTGCTCTAAAAGCAAGGAGAACCAATTTCCAGGATGAGTAATGTGCTTTGGAGAGAGCAGGAGAATTGTATTCTTACACTTCTGGAGGATTGCAGGTTGAGAAATGCTAATGGTGACAATTGTTCCCATTTATCCATTTGTCCCAGCATATGTCGCTTAGTGATTTTTTTTTTCTAAATAATTATTTTTCTAAAAATTTACCATCACAAACCTGGGAAGTCAGCTGGGTTGGAGTGACAATCTGAGATGTTAAGAAGAGCTAATGAGTAAACTGCTATTTACTGTAGCATCTCTAGTTTCCAGCCCACTTCTCTCCTATCAGTATTTGGTCCAAGTCTGATAAACTAATATAAATGTCCCAGCAATAATTGCATTCTGCATTCTAAAATGCTTGTGAGGGATAATCACTTCTATTCATTCCTTTCAGCTTCCTCACACTTACAGTGCAAACAACCTGAGGATATCTGAATGTATTAAAAAGGGGCTTCTGTTCACCTGAACGAGACTCCTAAGTTTATCTTCTGGTAAACAGTCAATGGGGTCTTTCCAAGCTCTGCTCCACTGCCACCTTCCCATTCTCTAAAACAAGCAATCAAAAATAAGTCCAACTCTGCACAAATCAACCGTAAACAAAAATTTAAAATATTTTGAAACATTTCTGAAATTTATTTAGGATTTTATATATTCTCAATTTAGGATTTTTGAACTAAAATTAACTACTGTTTTTATTATTTTTAAAGTTCTAGACTGTTTATAATGAAAGACTATAATCTATTTATAATCTGATTACATTGCAGTTGTGGAAAACTACAAGAGAGTGGCAGGGAACTAATCTTAACACCCCAAAATAATCATTTATTTATTCATTGTATTTATTGATCATATACGTATAGCCACCCATCTCACAGTAAAGTGACTCTAGGCATTTTACAATAAAATGATTATAAAAATGTTGCTACAAAAATCAGATCAAGCATTTGACCTCTGCTGTGTTGGGTCAGGCCCCCGGCTGTGATGGTGGCCATGAACTTTCAAGCTCCATCCTACTCCACACTGAAGGAGAAAGCAAGATAAAACCTCCCAACATCGTAAGTCTCTAGGATATTCTACTGCCAACTTGGCCAAAGCATTGAACAATCCAAGCAATCCAGTCCAGTCCAGTAAGATAAAATTGCAATAACCTCATCTCATCCCTAAAGCCAGTTTTACAAAAACAGATTGTTATATCTGGTTATCTATGAAGTACCACCTCTAAAAACTGCCAGCAACTTCTGGATAGCCACTCTACTGGCCTTGCCCTGGGTTCACCAATGGTATAACAATTGAAACATAGATGGGCACACAACCAATAGGTGAATTTCCAGCCAGATCTTGGCAATATATGCAAGTTGTCTTTTCATCCATAATTAACTCCTGGAATAGATGAGCCTTATAAGAGGCTGACCTGGTGTTACATATCAATAGCTGAGAACCCAGGTCACTGAGGGTCCAATTATAGAGCATCAGAGTACAGTCTAAGAGTCAGGAAGGCAGAATCAGTATAACATTGCCTTCCTCAAATGCTGCTTGCTCCCTCTCTCCATATCTCATGCTGCCAGTCTTTCAGATTTTCTCTATAGTGGAGAATGCAAGAATATTGTGTGAGTAATTTAGCACTGGACTAGTTTATTATATTTTATATTAAAATATTACTCAGGTGTTTGCAGATGGGATGTGCTAAAAAAAAAGTTAAACGTGGAGTATTTAAAGAGAACTCATAATAGTAATTGGCACAACTTACTTTTGAGCCGTGTTAAAAATCGTCCTTTAGTTGCATGAGGTCAAAAGGAGAGGAGAATTTGTGTATGTAAATTGAATAATCAAAAATTTGTGTCAAGGACAATTAGACTACTTAGATCTTTTTAATACAATTTTTCATCCAAGCGTAATTAAACAAAATTATGAATGCTTTTGTTGTATCTTAAAAAGGTATGGTGGAGGACAAGAATATAAAACCTTTTACGTAGAAAAATTGGCTGGTATGTAAAGCAGTTACTTCCTTTAGTAACATAACTACGGGGATGCTTAAAAATCAGTATAACGCTAGAAAGAATGAAACGACGTACTATGTATGAAATTGCCAGTCAAATTCATACAGTACTGGAGAGTTACTAGTAATATTGTGATCCCTTCACACCTTCACATAAGATCTTCCATCATCATTTATAGTTGCCTAGAAACTTCATTCCTATAGTTTTTTTCACCTTCAGTTTAAACATCAACTTGTCTCACTGGTTTCTATGTACGCTTGGAACTGCCTATTTAAATATGTGTAAATAAAATAAGTTGGGCTTCTCTTTTCTTTCTTCTATTTCTCTGTCGAACTTTAGAGACAAAGCAAAGCATAAGTTTAGTTTTTCTGAATGAAAAGCAAAACAGCCCTCTGTGTGAACATTGTGAAATATGGTCCCTGTTACCTCAATGTCCACAAAAGCAGGTGGAGTAGTAGTTGTGCTGAATGTTATGTACGTTCAGTACAAAATTGACCAGTGAATTTTTAAATCCTGATTCCCAATGGTTGTACCATAGAACTGAAGTGGGGAAAGAAGCAACAGTGACAAGTTCAAGACAGTGCAGGCCATATTGCAGTACAGCAACAGTAAAAATACAATGTTATGCTTTTATCTTTTTATCATAGCTTCTTCCTGTGCAAATTATTGTCTTTTTTCATGCTGCAGTACTCAATAGTAAAGCAAATTTTTGGCATCCATCAGAGGAACTATCTGTAACACACATGAATAAACTTAGTATTAGACAGTCACTAGGTTTGTACTTACATCCAAAGGCTTGTCACATTCAGAATACATGATTTATTGATTTTTCCGTACCCTACCCTACAACTGCATTGAATGCTGCGAGAGACAACAAAAGTGAAACTTCTAGATAATAATCCCCTTTATAATTAGATTTATATTGGAAATGCACTCTAAATCTCAGTGACATGAAATGTTGACACAAACAAAACCCTAACGAGTCATGAAACAAAAATAGTTGAAAAAACATGAAACAGCGTCTTTTTTTCTCCTGAGTTCAGGTTAGAATTCTGGAATGAGTGTGGCAAATTTAGAAAACTTGGAATATTGCTTCAAGTTCAGAATGTTTTGCACAACTGTAGCGTAAACAGTTATATATATGCCTTTTTACAGGGTTGTGTAAAACACTTGAAATAGATCCTTTGCAAGGAACTTTGGTATAAAGGAAGCAGGGCTTTCAAAGCATTATGGGAAATGCATTCTTCAGAAAGTTTACTCAGATGCTTTCAAAATTGTTCTCTTGTGTTTCCAGTTGTATGTATACTCACAGACACTTGCTGCACTGAGAATCTGAGCAGAAATTTTGTCTCCATGTGCACTCATACTTGTAAATAACGTTCTAGTGCACACAGGTTTTATAAAATACATTAAAAGTGGTCCTCGACTTATGACCACAATTGAGCCCAACATTTTTGTTACTAAGTGAAATATTTGTTAAGTGAAATTTCCACCATTTTACGACGTTTTGTGACACAATTGTTTTTTTGTTTAAAACAAATATTTTTATTAGTTTTCAAAATTTATACAAAGGGAAAGGTATAGGTTCAAGTAACATTTTGCTAGCTTCCCTACTGTTAGTGAGGATTCCCCCAAATCATGAATTTACAATTTTAAAGAATAAAAAAATAATAATTTGTGGATAAGCATATAAAAAGGTTACATTATATAGTCTATACATTCAATCATCCCTTTCATTTTATCTTGTATCTTGTATCAACAATTACAACAATATTTCAAATAAATTCATTTCTGCGACCTAAGTCTTTTTGCAATTGAGTCTTCTTCCACACATTCTTATTGGAAACAAGCTCTACTGAAGCCATCTCAGAAAGTGTATCTTTAATCCCCTTCAACAATCTTGCCCCAAGTTTATTTTCTAAACTGGAGTAAAATCTCAATGGAATGTTCAGTTGGGGATTTGCTCCCATTTTAAGAAGCTTTAAGAATTTAAGAAATACAAATGGCAGAGGCTCAATTATAAAACAATATTTTATGAATGGCTTGGTGCCTAATCTTCCGAATGCCAGCTTGCTCTTGCATAAGTGGAGTTCGGGGAGTTGTCATGTGCTGAAATAATGCCCAGCCACTCTGAGTCAGACCTTTCCTCATTCTGACCTCCAGCATTATTTATTATATAACCTGCAATAGCAGCATCTTTTAAAACACAACCCTTGCCCTCAGCCTAGCAAGGGTACAGAGGAAGGAAAAGCCAGCTGATGGCTATCCATAGACATGTCAAATCATTCTGGGGGCAGCCATGTATTCAGCATTTAATTAGTCAAATTATCCAAATGAGCCTGAGGCAGATACATTCAAGAAACTTAAAATGGCAAACACAACATCCAAATGATGCATTAATATTATTTATGGAACTGGCTGAGCTAACATAGAATTTTAAACCCACGCTCTCATTTTCTGTGAGCATAAAATATCATGTTTATTGTAAACAGGTCTCTGATTTATTGGTACAATGGCTATTCTCCCCTTCCTTGAATTAACATAGGCTTATCTGTAAGAAAGCTGCAGAAGAGATATCCAGAGTCCCATTCCTGAGGAGATTCCACTGTTTCAAAATTTCTATGGTTTTCATTTTTCAATAATTCTAGATATGCTCTCTGTGCTTTTCATTAAGGTAACATGCTCCGGGTTGTTGCTGATGCTATATTTTTAGACTGTTCTTCAGCTGAGAGTCACATGTTGTTTTACGTCTTTACAAAAGACAAAAATTAAAAGCAGAACCAAAACTAATAACTACAGAAGAGGTATCAAAGGAAGATGGCAGCCTAGGTAAAAAGCTGTGCTTTGTTCATTTAATCAAAACAAGCTGCTGTTGCTACTTTTCTTCCAATTATTATTGGGTAGTGAGTTCCCTGTATAGATTTTCATTAGGCTTTATAAATAGGGCTGTATGACATGCAACCTTCTTGCTAGATCTTGCCCCAAACTAGAGTAGAGCTGTGACCTAGGCCAGAGGTCTCTAACCTTAGCAACTTTAAGTCTGGTGGACTTCAACTCCCAGAATTGCTGGCTGGGGAACTCTGGAAGTTGAAGTCTTCCAGGCTTAAAGTTGCCAAGGTTGGAGACCCTTGTTCTAGGCTTTATCTGGCTTGCTGGAATAGCCAAATATTGACTTACTTAATGACAGGACATCTTTTTTTCCTCAGATCTTGGAATGTGTAAGGCCACCATGGAGAATGTTGTGCAATAACAGATCATGGCTGTGAATACTTGGATGGAGCACCTTTTGGTCAGCCTAGGCCAGGGGTGGGCAAACTTGTCAGTTTTAAGACTTGTGGACTTCAACTCCCAGAGTTCCCAGC
>JAOYMU010000292.1:8043858-8056268 GCA_025802295.1 Psammodynastes pulverulentus | reverse complement strand
CTCCGCCTATCCCCGCCCAGTTCCAAGAGTAAAGGAGAAAGGAGGAAGGGAAAAGATTGCCCGCATGTCGAGCGACTTTCAAGCCAAAGAAACCGGGAAGTGAATCAAAGAAGGCGGCTGCTGACAGGCCGGCCGCACGTGGGCTTTAGCCCGCGCTTTCGAAAACCGTGGTGAGTGTAGGAATCTATCTCCAGAACAAACGCGCTCGACACCAAAGGTTGTAAGATTTGTAAGGCGGGACTGGATATGTTTACTCGGGAGGTAAATCCCTTTGCTTCCACCAGGTTTAGTCTCGGGTAAGGTTGGGAAGAGATGCAGCCCACCTAGTTTACTCCAAGCAGCAGCTGTGTTTTCGGATCTGCCCATGTTCTGAGCCGCAGTTTACTCCTTTCATTGATCACTTATATGTAAATATGGCCATTGGAAATTTCCTTTTGAGTCAGAGTTTCTCTTGAATTCCAGGAGCTTCCTTTTTAATTGATGCTGGTTTATGCTGATATATAAACTGTGGGGTGAGATTCTCATTAAGACATAGCTTGATTAGTTTGAATTTAGAGATCCATGTGTTAGCCCAGCATTTGAAGATAATATTTATAGTTTATAAGGTATGAATTTTGCTCTCCTTCAGAGAAAGGATTTTTTTTAGGGAAGGTGACAGGAGAAGGAAAACTAATTCAAATGGAAAAAGGTACTGCTTTAAGGATTAAGAGTTGACATCCTGAATCACAGTGATGAGAATAATGAAATCAGTGTTTTTGTGCTTCCTATTTAATACACTTTTTAGCTTAGTTCGGTAATGCAGGTAGTAAAAACAATGTGAAGATGTATATTTCCATATTTTCTTTTCCCATGCCTTGAAAATATTTATTTAAACTTGCATGTCACTTATATGTTGATTCTAATCAGCTTATACTTCCAGTATACACTGAAAAGCATTAAAACAACAAACAGAAGAATAACATTCTCTCTTACCATATTGTGCCAAGAAACAACAAAGAACAAGTTGATACAACTGGTAATCTCACTGCAGGAACAATTTCAACCTATCAGTCTCAAAGGCATTCTGTCTTTGGAGTTTTCCTAAATCTTAACAGTGTTGGTCTGATTTTGGAAACAGTGCTGTTTGGAGGAAAGAGTAAGCAATGAGAAAGACCTACCTTTGTGACTTCTAATGGCAACACTCCTTCAGAGTAGGGACCCAAAAGGAGCTCTTTCCATATTTTATTGAATGAACAGATATTACAGTGAGTGTCATCCAGTGATAACCAGGAGTTGAGCCATGTAAGGTTTTTAGAAACCTTTTAAACCTTGATCTGCAATTAGATATTATCTGTTACCAGTTCAGCTCTTGCAATAGTTTCACACAAGTGTGAAGTGTTAACTGCTGCATTCTGGACCAGATGTAGCTTTTAGGTATCTTTAAGGAGAGACCCTGCAAAGCAGGTCATGTAAATCCAAGATCCTCAGATTACCTACCTACCTACCTACAACATGCTTGGCCATATGGGCTTCTACAGCACAGAAATCTTGGAGTGTGTGGAAGTTCCCAGCCATGCCTTTTAAGAAAAAATATACTGTACATGCTCTACTCTTACTCCATACTTCTCTTCCACTGATTCCAGTGTCTCCTTGCCTAACAGCAATGGTTCATTTTCAATATACATTCCACTGCTTTCACTAAATTTCACATTCTTTTCACTTCTTTTTTCCTGCACAGGTGTTACTTCTTCAATGCCTTTTTGGGAAATAAAAGTTAAAATATTTTTGCTGACTTGCTGAGTTTCACTGACTTGTTGTTTTCAATTTTAATCTATTTGGCGAAATGTTTTAAATGATTATAAAGTAGGATGTATATGTAATAGATAAATGGAGTCAGAGATGTAATCCACAAAAGTTTGGTAATAAATTTGTTAATGTTTAATATGTCTCTTTTTCATATGTTTCCCTCAGTGGGCTATCTCACTGAGAGGTTTTGCAACTAATGATTGATCTGCGTGACCAGCTTGCCCTATAGTACAAGCATGGGCCACTGACCATTTCTTGAAGCAGAAACATTTGACATTATCCTCTACTTTCTCCCAACCCTCTTGGAAAGCAACCTACAATAGCCTTTCTCTGCTGCACTTCAGAAGTAATGTTTTCTGACTTGAGATCAAGTGTTGCTGTCCAGCGTACAGTACGCTTCATTTCATTGTATGCAAACATCTCCTCTCAAATTGGTCGCTGCGCACTGTGGCAGGATTCTCTCCACCCCATCCTTTTGGTCACTGTTTGGTTACAACAGAGGTCGGCAACCTTAAGCACTCAAAGAGCCAGAAAGGTCCTAACCAAAAGCCCCCATTCAATTCTGGAGTAAACCAGAAGTCTGGTTCTCCCATCATAGAGTCTCCTCCTAGTGCGGCAACCTTTTTCCTCTAGCTGTCCTAACCGAAAACCCTATCAACTGTGGAGCCAACAGGCAACAGGGAGCTGCAGCAGCAGGATGAAAGAACCACATGCGGCTCCAAAGCAGCGGGTTGCCAACCCCTGGGTTACAAGTTTACCAGTGGAACAGTGAAAGGTGGACTTTTTTAAATTTACAATATAACTAATGAACTAATTATGGATCTATCTTTGCTTTTTGGGGGGATAGGGGTCCAAATTTATGATGAAACAGTAAAAAAGATCTACCTGTATTTGTTTGAGCAAAATTAGAGATGAAATACTGGAAGAGTGGAGTAATGAGTTTGTTTTGTTTATAAGAAAGTGTAATTGACAAGAATTTTACCACTTCATTTTCTACTCGAAGTTTTCTTTCTCTTTAACTAGTCCAGAAGGAAAAGCCATCAATTGGGGGCATGAAAAACATGATTAAGATAGGATATCTAGCTGTACTGTGGCCTAAGTGGGTTAAAAGATGAAAATACAGAAACAGTTTTCTTAACTCATCTTCATTTACAACTGGGCAAGGCACAATAGTCCAATAGCTTAAGGCTACAATGCAGCAAAAATTGTTTTCTGTGACTCTTACAAGGTTGACATTGAAATACATTGAGACAGAAACTTTTAACTTACAATTTACGTGTCTTGGATTACATGAACCTAACTGGTTAAAGCGGTATAAAAGTATTCATAAATAAATAAATAAATAAATAAATAAATAAAAATAATTTCCAAAAACGTTTTGTAAAGCAATTGTTCAACCTCATCCATTTTACAGACAACTGAAATATTTCAGTTACATCTCCAAGGCAAAGCTTTCTTGATTTCAAGTCCATTTGTTTTGGTAATCTCAGAATACTACATCTTCCAAGTAGTACTCAATGGTTTGCGTCACAGCCTGAGATTCTAAAAAAAGAAAAAAGGAGAAAGGAAGGAAAATGATGAGCACTGTTCTGATTTGCCTCATTTACTATGTCCATTTCAAATGCAAGATGTAGTTGCAAAAATGTGCTCCTCCATTTTTTTACTGGAATTGAAGACATTTGTTGTTAAAGTTGCTTTACCTCAGTGCAAAGATCATTGAGATAGGTGTCCCCCACCAAAGAAGAGGATGAAACTCCTTTGCCTGGTTTTTAATTACATTTTCACATCTTTCAGCTTTTCACAAATAAAACAGGAAGCCAACACAGAAAATAGTCACTGTCATTTGTTCAGGAATATTAGCTCTCCATATGGAAGTGCCACAAATATTTTTGGTCATTTGAAGACACAAATATCCACGTAATTAATACAGTGAAGATAAATAAGTAAATAGAAATTTTATTGTGAATTTTTTTTAAAAAGAAGGGCTTATTTACCTTGTCTTTTACAAGAGCGCCCTTCTGTTTCAAGACTAATGTTTTTAATTATTGTAAATGTCTATACATGCTCTAGCTGTTATAATCCCAATGGGAAATGATTCAAATACAGAACTTCATAAGAGACTTAAGCAACCAGAACCAGACTGACTTTAGGGATCCTATTTGTTTTTCCATCAAAGAGAAATAATTGGTTATGCACATCTACTGTTGAATTGCCATTGTCGGTCTACCGCCAATCCTCTCTCCTATATTATGCTTGCCTTAAAACTTACCTTTCTGTTGGAAATTACATGCAGGGAAGAGAAAGAGAAGCTCATTCTTTATTGATGCCTAATGGCTTAGACAATTACTTTTCAAACTGGATGGGAAGGGGGATTGAGATATGTAGAAATAGAAAGTGGGGAAAAGAGAAGAGTAAAAAAGGAGATTGTAACTGAGGAAAAATACTTGTAACTTGCATCTGCTTATATTTCACATCAGCTCACTGTCCACCTGTAGTTTGTGTTCTCCCATCCTTGTTAACAACTATCAAGTTTATGTAATCACTAGACGGTGAAAGTTGGTCCATAAGAAGGTTGAGTGCCAAAGAATTGAGGCCTTTGAACTATGGTACTGGAGAAGACTCCTGCAAGACCCTTGGACTGCAAGGCAATGAAACTGGTCAGTCCTAGAGGAGATCAACCCTGATTGCTCTTTAGAAGGCCGGATCCTGAAGATGAAACTTAAATACTTTGGCTGCCTAATGAGAAGGAAGGAGTCACTGGAGAAGAGCCTAGTGCTGGGAAAGATTGAGGGCAATAGAAGAAGAGGGCAATAGAAGAAGACTACAGAGAATGGGTGGCTGGATGGAGTCACTGAAGCAGTAGGCGTGAGCTTAAATGGACTCCAGAAGATGGTAGAGGACAGGAAGACCTGGAGGAGCATTGTCCGTGGGGTCGCGATGGGTCGGACTCGACTTCACAATTAACAACAACAAAAAGTAAAGTTAGATCATCTGATCATGTTTCCAGTCTAGTCTATCTCAGACACCTGTAATATTTTCAGCTTAGAAATCATGATAAGGCAAGTGAGCAAAAAGAACCAAGTAGCATTTGTAGGCTGCTCACCTTTCCAAAGCTGCCTTTTCCTAATACTTTAATGAAGTTAAATTCCTCCAGGCCCATTCGCTTTGTCTGAGCTTTGACGTCTCCATTTTCCCCATTCTCCCCAGGTGTGTTAAGTTGGCTATCAGCTGAGCTTGTTGCTGCTCCCCTATGTTCTTCTCCCCGATTGTCAAATGATAATGCTTTCCTGATGTTATTTTCAAGCTCTTTGATTTCTGTGTGAAGACAAAAAACAGTGCTGACAGGCAAGAAACTTTACAAAAACCTCTGCAGGATTTTATATTAATTTTAGAGACAGATGAATTATATCAGATGCTTTTTGAGTCACATAGAATGAGAGGTTAGGGCTCCCAATGTTACGCATACTTTCTTGACTGAATTTAAACTGGTCCAAGGGCAGAAAACAAAAGAATCTTGTGGGGAAAAGCCTATCAGATTTTGGCTCTGCTCCAGGATTCCTTTGGGAGTTCAGAGCCCTTAAAGGGTTCCCTGACATTGCACATTGGAGACTTAGCATGTGAAATAGAATTGGGTTGCTTTGTCATTTTAAGACAGCAGTGATAAACTGAGGCTCCAGGGCTACCTATACCTCTAAAATGTCTTCTGGCTATTATTATTATTATTATTATTATTATTATTATTATTATTATTATTGGGCTGTCCATTCCTTTATCATGCTAGTTCACAGGTGTCAAACTTGCAGTGTCATATTGCCATCACATGACATTTCACAAAGTTTTCCTCATTCGCAGAGCTGGGGTAGGTGTGGCCTGCATGTGATGCATCTGGCCCGCAGGTCACCAGTTTAACATCCCTGCACTAGTTGTTCCTCTTTGGTTCTATTCCAATCTGGATTATTCTTTTTCTCAGATGTGTTGCCCAGGATTGGACACAATAATGAAAGTGCCTTCTTACCAATGCAGAATAGAGAGGAATAATGAGAAGTACAGAATATATTTTCACATTTTGGATTCTGATATTACCTTTCTGCATGAGTAGTGCCCCAAAGAATATCTTTCTGATTCTTGAAGTAGTGCATAAATAAATGATTTTGGCCCTCAATCTTTCTCTAGGCTGAACAAGCAAAAATGCCAGAATGATGGAGGAAACTTTGCATCAGAAGTATTGTCTTACCTGCAGTGGTGCAAAGAAAGATGTACAATGGAACAGATAGCATAATCCATACTAAAGTCCTTATCTAGGGCCCAAGAAATGCTTGTTTGATATCCACATATGCAGTTGAGTACTAGTCCTAGTCCACAACAGATTCTTGATGTCTTCCACGAACAACAGATTAGGCTGAGAGACATTAAGTGTATTTATTTGTTTTTGGTGCAGCAAGGAAGTGGAATGTAATGGATGTAAGCACTTGCAGACTCCAAAACCAATTTGCAAGAACAATACATTTCATCAAATAATGCCATGTGGGTATTTATCACATGCATAAAGACATTGGGGCAGATGGCACTGTGAAAATTGGAAAACTATTACCATTAAACATAAGCAGCTGTTTTAATCAAACAACCACAAGGAAATGGATCTATTAGGCACTTAACATTTCAAAATGTAAATGTTTAGGTATTTGATACATGTGTAATTATACATATATTATAGAAGAATCCAAAAGAGGCAAAGGCATTGGATTAATGCAAAAGGCCTGATACTCCAACCTAACAGTCAAATATTCAGTATCAATATTCAATCTTACGCCTTTGGGTATTAGCTAGAAATCCCGACACCTGTATGCAGGGATGGAGAAAAGTACATTGGAAGAGATACTTCAGAACAAGGCCTATTGTCAAAGAGCTCTTGTTAGAAATCAATTATTAATCCCTGGTCTCCACAGTTTCTACTCTGTCATGGCAATCCTATGCCTAATCTTTCTCTCCCTCTCCCCCGCCCCTTAATGTCTATCATACTTGATTTTTAGCATTTGTTTTGTTGGCTGATCATTCCCATTTAACTTTTCTGCTTTTGCTTTGTTCTTGGGACCTAACTCTCTCTGAAAAGCAAAATCTCATATGATTGGCTGGCATCCCTCTCATATGATAATTAGGCAGTATGTCCAAGATGTAGAACATAGAACATAAAATAATAGTGTTGGAAGGGAGCTCGGAAGCCTAGAAGTCCAACTCTCTCTTTGAGCAGGAGAACCCTATATCAGGGGTGTCAAACTCAAGGCCCGGGGCCCGGATCCGGCCCATGGGATGCTTAGATCTGGCCCACGGGGCCACCCTGGAAACAATGAAGGACTGGCCCATGGTGCCTCTGCCAGTGAAAATGGAGCTCGGGAGTCAGCCATGCTGGCTAGGGAATTCTGGGAGTTGAAGTCCACATATCTTATAGTTTTCAAGGTTGAGAAACAGTGATCTATATATTGAGATGTAATAAATTTGGCAGGAGGTGATGACAAAGTTCAGTACTGTTGATAAGAAATCTATGTGAGAATCTTCATTAGAAAATGAGTTGAGTTCAATTTTTTTTTTACCTTAAAATGTTTGAGGGATTAGAGTCCCGATCTTCAACTAATTCTCCTATGTATGTGGATCCCTAGGATTTCATGTTTTTCAATGGCTTGTTTGTTTGTTTCATAATTGATTAATGGCAATTATACATAATGATTGAGAGAGCATGTAAGTTTAATTTATTACTATTACTGATTGCCACTACTATTAATAATAATATTTTCTTTCATGAATTCATGGTATTTTGTTCAAGAACATTCATTCCAAGGGACACACTTCTTGGTCATGGTGGTTTGGATTATTGTTTCTTGGCTGTCTGTACTTTTAAGTTTTATAATGTTTGTTATTGTTTTTATTTTATTTTAGTTCTTTTTCCTGCCCAGAGTCATTTGTTGAGATGGATAAATAAGTAAATAAACATTCTTTTATTTCCCCTTGGTAAAAATTCTAGTCTAATAAGGATTTTACTTATTTTATGTCAAATTACATTTCTACCAACAACCTTGACCTGTTTAGCTTCAGGAGAAATTTGTAGTTGAAAGAAATCTCAGGCACCTGGCATTCCCCTCCCCCAAATGTGAGTAAATTTGCATTTATAAATGTATAATTTTCTGAGAACTTTGTAGGGAGGGGCAGAAGAGGAGGGAAAACAGATTTTCTTGAAGTGGGTTTTAAACGAGTTACTTTCTGGAGAAATCTATATAAATTAATTTTAATTGGGATACCCATGATGTTAATTGAGAGTCTTTCTTTTAAAAAAAATATGTGACAGTCAGAGTGCTCATTAAATAATGATCTTGCACTATAATTTGTTGCCATTTTCTTTTCAGAACTTGCTCTTCCCTTAGTGAAGCTTTCTGTAATAAACCCAAATGACAGTCAATTGCTACCTCAAAGAACACAGGTAGCTGTAAGTCTACGGCACTGTGTATCTCTCCTCAGGACTTAATGAGATTTTCTTCTGAGGAGACATTCATAGAATAGCACTGTAAATCATTTTTATGGGTAGGACCTTCTATAAAAATATTTTTTGTGACCAGCCTGAGGATTCGGAAGTCATAATATAATCCTTCCAATCTGATGCCCTCCAGGGATGTTGAAATACAATATTGGTTTGATTTTACGAGAGTTGTACCCAATATATCTTTAAGGCCCTTGGTAAATTGGGAAATGACTTATTCAAAATGCAGAAGAACATGAATAATTGCTATCTATTGCAGTTTTCAACCAAACAGATCTTAAAATTGGCAAAAGTAATAGAACCTCCTCAAATTTTAACTAATCTTCAGATTGAATTTGATGTTGCTACTCATCTGTCAATTAAAATCAAATTGCAAGATCCAATCTGAGTCAGTCACCAGGATCAGAGGTTTCGTCTTCCTAGCTTTCAAACTCGTGCAGGAGCCCATCCTCTGGGACCTTCTCACAGAGATTGGATCCTACAACATTATCCTGGGAGTGGGACACATATAGAAACATATAGAAAATAAAACATGAATAGCTGCATTAATCCTTGGGAGAGTGTTTGTGAAGCAGAATGTGTTTGTTGAGGTTGTTTCTAAATAAAAACATTGAAGATAGCGATGAAGAATTAGAACACTTAGCAGAATAAAGCATTTGAAAGGTAATGCTTTCATGGACAAGTTATTCAACAGAGTAGCAGGTGAGGTTGAAAAATGAGAATTGATGCTCTCAAGTTACCTCTGTGGTTACTGTGCACTGTTGGGCAAGTTATTTTATTTCTCAGCTCCCGCTATGAGAAAAGGAATAAGCTATTTCAATGTCATGCCTACAGATGATTTTCTTAAATTGGTCAATACATGAATGGGTAGGGAATTGGCTCTTCCCAACCTGCCTTCCAGATGAGTTGGACTTCCATTTCCATCATCCCCTGCCAGTCTGTTTCACACCAAATTTGTTCAGAGAGGGGAAGGGATCCTAACTGACGTGTGCTTTATTAAAGGGAAGGGGGGAGGCTGCACATAAATATTTGATAGGAAGAAATTTAAAAGGCTAGAAAAAGCATGCACCTAAAGGTATCTGAAATAACCTTAGCTGAAATAACAATAGTTTCTCTTAAAGTTCTCCAGTGTTTTTTTTTAAATATAATTTATCCTGATTATCACGCCATTCTGCAAAAATAATATCATAACAATCAATGCCTAGATTAAACAATGTTCTGTGGACATGGATTTGTAAAAGGCATCTATTCCTTTTCTGCCCCAATATCTGCCTAAGACTGACATTTTTTTGAGGTGCATTGGAGACATCCTTGAGCCAGTCCTTTCCTTTAGTAAAATACCAACAAAATTGTCTGATAATGTTATTTTACAAAAGGATATTACAAAGGAAATTTGAAGCACAATATTCTATTTTGTAAGGCGTACATAGGTAGATCCAGCATTACATCTTAGAAATCTACTTCACTTATAACTCTCCTGTTATAGTTATCATGATCTAGCAATGATTTCCATATACGTACATAGTGATACTGAATTCTTACTTAATTCTGGGGGTTTTTTTGTGAGACAATTTTAGCTTGAATGAGAAAGAAATGTATTGGTTATATAGTATAATGGTGCACCGTGCTGGATTTGATTTCAAAATGTGCTTCAGCATGTGCAGTTGAAAGAATCAAACATACCATCTGCCTGCAGGTTTTTAAAGTAGTGGTATCTTTTTTTTTTAACATTGCAGAGCCCCCAAAATAAATGTGCTGCTTTAAAGAATTGCAGACAGATGGTCAGCCCATGTCTGGAACACCTTTTGGTCTTTAATCCAAAAACCTTCACAGTATTTTAAGCAACAACTTTGATGTTAAAAAAAATTGTAAATGTTGCACAGGCCCATATGCTTCTAGGATTATGAACTCTAATCTCAAATAAAAATACCATTGGATTAGAAATTACAAGGTATTTAGTAATTAATGGAATTTTCCTGTTGGCTTTCAATTACTAGATAAACTGAACCGATTCTGGGAGAATAGAAGTGTGATTACTTCTTGCTCCAGATGCATACAAGTGTGCGGATGCAGAAAAAAATATTTGAGAGCCTCAAATTAAACTTTAATTCTGCTGATACCAATCCTGTAACTGCTGTGGCTAATGCACTTTAAACAGTTCTTCCCCTCCTGACAAGTAAGATGCCGAGAGCCATACATTAAATGTCTTTGAATCTCAGGCAGACATGTTCCTATACGCCTCTTTCAGTATTGGTTAGGTCCGTCACTGGTCATGGCTTGTTAGACTCTCAATTATTAACATAGTTTTTGGACCAAAAGGTTTGCATGGATCTTAAGAGATGAAAATGTATATGTAGGAAAATACCCCCTCTCCTCCATTTTTTTTAAACATTGAGAAAATGCATTCTTTTAATCAGTTTAGCCAGTTATTTTTGTAAAACAAGAACCACAATTAAGAGTACTCTAATCAGTTGTTGAATGCCGTTTAAAATTCACACTGAAGAGGCAGTCCTTTTCCATTGCAGTGCCACCTGCTGGCAGAAAGTGAGAAAGATGAGGCAATCCTACAATTTGGGGGGGGGGGGAGTCAGTGAAATTACAAATGATTTTGTGTACTTTAAATCCAGTTATAATTAAAGTTATTTAAGTTAATACAGTCTAATAAGGACAGAATAGGCATTTCAAATATAGCAACGATGACTTACTCGGAATGTGGTTTTCTGTTTTGGCAACAAACACAACTTGCCACGTATTAATAGTGCAATATTCATATCCTGCTCATGTTTGCACAATTGATTCATAGCCTTATTTATCCCACTTTATTTTGAATCACATGCATTTATTTATACAGCAGAAGGTGTGTGACCTAAGCAGGTAAAATAGATAACGCACCTTCAAACTACAGTCTTTTTAAAGTACTGCTGCGTTTAGTACAACACAACAACAAAAATCAACTTCCCCTATAAGAAATCAATGAGCATGGGAAAGAGAATGGGTCTTATCTTAGTAGCTGTATTAATGATATGATTCTATAATATTAGAATTTGCTGGTTGAATATCTTAATCACAGTACTATAGTCAGTTACTCTATGTTTTTTCTAAGAATGGGTGTCTTTGGAGCGATTTAAATTGAGTACCAACTATGGGCATTTTTCAGGGTAAAAATGTTTGTGTATGTATGAGAACTTTTATTTGATAAGTGTTTTCTTTTAAAACCACATACGGGAAGATACAAAGTGGGGGAAAAAGCAACCCAGGCTACTGAAAAAAGATAACTCCACCTTAAAGTTATTTTATTACAAGTTGGTTTTATTACAAATGGATTGTTATTACACTAATGACTGTTAGATGAGCATAGATTAAATTGACCAATTATCATACTTCACTCTCTTTTTCCAAAGCCTAAAGGCATGAGTGGTACTGGTCCTATTCCAATAATCACGGAATACAATAGTTGTAAGATTTTGAATTAAACTTTAGAGTGGTTTCAGAGAGTCCTTTAAACTCATGGAATAAGACATGATCTGCTCAGTACCAGGGAACTATTTTGTTCTGGCTGGTTCTCCGCAGTGTCTTTCCAGAGGTGGCATTCAGCAGGTTCTGACCAGTTCTGGAGAACCAGCAGCAGAAATTTTGAGTAGTTCGGAGAACCGGTGGTAACCTTCCCCCAGGAGTGGAGAGGGAATGGAGATTTTGTAGTATCCTTTCTCTGCCACGCCCACCAAGCCATGCCACGCCCACCAAGCCACGGCCACAGAACCGGTAGTAAAAAAAATTGAATCCCACTACCGGACTTCGAAGTTATAACAGCACTGGAAAAGGGGGACTTATAACTGGTTTTTACACTTAGGACTGTTGCCGTATCCCCATGGTCATGTGATCAAAATTTGGCCGCTTGGCAACGGGCATGTATTTAAGACTTTTGTCCTGTCCTGGGGTCATGGGATCACCATTTGTAACTTTCTCAGCTGGCTTCCCACAAACAGAGTCAATGGGGGAAGCCAGATTCATTTAATGACCACCAGATCAGAGGTGGTATTCAGCAGGTTCTGACCAGTTCTGGAGAACCGGTAGCGGAAATTTTGAGTAGTTCGGAGAA
>JAOYMU010000292.1:7964312-7978739 GCA_025802295.1 Psammodynastes pulverulentus | reverse complement strand
AAGGAAGGAAGGAAGGAAGGAAGCAGGGAAGGAAGGAGGGAGGAAGGAAGGAGGCAGGGAGGAAGGAAGGAAAGGAAGGAAGGAAGCAGGCAGGGAGGAAGGAAGGAAAGGAAGGAAGCAGGGAAGGAAGGAGGGAGGAAGGAAGGAGGCAGGGAGGAAGGAAGGAAGGAAAGGAAATAATTAGGGGAGCCGGGGAAAAAATCCGAAGTGTTATGGGAGCCGCAAACCGAAAAAGATTGGGAACTACTGTTCTATTCTATTCGCATCGCAGCAGTCTCAATCTGATTTGGAATCTCGTTGGCCACCCCGGAGCTTTTTCTGCACATGCTGAATGCACGCAAAAGGCTCGGGCAAAAGCTCTGTACATTTGGCAGTCAGGATCGGACCAGGCAGGCATTGCTCGGAGCGAATCTGGTGAGGAAGCCCCAAGGTGGGGCTCAGCGGCACTGATCGATCAGCCAGCCAGCCCTTCCTGCCTTCCTCTCCAGGGGCAGAGACAGCCATCCTCCTCTGGGGACAGGCAGCCTCATCGGCCACTGCCCCGGAACTGCTGAGCGCCAAGCAGGAGAAGGACGGGCAGCCAAGTGGTGGCAACAGGGGGAAGAAGGTGGCGGGTTGGCTGTTGCAGGACCCCCTACCTAACTTGCTCATGTCTCACCAGCCCCACTTCGCCAACAGGCATCCGCCAGCTTCCAGAGCCTCTTTCAGGCTAGGCCGGGAGCTCCAGGGCCATCATGGCTACTTGCCCATTTGGAGAGCGCTGGTTGATTCCCGCCCCAAGTCTGTGGACGGAGGAAGCCTGAGCTAAGAAGCGGAGGCAGAGGCCACCATTTTCTCCTCCCAGGGTGCCTCTGTGCATCGCATTTTTTGACCTTCCCGGTCCCCAGAAGCACTCTGCTGGCCAAAAATGGGACATGTAGCCAAAACAAAATACTTTCTCTTGGAAACTAAGGACATTCTCACACCTGGTCAGGGGAGGAGGAATGATGTTACCTGGCAACCAGACAGTGCCTTGATTGGACCATGTGACTGATTGTTTGGGGGGAAAGGAAAAACTTTTAGTTTTAATTAGATAAAAATCACAGGAACCTTCAGAGTCTGTTTTCACCAGATCTGTGCCAATATGATATATCCAGTAAAACTATTTATTGAGAAATCTACCTGCCTCTGAATTTTGTTTGTTATGGGTAACTTGGAACCCTGACAATAAATCACTGAGACCTGATGGATTACATCCCAGAGTTCTGAAACAGCTGGCAGATGTTATCTCACAACTATTGTACCATATCTTTAAATAATCCTGGAACACCAGGGAATTACCTGAGGATTGGTAAAGAGCTAATGTGGCTTCCATCTTCGAAAAAAGGGGAAAAAACAGACCCAGGAAACTACAGACCAATCAGCCTAAAATCAATATTTGGGAAGGTACTGGAAAATAAAGTTATGTAAGAGAAACTGCAAACATCTAGAAACAAATAAAGTTATAACTAAAAGCTAGCACAGCTTTGTTAAAAACACATCAAACCAATCTTATTTCATTTTTTGACTAAGTGACTAAATTGGTAGATCAGCAAAATGCTGTGGATATAGTAAACTTAGATGTCAACAAGACATTTGTCAAAGTAGATCATAACCTACTTCTTGCTAAGCTAGAAAAACGTGGGATAGACAGCATCACCACCAAATGGATTTGTAACTGGCTGACAAATATACTCAACAAGTAGTCCTTAATCTACATAGAGAGAAGTAAGCAGTGGAGTACTGCAAGGTTCCATCTTAGGCCCAGCATTCTTCAATATCTTCTTAGGTGAGGGAATAGAAGGGTAACACATCAAATTTGCAGATGACACTAAGCTGGCGAGATTAGCCATTGCGCCAGAAGACAACTCAGAATCCAAAAACATTTTTACAAATTTGAACAATGGACCCTATCCAACATAATGAAATTTATGTTGGATAGGGCCCATTGAAATGTATGTGGAAAAATCAAGGTTTTACAGTTAGGCAGGAAAAACGAACCGTACTAGTAGAGTTTAGGCAAAACCTGGCTCAAAAACAGTAACTCTGAGAAGGATTTTGGAGTCCTAGTGGACAATCACCATACTTTTCAGAGTATAACACGCACTTTTTCTACCAAAAGTTGGTGAAAATTTGGGTGCATCTTATATACTGAATGTTGCAGAAGCTCTGTCCACCAGCAATTTGCCTCCTTGCAGCAAGCAGCAAAAAGCCTGTTTCAGCTTCATCACAACCTATTTAGCACAAGCAGCTGATAGTCATTTTGATTGGGCTCCAAACATCAGCTGTTTCAGATTGCAGGGATTGCCTTTAGCCTATAGCCTGAAGCCTGAAACAGAGGGCGAGCCATGTGCTAATTAGGCTGTGTTGGGAAAGTGAAACTGAAATAGTCTGTTTCTGCTTGCTGCAAGAAAGCAAATTGCTGGGAGGCAGAAGCTAAGATTTTTTTTCTTGTTTTCCTCCCCTAAAACTAAGGTGCGTCTTATACTCCGGTGCATCTTATAGTCCGAAAAATACGGTATTTATTTTATTTATTTATTTAGTTTGTCAAGCATATACTGTATGAGAAAAAAGAAAAATAATACAAGTATGAATATACCATATTAACATATAGAGTGAATCTCCATCCCCCACCATCCCCCTTACGTTCTCTGGCCAGGCGAGAAGTGACGGCGAGGGGAAGGGCGGGGCCAGCCAGCGATGGGATCAGCCGGCAGGGAGCCACAGCAGAGGGCCAAAAGAGCCCCATGTGGCTCCAGAGCCACAGGTTGCAGACCCCTGATTTAGGGCAAGCTTTATTTTGTAATTGTAAAAAAAAAATCACTGGTGACACAAATGAATAGGTATATTAATATCAAACTGGGTTGATTGATTTTTAAGATTTTGAAGCTGAATATCCAAAACTACTGCCTTAGTTTGGATATTATTGACTACAGAAATGAATCTTGTCCAGATAGGCTTGTTTGAAATGCTCAGAATTCCTACCCTTCCTGATAAGAAAGAGGAAAAAATAATACAAGGCAGTTGACTTAAAGCAGGAAATTTAGATTTCAATCTCTCTTCCTAAAGTGCAACGCTAATTTGCCCTTACTGCCAAATGTGATTATAGTACCTCCTGTTCACAAACACTCATGTGATGAGCCTGTTGGTGACAGCAGCAGCTGAAGAAAACTTTACAGATTCACGTTAGATGTGATGCATTTAATAGTATAAAAATGACATTAACCAGGAAAGAAAGAAAAATGAAAAATGTATTCATGGAAAATGACCATAGATAGCACCATTCCCCTGAAAGCCTATGACGCCTTAAAAGTATCTGTGGAATCTCAGTCACCCAGGTCAGGCTTGTCCCAAAGGTACTTTTTTCCAACAGGCAAGTGGAAGAAGCAAGATGGAGAACCGAAGAAGCTTCTTGGATGAGAAGCGAAACATTTTCAAAGGAAAAAAAAACCCCAAGGAAGTCCTGTTGCCTTTTGGAAAAAGCACCTTTGGGGCAACATCTTAAAAACCAGCACATTTCTTACGGAACAAGCCTTTAGCACAGAAGTGTCACAATAAGGGCACAAAAATCATTCAACAAAATTAATTCAACTGTGCTATTATATTATTGCTCAGCAAGGATCAATGAGGTCTAACCGAGATTTGGAATAAGCAAGTTCTTACGAGGTTCTTACTATTCACTATACTTCTCTGGTCTTCTAAATGAAGGAACAGAAATTTCAGACTTAATAATAGTTGAGGTGATACTTCCAAAACAAGTTGTTTAGAACACTTGTTCTAAAACAATATGTCCTGGATAGGATTTGTGGCTATAATATGATGGTAGAAGAGTTAGAACATCTTCCCACATGCTGATTCTAACAGATCTACGTTCATAAAGGTCATGCATTTACCATTGTGGTTTGTGCTCTACTTAGCAAGTGGGTAGGGCAAAAGGCAATTGGAAGTCTTTCTTTCTTTGTGTAGTGGAAAACTCAAGTACTTTTGATAAATGTAATTTTTCTAAAAGCTAAAGCAATAGGACTAGGCCTTATGGTGAGAGTTGAGATTTATTGGGGAGATTAAGAAATCCTGTTTTCCAGGTTATTGCAGCTAGGTGAGCCTTATAGAGTAGGAGAAAGGAAGAAAATAGAAATAAGGATAAGCTGAGACTAGTTGGAGCTAGAAATAATATAATTTCTCCAAGTTTGGGGAAATATTTGGGCTAATTTCCAGTCCCAATGTGTTATCTTGTTGTGAACCGCCCCGAGTCTGCGGAGATGGGGTGGTATAGAAGTTTAAATAAATAAATAAATAAATAAATAAATAAATAAATAAATATGGGCTGGAGGATTTAGATTTAGATTCACTAATCATAGGGTTAATTGGCTAGTCTTTTGCCAGTTTCAGTGTTAATGGTTTAATTAGTTATGTAATCTAAGAGTGGCACGATGGCTCAGTGGTTCAAATGCTGAGCTTGTCAGCTGGAAATTCAACAGCCCAGGTTCGAGATCCAAGCGTCGCATGATGGGATGAGCTCCAATTACTTGCTCAGCTCCTGCCAGTCTAGCAGTTTGAAAGCATGCAAATGTGAGTAGATAAATAGGTACCACTTTGGGGGAAGGTTCTGTATTTTCATGTTGGCCACATGGTGACAGAAGTCTCTCAGAAAACACTGGGTCCCTCAGCTGAGAATCGGAGATGAGCACTGCCTCCTTGAGTCGGTCACAACTGGATAGAGGAAACATTTTAGAGATATGTTCTATCTTCTTTATCATTTTTTTTCCAAATTTGTTCCTTTTGGAACACATTAGAATTACAAATGAAATGTCCAATGGGCATAACCAACAACTTTGAGAGTAAGTGATAAGAGCACAAGGGGAAACAGGCAATTGCTAACTGTTGGAAATGGTGATTGTGGGGTGAGGGTCAGGGTATCAAAGTATTTAGCTCTCTTCCATATATAGAGAGAGAATATATGAAGAAACTAAATTTTCTTTCCTTGTATAGGTTTGTATAATCCTGGTGCACTTAGAGTAAGCCTCAACTTCATAGATTTATGGGACAATTCTAAAGGGAATTTTACACAGGCATATTTTAAGCATGTGCAGAAACAAACATATTGTTTATTTATGTCTTTAATCTACTAAATATAGATCTGTTAAACAAAGGAGTCATCATATGATTTGTTTGTGCATTACATGCATATGCTCAAAACTCAAGGCAGCAGATAAGTTACCTTAGACTTTGCACAAGGAGGCCTTTACAGGGTTCTTTCTAAAAGGCAAACAACGTCAGTTCTCAATTAGTGATAGACTGGAAACCAACCTTGTCTTGTCTTAGAATTAAGCAGGGTTGGGCCTGGCTATATTGAATGGGAGATCATCAAGGAATATAGATTAGATTGGGAAGTAAAGAAAAAGAAAGTGGCAAGCTCTATCCCTACCGGTATATCAATATTTCAGTTCTCTGTTCAAGAGCATCTTTACAAGTACAGGGCCAGTCACTTAATTGGCCATTCAAAGTTATGACAGACCTCCCCGGAGCCTACTTTTATGATTCATTTCTGGAGTTACAATGGTTGCACAATCCCCTAAAGTCATGTAATCGCATTTTGTGCACTTGGCAAACCTGCTGGTTCCATAATGTTGGTAGGAAGCAACTTATTGTCCCTGTTCTTTAAACAACATTGCTTCTCCTCACATGGGAATCCTGGTGGTGTGGTTGTCCTTTGCACACACTGCCGCTCTTCTTTTCCTCAAAACGGGAATGCTACGCTTGGCAGGACACATACCTTCCCTTGCTTGGCATGGTCAATGCCCCAGGAAAGCGGCAATCCAAACAGGGCATGCTCATTGACTCTCTTGTTATCCGAACCTTGCGCCGTGCAGCGGGACTTCGTGACTTTTTGCACACACCGGCTTATTTCAAGTGGACATGATGGACAACCTTCCTCCGAACACCGCCCGAGAGTTCTGCCAAATAGGCTCATGATGGATTCTTCATGTCATTCCATAAAAGAGACCTCCCCAACACAGGGCCTTCCGAATTCGAATGGCAGGGAAAACAATACAGCCTGTACTTGGGTTCATAAACATTCTTCGTTACACAAAGGGCATTCGGAGCGCAGCGTGATACGGCGTGACCTTAAAAAGCTATAGACAATCTAGCAGAGCACAGACGGTTTCATAAAGTATAATCACTTCCTGGAATTCTTGGGGCAGCAGAGACGGAGCCATGCAAATCCTGTTTTCTTTGCGTGGTTTCCTGCGTGCGAATATCATCAGTTCAGGGAGGCCCGTAACCATGGCACTGGTTAAACAAGAGAGTCTTCTGATAAAAGCCATCCTGTATGAGGCTTTCAAGGATTTTCCGGAGGGCAACAGCCCGACTCTGCCAGCCATCCCTTCACAATGCAGTGTGCACGCATAATAACTCATGGCAATTTGAAAAATTGCACACACACACACACACACACACACACACACACACACACACAGAAATTGTGTTTGAATTCCTGCTGGCCAATTATTTGGGCTGTGCAGAATGCAGAACATTTGTTGCACATTTGTTCTAAACAAAACGAAGGGGCCCTTCGTTTTCCAAACAAAAATTACTCACCAGCCTGCTGGTAGTTCTGTAGGTGAAAAAAAAACAAGAGAGACTATTTCTGTCACATTCGCCTAATGACATTTTTAGCTTTGGGGGAATGTAAGAATTAGAAATGCAGGTAGTCCTTGACTTACAACAGTTCACTCAGTGACCGTTCAAAGTTAAAAACAGGGCTGAAACAAGTGACTTACGACCGTTTTGCACACTTACAATCGTTGCAGCATCCCTGTGGTCACGTGATCAAAATTCAGATGTTGGCAACTGACTCATAGTTATGACGATTGCAGTGTTCCGGGGTCATGTGATCCCCTTTTGCAACCTTTTGCCATGCAAAGTCAAGGGGGTAGCCAGATTCACTTAACAACCGTGTCACTAACAACTCAACTTCAGTGATTTGCTTAACAACTGTGGCAAGCAAAATTGGAACAAAATTCACTTAACAAATATTTTACTTAGCAGGCCTGCCAAGTGCACAAAACGCGATTACATGACTTCAGGGGCAATTTCAACCAAATTTTGGGCTCAATTGTGGTCGTAAGTTGAGGACTACCCATACAGTAAATAGAAAAGCCAAAATAAACACTGGGAGATCTCAAAACTATCTTATAATGTGCAGGTAGCACTTCAACTTCACAGGTAGCAAGATCAGAAGATACAGAGAAGCCTGGCCCATAGAAACGCCAAGGATTGGACATGACTGAGTGGATAACAGCAACAGCAGCAGCAGCTCTTCAAATATGGATCCATTTTCAGGGGTGGGGAACTTTGGGCCTTTTATGACTTGTGGACTTCAACTCCCAGAATTCCTGAGCCAGCCATGCTCTTAATTTGAAATCTCTGTTTCTGTAACAGAAAACCAGTAAGGTTTAGGGTTAGCTATCCTTCTAGTGCCGTAAATCAGACCTCACCTAAGCCTTCGAGAGCTAACTAGGATATCCTATGTAGGATAGTCCCACTGGCTGAAGGTGTGACTTGTTGCTTTACACATCTGCTAACTTCAGCCTGAAAAGAGTAACCCAATTCTCTCTTGCTGACTCAGCTGAGGAGAAATGTATAGAATAGCCAACCATATTAGTGCTAAGGTTGAAAAACACTCTAGCTAGCTCATTTGTCCCCCACTTCTTTTTCGTCCTGCTGGTAAACAATGCTCCCTCTCTCTAGTTTTTTTCCCCTAGGAATCTTGCCACAAAATACTTTTTCATCACTGCAAAATTCTCTTGTACTGTTCTCACATCATTTTAAACCTAGTTGCCATATCACTTTAAACCATAGTTTGTTCTGGTTCTCACATCCCTTTAAAACCTGGTTCTCGCGTCACTTTGAACCATAGTTTGTTTAACCAATTTTCTGAATAAAACACAATTGGCTAGGTGCAGTCAACATGTAAACCAGAACAAAATCAAATCACATTATGACTTAATGGGTGGATTTGCTTAATGACACCATATACCCTCTGATCTCAATGCAGTAGGAAGAATAATTCCATAAGATAGCATGCAATAAAGAGGCTGTCCCTATATTTGACAATGACACTAGAAGAGGCACCTCAACTCAGTGTTAGACCACGGGCCTGGCATATCTGAAACAGAAAATTATACAGGTCTATTTTGAAGGGTAAGCGATCATAGCTTGCTTTTTGGAGGCAACAGCAAACCATCCTTTGTCACAATAAACTTACTGCATCTATATAAAGCTACATGCATACATACATACCATCATATCCTGCAATACTGATGTGTTTGTGATACCTCACCTCTACCTCTTTCAACCAAGCCCCTTTTTCCAATGTTCTTGATTCTTTTCTAGGGTCTTTAGATAAATAATAATAATAATAATAATAATAATAATAATAATAATAATAATAATAATAATAATTGGAAATTATGGCAAAGTTGCAAAACAAAGTAAATCATCTATGGATACACAGGCCCAACATATTTTAGAAAGTATAAACACTGGGCGACTGTGGGTTAATCCTTATTTGAAAATCTTTCCTTCATCTGCCCAGAAAAATGACAAATAGGGAACAGCCTGGGGATTTCTCCTCCCCACTGCCCCGCCGTGTGTGTGTGTGTGTGTGTGTGTGTGTGTGTGTTGTGTGTCTGTCTGTCTGTCTGTCTGTCTGTCTGTCTGTCTGTCTGTCTGTCTTTGTATCTCTGGAAAAGATTTTGTTAAATGAATACTTTGTAGCTGGTCACACCCACTATGGTGGATGTATTACAAATGCAGAAATGCAGCCATGTCATACCGTGAACTTTTCAAAGGTGAGTTCACCAGCCCATGAAAAATTGCTTAATCTTGGGTTAGCAATGCAAGGCCAGGCAGACTAATAATATAATGATTAGCTCCCTATTATGATTTATGGAAGCATAAAAATAATAAATCCTACCCTGTGACCAAAGTCAAGCTTACACCTAGCTCTTATCTGGTTTACTTGGTTTCTGGCATAGGATTAAACCATAATTAAACACAAGGAAAATATTAGCAAAATATGTGAATTCAGTCTCTTTTTAGGCGGATCTAGAAGTCAAAGGATTAAGCAGTACAACAATGAGGAAGAATAAGGGGTTAGGAAGCAGCATTACTATTGGTACATACAAAGCTATGCTACTAAAGAAGAAAATGGTAGGCATCTATGAGAAATAATAAGAGCTGAGAATGGATTATACAGAGAATGTATACATTGTTATCCCTAAATTTAATCCACATGAAATATAGTAGGGTGAATAGTTTAGAAGAAGCATCCAAATGTAAGTCATGTGACCATGGGGAAGCTGCAATGGTCATAAGTGTGAAAAACGGTCATAAGTCACTTTTTTCAGTTGTAACTTCCAACAGTCACTAAACGGACTGTTGTAAGTCGAGGACTACCTGTAGGGAAATCCTTTGGGTGTTACTGAGTAGTAAGAATAGCACTTTATTGTCTATGCTTGCGATGGCTCCAGATGATGAAGGCTTCCAACTACTATCCTTCTTTTCAATTTCCAGCAAATCATTTATCGTAGAGAGAAACAAATTTAATCCTATCCCAGCTGTACATGAACTATGTAGACATTTTTTTTAAAAAGATCATCTTTGAAGTTGCTATTGTTTAATGCTTAATTGTACATAGATTTCCTTCAACAAAGAAACAACAAGCTCTCAAAAGAAACAAAGTTGGAAACAAACCACCTAAAATATTTCCTTTCTCGCAGAATCAGCTGCCACATCTACGGGGCACATGCAGTACCCCCGTTAAAAAAACAAAGCTGAACTGAGCTGACATACTTTAATTTTTAAACCAATTATGTTTTATTGACATCAAGCTGTTGACTGACGTCAATTGAGTTGAACGGGCCAAAAATTCCAGCTTTTGACTGCACAGTGCTATGGACCAAACTGTTTAATTGTCCCTCCCATTTCACATCTTAATTATATGAACACTGACCTATGGCGATGTACAGTAGGAGCATTTTGCTGATGTGACAGGTTTTTGTAACGAACTACTGTTATTTATAATGGCAGCCAAGTAATATTGGTTTAGCTTAGGACCTAAGAGACGCCAGCAGAAGCCCTTATCTGATTAAGTCCAATTATATTCAGTGGGAGTTATTTTTGGTATACCCAGGAGTAGCTGTGAGCTTAGAACTGAACTGCACAGTTTGAATCTTGAAACTCCCTAAATGATCTTAGGCAAGTCATTCTCTAGGATGAGAGAAGTAATAGCATACAGCTTTTTCCTAAGAGGGTGTTTCTTACAGTGTGGCCCTAGGACTCCTGGGGACTCCCCCAAGACCCTCTCAGGGATCCAGAATCAAAATTATTTCCCAGCCTATGTAATATAATATTACAATCCCATCAAACATTTGTGAGAGGCAACAGCGGCAGCAAATTATCATTTTTTTTAATTTTAATAAGATAAGTATCAATAAATATTTTATTATTTTTAAATTTTAAATTAAATAGCAGCATAAAAAGACAAAGAACAAAACACAAAGAAACGTATGATGCAAATGCATACATTTTCAAGGGGGGAAAGGCTGTCACAAAAAAATGCTTTTTAAAAAAGTGAACAAAGGAATAAAGTATAATGTATCATTATCAATTGACAATAAATAAAATTTACATTAAAGATATATATTTATATTATATATATACGTCTCTAATGTAAATATTCAAAAGCATACATGTTGATTTCTAATATACTTATATAACTCTCTTTTTTATGCTGCTGTATTTTCTATAAACAACTTCCATATTTCATAATATTTGTCCTTACAAAGTCTATGTCTATAGGCAATGTGTTCATAGCTGGCACATATAACCAGGTTTTCAATCCATTGAGTAAATGGAGCATACGTTTATCTTTCCAATATTAGTCTTCAATATTATTAGTCTATAATATTAATCCTCTAATAATAGTCTGCCATATTAGTGGACTGGACACAGTAAGGGCATGGAGACCGCATGTTGTCGGGTTGTCAAATTCCATGTAACAGCTATATAATTCAAAAATATATTGTCCCTTGAAAATTGTAGCTTTTATTGCGCGGTTGTATTTATATAATCCACTATTTTCTCCTGAAACATAATAAATATAGGACATTATAACAATACGTATTCTAAAGAAGTGTCATACCCATTACAATTCCTACAAAATGCTGTCCTAGTCTCTTTTTTATGCAAATGGTGTCCAACCAGGCGACCAGGCGGGCATGGGCGGGGCCAACCAGGGCCAATTTTTACCGGCTCCGCGAACAGATTCAAATTGTCCTTACCATCTCCCCCGAGGTGGGCCGAAGTGCATGAATTTCACACCTGGTTTAGTCATAGTTTGAGGTCCATTGACCCTCTTGCTATAGAGCAGGGGTCTCCAAACTTGGCAACTTTGAGATTTGTGGACTTCAGCTCCCAGAATTCCTCAGCCTGCCATAAGAGGTTAACTCTTCCAATTATTCTAGGCTGTATGGAAACTCTTAATTCTTTATTCCAGTCATTTCTTAGCCTCTGCATATCAAATTGATTCATTAACAGCAAATATCTATAAAAAACTAACTGTGGGGGGTTTCTTTAATTTTAAAGGATTTGACAAATTGTTCTAGTAACTCAGGTATCTCAGAAGCTGAAAATGCTGTTGGTACAAACCATGTTGCTGATAAATGTTGTAGCGGTAAATAATACATCCGATAGATGATGCACTGTATATTTCTTATCACAGTGTCTATTAAAATTTTATCTTCATCATATATTAGTTTATCCAAGGTCAATATCCCTACCTCCATCCAACTTTTTCATGTCATCATATTTTCCCCAATTTTTGGCATGGGGTTTTCCCATAAAATGAATAGCAATGGATGATGAACTTTATGAATTGTAAGAGGAATACTCAAGTCCCATTAAGTACATGCAGAACATTTTAAGCAAAAGTGCATAAAAATGAAAAATATGCTGGAATAGACTAAAACAATGATGTGCCAAAAGCCAGGAGAAGATCAATATGTAACTGATGGATAAAAGTACCAAGAATCAGGACATGAATTGCCCAAACTTCTCCCTGAATTGTCTCCTAAATTATAACAATATTAAATGGAAGACAAAATAGATGAAAACCAACAGCTCAGAATCCAATACTTTTAAGCTATAAAACAGGAGATGAATAGGATCTCTGTGTGCAAGCTGTGAAAAGTGTGTACAGGATGTAAGGATGTATATGCAGAGTGTAAGAACTTCCCTATTTTACAGCTTATTATCTTTTCCATACTGGGAAATTATTCTGGAATCAAGGAGCTACAAGCCAACCTTGTGCAGATATCAGATTACCAATTTAGATAACCTCTCTGCTTGCATTAGCTGGGAAAGCCATGTTGATCAGGAATGTTTATCTCTAATTAGCTGAGCTTGAAGTTAGAAATATGTAAAAGAACAACTGTTTTCAAGATTTGATTCAATAAACCTATTACAATTAGATTGGGGGTGTTATTTTCTTTATGACTGTGACTGTTGAGAACAAAAATCCTGTGTGTGTGTGTGTGTGTGTGTGTGTGTGAGAGAGAGAGAGAGAGAGAGAGAGAGCATTAAGGCAGCCAACGACCCCCTTAACTATCAAGGAGAAAGTCTTTTAATTTTCATAAGCCTTTAAATTATCTTATGATTTTATATAGATTTACCTCTGGGACTTCCTTTCTGAATTAATTTTAAATTATGCTGTTACTGCAAAGTTTTTTTCTCTCTTTTCCCCTCCCTTCTTCCTGATTTTTTTCCAGTGAACCTTATTGCTCTGTTGTAACATCATTTTCATTTCCACAGAACGTCACTTATAAGGGCGGCCTTTTATGTTGAATAAAATATATGGAAATAAAATACAACTAAGACATCCCTAGTATTTAGTGAAGATTAAATAGCAGGAGAGCCAGTTTGGGATTATAGTTAAAGCATTTGAGCTAGAAACTAGGAGACTGGGAATTCTAGTCCTGCTATGACCACAGCTAGGTGACCTTGGGCCCTTTTCTCTCTACCCTAGGAAGTGGCAAACCACTTCTGGAAAACCTTGCCAAGAAAGTTCAGAGATATGGCCAGGCAGTCTCTGTGAATCAGACACAACTGAATAGAAGGAAAAAAAATAGTAGGAATAATTATTTTTAATGGGTGCTTTAAATCATAACAAATCATAAAAGTTAAGTGAGTAAAATACGGAGATAAACTGTCTTTGCTGCCTTGAAGACATGGGGCCCCTGATCTATCTTTTCATAAAGGTGATTTGAGCAAGATATCCTAACATCTTAACTGAATACCACTTCTTCCCAGCCCCGATTGTTCTCTCTGTTTAAGAACTTTTTTTAAAAAAAGTATAATGCTTGAACAGTGGAAAACATGTAGATGAAAGCTTTAAAATTTATATTAAATGATATCTAAAAGAAAAATTTTATAATATGATATATTGTTGATGAATTGTTAAGAATGTATAAAGCTACTTCAAATGAATGTTGAAAATGTAAAGAAGGAACTTTTTATCATTTATGGTGAACATGTGACAAAGCAAAGAAATATTGGAGTAGGATTCACATCTTAATACAGAAGATTCTTAAAGTGAATATAAAGATAAACCAGATATTTTTCTTCTAGGCTTAATGGATACAGAACTTGAAAAACAATTTGGGACTTTGATGTTTTATATGTTGACAGCAGCAAAAAATACTTTATGCACAGAAATGGGCTGCAAAAGTTGATGGAGTTAGTAGAGGTGGTGAAATTGACTGCTTTGGTTAAAGAAAAGAATACAGTTAATTTTGTTTCTACTTGAAAACCACTTTTGGTCTTTGTGCTTGAGGTGGAAAAAATGAAACTTTGATTTTGGGCTTTGCTGATTAAATAGATTTGTTGTTATAGAAATGGTTGGTATATATTATTATACAAAAGTAAAAAGTCGAGGTTGTATGTTACTATCTTATACTACTGCCCTAAAAGGAGTTGGAAGTCAATGCTTGTCTTTTTCCCTTTATCCCACATATTTTCCTCTTCCTCCTTTCCTCCCCTACTTTCCCATTATTTTCATTTTTCTTTATATTTTTGTGTTTTATATTATGATAAAACTAATTAAAAAATCAAGAAAGTAGGAAAAACTAAGAAAAGATCATTCCTTTTCTACACTTTGCTGCATCATGAAATGGCTTGGTCTCAGTGGTGGGATTCAAATAATTTAACAACCGGTTCTCTGCCCTAATGACCAGCTGGGTAGACGTAGCTGGGTGATCATGTGACTGAGTGGAGCTCAGATGACAGTAAGTCTGGGTGTACTGCCAAGAACCTTTAGCTGTTATATGGGTTAACCAAGAGGCAGTT
>JAOYMU010000292.1:7924356-7936500 GCA_025802295.1 Psammodynastes pulverulentus | reverse complement strand
TAGCATAGCATAGCATAGCATAGCATAGAATAGAATAGAATAGAATAGAA
The DNA here is from genome assembly GCA_025802295.1 of Psammodynastes pulverulentus. Classification (NCBI taxonomy): domain Eukaryota; kingdom Metazoa; phylum Chordata; class Lepidosauria; order Squamata; family Psammodynastidae; genus Psammodynastes; species Psammodynastes pulverulentus. The sequence continues at coordinate 7,936,450 of JAOYMU010000292.1, read as the reverse complement.
TAGAATAGAATAGAATAGAATAGAATAATAGCATGGCATAGCATAGCATAGCATAGCATAGCATAACATAGCATAGAATAAAATAAATAGCGTAGCGTAGCGTAGCGTAGCGTAGCGTAGCGTAGCGTAGCGTAGCTTAGCGTAGCAAAGCATAGCAAAGCATAGCATAGCATAGCATAGCATAGAATAGCATAGAATAGAATAGAATAGAATAGAATAGAATAGAATAGAATAGAATAGAATTTATTGGCCAAGTGTGATTGTACACAGCTCTCAGTATACATACAAGCAACAAAGGGATAAATCATAAGATACACCAACAAAGGGATAGTGATAAGAGACCTATAGGAGTAGATATTTTAAGAATTAGGAGCCTGGAATGGTCTTTCTTAGCTCCTGAAGCTTGCAGAAGCTATTGTTTGTCCAGGGACCTAGAAACATCATCAACAACAAAGGTCTAGAACCTACTCTGAAGCTTTCAAGCTTTTTTTGTTTTACAGACGTTATCCTTTATTTCACATTCTTCCACCTGTCCCTCCATTCCCCCCAGTAAAAAAAAAATGCCAACCCCACTTGATTTCCTTGTCCAAATTCCTGCTTGTTTTCCCTGTACACTTGTTGAGTGAGCTTGATCTCTGGAGAGTTGGCTTCCTTATATGTTCCCCAAAGCTGCCTCACTGCTCCGATCATATGCAATGCAGAGCATTAGCAGCCCACATTCACTGCTTTTTGCCTCTTCAATTGAATTCCCCTGCCAAATTCTTATGTGTTTTCCCTTGTCGCTCACCTGCTTATTTCAGGCTTACAAGCTCAGTTTAAAACAGGTTGGTTTTATTGGTTTTCTACATCTCCTCCCTTTTCTATGAATGTCTTACTGAGGCGAACCAATCAAGATGGAAATAATGCTTATCAATGTAATTGGGAAGCAGTGGATTCCACGTGCTGAAGGCAGTGAATACATAAATACTCCTTGATTAGACATGCTGCCAACTAAACTCTTCAAGTATTCGGAGAGAGAGAGCTATCTGTCAGCCCCAGCCGATAGACCAGACCATGAAATCAACTCCGCAGGAAGGCTAAAGCAACTCTTATTGAGATTGGTTCTAATAAAGAATCTTGGCAGTTTACTTCTTTTGTCCCGTTTCTTCCTTCTTACACTTTGGTGAATCAGGGCGGTGTTTGTCTAAGCCACTTCTGAATGTTATTTGGATGTTCTGGACTTTAAAAATGCTTTAACTGCTTTTGTCTAGGTAACCGCACCTGCATTATTTCCATTGTCATCTTCCTTCCTTTCCACACTAATTAACTCTTTAGGAATTCTTTAATTCCCATAGAACAGGGGTGTCAAACTTGATTTCATTGAGGGCCACATCAGGGTTGTGTTTAACGTCGGGGGGCGGGGGGGTTGGCTGTGGGTGTATGGCCAGTTCAATGTCACTTATGTCAGGGGCACCTGTGGTGGTCCGAGCACTCTGCCAATGAAAATAGAGCTCAGGTGGGCCACACAGCTCTCTCGAGCTCTGTTATTATCGGCAGAGGCACTGCAGGCCGGTTCTTTGCTGTTTCCAGGGTGACTTCACGGCCAGATCTAAGCACCCCATGGGCCAAATCCGGCCTGTGGACCCTGAATTTGACACCCTTGCTATATAGAATATGGTTTTAAATGGCCAAAAATGGAGGATTTGAAATGGAGGATTTGCAGCTCAGTTATAGAACAGATATTTTGTTTGCATTAGGTTTGGGCTCCATCCCGGAAATCTGCAGAATGGCTGGCGAAGTACCATTTGAGAAGACAAAATTAAATGAGACCAACCAATGATCTCAAACATTATAAAGCAGCTTCCCAAGACCCAATAGTTGCTGTGCTTTGGGACCGAGCAAAATTTTGAGCAATTTTATAGTCCACAGTTGGAGCTGTGAAGTTACCATCAGGCCCAGACTTTCTCACAAAGCTGAAGAATCTCTTGGCTGTTTAGTCTCCTTCAGATTTGTTCAGTGCCCTGAAAATAGCCATTATACTAATTGGAGGAGCTTCCATTTTAGTAGTGGAATGTAAACTCATAGTCAAACTGTGCAAAACGTAGCCCCAGTTAGTGTTGAAAATTCTACTATCATATGCAAAGCAATGATTCATTTTATAGAACTGCAATAGATTGCACCAAAGAAAAGGAGAAAAGACAATCTACTACAAATATTAAGAGAAAGATTTATAATGTTCCCTCTTTCAAAATGAAGGTCAAATTGGGGGGGGGAGTCATTTGGCTTCTTATTTTCAAGAAATCTGAGAAGACTTACCTTCTTAATTTTATCTTATTCTTTGCAAATCTAAAAGGGCTTTTAGTTTCATTTTTAAAGGAAAATTATTGTGGGAGTAGGAAAACAAGTTAGTCTCCCTTTCAATAAATACACTATTTGAGAAATGCTACCTTCCGATGCAGAGAATATTCAATATAATTGTATTATGAACTAGATACTTTATATGTTTCTTTCAGAACCTCTCAGTAGGTATCCATTTGTGTCAGAAACTCTTGTAGCTAATCAGAAAATGTTTTTCGAACATAAAGTTCCTTGGAAAGTATCACAGAATATAAATAAAAAAAGAGGGCGCAGCAAATGTCATTAAAAGAAATATTAAAGACTTCTTGTCTCTATGTGTTGTTGGTTTTTTTTTATTTGAAAAGTGCATTATAGCCAAAAAGTCACTTGCTATATGATTATTCATTCCCAGTTATTCATTTGCAGTGATAGTTAAAGGGCATGAATTTTACTTCTGAAACATACATTTCACATTCATAATTGGTTTTTAAAAACTGATTTGGCAAGTTGCCTTTTTGGCTTCCATTGGTATCTCCATCGGCTCAACTGGAAGTACTTCCAAGCAAATAATAGCAGGATCAGAGGCTAGAAAGACAATTTAAATTTGTTCTTGTGGTGTCATTTGCTCTCAAAAGCATATTACAATCCAGCTCTTATCTTGTGAGTTCCATAGATGTGAATTTGCTTCCTGTTTTTGCAGAAATGTTAAGGATGGTGAAATGTTCCCAATTTCCTTTTGGGGGCAAGTTTTCTTTCTAAACAATTAGCATCAGAATATACAACATGCATCAAAAACATATTTCACGAGCTTCCAGTAATACTGAAGTCATATGTATTATGTTGGCTTGTAATGAGTCCAATTATTTATTTGAAAAGTTGCTTACACAATCCCCACAAGGGCACTCTGAACTTCAGCTATTTGTTTCTTGTACTATGTTGTCCTAACAATATTACTTTCTATTTCCTGAATTTCAGAAGTTGTATGCAATAAGTATTATGTTTATTAACACCTCCATAGATATTTGTGATCTAGCTCAAAACAAATATACTAATGTTTTAAGACAATCTCTTCAAAACATAACACACAAATGTGTTATATAATGACAAGTGGTACCTAGATTATTAAAAACAGCACAAACTATGTTTATTCCACTGCAAATAGAAATCATGGTATTCTTCTTTCTACTTTCAATTTTTAATAGCCAATGAGAGAACCTCTACCACTATGCTAGAAGTATCTTGCCCATATTTCCTGCAACAGGTCTGTAAATATATTTTGAAGCTTATAACAGCTCTAGCCTTCAACTAGGATTAAAAGGACTATACAGGCAGTTATCATTTGGCAACTGCCTCATTTAAAGACCATTCAAAATTATGACAGTAATGAAAAGTAACTTTTACAACCAACCTCGCATTTGTGACCTTCACTGGTCTGTTAAGCAAAGAAAAGCTGAAGTAACATCATATGCATAGATGTGATTTCATTGAGCAATCTCTTTGCTAAACAACCAAGTTGCTTGTCCCAACTGTAGTCACTAAACAAGGATTAGCTGTATCTAATTAATGGTGTAAATCTCTTCACCCAAGAAAAATGAAAATAGGTGATTTGCTTTATCAATTTTTGCCACTGCGGGGGAAAAGGTGGTTTAATTCTATTGCTATCAATTCTATTTGACTTTTTTTTTCTTTCACTTTTTACAGATAAATATCACTCTGATTTACAGGTAGTAAAATGTAAATTCAGATAGCAGGATCATAGACATATAGGCTTACTCAGGAAGCCAAGAAAAGGAGTTTTGGACAGCTAAACATTTCTGAATAATCAGTGGATTATTTATATATGAAGCTGTGTGGGGACCTGGAGATGGAACTCTTGCCTCACAATCAGAAAGTGATTCGATCCTAGATAGCGACAGATATTTCTTTCTCTAGGCACAAAGAGAGAATATCTGCTGTTAGCTTTGCATAGGTGTTAGGAAGGGTGTCCAGCCAGTAAATGCTCAGCTCCATTCAGTTTCCCCGACTCCACCAGTATGCAAGAGAGTACAGAGCTGGTCAAAGAAAATATATATATACTGTAACTAGTTTTATATAGATTTGATCTTTGTGATTAAAAGGACTTGGAAGGAGCTATCATAGAAGCGTGAAAGAAAACAGCAAAATACACTATTGCAAAATAAACCCAACTCAAAACAGTAACATAATATTTGATTTTCCATTTTACTACTTATAAGTTGGAGCAATATTTCATTGTGGAAAGTTAAATAAAAATTGTTCATAAGCAAAGGTGAAAAAATATTAACAGAATGCCTCCATCAGTGAAATTTCATTTTTACACACTTTTTCTCTACTTACATACAAAAGGCAAATGCTCTTTTCTGTCAAATGCAAAGATGCTAATCTTATCACTCTTCTTTTCACTGATTACATCTTGCCACAACCTGTAGCACATGAGCTGTTTTTGACATGTCTAGCATAGATCAGGTTTAAGGAGCATAAAGAGTCAAAATAAGGATTTGCGCATTATTCAGCAAAGGATTCATTTGTCAGTTTCCGGCAATAGCATTTAAGAAATTCTTTCTTGAACAAACATAGCATACTTCTCCCACCCCACTAATTTTAAAAGGCGCATTGTCACATCAGAAATGGGTATGCATGGGTGTGTATCTGTTCCTATTACAGAAAACCAAAGCAACATCACTACACACAAAAGTTATTTCATTTCAACCATCTTGCAATTCATACTTCCTTCCATGTGTGTCTATGTTATCTTACTAAGTAGTGGAATTGTACAAAAGAATTCACCTAGATCTAAAATGAATTGGTAGGTTTGTTTCTTCTGCAAGCCCCTGAGGACAAATTTGTTTGCAAGAATCAACAAGAAAAGCAAGGATTGTGATGCAGCCAACAAAATTCAGAAATTCAATAGAAGAATGAAAGAGATGCTCCAATCACCTCTACTGAAAATAAAGAGGCTTTGGAGACTATACATCATACTTACAGTATATTCCCCTCTGCCTTTCTATCTAGATTACTAATTATGGACTCAAAGAAGAGATTTATAGACCACATAGTTGTTCATATAAATACTTTTAATGTTTTAACGTTCTAATTATTTTATTGCTGTTTCACATCATGGGTGGCATATACATTTAATAAATAAATAAATAAATAATGTAAAGCTGTATTGTCTATTTCCTTAATCAACATTGAAACATCCAACCATGCATCCCTGAAATTGATTTTTAAAAGCATTTTCAAAAGCCAGTATTTCAGATTTTATGTAAATCCTAAACTCCAAATAGAAGGCACTCCATCACAAATCACTTTTAACAAAGAGAACTAATAGTTTTGGAGATAAAATAACTTCTTATTTTCTCAAAGATCAATACGTTATTGACATGCTGTATCCCATAAATTAAATATTTCTTGTGCAAGTATTTTTAAAAATACTAAAGGAAATGCTGGTGTGCGTGTGAGAAGGCGACTTGCTAAACCTCATGATAATCAGCTCAACAACCAAAGAGCAGATAAAATTCATGGTTAATAAAACAAGTAAACAAAGCCACAATCTAAGATCCATTCCATACATTAGGTGGCAGCAAATCCAAGTGAAAGCTTGAAGCCAACGCTAACTATCTGCAGGATGTGCAAATACGATAAAGTACATTTTCAGAAATTTGTGTTTCACATCTATAACACCCAAGTAAATACATGGATTACTGGATATGGATAACTGTAATGTGAGTGTGTGTGTGCATGTCTGTACCCATACACACTACACACTTATCTATTCACCCATTCCTAGGTAATGTACCACTGCAAAACTAATCCTACTTGCAACTACGTTCCAGAATTTACACCATGAGCTCCAAAATGATCCAGCTACTTTGCCAAGAGAAGAAAAAAAGGGAGGGGGAGCATTTTGAAATTGTTTAGAACATGCGTGTCAAACTTGCAGCGTCATGTTTCCGTCACATGACATATCACGACATGTTCCCCCTTCACAGAGCTGGGGTGGGCATGGCCTGCACATGATGCATCCGGTCAGCAGGCCGCCAGTTTGATACCCCTGGTTTAGAAGATTCATGGGTTGACATGGATTATGTGAGCTAAGATATATGATTATATATCCTGCGTTGTTAATCGTTAAGAAAATTATTTTCTGCAGGATGTTATTTTTGTTTGGGTTTACTACAACTTTTAATGTTGGCTGCCTGGATGAAGGTAAAAGTAAAGGTAAAGGTTCCCCTTGTACATGTGTGCTAGTCGTTCCCGACTCTAGGGGGCAGTGCTCATATCCATTTCAAAGCCAAAGAGCCAGTGCTGTCCGAAGATGACTCTGTGGCCATATCACCAGCATGACTAAACGCCAAAGGCACATGGAACGCTGTTACCTTCCCACCAAAGGCGGTCCTTATTTTTCTACTTGCATTTTTTATGTGCTTTCGAACTTTTAGGTTGGCAGAAGCTGGGACAAGTAACGGGAGCTCACCCCATCACACGGCACTAGGGATTCAAACCGCTGAACTGCTGACCTTTTGATCAACAAGCTCAGCGTCTTAGCCACTGAGCCACAGCGTCTCTGCCTGGATGAAGAGCAGGATATAAACTCATCCCCAATCATTTGAATCCTAAGTGAAGTAAGCTCCAAGTTAGTGGTATAGACTCAGAGATGTCCCAGGAAAAGTGGGAGGGGGAAAATGTGAAGACAGTGGACACAATCATGTGCCACATGTAAAAAGGCAGCAGGGATCAAATCCCATAGTTGTGGTCACCATCTTGCTTTTTTTCACTCCTTTCACCACCTATGGTGGTGTGGACATATCAATAGGCTAATTGATAGATTTTCTGATGTTTAATGTTTTATTTACAACTACGAATGGAAATTTAAAAAAACAAACACATCAAGACAAAATTGAAAAATCTTAATAAAGGAGAGAAAAAAACCCTACTCAAATTACTACAATTTCATGACTTTCTCTATATACAAATTCCTGTGACTCGATTTTTAAACCAGTTAAATCTTGGCCACATGGAATCGTATGGTCCCATCTTCCCTGTTTGCTGATAAGGAAACAGTCCAAACCAAGTTCAGCAGAAGCAGCAGCCTCTGAAGAGCATTCCTTGCATATTTCCAAGAAAAGCAGGGCCAAACGAAGTGGATCCCGAAGCCAGGAGTCATGTGGTACAAGCATTGTTCCTAGCTTGGGTCTTGGATGATGAGTCAGGCTGATGCTCGTGGAGATCTTAAGGTGAGAGGAAATGATTCAGGATATTAGGAATGAACTAGGAGGGAATCCTTGCCCTAGGAAGTTGAGATTCCCAGCTGCTAGCTGGTCTTAGGAAGAGGAAGCCTAGAGCAGTGAGCCATTAGGTGAGATCAGGTCAGTGAAGTAGTACAAAGTGAATCATGAGGGTTTTGTCAAACCGTATGGTCACTTAGACATTCCAGAGGGATGGCTGTCTTAGTCAGTGGGCTTCAAAAATTTTAGCAAGGGGTTCTCTGCCTGGTTGTTGGGTGGCGTGTCCATGGTGGGTGTGGCCTAGTCGGACTCCTGCACCACAGCAGAGGAGTGTTTTTGCCCTCCCTGGGCTCCGGAGGCTTTCTTCGAGCCTCCCGGAGGGCGAAAACAGCCTCCACAGGCTCCGGAGGCCCTCTGGAGGCCGGACTTCTGGTAGGCCCATTTTTCGCCCTCCCCGAGCCTCCGCACATGCCTTGCACTTACCTACATTCAAAAAGGGCTGGATTTGAAGACAGATCCTCTTGGTGTTCCAAATGTATCCAAGGACCTCTTCCTGAATGCAAAGGGACTCCCTTGGAGTGAAAAATGACAGAAGCGATAGAGAAAAATAGGAAAGGTTCAAATGGAGAAAGAGACTTGTAAAATGTGTTGCTTTATATCCTGCCTTTTATTCAGGAGGTCAGGTACATTCAGATCTCCTATTTTTCCCTATAACAAATGCCTTGTGAAGCATGTTGTGTTGAGAGAGATGATTGTCCAAAGTCATGCAGTGCGATTTCTTGGCTGACGATGGGTCTCCTGTGCCTAATCCAGAAGCTTAACTACTCCACCCAGGGGTGGGATTCTACCAGTTTCACTGCCAGTTCAGTGATCGCATGCTTTGCATGCGCCCCTAACAGGCACTTCACACGCGTACACAGCTTTCCAAACACCAGCTGAGGTGCAACAATCTGCTCTACCGCGACAATCAGCTGAGAGGATAAAGAAGAGAAAAGCACAGGGGTGGGTCAGCTGATCATTGGAGGAACCAGTTGGCTTCCAGCTGATCATCGAAGATACCGGTTTGCCTAAACCAGTCCGAACCAGTGGAATCTCACCCCTGACTCCACTCACCACACTTAAAATGCCTATTTGGAAGCATCCTTTGTCTAAAATTAGGAGTAATAATAAGATGGCTGTGCAAGATAAGAAATCAGCCATCCAAATTACAAACTGGGGAAGAATTCTGACCATTTCAAACCAGCACCAGTAGAGTTCTAATTAATTTTGCAGAAAAAAACCCAGAGCACATTGCCAAATAATTTAATGATGCTGATTTTTGCTAAAAAACCAACAACCCTATATTCCAGCTGAAACACATATATATCAAAGCCAACTTAAATCTAAATTAATTTCACCATTGGATGTTTTAAAAAAGCATATAATTTGCTTATAGTGGAAGCAAGTCATTCTGAAGGTCTGAGGATCCAGCAAAGAATGAAACTTATTTAAAATACAAGAAGATCTTCACGGGACATTTTTTTATTTTTTCCCTCAATTTTATATTTTAGGTAAAATACAAATAAAGCTATCAATTATATTTTAAGAGATGTCTTTAGTTAAAATATAGTCTCCCTGAAGAAGATCCATTGTTTCATAACAGATCCCCTTTAGAAGACCCGAGTGCCATACAACAGAGTGAGCTCCATCCTTCCTTAGCTCCTGCCAAACTAGCAGTTCTCAAAAGCATGCAAATGCAAGTAGATAAATAGCTACCACTTTGGTGGAAAGTTATTGTGCTCCATGACATCATGCTGGCTATATGACTGCGGAAATGTCTTCAGACAGTGCGGGCTCAATGGCCTTGAGATGGAGATGAGTACCAACCCCCCTTTTGTCGGCAATGACTAGCGGAGTAAAATCCGCAGGGACTCCTTTATCTTCACCCTTTTGAACAGGGGTGTCAAATTGATGGCCCACAGGCCAGATGCATTATGCATAGGCCATGTCCACTTCAGGTCTGTGAAGGGAAAAAACATTGTGAAATGTGATGGCAATGTGACATGGTGAGTTTGACACCCGTGCTTTAGAAACTATTTCTGAGACTGCATCAGCAAGTTTCAACATATAATGAACAATACAAGAGAACTTTGAGAAATCATTATCATCCCAAAAGAACACAATGGCAAAACCTCCGCTATTGCACTAATGTGTATGTTGGTGGATTCACCAAGGGCTGAGATTGATTTTACCTTGCAGGTTCTTTCAACATGCCAAAGCCAGGGGTAGCAAATGACTTCTCCAAACAACATTCAGCATTAGCAATCAAGATCTTCACATTTGCACATTTTGCAAACAAATCCAGCTATCATAGCCCCAAGTGGCTCACTAATATAATAATTGTGAACCCAATCAATGTCGCTAACAACACTTAGCGTATTCAGTCAACAACAGTCAAACTAACTATGGCTTAGGATAATAGTGTATCAGTCACGGCAGAGCAGTATTCTTTTGTGACCTGAAAAAACCCAAGAGCATAATTCACACTGCAGTGTACTTCAACCCTAATGATTCAGGTTGTGGTGATTTTAATATAGAAGAACTATGGATTTTGTGCTTCATAGAAGTGGAAGTGCAACACCTCTCTGTTTTTCTCATATTTATAGAATCCACTCATATAAAAGTTAATGCAAGTCTTAAAGCAGCAACACCATTGTTGTGCAAATTTCTGCAGGTGAAAACTGACCTATTTTAATCAATATCAGAACTACTATGTGCTTGAACAAAATTCAAGGCAATTCTTCCACATTCATTTCAAAGAGTACACAGCCTCGCTTGATATACCAAAGATGCCTTCTACAGAATGTAGGGTTTTTTTCTACCTTGGCGTATTGTACAGTCCTCACCTACTGCCTTGAGTAGTTCAACCTTGACTGTTCAAGGTTGTGATGGCACTAAATAAATGACTTTGCGACCCATACTCGCATTCAAACTTGTTATAGGGTCCCACAGTCATGTGATTACCATTCACAAGCTTTGCAACTGATACATATTTTTGCTTGTCACAAGTAGAATTAATACTATACTGCATGGAAAGTGTAAGTGAAATCTTAAATCACAGTCATGCGATTTTTCTGCTTAGCCTCTGTATCACTCAGCTATCAAGTCGCCAGTCCTGATTGTGGCTACGATATGAGCATTATCTTCTTATCTTGAACAACATCTTCAATATTGTGGTGAGATGGGTGGCAAATGAATTTAATAAAGAAATAATAGCAGTAGCAATAATGCTTAGACTTATATACTGCTTCATAGTGTTTTACAACCCTCTCTAAGCAGTTTACAGAGTCAGCCGATTGCCCCCAACAATCTGGGTCCTCATTTTACCAACCTCAGAAGGTGGGAAGGCTGAGTCAACCTTGAGCCTGGTGAGATTTGAACTGCTAAATTGCAGGCAGGCAGCAGGCAGCAGAAGTAGACTGTAGTACTGCACTCTCACCACTGTGCCATCACAGCTCAAATAAACAACCATTCCCCAGTAAATCACTGCTCAATAAAATCAGGTCATTGCATAATCTTAATAAAAAGGTCCGCGGGGATCAGCTGCAACCTATTTTGGATGCTGAGGTTCAGCTAGCTACAGGTTTGAAAGATGTAATCCAACAAAACTGGAAAGTAGTACACCTTTCAACTGGTACCACAGTCAGATGGGGTATTCTGCAGGCAGGATTGAGCCTGACCTATTCTCTGTTTAAAAAGCATGTCCTGGAGTAGTTTGCTGTTCTCTGTCAAGTTCCACAAAAAATGCTAATGTAGGATTGGTACCACTTTAAAATAAATCACATCTAGTAGGTTCATCAGATTGATTCCACCGATATGTGTTCTGAAATGAACCATTAACATTTTCTCAGGACTCTTAGTGACTTTTCCTGAACCTTTGAATTGTTGTGGTTCTTCCAACCTCTGCTTCTTAACCTTACAGAAATGATATGAAGTACAGGTAGTCCTTGACAATTGAGCCCAAAATTTCTGTTGCTGAGCAAAACGTTTGTTAAGGGAATTTTGCCCCATCTTACGACCTTTCTTGCCTCAGATGTCAAGTGAATCCCAGCAGCTGTTAAATTAGTAACACGGTTGTTAAGTGAACCTGGCTTCCCCAAGGAGTTTGCTTGTCAGAAGGTCGCAAAATTATGATCCCATGACCCCAGGACACTGCAACCATCCTAAATATGAACCAGTTGCCAAGCATCCGAATTTTTATCACCTGGCCATGGGGATGCTGCAATGGTTGTAGGTGTGGAAAACAGTCATAAGTCTTCTTTTCAGTGCTTTTTATAATTTGAAACATCACTAAATGAATTATTGTAAATCGAAGACTATCTGTATTAATCCTATTGCCCAGGAATGGTTTAATGTATTCTAGTCATAGGTTTTGAGCAGTGGATTAATTCTTTACAGAAAAATATTATACCTCTTATACAGTGGTGAAATTCAGCCGGCTCGCACCACCTCGCGCGAGCCGGTAGCGCTGCGGAACGGACGTTCCGGCGTTC
>JAOYMU010000292.1:7822530-7838566 GCA_025802295.1 Psammodynastes pulverulentus | reverse complement strand
GGCGTGATTACGTTGTTGGCGTTGGTGATTCGTCCGCTGTTCTGCTAAGGCGGGCCTTTCAAGTCCAACTGAGAAATTGGGTTTTTTTGATTGCCTCTCTGGCATGCGCCCACGCCCCGCCCGCCTGAGTTGATTGCCCTCCTTCACCGAACCCCTGGGACTGTCTCATCGAATCCCTGGGGTTCAATCGAACCCCGGTTGGGAACCACTATTTTAACTCATACTGATTTCTTCTTTATTGTTTTCAGTTTTCTACTGAAATCTTATAGCCTCCACTGATATCATCATGCATGTAATCCTGATTGACTGTAAATTTCAATTTTCAAATTATTTACCACTTAATCCTAAAGGGGTTTTAATCAGCACAAGGATAGTTCAGGGAAAAGACAAGCAGCAGCAGTTGATACATGGAAACTATAACATCAATATGCTGGCAGGTAATGTTCTTCTTTTTAAAAAAGAAATGCTGCACTGCTCCCTCAAAATGGCCTCAAAATGAAAGTAATATTTTATAGAGTTCCTTATTTTCTGGTACTTGAAAGAAGACATCAGTCATAAGAGGAGGTACGTGTTCCTTACATTACAGCTCAAATGTTTTTGTCAAGGAAAACTAAATTCTGGAATCTACATAAACTATGCAAATAAACCAGATTGTGTTTTCCATTTATTTCTCATAACTAATTTAGTGAGCCAAGAAGCCTGATTGCTGATGATGATGACCAATGAATCCCCTAATCCTATGGAATTAGTCTGAGGTAAATTACATTGAAGAAACGTAAGTATTTGGGGGTGGGATAATATCTCATCCTGTCCTGGCATAGAGTTCACATACACCAACAGCCATGTCTAGTATAACAAATACAAAGATGACCAAAAGATTGTTGGTGCTATAGTAAGAGAAAGAACAGAAATTCTAGGCTGTACGTGAATGACAAACTTGCCTCATATACAGGTACGCCTCAACTTAACGACAATTGAACCCAAATTTTCCATTGCCAAGCAAGACAGTTGTTAAGTGAGTTTTATCCCATTTTACAACCTTTCTTGCTACAGTTATTAAGTGAATCACTGCCGTTGTTAAGTTAGTAACACGGTTGTTAAGTGTATCTGGCTTCCCCACTGACTGCTCATCAGAAGGTTGCAAAAGGTGATCATGTGAGCCCAGGATATTGCAACCATCATAAATACATGCCAGTTGCCAAGCATCCAAACTTTTAACACATGACCATGGGGATGTTGCAGTGGGGATAAATGTTAAAAAACAGTCAGTGCTGTTGTAACTTCGGTTACTAAACAAAAGGTTATAATTTGAGGACTGCCTGTGCATGTATTTAAATCCAAAATCAAAAACTTCACTAGATAGTCTATTAATATAGATAACTTCATTTCCAATTCTGAGAATGAGAATGAGCTCTCAAATTACTTAGTTAAGACAGTCAAAAAGTTCCTTTTCTATAAACCTAAGCCTAAACCACATGGAACCTGGACTAAAACAGTTAATATTAGCCTAAGATTGTTTGTTCAAGATTCTCACCCAGATTCCCAGTACCCTGACTCAACCTACATGAATACCCAAAGGGAGTCCCTTTGAAATAGAGGTATACCATAAACCGGAAACCATTCCTTGACTACAACTTAATAATTATATTAAGTCCATATTCATGTTTAGCTTAGATCTTAACAGCATTTTAAAATCTTTTTAAACAATGTAATATTTTCAGCTGTTCATAATTAACTAATATATTTAAAAAATTATCTCTGACATTTTTTTTTGTTGATTTGCACTTTATTGCATTTTTCTTGCTCATTTATTTATATTATTTCTATTTTTCTTTCAAATGCCTCATAATAGTAAAAAGAAAATAAATGTAGCTATACTATGGACTAACTCAGCTAAATGACCTCAGCACGTAATATTAAGTATACTGAGTGAGCCCCAGTATAATATTTAGTGCTTATGACTCTATATGTTCAAATATCCTTGCAGTTTGAATATCTGGTACATATTTACTGTTATGTATCAAGTTTCTGTTCCTGAATGATAGACACTCTGTACCACAGGAGTGTCCAACGTGCAGGCCAGATGTGTCTCTAGACAGCTAGTAATGCAGTCCCACAAGATCATAAACTTTTAACATTATGCAATTTATAAATATTAATTATATTATATATTTTATATGAAACCCAAGACAATTCTTCTTCACTCAATGTGGCTCAGGCAAAGCAAATGTTTGGACAACCATGCTCTACAGCTTTGACAGGCTTGGTAATGACTCCTGGAGTTATTACTCTTGTGTGTGTTGATCTGACCACAGATATGACTTTTGGAATCAGAATGTGAACAGTGTACTATGTAATATGTACATAGTAATAATGATTAATTTTATTAAAAACCAGTATGATGTATTCAATTTTTCTAAAGGACAATGCTGGATTTAAGATGCTCCTCCAAAAGTTAATTACATTACAAAACTTATAAACATATACAAAATTCTCATCCTTATGTGTGATACATGTCTTTCTTGATCTCAGATCCTCTAAAATAGGCCTGAGAGTTTGAGGGGTCTACGTAGTATCTTAGCTGTTCCTACAGTAGCCCTGCACTCTGGTGTTGTTCTTAGGATCTGTTGAAGCCACTCTCTCAATTTAAGAATCACAGCTCTAAGTACTCGTACCACCAGTGGGACCACTCTGGTCATTACTTTCCACATCATCTATAGTTTCTCCTTGAGGGCCTGGTACTTTTTCATCTTTGGAGACATCTTCTTCTTGATGTTGCTGTCACTTAGCACCACTACAGTCATCACCACTGCTAGGTTGACTCAGCCTTCCATCTTTCCGAGGTTGGTAAAATGAGGACCCAGATTGTTGGGTCTAAAATAGGCCTGAAAGTTTGAGGGTTCTGCGTAGTATCTTAGCTGTTCCTATGGTAGCCCTGCACTCTGGTGTTGTTCTTAGGATCTGTTGAAGTCACTCTCTCAGTTTAAGAATCACAGCTCTAATATGCTGATTCGGTAAACTGCTTAGAAGGACTATAAAACACTGTGAAGTGGTATATAAGTCTAAGTGCTATTGCTACCTTCTGGTTCTTATCTACTACCACTCATGGTTTGGTCAGACTTTCCCATCCATCTAGACCTGGAATATCCACATGATCTTAGCCCTGTTATTAATCCTTAGCCCTGTTTCAACCTTCTGTGGAATCTCCCATCTGGACTTGAAATAGTTGGGTCCATATACTGTTCAGATATTCCTGTACACAATGCAACCTACTTGACTGTGTCCTTCAATGTACTGTATGCTGTTCCTGCCTGTATCTTACACCTTGCCACTTTGTGTTGGATTGTTTCTAAAGCTTCTGTATATAATCACCACCTTGGGTCTTATCTAATGTAGTAGTGTTTAGTGTCTGTTTTTGTGCTGCTAAGATAACTCTTAGTCTTTTAGTCCAGTCTTTTACAGCCACTGCTATTAATTTCCGAAGTCAGCATCTCAGTAATCTGTCAGCGGTACATCCCATACAAGGCCTAGTCTTGCCAAGGTATTTCCTCTGCTTGATCTTCCTCCCACTCACTCACTAGCTCATCTTTGGGTGTCATCTACTGATGCTACTGGTTTCATCCAAGACGCTGGCTTTGATACCCTGTTTTCACCCAGGGCATTGGCTTTGATACCTGCCTGCTCCTTTTCTGGTTTTGTATAGTCTCTGGGTGTTCAGCTTGGGAGTAGAAACCTCCATACATTGTGAGGAGTTTTCAAGTGTTTGCATCAGCAGCTTCCATGTTTTTCTTTGGTTACATCACTATACCAGCAGGGTATCTGATGACTGGCAGGATATATATGTTGATGGCGTAGATCTTGTTCTTCCCATTGAGCTGACTCTTCAGGACCTGTCATCCTTTTGGCATCCTTGAACGTTGCTGTTCACTTAATAGTGGCTCTCTTGTAACTGTAGGAACCAAGATACTTCCAGCTGGTCTGTATGTGTGCTATATGGCCTCCTATAATTCCACCTCCTCAGTCTTAACTACCTTCCCTCTCTTGATTACTATCAGGTTAGATATGTCCAGTCCTCCACTTCTCCAACTCCAGCCTTAATGTTTTTTCTATAGATCCATATCAAGTCAATGTCTCGTTTGCTCTTATCATACATTTTGATGTTATCCATGTAGATATGGTGTCTGGTGGTAGTTCCACTCTTGAACTTGTATCTGTATCCAGTCCTTGTGATTATCTGGCTGAGGGGTTCAAGCCTATGAAAAACAAGAGTGGAGACAGTGCATTATCTTGGTATATGCTACACTTGATGGGTCATTGTGCAAGCTGTCTTGAGTTGATTTCTAGTATTTTCTTGCACTGTCCCACTGAATTCCTTGGGAACATCTTCAGTATTCTGTTGACTTTGTATAGTGCCAGGCATCCACAAATCCATGTGTGGAGCACTGAGTTTTAGGCTTTCTTGTAGTCAATCCAGGCTGTGCTCAGATTGGCCTGTTTAGACCACTATGTACGAGCAACCAATGTTTTGAGCCTCTGTGTGCTCATAAACTGGCATATGATCCCACAACGTCTGTCCATAATGCCTAGGACTTTCCACATTGTGGGGAGGCAGGTTATTGATCTACAGTTGGACAGTACTGCTCCCTTGTGGGGTCTTTCATGATCAGCTCTGCCCTTCCTTGTGTTAGCCAATCTAGGTTGCTAGTAGCTGGTTCATCTATGCAAAATAGACTTTCATGTACTGCTGTTAGTTTCTTTAACCAGTAATGTGAATCACATCTGGGCCAGGTGCTGCCCAGATCTTCATGTTTTGACCCACTGTTGCATGTCTGCTACTGTGGTTCCTGTTCTGGAAAATTCTGTGGTCTGCTCTTAGGTCCTACAGCCATTTTTCACTGGTGTTGTGAATTTTTATTTTCTCTCATATGTTCTTCCAGAATTATTCAGTTTCTGCTGTTGGTGGCTTTGCTGTTCATGTGTTATTACACTGCAGTTGGGAGTACACCTTAGATAGTTCTTTAGAGAACAGGTCATTTTATCTTCTTCTCTAGAGTATCTTCTTAGCCTAGTGACAGTGCTTTGAGCTTTTGTTTAGCAGTCCCTAGGGCTTCAGACGAAGCCAGCCCTTTCTTTTTTCAAGGAGCTGAGGCCTACACTCTTCTGTAGTTCCACCAGCTGATTAACCTCTCTCTGTGTTGACTTGATCCTTGCCTCCAATGTATCTTCTCTCTCTCCCTCCCTCCCTCCCTCTCTCTCTCTCTCTCCCTGATTCTGATTTTGCATATTGCTGTTTTTCTTGACTGCATAATCAAGCATCTCCAGAATTGCTGGAGTACACCAGTTCATTGAATTACGGTGATAGTAGGGATTGCCATGAAGGCTCTACTGGCACCTTCTAGCATGCTAACTGATGGTACTGCTTTAAAGAGCCTCAGTAATGAATCTTGAGGGCTGCTGTGCTCTGTAATAGAAGGGGTGGCAGTAACATTCCAGCTTTGGGTGTTGGCTGAACATCCAATTGTTCTTCGGGATTTCCTTGAGTCCAGGATGTAATATGTAGTTGGTCTGATTCAAGTTGTGACAGCAGTTGAAGCACTGGGTAACTAGCTGTTTATCAGTTAGTGTGGATGTAGGTCTTCTGTCCATTCATAGTTTCCTTATATATTTCATATATCCCCGCTCATTAGGTCTATTGTTGCAGTAGCACTCCATCAGTTCCAAATCTTTTGTCTCATGTATGTATGACTTGTGCCAGTAGCCCACTTATAATCAGATTGTCCTGGTTCCCCAATATCTAGCACAGACTTTGTTAATCCTGGTGATGTGTGAGTTAACATGACTCCCTTAAGTTTGTACCCCTATATAAGATAAACAGGTGAAGCTTTAGGAGATCTTTGCCAAAGGAACCCTACTTGCAATGTAAGTACCAGCTGGGATTCAAACTCTGGTCTCCCGCATCAAAATATGGCATTCTAACCACTATGCTATTCATCTACTATCTATAGTATCTCTTTCTGTTATTCTGTCTCTCTTTCTACACATACATACATACTGCACATATACATACATACATTACATACACATACACATACATACTGTATATATTGACACATATATACTGTACATCAACTGAAACAGTAAGAAACAATAAACAGTGAAGACAGAATGAGTGGAAAAGCTAGCCAGAAACAGGAAAGAAAAA
Organism: Psammodynastes pulverulentus; assembly: GCA_025802295.1. Lineage (NCBI taxonomy): Eukaryota > Metazoa > Chordata > Lepidosauria > Squamata > Psammodynastidae > Psammodynastes > Psammodynastes pulverulentus. The sequence continues at coordinate 7,832,364 of JAOYMU010000292.1, read as the reverse complement.
TTATGTGCATGAAGTAGAATAGAATAGAGATGAAACAAAATGAAATGATGGACAAAGGAGAAAAGAAAAGAGACAGCTTTTAGAATGCTTAATAGCCAATGCGTTCTAGTAAATTCAATTGACTAATACGACTTTTACTAACAGTGTATATGCTTCAAAAGGTAAAAAATGCTCTCAAGTCAAGTTTGAATCCTGCTAACTGCATAAGCAGAGCCACAACGTTTTCTTGACAGCAATGCATTCACTACCACCAACTCCCCAGGAATTTTCTAATGGTCTTCTAGCCAAATACTAAACAGACTTAACTAATATAGACAAAGTTGGCCAGAATGCTCACTTCAATCATTATGAAATCCGCAATAGTCTAATCCAAATGAGAGCAAAATGAAAGGAAGCTAACCCCTCTTGTCTTTTACTGAAGTCAAAATCACTGCTTCTTCCTCACTAGGAATGAGGACTCTGAAGGGAAAAATAGAGTGACAAAGGCAACTTTCTGACTGTAGGTACCATGCATTTCTTCAGAGTCTTAAACTGTGCCCTCATATAACTCCTTTCCTCTGTCATATTCCTTTCATATAAATATTTGACGAGCTATCAAGAAAAAAGGCAAAGAGTATAAACTTCTGCAGTTACTTCAAAAAAAATTAACTACGGTACATAAAAATTAGCCTCGGTAAAATATGGAATATTTCCATGTTTGGGTTCTCATTAACACTGGGTATACATATAGCATTTCAAAAGTACCGGTAAGTATAAACTTGTAAGAACATTACATGTAATTTCTGAAGATGACATTTATGTTTTCAAATAGTTATTCTTTGTTTTACGTCTTTCAGATTTAATCTGAGCATTCCTAATAAAAATTACATAACCAAGGTTATAAATCTGCTACATTTTAGTGTACTATTTAATAAATCCAGTATCTATGACCTGAGTTTTACCAGCTTTCAACTGAGAAGAATGCTACAAAAGTAATACTAGAGTAGGGAGAGGCTATTAAATAAAAAAATGATAAATCCACGCTCTTTCCAGTAAATTAATTTGGGCAACTGAAGTCAGAATTCTTATATCATCTGAAATATTAACACAAAATAAACTTGGCTAGCAATCAAGGATCTAATAGGGGGAGCTATTTAACCTTTTATTTCAATTAATAGTAGTCCTGGAACTATACTTAAAACATCAGTGTGGGTGGAAATGGGACAATTTCATTTATACCTGTAGGAGGTGAATGTATGCCACTCTTGACCTCTTATTCCAAAAATTAATGTGCAAACTTTGTGTGTGTGTGTATGTGTGCACACGCGTCCATGCGTACAAGTTATTCTTATATTGTTATAGCAAATTTTAGTGCAACTGTTTATAGAAGCATCTATGTTTTGTCCTTTCATTAAAATACTGTTGATTCCATGAAGCACCTGCCATTTCCTTTAAAAATGGCAGGTGCTATATGGAATGTATGCTACTAATAGATCTGTAAATTGAACCGAGTACTGAGAATTTCATTTGATACTTTTAAGAGTTCACTATCATGACTATTACTGCTATGAGCACATAAAACTCTAAATTGCATTATGTTCCATAATAATGGGTAGATAGAGGAGTGGGCATGTTGTGAAGTTTACCACTTTAAGCAATGCCATCTTGTGGTCCCCAGGATATGTGCCTTCTCTGTTATGGTACCTGCCCTCTGGAATAATATTTCCTCAGAAATGCAGATGGATTCTATCACGATGCTGTCTGGGAAGTTATTAAAGACCTGACTATTCCCCCAGGCTAGGAGTAGACGAAATTTTGAGCTCCTGTTGAATGGGTTATTGGTTATATGTTCTTTCTGGACCCATACATCATTCTTTTGTATGTTTTGTAGTTTTGTATTTTTTTTTAATTATAAGCTGCCTGTGTTCATTGGGAGCTGAGGAGCAATATATTGTTTGAAATAAATAACTAAACATTCTTCACATTTTCTTCAGTTTGATAAGATATCTATCTGTTCATGCAGATATTATCTGGTCATTGCACACCTCTAGAATGGCTAACCTTAGTTTGGGGAAACTATACTATAAAGTAGCTTGAAGGCCTTAGTATTTCATCTCACTTTTTAAAAAAAAATCAAATTCATCTGGCAAATTTAAGAGAAATTATATAACCCATTCTGCAAATGTCAAATGTTCAAAGAACACACATATATATATAGCTCTTTCTAGAATCAACTGGCATTTTTACTGCTAAAGTTATGCTTCTCATGAAATGTGATCATGTTGTAATTAGCAATGTAATTAAGCTGTATTAGTAATACAAAAATATACAGAGTATTATGAAGTTCTTCCCAAATGCAAATCTGTTACTTTTTTTTAAAGCTACTTAAATACTTTAAACTTAGAATTTCCCCCCTCTAAGATAAGTGTAGTCAATGCAATTATTAAATACCTTAAGTAAGTTGTTCTCCCATTTGCTTGAGTAGACCAATGTGTCAGATTTGAAGGTGGTGCTTATTGCTTGAGTATAAGATGATTTTTCATCTTTCTGTTTTGAATTCAAGAGGGAAAGTGCAATCTTTGTTGGCAAACCTAGTGGGTTGGCATTGTTGGGACTGATAGACCAGGAAGAATAGGCTGAAGACTGTTGGTCACGTTGTAATAGATGTACTGGTTTCCTTTTTAACAGGTAACACCATGTAAAGTTTGTTGCTGTCTTTAGGCTTGGAAAAGATAATCTCTGTGTATCACCTGTATTTACAGCAGAAAAAATAGTTCCAGAATTTGCTTGGCTGTGGATATCGGGTTTCTTGTTTTCACTAAATTCTGGGGACATCCTTTCTTGACTGTCACCTAGAATTTTTAGAAATGAAGGAGTGTTCTGGGGAACAGACTGATGAGGCCTCCTGCCTGTAAAGTTTGTGGTTCCAGAAGTTGGTAGGCTATCTTGTTCTAAGGAGTCTTTTGCAAATGAATAACTTTCAGACTGAGCAGATTCAGGTGAACCAGACAAGAAGACATCTGATGAATTATTGGCTCCACCGCTTTTGTCATCCGGACCCAATGGGAAACCTTCGAAGGGCTCAGTGGTACAGCTCTGTCGTACCAAAAGTGGCTTCTTTTGCTTATTAAGTTCATTTGGTTTAATGTTCAATGGATGCAGTGATACAGCACCTGTGATAGAAACAGCTCCGCTTTCATCTTTAACACGCTTCTGATGTTTTTCCATGGCAATGTCTAAACTATTGGCTGGGGAAAGCATGCGTTTACTTGAAGCTGTGGCTTCCTGTTGAGGGAAAAGTCCACCAACTGGCACTTTCTGAATCAGATTTAAAGATCCTAATGAAACTGGCATCTTGCCTTCCATCTCGTAAACCAAGTTTTCAAACAAAGATAATGGCTGGGAACAAGGCAAACGCCTCAGATTATTTTTGTGGGATTTTGGCATCGAAGCCTGGTCTTTTGCTACTGTCACCGCTGCAGTATTTAGTATGCAAAGAGGCTGGCTTACTTGATCCTGGGTGACTAGAATTTGAGGAATGGGTGCAACAGAAGCTAAGCCATAAGATGGAATATTACTGTGAATACGTACAGGAACAACAAAAGGTTCTGCCTGATAGACTGAACTGCTGTTGTTATTAGGAACAGTTTGTTGCAACGGCTGTGCAACATACAGCTTGGACATGTTATTATTTAATTTACTAAATATTTCTAACGAAGCCCCAGCTTGATCCATGCCAGCGATTCCCGGAAGACCTGAAAGGTATTGCTGTTCTACTTGCAAGGTTTTAATATTAAGTTGATATTTAGGTGCAAAACAATCCTCTTGCTTACACTGCTGGTTAGCATTTTTCTGAGTTCCTAGTGCTGATCCTTTAAGAGATGCTTGGGAATTACGACTCAGTGAGGACTGCTGATCATGGTGATTTAGACTCGATCCCACAGACTGTTGAGTGGAAGGAAAATTAAGAAAGTTGTTGCTCTTTACCGATTCCTGCAAAGTCTTGCTATAATTTGGGGGGTGTTGAGAACCTGAAGAAAGGTCCTCCAAAGGCGTCTCAGAACTTTGCAACCTTTGAAAAGACTCTGCTGAAGTATCTGCTTGAAGAGTTGTTTGCAAGGAAGCATGGGATACAGTGTCGGGCAGGTTCTTTTCTGGAGCAATATTTAAAGAGATCTGTCTTACAAGAGGTCCCCTCCTCCTTTCTAAAAGAGGTACATGTCCAGGGCCACCACTACTGGCATTCAATTTGGAAGAGGAGATCTCTTTAAGCGAGGCAGGTTTCGACACGGTCACGCTTCCGTAATCAAAGCTCTTGCTCCTAGAGTCAAATACTTCCATGGAAGGCTGGGTACAATTAATTTGTTCAGAAGCAGCACGTCGCATTTCTCTGTAATGAGGGCCAGGCACACTGAGTGTGTTTGAACAGGGAGGAATGATGATGAATTCCGCTGATTTATTAACAGGGTCTGCTTTGGACGCATTTTCATTCTTAGCGAGTTCATCTTTATCAAAAGAGGCCGAGAAGCTAGATGCACGTGATAAACTGCTTTCCCGACTGAAACTTCTAGAAAGCGTAGATTCAAAGCTCGAATCAGCAGATGACTGTTCAATTTCAGCCAAACGAATTCTTTTCTTTTTGGGAGGAAGTTTTTCAGTGGGTAGCTTTGATAGTGTTTCACTTCGTTGAGGCCAGTTAAATTTTTCTGTTTTCTCAAGATCACTGCACTGGCATTCCTGGTCTCTGTCTGGCTCTTCTGTAACCAGTATTTCAGGAACTTGTATGTTATGCTGGCGAACAAGTCTTAGTGGCTGTACTGTGGCATTCTTTTCATTAGGAGAAACTCTACATTCATGATGGATTTGATGCCGTGTTGCTTCGGCTGCCTGAAGACTTTGGGAAGCACTTAAGAGTGGATGCTTCTCTTCTTTAATTGCATTATTCAAGGAATGGAACTTCTCAGGCTTGTTAGCTGGGAAAGAAATAGGTGATATTCTTTCGAAAGAATCTGCCTTTTCAAATGAACTAGGTCGGCTTAGGGAATTTGTGTGCTGAATCACAGAAATTCCAGCTCCTTGCCTTTTCAGCTCGTTTTTTTCATGCGCAATTGGAACACTGTGATTCTTCCCATGCAGCAACATTTTTGGCTCTGTGGCTTGCTGTGTGATTTGAATCTCTGTCTCATCTTGTGTCAGTCTCTGAATTGAAGTGTTGTATGAATCCAGGAGAGCAGCTTGTTTAGAGACAGCGTCTCCTAGTTTATTTTGGCTCTCAACTTCTGCGATATTCTTGGACAGGCTACTAGTATCATTTGTGGGTGCTTCATCATCCTCATCTCCAACACTTTTCATTTTCCTCCTTTTTCTTATCTGAGGGGTCTGTTCCCACACACCAGTTGACGTTGCTACTCGGTAATGAAGGATTTGTGGTTGTGTACTGTTCGCAATCGTTTTATGTTCAGAATCTCGAATAGCTGCCTTGGTTTTTGGTCCATGCAACTCTGAACAATAAAACTTTTTATGGTTCTCAAAATTCTCCAGTTTTCGATATCTATTTCTGCAAGTCTCACACTCAAACATTATCCCTCGGCCTTGATGTGATTTTTTAATTTTATCCAAATTTGAGCCTTGTACAAATGACTTGCTTCTTGCCATTAAGAATTCATTTGATACACTGCATCCGTAACTTTCGTCTACTGATCGTGCTGGTCCAAATGTGTGTCCTTCACTAGATGACGAATCTTCTATTGCTGTTTGACGAACAAGTGTGCGAGTGTGTCCCGTCTGGAGCTGTGGAGGGGAAGGCCCTGGCACAAAGACATCATCATACAAAGAGGCAATTTTATCATCAAAAGACTGACTTCCACGCAGTGGGTGTGGAGGAGGTATTACATTGGTAGGTATAGCTGAATAACTGGTAGTAGGCATAGAATTACTTCTGGTTATGGGCAAACAGTCAAGGGTTGGTACAGACAAGAGGAAAACTTGCTTTGACTTTTCAGTTGGCGTAAAAGGAGACTTTGGTATGTCAGAACTTGAGCTTGTTCTTCTCCCCATTGGTTTTAGGTCAAACTGGAAGGAATCTTTAAAAATGTAGGATTTGGGAGAATCAATACTGCCTCTTCTAGAAAGGGATGTTCTACGTGGTTTCACGCTGTCCAATTGCTTGTCATCCACTACTGCCTCATTATCAGATATTAATTTTGAAATGCGTTCTTCAAGGGTTTTTGTGGCCAAAGGTGGTCTCATTTGGCCAGATGAAAGAAAAGACTTGTCAGCACAAGTAGTCTGTGCAGCAGTAACCACTGCGGTGCTCATTCGTGGCCCACAAATTTTACTTAAGTCTTTTTCATTTGTGGGGGGTCCCTTCAGAAATGGAGCTGGTGGACTCATGGTCTGGTCTGCACTTTCTGAACGTGAGAAATAGCCTGAATCAGTGCTACCTAAGCTTCTTGGGCTCAGGAGGCATTTTCCTTGATCTTGAGAATAATCTGTTGCCTGCTGTCTTTGTAACTGTGCGTGTATTGCTGCCCCTGTAGGGGTTCCGGGCTGTTCCTCAGAAATATCTATTTGTTTTTTCTGATGTTTGCTGGTATCAAAATCTTTTATCAAGTCACTGTAAGTTATCTCTGAATTCACATTTGTGACTGTAGAGCTGGGGACTGTTACTTTGGGGCAATCGTGTTGTAAAGGAGACATATTTATAGGGTAAACAATGACCTTAGGTAAAGCTGTTCTTGCTTGAACAGTTGACTCCTGAAATGAGGAATTGCCTACCGAATACTCTGAGTTGCTTAGTGAGACAGGATTACCTTTGCGTGAGGGTTCAGAATTAGGAGGGATTTTCACTACGTGAGTTGGTCCCAGTTCTAATGATCCTTGATCGTCTTGCCTCTCATCTGCCGTGCCTTCATCATCACTGTCACCACTTTCTTCTACATCCGAATGAATGCTAAGTGCTTTATCTGATTCGTGGGGGAGAAAAAGCCCGGAAGAGTCTGGCTGGAGGACACGCCCAACTTTGATAGCATGGGCGTGCGACTTCTTGTGCTTGTACAAATTGCTTTTAGTTTTAAAAGAAAATCCACAGGTCTCACAAGGATACGGTCGTTCTCCTGTGTGGGAGCGAATGTGCTTTAGGAGAACACTGGGCTTAGCACATGCCCTGTTGCAATACTCACAGACGTATTTTCCCATTTTTTTAGGCTTCTGAACTTTAAGGAGGTTACATATTTGTTCTGCGCCATGGCTGACAACAGAGGCTATCTGGGCTGAATTGTACAAGGGAGCTATAGGTATCTGGGCAGTGGAGCTGGGTAGTAGAGCTGGATTAATTGACAAAGGAGAAGACGACTTTGCTACTAGGTGATTTTGACAAAAAGCCTGAGAAACAGAAGACTGGGAGGTTACCGAAGAAGTTACCGCTGTGCTGTATATATGCTGGAGTTTGAGATTTTCCTGATTCTGTTGATGTATCACAGAACTAGTGAAATTTGGGCATGCCGTTACTTGCTGATTGTATTGTCCAGCTTTTGCGGGAACTTGTTCTTTTGAGTGAGCCGCTGAGTGCATCTGTGCTTGTGAAGTCTTCCCTGATGTTGTTACATGCACAGTCTGTGGAGTGCAAGGATAAAACTGAGATGCAGCTACATTTTTTTGCTGTACTGAAGCCTCGTGACTTTGGGCACTCCGTGTATTGGATGTAAGAGAGGAAGAGGTGTCAACAGTTCTGTTTGGTCTCAGTTTATCCATCTGCATTCCACTAGAAGGGCACTCGTGTGCTAAAGTGTTCAGTTCAGGCTCCATAGCTTTCAGTAAGACATCAAATGCAGTATTGGTACAGGAGGACAAGTTATTACAATCAACAAAACTAATACATTCATTGTTATCTATCTTTGATATACTTGAACAGCTAGCGGGACCTTTCTTCACTGGTAAATTTAGTTGAGTTGAACCGTATTCTTCTACTGACCATTTATTTAAGTCCAAGGACTGAGGTAACAGAGATGGTTTTGTGGGTAGTATAGTCTCAGCTGTAGATATTTTAATAGCTACCTCACTATTAAATGTCCCCACATTTTGTTTATTTTGTTTCCCATTTTGTGAAGCCAAACTATGAGGTTCTTTTAATAGTTCTGAAGTATCCGGAAATGTTTTAGAAGATGATGAACGGTCTTCTACTTTTTCTTTAGATTTTGCCTGAGCTGGACTTCTCAAAGGTGATTTGGGTATTTTTGTCTGATGATTCTCAGCTACAATCTTTTTACGCTTCACACCTTTAACTGTGTCTGTGCTCCCTCTTGTAATAGCCTTGGAGATGTCTGCCCAAATACAAAGAAATAAAATCACATCACCAAATGAGCAGTTTAATTTACAAAGCAGTTTCAACTCACACCATGCTGAGTTCTTTTTAATCCATGCTTTTTAGAATTGCCAACTACCGTAATTTTAAAAAAATACTCATAGTAACTTATCCAGTTACTGTACCTGCTTCAGCAGGATGAGTCCAACATAACACTTCAGGAATTTGGACAATTCCAGAGTCTCCACTTTCTTATAATCTGTTTGAATTCTACAAAATATTACTTAAACTTCTTTTATATATGATAGTAAACAAATACAAGAAATGTATCAATACCTGTTATTCCACTTTCATCATTTACTATTCCGTTACAACCCCTCTTGCATAACTGATTAACAAACAAGCAAATAAATAAAAATAGTCTAGGCACGGTTAACTATGGTCCACTATAGCTTTATGTTTTGGAGGGAACAGTTTAATAATGCTACTCTCTGGATACTGGATTTAATATATGATTAAAATGAACTTTGACTCAAGAATATTCCATAATATATTCTGTATTTATTTATAACACTCTGTGTGGCTCAAATGCAAAACAATAAAAACAGCATAAATACAACAAAGCACACGCACACACAAACATATATAACAAACTTAGAATACAAAATACAAAAGCTGAGGCCCCTTCTTCAACAACATTGACCAGTATTGGGTTCCACTAAACCCTCCACTCCTAATCCCTTTGGGAAAAGCCAGGATTTTACAGATTTCCCCAAGGGAAACAAAGTCAGGGTCACCCAGATTTATGGGGGAGGGAAGGCACAATAACATTCTTGAATCTTACAAGATGGCGTGGTTTCACAGAAGACATAAGCCCAAAAGTAACTTGGCCCTGTACCATGAATGGCTTTAAAGGTGAAAGACAACATTTTGAATTGTACCCAGAAACATGCTAGAACCAATCAGCTCTTGCTGTAGAGGTATTACATTGGCAAATCATGGTGTACCCAACTCTATGATGCTGCATTCTGAAAGCACTGGAGCTTCCAAATGCTTCTCAAGACAGCCCTAAGTACACCATATTGCATTACAGACAAGAAATGACTCGGGTATTAGAACCTCTCAATCTACGAATTGATGCAATTGATGTGCACAAAGATTTGTGCAAGGTCATCCTAGCTACATCTACCACTTATTCCTCAAGCAGAAGTTGTGAGTCCCAGATTACACATCAATTCTGTCTAGTGGAGAGCTACCCCATCCAGAGTTATAGATGGAACAGCTCAGAATCAGAAGGCCTCAAAACCCAGAGACATCCAGAACACTCTAATCTTGCTAGATTGCTACCTGTTCCTCCCAATCCAGCATCAAGACACTGGATAAGCACCTCTACAGTATCAGTTGCACAGCCTGGGGCAGAAATGTACAACTGGATGTCATCCACATACTGATGATATCTTACCCCAGTGGTTTCACATACTGTATTTTTCGGACCATAAGACGCACTTTTTCTTCACCAAAAAGTGGGAGGAAAAGTGCCTGCGTCTTATGGA
>JAOYMU010000292.1:7798063-7816784 GCA_025802295.1 Psammodynastes pulverulentus | reverse complement strand
CAGGAACCCCCTAAGCCTGCGCTTTGCCCACCTCTCGAGATTAAAAAATCCTTCCTCGAGGCGGGCCCTCGTTAGTGAGGAGGGCCATAACTGAGTGAGGGGAGACACCCGGCAGTTTACTAATTCCTCCCTCGAATATGTATATTTAAAAAGGGTCATTAAAAGAAGAAAAGGAGGGAGCATAACAAACCCGGAGGAAGAAAGGGGGGAAAAATGCCAGATGATGAATACATATATCTATATATATATATACAAATATACAAAAGCTTCCCCTAAACAGGGTGGATTCAGCCAGAATGGACCAGGCAGGAAGCTAGGCACAATAACAAACATGGGAGACAATGGGTAGCAGTCACAATTCAATTCCCGCTGATCAGGAAAGACGGGGCAGCCTGGCTAGATCTTCAAAGTGTTTTATAATTCCAAATGCCAGGAAGGAGGATTCCGAGGTCAGCCGACATTGATAACGCAGAGTGATAGTATAGGGCGGAGTGAAAAACCGACTAGGCCAAAGATGGAAACGTAAGGCCCCAGACCGTGGAACAAGCATAGGCCAGGAGTAAATGCAACAGAAAGGAGAGGGGCTCCACCCCCGGCCACCCTCGGCCCCCGCGGCTCCAAACAACGGTTCCAAGGGGTAAACCGCCCATGCCTGATGATACTGTCCCGCATGGGCCCCCATGGCAGGTAACTCGCCGCGTCACACACAGCGGCTCCCACGTCGCAGTCCACAGAATGGAAAGAAGCTTCAGCATGGCCCGGGCGACCCGGAGCCAGCCCGGCCATAGGCTTCCCGCGGGTACCCCAGCGGCTCGCCCGTCGGCTCCGCGTCGTCCTCTGCCGGCGGTCAGGTCGGGGCCAGGCACCACCAGCCGTCGCAACGTGTGGGTCGCCGGCGCCCTTATCTCCGCCATTAAGGCTACCGCAGCCGAGCCGGGGTCTCCGGCGTCACCAGTTCACATCCAACCATCAGAAAGTCCACTCCGACACTCCATTCCTCCGTTCCTCCGCCTCTGTTGAAATGTGGCTCTTTATATTCCAGCATCACGGCTTGTGCATATAGTCTCCCTTATTCCTTTGAGGGTTTACTGCCCATCGGCTATTTCCCATCCCATTTTTTCAGCCTCAAATGCAAACCTTCAAAAGAGCACTGGTACATGCACAGCAATGTCAGTATTATTAAATTCTGGTATTTATGCATCATACAGGTAGGTAGTTCTCAATTTACAAACAGTTGCTTGGGTTTGAAGTTATGACGGACCACCCGAAATGGTACTTACAAATTGGTTTCAAAGTTCTGAGGGCTGCCTTCCTTCCAATGGTCATATGACTGCATTTTGGGAACGCAGCAACTGACCTGCATTTACGGCCATTTACAGCAACCAATGTGTCATGTGACTGCAATTTACTGTGTAGCATTTACTTACTATTTTCAGCAAAAGTGCCCAATAGCAAACCATTAGTTTGCTTAAAGCTGTCGTGATTCATTTAACGACCGCCACATAAAGGTCATAAGCATTGGGTAAGTCACATAGGTGAGCTGCTTTACAACCAACATGACTTACAACCATAATGGGCAGGCTCCATTACGCTAGTAAGTCAACTACTGGTAGTACAAAACAATAAAATAATAGAGTAAACCAAAAAGAAAAAAAAACAGTCATGCCAATAATAAATTGGAAGCTATAAGATTCATACTTCTGTTTGAAGAAAGCCAGTAAAAAGATGTCCACAGCCTTCTTAAATAACTGGTTCCATGGTTGAACTGCTCTATTAAAAGTCTTATCTTAAAATGCAATTAAATTAAGTCTTCCTATAACTTAAATTGTCCTGTAATCTTGGATGCTACAGAATACATCAAGAACTTTCTGCTTTTAAGAAACTGGAAGATTCCAAAAAAATACATTCCCAATAAAACTGATAAAAAAGCAATATTATGGGTTACTCGTTATATTACTATAATGCAAATTTTATTCACTAACAGTGAACGGATCTTGAAACACTCTGATTCTAAAAGATTTGCGGGTGTGGAGAAAAAATTCATTGACTCACAGTAGTGCAACTTTTAAAAAATGTCTGCACCCACCCACTCAAAAACCTGTTTGTGAACTGCCTATGGAAAGGCTTATTATGGCCTGGATTTGCAATTTCCTACCTGCTCCCCCATTAACTTTGCATCTTGGAAGCTTGCAGAAAGTTGCAAGTCCCGGTCATGTGAACTCATTCCTTAATGACCTTTCATCTTCACATAATGAAGGCAATGGGGACTGCTGGGACTTCCATCACTAGGCCATGCAGTCATTGTGGCATCTCACTTTGTGACTTCATCACTTAGTGATAGAAAGTCCAGTCCCAATTACTGTTAGTTAATGATGATTACTTGTACAGAAGTAAAATCTTTGGCCCAGACTAGAAAGTAAGTAACAGGTTGTGCAAAGTATTATAGACTGAATGCACTTGAATTATAGTAATAGTAAAGAAATGTACCTTCACATAAGTGTTCCTTTACTGTGCCATTACTGACTAACTGGTGATAATGTTGCTTTGTCATATGGAAGCTGAAACTCTCTTGGTTTCAATCCATTCTCTATTGGACTGCCTCTGAAGACTGAGAAGTTTCATTAATTCCAAATTATGCGATTGGCATAAAATATCCACGTGTAGTATATAAAACATAAATCCTACAATAGGTTTCACCAGTTACCTCTTCCAAAGTTTACCCGTTACTTGAAATATTTGGAGATCTACATGCTGCCCATCTTATTTCACGAAGACCTTTTGCTTCCAAAAGGCCAAGGGGAAACCACTCTCCTTTAGTCCAACATCTACAACTATATAGACTTCCACAGCCAATATGATATTATGCATGTTGTTAAAACATGGAATAGTTTCACATTACTGGATACATTTTATATGTTCTCATACCAGCTCATTGCAATCTCTAAACAATGTACAGTGTTTTTAGCACTGCATTTCTATTTATTTGTTGCACAGAAACAGATGGGGACAAGCAGATGGTATTTCACAAATATCTTGGAATTCACAGGCTATAAAGACACATGGATTCATTATTTGCAGCGACTATTTCTCATTTAGGACCACCAGGCCATAGTATATAACCATGGTAACAGACTGAATGATCAGGTATGACCCACAGCTTTCCTTCTGAGAATTCACTGAAGAGCTGTTTCATCTTCTCAGCCTTTACACAATGAACCTCTCCTTTCTTCCCATTTATCATAACTGGCGCAAGCAGTTCACTCCAAACATATTCCGTATCCTCAAATATTTGTTAAAATAGAGAATGTTTGACATTAGTAAGTACAATGACCGAAACCTATTGGAATTCTCCAGCCGATAGAGTGAATATGGAGTCCAAGCATTGGCTTCTCTAATGACCTGTATTGTACACCTCCAAAATATTATTTTTGTTTCTCACAAAATCAGAACTTCCTCGTTCCTGTCCCACAGTCTGAAAAACTTGTAATTGGATTCCACATTTCTGAAATTGAGGATTTAAATGATATAAATGATATTCAATATAAAGATTAAAGATGGTATCGAAAAGTGACCTGACTCAATGAGAGCTTGTAGAGACTTAGACTTACCACTAGGAGTCAGCTTTGTATAAGTAATTATTAGAATCAAACATTCTCCAGTCTACAAGAAAAGTTAATGCTAATAAAAATTGATAACTTTCTGTACACATTAAGATAGGAAGAGTATTAATGCAACTATCTTTCTAACATCAGATACAATATGTTGGTAAATAACTCTTACAACTATTGTTGCAACTGCAGCAATTAATAAGCATGCTATGAAAGCTTTTCTATGAAGTTAAATAGCCCCAGTCAGGATGCAGTACATTAATCCACCATTTGCTAAATAGACAAATGGACTTAATGATATTACTATGCCTCAAGCTACACCTGAAGGAAACATCAGTAGCTGTTATTTTCATTGATGTGTCAAACACAGATAGAAGTTAAATTTCAAAGATTCACACGTGCATGTACAAGAAGTAATGTATTTGGGGAATGTAAGTATAAACAGCTGAGTTACCACATTTTTCTTCAAAAAGTCTTCCTGATACTCCACCCTTGATCACCAGTAACATGGGCATTGAATTGTTTCATCACACCAATAATGTTACACAAATTGATACCATAAATATGTAATTCAAAACGATGAAGTAGTAGGTAGAGCTGAAAGTTTGAGAGTAAGGGCTGTTAGTGTGATAACTCTGATGCTATGGGGGAGCGTACCTGCCACAAAAATACTCATTGATCAGAAGACCAATTTCTTGCAGTTCAAGAGCATACAATATCTTTGATTATGCCTGAATGATTTCACCTTCCCTTAATTCAAATAAAGGTAACCCTCTATGTACGGCTGCAATTCAGCCTGGAATTACGATAGTAAATTGTTGCAGATAAGCAGGTCACCATGTGACCAAGCCTGATTTTACAATGTTGCTGCAATTGTTAAGTGAACATCGTGGTTGTTAAGTGAATCTATTTTAGCCAATAGACTTTTTTTTTTGCCAGAAACTGGCAAAAAAAAAAAAAATCAAAAAATTATGGTCGCATAATCATGAGATGCTGCAAGATGGCTGCAATGGTGAGTTGGTTGCCGAGCATCCAAAATGCAGTCGCATGGCTGTTGGGGGGCGGTGAAGGGGATGCGGCCATTGGAAGTTCAAAATCGGGTCGTCAGTACCTTGGGGAGGGGGAAAGCTGTCGTAAATTTAAACAGTTGCTAAGCAACCGTTGTCAAGCTAGGGCTATCTATAGCAGATTTGCAACAGCCATCTTGTAAATCCTTTCACATCAACCTATCTAAGCCTCATTCTATGCCTACTCCCTACCTGCACCCAGGTTCCCTTGTCTTATTTCAAAAACAAGGTTTTAGGCAAACCAATTAGAGTCGAGTTTTCACTTGTGATTTGCTGCCCACAGGGCCTTATTTCCCTCAACAAGAGCTAACTACCCACAAGATGGAACTTTGTATGAGACTTAAGGCAACCTTTAGATGCCTAGCTTTCAATTTTAGATCTCTGTAATGAGATTGCAATGATTTGGGACACAGAAGTACCCAAAAGTCTTTTTATCAGCAGCTGAACATTTGGCCTTATTGACGGTCTTTATTATGTAATAAATCAGTGCCACATTATAATTAAATTTTATCATCATATTAACCGCCAAAAGAATGTTGCGGTGTTGCATCTGTTCACTGATCCTAACGTTTACTACTCAAGACAAGAAATAATAACTCAGAATAATACATCAATATAGATTACAAAGTGGGACTTTAAAATTGGGGGGGGGGGGGGCAACTCCTATGGAAATCTAGAGATTAACAAATGTATTATAGTATGAGGTTTTCTGAATTAGCATCTCCTTAATAAAATATATTAAGTTACCATCAAATAAAAATGGGGAAATGTGATAGTATATTTTGCATTTCTCTAATTTTCCTTGTGTTTTCATGTTTCCTATTGAAGGTAACCATTTAATACAATATTTTATTAAATGGTTCAATAAGTTTAGCCCATTGAACAGGACAATGTTTCTATAAATCACACTAAGCCATAATATGGTTTATTTCTTTCTGATTTACATATCATGCACAAATTGATGTATATGCACCAATAAATATATTGTTCATTTAAAAACAATAAAAATGAATGTAAAACTAGCATTTGTTAACTTAATAGTAACAACTGAGGCTTAACTTGATGTATGAACAGGTTTATGAGATACAATTTTGACTTCCTAGATTATTTATAGATATTTGTTTGTATATTGCCTAAACTTTTAATCAGTCCTGAGACACACAAGGCAAATACTCCAAAACAGAAATGGAAATCATTCATCAATATTTTGCTCATCTACAGAACTAACCCAGACTTGATAATAAATCATGCTTTAAACAAATTTAAGCTTAATATGATGTGGGAATGTAAGGAACTATAATTCAAGTAGAAGGGTGTCTTTTCAAAAGCAAAAGAGTTTTTACAAAATAAAATAGATTTATGTGAGTCAAAGGAGAGAGATAGAAACGAAAAGTTTCAAATATAGATATACTTTATCTATCACAGTAGATGGCAGCATCAAGCTGACCTTAGCATATCTAAAAAAAGATAAGCACAGTTAGATTCATTAATATTAGATGAAACTACAAGGAAATCCCAGTATCTATAACTAAGTAAGGTATTTGAAAAAACATCCTAGAATGTGATAAAAGTACATCATTTTATAAAGTTTCTAAGAGTACTCTGCAAATGGTCATGAGGCCATTGGAGTGTAGTTAGCATTTCTTCATGTCCCACAGGGTCAGAATATATGGCTCAAATTTATACTCAATATACATATCAATACTTATTTTGAAAATATATTCCAGACTTTTTCATATACCTCCCTTCTCACCTATATGGGTACTATTGTCTTCTCATGTCCTCTTCCAGAGACCTGGAAGTTTGAGGGTTCTGCACAGTACTTTAGCTGTTCCTAGCACTGTTCTGGACAGAGATCTCTGGTGTTATTTCTGGGATATGTTGGAGCCACTCTCCCCGATTAGGAATCACAATCCCAAGAGCTCCTATTACTACTTCCCACTTTGGAATTTACTTGACACATCCTCTCTAATTCCTCCTTCACAGCCCAGTATTTCTCCAGCTTCTCATACTCCTTGATGTTGCTGTCATTTGGCCCCACTATATCTATCAATACCAATAGACAATTTTTCTCTATTACCACAATCTAAAGTGCTATTGCTAATGTTTGGTTGATTGATCAGTATCTGTCTACTCATCTCGACCCGGAAGTCCTATAGGATCCAAGCCCTCTCTTGTTCTTCCCAATCTTCTCTGGAATCTCCCATCTGGACTTGCAAGCGGTCTGTCCCACATACTGTGCAGATGTTTCTGAACACAATGCCAGCTATTTGATTGTGCCATTCGGTATATGCTGTTCCTGCCTGCATGGTACAGCTGCCCAAAATATATTGTATATGTAATGAACTGGAATTCCGAGATGTCGTGCTGGACAAAGTCACAATTCTAATCATACTATCCACTTCAAGAACACAACATAATACAGATGAAGACATTTCATGGTTCCCTTCAATTATAAGGGCATTTTGCAATAAATTCAGGAGATGTGTCATGTTTTACTTCCGTTGCACAAGAATTATTTACTGAAAATCTGCACTGTGAAGCCTCAAAGTCAAACAGTTTATTCTTTTCTTTCAGTTGACTATGCAACTAAAAATGCAGTTAAAAATAATTATAAGGTCAAGCAACAGTTTTGATTTTGATCCATTTATCAAATAACTTTTACTACACAAGCTAACAATTAAACATACTTGAGAAATACATTTTAAAAAATCAAATTATTTTAGATTCTCAAGCCCTTAAGAAGCTTAATAGTAAAACAACTGTGTGCCTCCCTAAAGAAAAAAAAATACACCATTTGATAGCTATAAACAGCAATTGTTGTGCAATATTTATGAAGCTGGAGAAAGACATATCAGAACAACAACAAAAAGCTAGTACATAAATATAAAGCAGCATTATAGTTTGCAGCACAGTATTCCCCAAAACAATCCTAAAAAAAGGCTAATCAGAAAGTTATACAAACACAAGAAGCCACACAGACACACTTTGTATAGCTAACAAAATCAATACTGATCACTACTTGCACTCATATAAAACAGTAGACCGAACAGATAATTTTTAAGCAGAGTTGGATTACATCTCTTATTTTAAAAAGCAACTTATTTTGATATAAAAGCTATTACCTATTAATATATTTCAGTTAATTGTATTTAAGACTCCACCATAACCCGTTTTCTTCTCCTATGAATTATTGCACCGTATATTCATTTCATCTTTTTTTTAAAAGACTATCAAAATCTATAATATGTCTAGAATGCTGGAACAAATATATATTAGCGCAAGCATTCAAAAATAAATGGTTGTTTGTCCCACTTGATGTTTGAAACATCTACTACACAAGAACCAAACATCAGTAAGGCACAAGGTACGGTAATAACTGTTTAGCATATTCAAGCTCCATCAGTGACTATTTGCATAAGTGAGATAATCTCTACCATACAATCCATAACTATCCACCCACAGTGCTGCATTATATCTCAAGATTTGAAGCAAGAAGAAAAGTAAGGACTATCTACATTTAGAACACTTGGTCTTTCAAAATCCAATATGCTTAGCCTGCAAATTCAATTGCCAGGGAAAAAAAGTCAGCCCACTAATTGCAGCCAATGTTATCACATAATAACTATGAATTGCTCTGTACCTATAATGCAACCTTCTTTCCTACTTATCACCCTTTTCCATTCCATGTCTCTTTCCAACTGCAATAGGATTGTTTTAATATATGGTATTTACTCAATGTTGTTGCCAGAACACTTGCAAGCTATCAAACATGAAAAATAGGAATACTACTAAAGGTAAAATCATATTTACATTCTCTTAATTATAGACATAAAATAGTCACCCACATTTGCCAAAATACAGTACTAAAATGCTAGGATTACAGAGAAAGAAATCATCAAAATTTATGACTGAAAAAAAATATATTCCCAACTGAGTTTACAGTCTTTAAAAAATAAAAGTAGCAATATCTACTTTTGTTCAAAAGCCCAATTAGAGCAGTAATAATTGATGGAGAAAATAAAAAGATAACCCCTAGAAGAACTTACCAAAGTAGACAAAGCCTTCTTCTACACAGTAATTTTTTTCATTCATGTTAAAAAATCTCCCAGTGACTAACTCTTGGGCTGGTAAAATACTTTCACTGCACTAAGGGCAGTGTTTACTCTTACTGCAGAAATGCATATTTCTGTTTACATACTGCCACGCTGCAATGTAACAGTTGGATTATAAACCAATGCAAAATATACTGTATTCTGAATCTAAAGCAAATTAATCTTACATATCTGGGTATTTAAAGTTTGTCCACATGATGATACAAACTGCAATAGAGAGTTCATACAGATATCACCCAGGAATTCTTCCTATTTATATACTGTAAACTTCTCCTTTATACAAATAAAAGGAAATGTAACATTGTTTAAAACACCACAGAAATAATTCCTGTTCCTAGACCCTTCCTTCCAATTAATTCATACCCGCTGCTTTACACCTTTCCTCATAGTCTAGAATAATTAGGCAGCTTTTTAATAGTCACATTACCCGAGAGCTGACAGGTCATCCCCCATTATAATGCCACAATACACCTGAACTGCCCTGCCACATCATGCTATATTCAAAGCGCAATTCTAAGACGTAATCTCTTGCAGGCTTAGGGATCCTAGGAATCCTCCCCCGCTATCTCTCCATGGCAACAGTAGCTACAGTAAAGGCAGTCCACCTCTTACGCAAGCAAAGGGAATATGAAACATTGCCAAGAAAGAGGCCACAAATGCCAGCAGTCAAAACATCACTCTTACTCCTCCTCCCTGTTTAATTGTTGCCTTAAAGAAACAGCAATCAATCTGATTTGATTTGCTTCATATTAGAAAAACCTGTGCATGTTGATCTGCACTGGGACGGCTGGAAGTGTGTGTGTGGGGGGGGAGGGCATTGCCCCAGAGAATGCCAAATTAGGACTCTTAAGTACTTTCCAGCGCTTGAGAGGAACCTTCTTCTCAAACCCTTCCAGAAAGGCTTTCCCTTCCGCTCCTTGGTTGCCAGTGTCTGAAGCACCGTATTTGTCATCCTTCAGTGTAAAATTCTAAGTCCAAGAATACAATGACATCCTATCTTTGAAAAAGTTTTTCAGACTAAAAGCTTCCTTTGATTTCTTGGAACAACACCCAACAAAGAATATGTCACTGGGTTGCTTTTACAGACTTGTAGGATGTTTTAGTAAAGTGAAATTAGAGTTAGAGCTTTATTTGAAACAATTACTTTTAACAAAATAAAATGTTATGTATCAGGAGAGGAGAGGAGAGGAGAGGAGAGGAGAGGAGCTGGAAAAGTCCTTGCAGGTCTTCTAGTCCAATCCCCTGCTCTGGCCAGAGAGGTTCGGACGAACCACTAGCTGAGATCACTGCTGGGCCCGCCCACCTGCCCTTATGCTATGTTTTCCCTAAACAACTAACTTTTCCCCTGCCCACGCTGCCCAGGTGAGTTCCGTGCCACCCCTGCTGCACCCACCGGAGCTGCCTGAGTCGATTAGCTGCCTGTTTGAAGCTGAGTTTCAGCCCCAAAGCGGTGCGTGCGTGCTCACGACCAGTGAACCCCTTGTCAACGAAAGCGCAGCCTACCTCTGCCCTATACCATTTCAGACAAGTGGCTGTCCAATTTCTTCTTAAAAACCTCCAGTGATGATGCGCCCATGATTTCTGAGGGCAAGCTGTTCCACTGGTTAATTGTCCTCACAGTTAGGAAGCTTCTCCTTAATTGGGCAATTGAAATATTAGGTCAGCTTCAGCATCAAGATTAACCCAGGGTTCAGCAACCTTCTTCCACAGACGGGCCAGTGGCCATGTATTGTGATTGGATGGTGAGCCCCCTCCCCATTTTCTCTCTCTGTCCATCTGTCTCACAAATACACTGGTACTTGGAAGGACTATTCAGGGCAAACCATAGAGAAGGGTTTCTTTCTTAGGGAAACAAAGTCCCTAAAGTCTTGGAATGCCTCTTGTGGTTGAAGAAATAAATGCTTATGGAGGGAGGAAGAAGAGACTTCAGTAATTGAAGGCACACAATAAACGCTTACGTTTATATTTATATGTTGTCTTATAACTCATAACCAAATTGTTACAATTTATTAAAATAGTGTAGTCTACATCAGGTATGAGATAGAATTACAAACATGAATTGCTTTTAGGACCACTTTTGAGCCTGCAAACCCTACCCAAGCATTGTTATAACCATTACCCTTGAGGTTTTCTCTACTTACAAGTGGGTTGTTGTTTTTTCACTAAGGCATGGAAACAGAATTGTAATGTAAGTTTTAAAATGATTATTGGGCAGACATAAATAAGCCTTTAATAAGCTTCCTAGATCTGGAAAGTCCTCACACATATTATGAGAATTAATCATGCTTACCATAAACCTACTGGACTCAATGGGGCAAATTAATCATGGCACTCTCTTGTCTACTTTCCAGGACACATACACATTAATGGAGGTATTAAAGCATTTTGGAGTAGTACAAGCTCTGTAAGTAATGTTAAACAGAAATGCCGCTCTATTGATCATATGAATGCCCAGAAGAACTTCCACAGCACTGGACAATTGCAGCAAAAGAAAGGCAACTATGCATGATGAATCCATACTATTCAGAAAAATCCCACAATCAGGAACATTTATAGAGGTTATATGACTTTAATGACTCGGTTTATGTTCAGAATTCTACAATTCAAGCTTCAAAACCATCAGGATATTCAAATTAAGATATTCACTCAAGTTAAGAAATATTAGTCTAGAACAGGGGTGCCAAACTCGATTTCGTTGAGAGCCGCATCAGGGTTGTGTTTGACCTCGTGGGGGGGGGGGCATGGCCAGCTTGATGTCCCTCGTGTCAGGGGCGCCTGTGGTGGTGGCCTGAGCGCTCTGCTACCAAAAATGGGCTCCTGATCAAGCTCCATTTTTGGCTGGGACAGCCTCCTGCAACTCTATGCTAATGAAAACGGAACTCAGGAGCGGCCCTCCCGACCTCCATTTTTGCTGGCAGAGGCACCGCAGGCCAGTCCTTTGCTATTTCCAGGGTGGCCCCATGGGGCAGATCTAAGCACACTATGGGCCAGATCCGGCCTGCGGGCCTTGAGTTTGACTCCCCTGGTCTAGAAGAAGCAACAACGGCCACCCAATAATCCAATTTGGAAGCTACCAGGGACATGGATAAACTGTCTCTGCACAGAACAAGATACAAAGGTACAAAGAGATTTCTATTTGTATAGAAATATCATCCAAATACAGTAGATGATTCTTTGTGCTACAAAGTCTCATCATAAAAGAAAAATAATAGAATCGCAGGCTTTGCGCTTGCGATGTTAGGAACCATCTGATTTCCTCCGTAACACTGTCAGGCAAAAGATCCTCCATAAAAGATGGTGGTAACTGATCCCTGCCACCACAGCCCCAGTTTACTTTCTTTATATCACTACCATTATCCTTGGTTATACTGGTCTATACCCTACTTATTGTAGTATAATATTTTATGGCCAAATCCATAGGCTTCCAAAACGAAGCACACTGACCAAAGAAAGATGATACAATGTACATCGAATCTGTTTTTCACACTTCTGTCCCAACATCAGATGTCAACAGTCACAAGATTTATGTCCATGACAAGATTTATGTCATGACATCATGGCTCATAGTTCATCAATTGCTCTCCCCCCCTCCAATAAATGATCTGCCTTTCTTCACTGTTCTATTGTGCATGTTTTCCAGGTTAAGAACCTGGATACTTATTGAAAATCTTTCCCATTTTTATTGCCCTACACCAGTGCTTCTCAAATAGTGGGGTGCGCCCCCCAGGGGGGGCGTGAGGCTCCGTCAAGGGGGGCGCGTTTGACCTTGGGGAACATACTTTTCTATTTTGATTTTTTTACTGTTCTAGAATTAAGTGCAATCGCCTCTACTACATTAAGGGGCAGTGGCGCTCTCATTGGCAGAGTGTGCGCAGGGAGCATTCGCTCGGTGGTGTAGGTGTTTTGTTTGCACTGAGCATGCGCGCTTTGCATACATTATAGACAAATGATACTATTTACAGTCGCACGGGGGCGCGAAATGTTTTCTTCTTCCTAGGGGGGCATGACAGAAAATAATTGAGAAGCACTGCCCTACACTAAAATAGTATATCCAAAGTTATCACAAACACCTGCAATAAGTCATTTTGATAGCATCAAGTGGAAAACTGGATATAGAATTTTTATAATACTGAAATCAACTATACAATTAGATCACAGAAATATATTTCTGCCTTCATGTGAGTTGTCTTTTCACAACAAGCTAAACCATGATTTAATTCAGTAAGTTACACTCATGAAAATATAATTGGTAAATAATGTGATGTGCCAACCCAGCTATTCTGTTATCTGCTTGCTGTGAGAAAAAGAGAGAAAAAGGAAACAATAACTGACAAACATCTGCTTTTTCTTCATCAATAGGAATGGAATCAATTACTGTATGTGTAAAAATAAGACACCGGTCATTTTTAAGTCAACTTTTGATGATTTAAGCATACCTTGTAATACTTATCATTTTCCACAATGACATTTTTTGAAAAATGAAAAAAGTATATAAAAATATAGAATGCAAAGAGTTTGGTTGTTGCTTACCTACTGCATCCCTATATCCATTTGGATGGGAGTAAACCATTAAATTTGCAGTTTTAAGTTCATTAAGCCCATTGTCACTTATATTCTGACCACTCAAGAGACATATATTATTCATTTATTCTTCTACAATGATCCTATGAAATAGTTTGGACTGAAAGAAAGTTTCTTGAGTCCTAATAGCCACCTATTACCAATATCACTACACTATGCTTCTTAGCTTTTGGAAGCTGAATATAAAAATTGCATTAAAATGTATTAATATTAGTAGAACATTTTACATAATTTTGTATTTTTATTGTAATGGCAATTTTTTACTGTATAAATGATTACTTCGCAATGCTATTAATTCAGAAAAATAGTAATAATCTACATAATAGTTTAGGGCCCCAGTTTATCCACACTATACTGACTACAGGTAGTCCTCGACTTGCAACCACAATTGAGCCCAAAATTTCTGTTGCTAAGCCAGACAATGAGTTGTGCCCTACTTTATGACCTTTATTGCCACAATTGAATCACTGCAGTTGTCAAGCATTGACTTTGCTTGATGATTGCAAAAGGTGGTCACATCACCCTGGGACATAGCAACCATCATAAATATGAACCAGTTGCCAAGTATCCAAATTTTGATCACATGACCATGGGGATGCTGCAATAGTCATGTAAAAAACAGTCACAAGTCCTTTTTTTCAGTGACTTTGTAACTTTGAAAGGTCACTAAAGAAATGGTTGTAAGTTGAGGACTACCTGTAATTCCACAAATCTTACTGAAGAGTAGGAACTGTGTTTACTGGAAACCTAAGGGTTACCATTATTAGAAAGAGCACAGCAGGGTTTTGAAGAATAATAGACCGAAATGCATCTAATAAACTTTACATCCTACAGTAAAGACCAGCAAACAAGCAAATGTAAAAATACAGCTTTTTAAAGGGATTTGAGTCTCGAAAAAGGAAAAAAGAGTAGCAAGATGATACTTTGTCTGGGACACAATGCCTAACAGCCGATCTTGGTGGTTACCTCATTATTCCAAGTAAAGTTTGCTTCCAATAGATATTTGCATGATATAGGCATTGAGTTGTTGTGGTAGTTATGCAGTCTTGTGCCACCACAAAAATTCATCTTATGTTTTGCACATGAAATTCCCACTTTAAAAACCTACTATCTCAAAGATATTGTGCATAACATTTGAGCTTTTCAAAGCACAGATCACTTAAGTTCCTAAGATGGAGCTTTTTAACATAAACATGAACAGTCTGTTGAATCTGCTCAGTAATCAACTTACAGCTCCACTGGCTAGGCTTAGCAGGTTTCCTAAGTTTGAAGAAACTTTTGTCAGAAAGGAAAATTCTTTGGAATCAAACCTTTTGATCCTCTGGACAGCTGTGGCTTGAAGAAAAGGCTCTGGGACTGAACTTAGCTGGAAAGCAGGGCAACAAGCAAGTTCACCCTGAAAAACCCAGCCATTTTTAAATACTTTTAAAGCAGATACTTAAATGAGCCTTCTACTTCTTAAGCATATAATTTTGCATATTTACACCTTACTGTTTTAAAGAGTTTTTCAGCTGCAGACTGCTTTTTCTTATTGATTAAACTGTGTCATTACAAAGGGTCCATGACTGAAAAAGGCGAGGAACAGGAGTGTCAGAGTTGAGCAAAAATAAAGAAGCATGAACTATTTTCTAAATCTACCTTTGAAACATAGGGGTTTAAAGTTTGGGGGGAAATTTATTTTTCCCTTTAATAAGCCTGCTTGGTCGGCTAAAGAGCTCTGCAAGTGCTGATTTTAAGAAGTGTGTTGTGTGAGAAGAAAAAGCTCCAATTACATTCATATGTGGCCAGATTTTGTAGAAGACAGGTTAAACATGTCATCAACTTAAGAGTAGCTGTATTCCCACAAGTGCTCCAAGTTCAACCCCTCCTGAATTAACTCTTATCTAATGCCAATTTAGTATTGAACTTTAATTGACCAGTTTCTTGTATATAGGCTTGAATCAATCTACACTGCAACCTAACCTAATTTTGTTCACCTGACAGATCTATAATTCCTGGCTATGTTTGAGTATAACAAGAGAGAATCAAAGAGCAAAATACTGCCTATAATCTATTGATTTATCAGAATAAAGCTTATAATATATATTTGACAATTTGTGAATTCATAACATGATAATTAGACTGAAACAAGAAATGAGTGATTGAGGGAATAAGAAGTATTTTGAAAAAATATTCAAATTAAACCCTTCAAGCAACTCAGGCAACGGAAACAAAGACTGAAGTAAAGATTGACAAACTCTCAAAGGAACTTTATAAAGAAATTCATCAACTTGCAGGGGAAATTTAACAGATAAAAAAAAATAGAGTGGATTTCTTGGAGTGTAGATGTACAAGGGTAACCTAGCCAACATGGTCCTGTTGAAATTATGAGACAAAGAACTGAAGTTACAGTTTCGAGCTGTCCCTGAGACAGCTGAGGAAGACATAAGAAAAAGGATTATTCCATCTTTGGCCCAATTAATAGGCTAAGAGAGAGAAAAATTAAATTAGAAATAGACACGGTATATAGGATAAACTCCCGTTGTGCCACAAACAAGAAAGTTCCGAGGGATTAAAAGTCCATTTTGTAAGGAAGAGAACAAGAGAACAAGCTTTGGGTTGCCACTTCAAATCCAAACTGAAATTGACAATGTAGACATAATCATCTTGAAGGAAATTCCTGTTAGAGTTTGAGAAAAAGAGAAGATTATGCCTTCCTAACAGATATTTTAAAGAAGAGAAAGATTCAATTTTGTTGGGATAAACTTGAATGATTTTTACCTATCAAGAACAAAGATTCAGATTGACCTTTATAGAAGAAGGCAAAGATTTCTTAGTTAAGCATAATCTAACTATGGAACAAATGCAAAAAATGAAGGATTCTGACAATCGATCTGGACCAACCTCAAACATCAGATATAGAAAAACAGGAGGAAACTGAGGGAACAACTGCACAGGACTTTGATACACTATTTAAAGATGGAAAACATATAATATGGAATAAAAATGGAGTGAATGATTCATCAAAGCAAAAGAAGATATTTCACTATTAGAGGAAATTAAATGTAGATATAACTTGAATACAAAGTTGGAGTTTTATTATTATATATGCTGACTGAAGCAAAAATTCTTTATGTACAAAAATGGAAAGATACACCAATCCCATGATGGAAAAATGGATGGAAAAAGTGATAGAGTTAGCAGAGATGACAAAATTAACTTTTTAAATCAAAGAAAAGAATGGATCTTATTTCATTACTACCTGGAAACTTTTTCCAGACAGAAAAAAAATAAACCCTTGAATTTGGGATTTGCTGATTAGATTAGTTTGTTATAGAAATGGCTAGTATCTGCCAAACAATTACATTAAAATGTCTAAAATTTTAACATTTCCTTATACTTTGACTTTGGTACAGTTGTAATCTGTTGAGCATATGTGGGAATCAGAACATACTGGAATTTATTTCCAAACATAGCAAGCATAGATGTTATTGTACACTACATGCCTAAGTATAGATGACCTATCAGGTACATTAAAAGTGAGTGCATAATAATTTGAAGCAGGATTGATACTGGTGAATGAGTAGCATTCTCTTTATATCAACTTTTCCATTGTAAAGTATTTTGTACTGTTGTTCCTAGCAACTTGTAGGAATTTTGAACTTTGTGGAAATATCATGAGTTAAAATTTTATTCAAACAATTTGCCTACTACATTTTAATACAAGCAGCTATAGAACAATATGAAACCAACATGGTTTCAATTTTTCTCCCTCCCCTTAATAGTTTTTTTAAATTAAATATTTTTTAAAGTATGCTGTTTTCTATCTAAATATGGAGATAGCATATTCAGTCCTTTTTCAAAACAATTGTCCAGATTTAAAGGTAGAATATTTGGCATACATGTAAAATAGTTAAGCATAGCAATTTTCTTCTTTAATTCATTTTTTGCATGCAAAAAGTAAGAAAAATAATTAGGACTCTTCAGGTTTAGTTATTTTATTTTTACTTGATTTTTCCTAAACTTTTTTGTGAACTAATTCCAATTCACTTTTGAGAAGAAATGTAGCAAAAAATTATTTCAACTGTAATTCTTGCATAATGAAATTCTTTAAACTAAGAATAACATTTGTTTGGCTCCTCTGTTCCAGGGATAAAGTTTATATGTTATTCTTCCGCTAGTGAAGACAAAGAGTGAATATAGACACAGATTTCAAGCTCAAATTCAGTCATATGCCACAGTGAAAAGGGCAACAAGCCTTTTTTTTCTATCCATGTTGCATACATGGAATGCAATCTAACTATAGTGTTTAAAGTGTCCTAGAAATCTTTAAGGAATGTTGGCCTGGAAGTTCCAATGAAATGCTGCTGTGACCTTTTAACTGAATATTTTAACTGGGTAATGATAAAATTGCTCACATTTACTCCAAACTAAATGGACGGTCAAAATCTGATTAGTTAATACCACTGGGTCATTACCATGTTAACAGAGAGATTTCTAATGTGAATTTCAAGCAAGTGAGCAAGGTATTTTATGATGCCTGTTCTGTTAAATTTATTCTTTGCTCACCTAGCTAGTTTTGGCTGTCAGGGTGGGATAAGCAATTGGATCTGGATAGCAGTTAAGATCTCACTGCAGAAGGAACAAGTATGGACTACCTTTAAAGAGACACCAGTATGTCTCCTTTTCAAGAAAGTTGCCTTAAGTCCATTATCAATGTTCCATTTTTGTGTAAGGTTGGTAATATGTAACACAGTATTTATCCAGATTTGCTTCCCATTCTTGAGGAAAATCATAAAGATGGTGAGCCCTCAATTATAGATGATCATGGAAAAAGAGGGTTATCTGAATTCTCATCCAGCTGACTAAAGGACAGAAAGAGACGCATTAATAGATGGTCTGGGACAGGGGTGGGATAAAAAGAGTGTGACATCCTTATCCTATTGGAACTCTTAATGGCCTTTGATACTGTCTTTTATACTTTTAGGTCCCCATCAGTGGATGGAAATCCTCGAAATACAATCAGTCATTTAACCCATTTCGAAGTTATGGCTGTTGCAGTGTCCCACAGTCATTTGCCCTTATGACTGACTGTGGGGATGCTGCAGTGCCCCCCCATCTCTCCCCCCATATCCTGCCCCACTGGAACGCCAGAGGCCTTGGGCCTACCCCCCACATATCCATCACATACTTACCATTCGAAAGTCCCAGACCTCATGTTGCAGAAGGTCAGCATCCCTGGGCTGTGTGGCCTACCTCTTGGAAGGGGCTGATATTTTTAGTGTACTCATAATTCCTTGTGAGTGAACCGAAATGGCAGCCACTTATGCAAGGCTACTGCACAGACCATGAACGAACTGCTCCATTTTGC
>JAOYMU010000292.1:7648378-7665464 GCA_025802295.1 Psammodynastes pulverulentus | reverse complement strand
GCTGGCTGGGAATTCTAGGAGTTGAAGTCCTCCAGGCTTAAAGTTACCAAGGTTGGAGACCCCTGTCCTAGCAGAAACAAAAGTAGTTGCATTTTTCTTTTATCAAAGCAGCCAGTTTAGCCATCTCTGCTAACTCCATCAGCTTTTGCAATCATTCATCCATTGTGGGGATTAAAGCGTCCTTCCATTTTTGTGCATAAACTAATTTTACTGCCATCAACCTATATAACATCGAAGTTCCACAATTCCCCCATCCCCCCAAGTCTTTTTTCCATGAAACCCAAAATAAACATTTCTGGTTTTATCTTTATATTCAGTTTAAGAATCTTCTGTATTAGAATGTGAATCCAACTCCAATATTTAGATTAATCCTGCGACTATGATAGTTCTGTTCCTACTTGACTTCTCAGCTGCCTTGGATTGATGGTACAGTAGATTTCTTTCCAGCCATCGGAGATGAGAGAGGTTTCCGTGTTGTAGTGGTTCTCCTTATTCCAGTTACTGGTGCTGGTGGGATAGATCAAGTACCCTACTCAAGGGCAGATTCGCACTACTTGCTGGCATTTAGGACAGTTTCTAAGACTTAGTTGTTCTGGAAAGCCTTGGGGAGGCTACTAAGATGGTGCTTGCAACAAATAATTAGCTGTTACACATTCCTCAGGGTAAGAATGAAGAAGAGGAGACTCGTTTATATTGCCAATAAAGTTAACTTTTGGAAGGATGCTGAGCTACTGAATCAACTTTCATGCAGACTTTCAGGACAAATACACTAACAATGCAACTTAATATCTGTCTAGTAAAAAAAATTCCAATGAAATGAATTACTGTAGAAATGAATAATTATATAGGACTGCAGTTGAAATGCTGCATTAAGGAAAATATATAGAAGCTGCTGCCCTGACTTGAAGAATCAATTATTTCAATGGGGAAAAAAAACACATTTATTGTACAAGTAATTTACAGCGGGTTTTATACATAATTTGAGAAATTGGAAAGCGGTTTATATAAAATGAAAATGGTATACATTATTTATATATTATATACAAATGTGTTATTATTTTCCTCCAATCTAAATCTAAATTAATTAATAAAACATGCAGTATAATGCATTAGGTAACACAGAGCTTAACAAACACATTAACTTTGCTCAATATAGAGCATAAATATTCCCACTGACTACAGGACTCTTGAATGATCAAGTCAGTTTATACAGAAAAATTATCTTGTTCACAGTTGCATGTTTGCAACTATATTTAAACTTTTAATACTACTCTTTCCACTGAAATGGATCAAATATCTTTTGAGCAAAGGTGAAAAAACCCCAACAAAACTGGATTTAAAAAACAAACTAAAATATTTCCTAAATAGTGCACACTTCCTTTTATTATTCACTTTATAGCACTAACAGAAAAAGCAAAAGCGATTGTAACTTAACTTCTTTAATTCTCTTAGCTGGAAGAGATAATGGAAACACCTTACATTAAAATATAAGTAACGGCCAATCTCCATTTAAAGCTTTTTGTATACAACTTCTTCACATTAAAAAACAAAAATCACTTTCCTGAAGGAAAATGCATATTGCATCAGTGCATAAGATACAGTGTAACTTAACATATCACACACACACAAATGCACACAAAATGAAGAGGACTTCATTTTATACTTACTTGGTCTTCGTGTATAAAAAAATGGCAAACTGTTCCTATACAGATATCCTGCAGCCATAATGTTGATTATCTGATATATTAAAATTGAACTCGCAACCTACCTCTGTACTAAAGATATTCCTCACTGATGAAGATCATTTAAAACAAGAGTACATCTAACAGACAGTGGGGTTTGGGATTGGATTATCAGATCCTTTCCAGAGATTTATTCTTTGAACACAATATGATTGTGCTACAGAGTCATTGGATCGCTGAGAGTTAAGAAAAGAACATTTTTACATAATACACAAATTTAGGCGACAAGACAATTTACAAATAATTTCAGAGACATTGGTTAGGTGATAGTGGGCATGGTTCTGGCCAGCCTCCCTTAATAGGACTTTTAGAGAGAGCTAGAACCCAATACTTGCTGCCACTGCAAGTATCCCCTCTCTCTACTACCCCTAACCCTACCTTTCCATGTTTGAGAGGATTGCCCAGGCCTCTGCGTGGAACCACTCTCTCTGCGCTGATACTTGAGGGGGGAAAATTCCCTTAAACACATATGAATGGGTTCTAAACTTTTGTAAAGAAAGGAAATGTAACTTAAATATCCCCCCCCCCTTCTGTTCAATTGTGTCTGATTCTTGGAGACTGCCTGGACATGTCCCTGCAGTTTTCTTGGCAAAGTTTTACAGAAGTGGTTTGCCATTGCCTTTTCTAGTGCTCAGTGTCTAGAAAAGTGTCTAGGCCAAGGCGCATCTGATTGGCTTTGTGCTCAAGGCAGGACCAGAACTCACAGTCTCCCAGTTTTCAGCCTGATACCTTCAGCAATACACCAAACTGGCTCTCCATCATAAGTTATAATCACTATTAAATAGATCACTATGACGGCTAGGTCTGTCAAGATCAGAACCCAGTGCCCTGAACTATGCTCATACTATCCTGGTAGTGTCCTATTTTGCCATGACACTCTCTATTCGTTTATAGGAATTATTTTTAATTTCATTCGTTTTTACATCTCACAAAAAGACTCTCATGACACTCACCAAGTTTTCATGAGGATTTTCAGTACCCAACAATTTTTTCCCTTAAACACTTTTGTTTCATAGCACTAACTCCTGATTTTGTGCTGGCAACTGTTTCATTACAAGTAAAGATGCATGTCATAATTTATTTCTTTTGTGCTTTTCTCCCACAACTCTTGTAGAAGCAATTATATTTTTAATAAGGAGCAATTTATGATCAAAGACACACTTCAAACTTCTGGAGGGAGTTTCATGCCATTAAAAGCTTCACCAATTCAAATTCACAAGAAGTTGGAACATCTACACTTTCCCATTTCACTCAATACCAGATCAGTTGGGTGGAGATTGTTTTTTTAATTGTGATTTTCTCATCACCTAGGTTCACAGACTGAGGAAAGGTCGAGGCTAATGAGGTGTTGTGGCCATCTTTTTTGTGACTGTTAGGTGGCCTGAGAGCTACCCTACCTCTTCCTTACCATCTCTCCTTCCCTTGTTCTAAAGCTCCCCCACTGTTTCCATGATCTCCAAGAAATAAGGAAGAACACAATCCTAGAAATAAGCCGCAGGCTACTTTCACCTGGTTGGTATCAGTCTTCCTCATTGCTTTTGGAGACTTTGATACTTACCGTGTTTCCCCCAAAATAAGCCCTACCCCGAAAATAAGCCCTACTCCGAAAATAAGCCCTACCCCGAAAATAAGCTCTAGTAAATCATATATTGCTATAAATGAAAGATTAGGACCAATGGCTCAAAGGAAAATGAAGATGACTGTACCGATATTTGAATAAATGTTGTTTAAATGTTGTTTAATGTACATGCCGTAAATAAATAAGCCCTACCCTGAAAATAAGCCCTAGTGTGTTTTTTTGGACTAAAATTAATATAAGACCCGGTCTTATTTTCGGGGAAACACGGTAGTGTCCACATGTCCAAAAAATGAATGTCAGATTTATTGGAATTTGATGGCAGCATCTACACGTGTAATGGAAATGATCAGTGGAATTTGGTTAATGAAGGCAACGAGGACTCCCAGGATTGCTGTTATTAAATGATAAAGTGATATCGTGTTGTGCTTCATGACCCCATCACTGTGGTAACTCAAGGACTACCTGTATTGTACTGTATATTGTATTCTGTATGTTGTGGCTTTGTTTTAATGTTATGAATTACCCAGAGTCAATTGCCTTTGGACAGCACTCAACTTGAATGAATGAATGTGTGGTTTATTTGTTTCCTAATAAAATGTATATACTGTAGCTTCCCATTTCACATACAACTCTGGCAACATGCACAACACAAACCATTAAATATAAACTATGGGAGACCACATTCAAGAAGTTACAAACAATATAGCCATTTTGCAGGATTCCTATTTCCCTGGGATCCTCGAGTCTGCTGACAAAAACAGATTTCAAGGGATTTCTGGAAGGTCACTAGGACCGAAGCTTCAGAAGGAATGATGTTCCAAAGGGTTGGTCCCACAGCAGAGAAGCTTGCTCCCTAGGTCCTGCTGCCCTTGATGGGACAGGTATACAAAACCCAGCCACATGCCATATAGGGCTTTAATCTTGAATTGAACCCAGAAACAGACTGGTGGCTAATGCAACCTGCAGAGAAGAAACACAATGTGTTCCATTCTAGGAGCACATCTAACTGCCCACACCACTATATTTTGTACAAGTTGAAGCTTTCGGATACTCTTCATGGAGGTGACCATGCCATGAGTAACCGAGAGTGGAGTAACTCCTGATCCCGGAACAGATGCAACAAGCACACAATGCAAAGTTGCACAAAGGGTCTCCTAGCCATCACTGCCACATGCTCTTTGAGCAGGAATTGTGAATCCAGGAGGACCCTCACATTGTGCACAGGGCCTGTTTGGGACAGTGCACCAAAGATGGTAAATTCCAAGATTTGGAAAACCCCAAGACCAGAAGCCGGTCAGTATCGCCAGGATTCAGTTGATGTCTGTTGTTCCCCATCCAGACCCATCATCTTCAAACATCAAGATCAGCACCAATGCTTAGTTCATCGGGAGTGGAGATGTACAATTGGGTACGTATTATGGCAACAGATTATCTCAACCAACCACTTTATGTAGTGTTAAACAGGAGTGGAGAGTACCCTACATATTAGGGGTTGAGGGCTATCACTCCCATGCAATACCAACGGGAATCAACCTTGTAGGAGAGGAAGAGAATTAGCACAATACAGTGCTGAGTATTCCTATCCTATTGATTCAGAAGGATGCCATAGTTAATAGCCAATACTATTGAAGGCCACCAAATGGTCAAGTAGAACTAAGATTTGTATTTTTATTTGTTTATCCAGATTATATGGCCGCCATCTCAACAAGTGACATTGCACTTTCCCATCCCACTCCCATCAGAGATCATCCAAAAGTGCAACCAATGCGGTTTCAGTGAATAAATGAAGAATGGAGAAATTTATCCAGTGAATATTCCAGGTTATCCTTCAGGTCACAGATTTTCTTCACACTATCCTATACCATAAAGAACTTGCAGTTGGGTAGAGAATCTTCCATTATCTTTGCTTTAAGAAACTGTACAAGCAGTTATGTAAACATAAAGGTGGCAGAAATTATAGTAAGCAAACAGCTAAGATTATTATGAAACAACTTCTGAAGCTCTTAAAATAATCTGTATTTTCAAGAACAAGTTACAAGGTTTTCCTATCTTTTCCAGGGGCACATTGTATGAATGTGCAAATGTTCATAAAGAAAATGGAAAATGTACCCATACTTATACAAACAAAAGGAATGTTTCTGAGAAATAAATTAATAGGTCTGTAATAACGAACCATGTAATCTAGAACATCTTCAAAAAAATTCTTTTAAAAAAATTCCCCAAACATCTAGGCAAACTCTAATCTTATAGCTTTCTCATGGATCATTTTTTGATTTTGACGTTCAGTTTTTTTAACTTACAACTTTAAAAGGCATTAATCAAAAGCAAAATATCGCAAATCTGCTTAGACATCTGTGTAAGCACCGAGGCCCTTCTCTCATTTACTGTAATTCTGAGGTACTCATTTGAATTGCACATGAGAGGGAAATTTGCTGGATCTTCAGTGCTTTCTACAATTTGCCTTATATTTTAATCTCCAAGTTTTATAATAAAGGGAGAAACAGCTCCTTCCCACACTTTAATCCTACTTTTTTTCAGTTAATTCTATTAATCTCAATGAAAAAGAAAAACCCTACAAAAACACATTTTTTAAAAAAATACCGAGCAACTTTTTTATTTTCTGTGACTGTATTTGCACCTGAAGTTCATAGTTCTGTAGCTGAATTGTCCTCTCCAATACTGTTTTCTTACTCCAAAGCACCCACAATTTGTGTCATTAACATTCAGGAGCAATTGCTAACTTTCCTTCTTTTCCCAAAAGCAGAAACAAAATTGGTATTAAGCTTTTGTGAGCTTTAACACAATTGTTTTGCTCTTTAAAAACTCGTCTCCCACTGGACATGTCTCTAACAAAATAATAAATTAAATCCATCTATGGATTCATGAAAACCACAAAATTCTCACCCTTGCAACACAAGTTGAAAATAAACACAA
Organism: Psammodynastes pulverulentus; assembly: GCA_025802295.1. NCBI lineage: Eukaryota > Metazoa > Chordata > Lepidosauria > Squamata > Psammodynastidae > Psammodynastes > Psammodynastes pulverulentus. Next base: position 7,659,209 of record JAOYMU010000292.1, on the reverse strand, counting down.
GGCTTGGAGGCACATTATTTTACCAGAGATTAAAAAAAAGCTTTACTGAAGTGAACAAGCTTGGTCCCACTGAATATTTTAGGCAATGATGCAAGATTCTAATAACATGTACAAAATTAGCGTCTTAAAATGTTAATCTTAAACCTTTTGTGGGGAGGGAAAAGAGACATGGAGTCACCTAAATGGATAACAAAATTCAACCATAACTAATTTTAAAAATCCGTTTAATAATACCAAAAGCGAATTGCTTGGTTTTACTATAGTACAACAAAAATATGCAAGCTTCAAGTAGAAATAAGTTTATCATACTGAAACAAAATATAGCAAAGTGCAAACTAAAGAGGAAACACTACTGCTTTCCTCAAATTCCTCAAGAAAAAATATATTTAAAATGCTATATTACAAATAAATACAACAAAGACTGAATCACCTCTTTGGTCCATATGTTTATAAAACAAACCAACTTAACCTGTTAATCTAAGTAATATTAAAGAAAATATCTAGAATGCCATTAGATACTATTTCTTTAAACTTAAGCTATGTTATTTTCTTTTAAAAAAGGAAGGCCTGGAAGAGTTTTATTTTGAATTGTATGAATTTTTCAATTGTTCTCCAATTGTTGTTAATAACTCTGTTCATGCTCAAATACTGGTACTGCTGAAAAGTTACACTGCATTTTTTCTTAAGAATGCTTTGGTCCAAGTTGAAATAATTGTCCAAAGACATTTTTGGAGAACATCATTCTTTCACTTATTTTAGCAGCTGGAAATATTATAGTAATACCATTTGTACAAAAAACATTTCACCCTGAACTACAGCACTCTAACATAAACTTACACGGAATTCATATGCACTCAACCTTTTTAGAAGATGAAAAGTTGTCCTAGTATAATAAGCATTTTCCTTATATATTATTTTCAAGACTGAATATAAAAGAATATTGCTATAAAACACACTTCCTTGGTTACTTCATTCCTGTTTTTAATATATAAATCCATTTTAAAAGCAATAAATAACTATCACTGCAGTCACTTTAAAATACAAGTTTGATGTATTCTGTTCAAAGGCATGGGGGCCAGAGATGTCTTCACTAAATGGTATCTATTGTCTGTTCAAATGTGTATTTAAATATCCACTACTAAACAAGAACAGTAAGAAGTTCTACCCACCATCCTTTTATACAAAATAATAATAATAATAATCATATACAGTGATTTATCTACAAAACACTTCATCAGTTTAATCTTACTAGGGGTTACCTATGATTGCCTCCTTTTGTAAAGTAATTTTGCTTGTTTTTCTCATTTTCTTACAATAATATGTAACATATTCTGAGGACAATAAAAGTATTGCAGTATTTTAACAAAAAGTGCATTTCTACTATCATATAAATTATTCCCAGCCTAGTTTTAATACCAATAGAATTTGTTTTGTGAAAACTGTTGGTACTTTCATCTGGTGAGGCAATCACAAGCATAAGAAGCATCTGAGTTTCCAGCATAACAATGTTTCTGCATATAGCCCTAAAATCTTTATAATTAGCAATTTACAAATACAATCTATACAACTGTCTTTAGTTCTGGGGCCTGAGAATGTTTGTTTTGTACAACCATTAATTTGTACAGTAACACTAAATATTAAACCAGTTTACATATAAACACAACAGCATTACATATACCATGTTTTGGTGCTCAAAAAATATGGAAATTAAGATGCAGGATTCTTATGATAAAATGTTGAAGAAATAATCTTCTGCAAACTGAACCAATTTTCTTTAAAAATCCTCATGGCTTGAACTGGGGTAATATTCTTCAATTGTGTTTGTTGTCTTTTTAATAGGAACTTCCCTACCACAACCATTACAACATTGCCAAGCAGTAATCCATCAATCGACAGAACAGCAGAAAAATAGAGAAACTAAAAAATTAGTTCTAATATATACTCAAGGCATTACCGCCCCCGAAATCATTTTATACTACTGTCTATTTAGTAAACAAATAAATAAATATATATATACACACCTAAATAAATAAATGTACCTTGGTATTTAACGTTAAATTAGCTGCAACAAAATATATTAAATTCCCAGTATTAATGCTATTTCCACTGCCTTATGACCTTGATTCAGAGCGCAGGATGAGCACAAAATTTATATTTGTGGCTACTGCGGAGAGAGCTCTGCTGTCAAATGACGAAGTAGTTCCATATAGATTGATTCATTCTTGCTGGAACTGCCTACCATTGCGATCATAAGAATGACAAAAAAGATAAACAATAAATCTCTTTTAAACTCTTTTAGACCAAGATAAACCTTGATAATTAATATATTAATACATATGAATATAAATTGAGATTTTTACCACAATGTTTAGAAAAGCTCTGGAGCAAAGAATTATACAGTCTAATTATTATTGCTATGGGTATGATTCTATTATCATGACAATGTGACTGTCTTTATCTTTTTTAAAAAGATTTTTATATAGGCACAATACCTATTTTAATCTTTTTAAGATTAAATCGTTTTAAGATTAAATTCACACAGTACTTCCTTGATGGAGGAAAACACACGCATACACAAACTTCCAATGTTAATATATCAGGGTTGTTTGTTCCAATTTCTAGCTAGAAATTCTTCTTTTTAAGGAAGGAGCGTGAATAAATGATGAACCTGTTGGGTAATGAAAGTACCTAAGCTTCTATAGTAAAACAGTGTGTTTTTCAGCCATTGTTACTTGTATTCTCTTTCAAAAGTTTTTTCAAACACCAGCACGTGCAGTGTAGGCTTGACTGCATAGGAGATCTATGAGTCAGGACAAAGTACAAAGTACAATTTAATCACTTCTTCCTAATACTCACATTGGGCCATTAAAGTACTTTCTGTTCTTGGTATTCATTTCATAACATTTTATAATAAAGACAACTGCAGTCACACCCCTATTGCTTTTGTTGAAGCAATATATCTATGCAATGTATCTATGCAAAGCTAAGCTGATAAATATCACATATAATTTGCTCCCAAGCTACCTAAAAATTGGAAAAATTCTATGGAGATTCTCAATTATCCAGATCATGGTTGTCCCGAAGATGCTTTTCAAAAGACAACTGAACTTTCTTGGGGGTTTTTTTTCCTTGAAAGCCCCAAGAAAGTCCAGATGCCTTTTGAAAAGTACTTTTAGGATAAAAATTAGGAAATTGAAAAGGAAATTAAACTGTCCTGTTTTTAAAATTATAACAGATTACCAAAATAATTTTGTTCTGAATCACATATAAAAAAGGTTTTTTTCCCCTTTCTTTTCTTTGTATCTGTCACAGTATAATCTGGTAAACATGAGTTAAAACCTACTGGTCTTAATGATATTAGTGAATCCTTAATTTTAGAGAACATTGAAACTAGCTTTGTAATGGGTCATTTCATTAAAGACATTTCATTTTGTATTATTTGACCCATAAAACTTTTCAAAATCTGTAGTGCGACTACAGCGTATTCCATAAATTATAAGGTCTGAAATGTATAGAAATAAATAACTGAAATTGTCTTTAGTAAATACAATGCATCTTAATAAACCACTTCATAAAATGCTCTCATTTTGAATCGATAGCCTTCATATCCTTATTAGAGCTTTGCTTCAGCTACTGAATCTGCTCACATATCACATCAGTTCACAATTGTTTTGTTCTGTACTGAATGGGATTCAATTAATAATAAGCAAATATCTAGCTGCTGTACCTGAATTTTTAAAACTATGTCTGCAGCATTCAATTACTACACATCTAAATGGTCACATTATAAATCTTTTTTTAATCAATTTCACATTTGGCACATTTATTCATTCTTCAGAAATGCCCCTGTATTTTCTTCAATACCATCACAAACAATGATCACAACACCGACTGTTTTGACTGATTAGCAGCTTCACAAGGTGGTTTATCTCAAGCTTCTCCTTAATGGATCCACACCTTGCCTATGACAGAGGCACATTAGGTACAGTGCAGTAGGGTGACATTTTTGGACTCTAGAGGAAAGCGTTTTCCAAATGGATAGAACCTCTAGTTTGCAGTCCACGTACCATGCATTTCCCTGGTAATTCCAATCCATCAGTTACTGAAGCCATTTCTGGAAAGCTTCACTGCAGACTGCTTCCTTTTATGCACAGCACTTTCATAAAAAATTCAAAGTGTAGCAAGAAGATTCAAAGTGTTGCAAGAATCCTTGAAAATGAAATAATTATTGTCAGTACAGTCTGCCCAACTCCAAACACCAGTGCTTCCATGGGAGCCATGCTTTTCCCAGCCACTCTGTAAATTCCAGCTACTGCTGCACCTGAAAGGGACAAGGAAGACAATTATAATTGGAACCAAAGATTTTTATTCAAAAATCACCATATACTCAATATGTAACATTCCCTTCCTCTATACACAATTGATTTTATAACTCTTTATCACACTGAACAGCAAGTACAGTATAATTCTATAATTTACTAAAATGCAAATGGACATTCTTCTACATTGTATTTAAGGATATTTAAGGAATGATCCAGCAAAAGTCAAACACTTGTTCCCATTCCTTTGGGGAGAGATGTAAGTATGTATTCAACTCCCCCATTCTTAAAGTTCCCAACCCATGTAAGAAACTAATAATTAAAAGCCTACGCAAGACCGATGATCAAATAATCTAAAGGTTTGATTTCTGATTGTTGTCTGCTGATGAAACATCCTAAAATAGAACTCAATTCTGCAACGATACTGTTCTAAGAATTCTTTATTTACATACAGTCTAGACCAGGGGTATCAAACTGGATTTCTTTGAGAACCAGATCAACATTATAGTTCTCCTCTGAGGGCCAGCGGGGAGCAGGAAAGCAGGAGGGGGGGTTGGCGTGGCCCATTTTTGGCCTGTTTTTTCAGCGTTATTGGCCCGGTTTTGGGGCATTTTGGACCCGTTTTTTGGCCCACTTTTCAGGTTAATTTTGGCCCTTTTTCAGCTGTTTTGGCCCGTTTTTTGGCCCATTTTCCAGGCTGTTTTTGGCCTGTTTTCAGCCAACAGAGTGCTTCAGGAGGCCATGGAGGGTGAAAATGAGGCTGCCTGCGGCCCGTTTTAGCTGCGGGAAACACCATGGGCCAGTACTTTCATATTTCCAGGCGGGCCCCATGGGCCTTGAGTTCGACACCCCTGCTCTAGACCAATTTCCTTTGAACATTGATCCACTGTCTAATTGTTTCAAATGTTTAAACTTTATCAAGCATTCTGCCTAGAAAACAGGGGAAAAGTAACCCACCTTCTCCAATTGAATGCTATTCCACTTACAGCTAAGGCATATGCTTAGTTCAACAGGGTATGCACTAACTTCTACTCTCTCCTTTTGCAATGAATTGAAACAGTGAGAAGTATTTCAATTTAATCAGCTTCCTATTTCAACCGAGCAGAAAATAAACTTTATATGAAGGAAGAATCACAAAAGCAACTTTAGACCGTCGTTTAATACACTGGATTGGTTCAAAGCTCGTAACCATACCATAAATATGATTTATGACAGTTGATTTAATAATGGTTCAAACTTACAACAGCCTCAGAAAAATGATTTAAAACCTGTTCTCAAAGTTACAATTGATGTACCACCCCCATGGTCATGTGACCCAATTTGGGTACTTGGCAACCAACTCACATTTACAATCAGTTGCAGCCTCATGCAGTCACATGATTACAATCTGCAACCTTCCCAATCGGTTTCTGACAAACAACGTCAACCGGAGAAGCTAGATTTGCTTAACAATCGCACTTGTTTAACAACCATGTGATTCGCTTAATGATTGTTATAAAAATGTTCATAAAATCAGGTCCAGTCATATAATGACTTATTTAACAACTGCATTTCTAAGCAACCGAAATTCCGGTCCCAACTGTAGTTGTAAGCTGAGAACTAGCTGTATTCTACTTGAAATAAACTGATTTATTCCCCACAGAAAAGTGAATATTTTACTGATTTTTTTTCTAAAAGAAATAGGGCTTATTTATATAAAGTTATTCATATATAGTTAGGGCTTATTCATATATAGTTATTCATATATAGTTATTGTTCAATTATCTGAAAAATAGTTTGATGTTTAATACAATTTTTCTTACAGAAAACTTCCATAAATTATTCTATCATTAGCATAAGATTAATCTACCATCTTTCTCCCTCTAAATTACACTGACCGTTTCTGTAAGATGTTTGTTCTGATTTGAGCTTATTTTTGATATGAAGATTTTAAAAATATAGAAAGTTTATTATATGTAAAAAAAATCCTATATGCACTGGATATTTCTTAAAGCAGACATTGCTTCCTATTTAAAACAACAGCTGGCAATAGCACTAATCACAATATGTGGGTCCTCGCAAGTATTGTAGATCTGATAGTCTTTATATTAAAGAAGCTACTGTGTGTGTGTGTGTGTGTGTGTGTGTGTGTGTGTACATACGTGTACATAATTAATCAAATCAAATGTGGCAGATAAGGACACTTCATTTTTATCACTCTAAATTTTATAAGAGAACCATACAAGTCAAATATAAAAATAAGAACAAATCTTGGTTAAAGAAATGACTCCTAGTTATAACAAACTAAATGCATCATTCTTTTGTACTGCAAAGAAGAGAGAACTGACTTATCAAGTGCAAATCTAATTGATAGCTTAATTTATTAAACCAAAATATCATAAAAATCCCAAAAGCAAAAAGACTGCACATTAACAGCTTGCTCAAAGTTAAGTTATAAAGTATTTTTTACATTTCTGTGGGTATCTCAAAGAATATATCAAAATCTGTGCATAGGGGAAAACACAATACTAAATAAATCATAACTAAATCATGAAATAACTCTTTATCATCTACAGTTAATAAAGCCAGTATCTATACAGCAAGTTATACCGTACCAAATGGTTACAAACGCATTACATAGATTGTGGCTTCTAACAAATTTATGAAAATTTCTACAGGGAACATAAATCTACCACACAGGTACACACACAAAAAAATCATACATTCCCATATATGGGTCCAAGCATTGCTTTCCCCCAAAAATGATTGTAAAAAACTCATGAGATCCCAATTGTTTTATGAGGGGTGACTGCACATCTCCTGGAATCAGTAAGCACTAGCTTGACAACCCCAAGCAATGTTACTTTTCATACCTCATTAGTAAATCATGGAAGTCATGGAAAGAAGTTAATGATGCAGCTGGCTCACATACAAGTATCTAACTTGACCCAGGAGAGAACCACTGTACAGTACCTTCCACATTCATTAAGCAATTGTGCTTTTGGGGTTTTTTTGGGTCAGACATACATACATCCCTCTGACATTTATATATATAAAACAATTTGTTTGAATTGAGATAAGCTTATCTTAATTTGCTATAATATGCAAAATAGTGCACCTATTCTATAAAGGGTCAGATAACATTTTTTTTCTTTTGAGAAGCTATTCTTATTAAGTATAACTATTTCAGTAGCTATCCTCCTAAAGTACTTTAGATTGTAACAAAATCTTGAACAGAATGTAAGTGCAACAGATTTTTTAAAATTGCTTTAAGAATACATAGACAATATCTTTATTGAATAAAGTCTCACTGTCAATTTATTAAACGGTTCTTTAGAAACTTCATTATCTTAAATGCAATAAGAAACATGCATTAACATATAAAAATGCCAAGTTTTAGTTGCTATTTACTAAGCTCCACTGCAATATTGCATTACCGTGGACCAGCAATTCATGCAAATCTGTTCTGCTGGCAACTGAAAGCTTACTATACAATGTGAAGGTTATGCTATTATTATTTATCCAGAATTCCAGTATACCACAGCAGATCTTTCAGTGCTTTACAAAGTGTTGTCATAATTTCCCATCCCTTATTGCCATAGTTGCACTAGAAATCTTTTATAAGGGAAAGTTAAAAAAAAAAAGCTATTGCTATTTCCACTAAAGCTAGAATGGCAATAAGAAGGTAATAAAAGCCTCTTCAATATAGAACCCATTTTTTTAAAATTCCAGATTTTTATTATCAGTCTGACTCATGGGAATAGGCACACCCACTTTAAACTTCAGAATTTTTAAAGGTTTTTTAAAACTGTACTAGGATAAAAGGACAGGTTATGGAGCAGACCTGGCACACAAATGATCCAAGTACATTATCAAAAACCATTATACAGCCATTATACAGAAGTGTATAATGAGAATGAGAATAAGAACTGTGGTTATCTCTGCAGTTGTTTACCAGATAATGGCACTGGAAGAGAATTATGCCTAGGATATTATTATAATAATATAATACGATAGCTACAACCTTACACGTGATTATTTTCTTTCTGAGAATGAATAGAAATTCAATATAAAATTCCAAAAACATGAACAGAAGCAATACATGAACATTTATTACAATTGCTAGTAATAATCTTCAAAAAGAACCACAACTATATTTGAACATGTAAGACTTACTGGTTATCATAGCTCCAGTTACAGAACCCAGAAATCCAATGCTGACCACAATGACAGAGATTACTCTCCCTTGCCTATGCCTTTGCAGCATGACAAACATTAACACTCCTGCAGCACCGTGGACAAAGAGAGAAGAGAAGAGAGCCCATAGGAAAACCCAGTACCACATTTCTGGAAAAAAGTAATCAAACAGCAGGTTAATATTTCTTATTTCTTTCTGATTAAAACAAATATATACTAAAGTATTTGAAAAATGATAGAGATATAAATGCATGCACAGAAGTAACTCTCACAAGTTAATTTTATTGCCTTATCCACTATCCATTTTTAAAAAATATTATGTATACCTCAATGTTCTTTTTTTCCCCTGTATAAACTACCGAGTGGACACTTTTTGTTAGCGGGGAAAGTACAAATGATATAAAAATGTAAATGTTAAATAAATATGAATAGGCTAAATGTCAAATGCATAGATATGATCCTCACTTATATATTCTGTCCACTATCCATTTTCAAAAGGCTGTGCATACTTCTGTATTACATTTTCCCCTCTTTCCTTTTCTATGAGCTACCAAGAAGACTCTTTTTGTTAGCAGGTTGCAAAACAATTGTATGAAGAATTAAATATTAAAACAAACCAAATAAATTTAAAAAGGATCACTTCAAGTTATGCTAATGTGTCTATGGTATCTACCGTAAAACCTCTATTTGAACGCCACCTCTATTTGAACGCCACCTCTATTTGAGCGCCACCTCGGCGGAAGGGTTGAAAAATAGAGCGCCATGGCGTTCAAATAGAGGTTTTACGGTATGTTTGTATGTATGTGGGTACTTACGTATGTGTGTGTGTGTGCATATAAATATCTTTCATACATACTCACACACTCTATTTATAAAATACTCTTGAGAACTAAAATAAGAACCTAATTTAATGCAACCAAAATACAGAATACTAACTGTTCAGAAATAATACCGAAAGTGAAGTATTTGCTTTGCTTTGCTTAAATGGGCAATATTGAAAATGATGGGGTTTCCCCTGATGAAGCTAATAATATTTCAGTTATCAATACATTGCTTCGGAATGCTTACAGACTGAGGTTTCTTATTATTTGAGGACTGAATGTCAGCTACATAGGACTAAAATATGAGAATATTAATTTTTTATTGCTCAATGTTTTGTTATATTAAAATTCTGTTTATTTGGAGATGTTAAATACTCAAGTAAATAAAACAAATCTTTAAATTCATGGAATTAACTTGGTATGCAGATGTAGTTCTATTCAAAAATATAGTATTTCAAACCATAGAATTTCACCACATATTAGTTATAGTGCTTCAATAAAATATACTTCTCTTGTACAAACATTCATTTTCAAAAAATGTTGTTTTAGTGCAATGCCACAGTATGCTTTACTGTTTTTACTTGTTCATAACTAATTTGAAAATATTCCTTCATTTAAAGAGACATATATTGAACCATATAAAATCTATGCAACTAAACCAGAATCCAATAGGAATGTAAAAGTTCTCAACTTAACGATAGTTTGACCATTCAAAGGTTTGACTGACATTACAAAGGCTATTTAAAACCCATCATTGAAATTGCAATTGCCCCCCCCTCCAGTCATGTGATCACATTTTGGGCTCTTGGTAACTGGCTTGCAACAGAATCTATAACATGCCTCCCACTGCTGGATCCAGTAGGATAAGCAGATGAAAGAGGGAGGAGTAACGACCCCTGCGGCACTCCATATACTAGAAGCTGAAGGTTAAATCTCTTTTCCCCAATCATTACTGATTGGAACTGACCTGTAGAAAGGAGGTGAACCAGCACAAGATCATGCCAATACTACTCACCCCAATCCTCCAAGTCAATCCACAAGGTTAATATGGTTGATGGCATTAAAGAGGTCAAATAATGATGACACACCGTTAATATCCTGCCCATATTAGAGACCATCCAAAAGTGTAACCAACGCCATTTCCATACCATATTCAAATATGAATCTGACTGAAAAGGATCCAAATAATCTGCTTCATCCAAGGTCCTCCGAAACTGCTACACAACCACTTTTTTTCCCTAAAAAGGAGAAGCCAGATACTGGCTCATCAGGATGAAGAACTTTCTGTTCAATCAGGAATTACAATTAATTAATGCAGCCTGTGGTTTGGAGACCCTGCAAGTGTTGTTCGACCGTATTTCATGTTATTTATTTTATACTATTCGAGTTTTAATCAAATTATTTTTGTTGATCATAAGTCAAGAGAATTTAACAGATAACAGATAATCAGAGTTGGAAGGGACCTTGTAGGTCATCTAGTCCAACCCCCCGCCCAAGCGGGAGACCCTACACCAT
>JAOYMU010000292.1:7613081-7625885 GCA_025802295.1 Psammodynastes pulverulentus | reverse complement strand
TGACTATGTTGTAAACCGCCCCGAGTCTTCGGAGATGGGGCGGTATATAAATTTAACAAATAAATAAATAAATAAATGTGAAGGGTCAAAGCAAAGTAGCATTCTGGGTAAACAGTGGACAGCAGATGGAGCATACAAGTTTTAATCAGGAGAAACATCAGAAGCTTTGTGGAAAGAGCAATGGTACAATGGAAGACCACAGTTGCTGGTCAATGGGGATAAACTGGGAGAGGTTAATAACAAGAGAGGAATCTTTCTACTGTTTGTTATTGCATTGATTTCTCTGTCAATGATACTGAGCAAGTCAGGCCATGGCTATCACACATCCAAAAACATCTTCCAGGCTATCCCATTTCCTTTTTGTGGACAATTTGAAACCGTATGGAAAAACACCATCTGAAATAGAATTGTTGCTCAACAAGGCCAAGAGTTTGGACTGGACAAATGTGCTCCCCTCATCATCAACGGGGGGAAAATAGTGAAAACTGAAGAAATAAAGATGCTGTATGGGAATCATATCAAGGGTCTGGATGAAGATGATCACTAGAAATCATCCTCAGGTTGGCCGCATGAAGCACTGAAATCAAGACGTTAGACACAAATATATCATGAGAGTAGAGAAGATTGTAAAAATTCAAACTCAGTGAAAGAATGCTATCAAAGCTCTTAACACACCGGCAATTCCAGCCATTAGATACACAGCTAGAATAGTGGACTGAACTCAAGCAGAAATAAAAGCCTTGGATAGTCAGACCAGAAAAATATTAACCATGAATCATGCCCTTTTCCATTGTTGCCCTTCATTTGTACCATATATGAATATAAATGCGCGATGTCCAATAAAGTTGCAAGAACGGGACTTCTATGCTTCTAAACTATATTCCATGCCCAAAGTGCTGAAGATTTCAGCTTCCATCTGCCCCAGAAAGCATGGTCAATGGAAAAGGACTGTGGAAATCATAATTCAAAACATTTGGCAGCTTCATCCTGTCCATCTCTGCAAAGCATTCCTCTGTAAGTAAATCTCACATAACCTAATGAGTCTTACTTCTGAATAAACATGTATAGAATTGCACTTCTAATCTCCAGTGGCCTTTCCTCTAACTACCGTAGTCTCCAAAAAGCCTGGTAAAATTTACATAGTTCTAATCATGCCTAGTTCAGATGAATCTGTTAATACTCAAATGCGATGTCAGCCACAAACTCAGGTGGGATGCTTCAGGGAGATTAGATTTCTCTGAATTACAAGAACATCCCTTTAAAAAAAAAAGCAGCAGGCTTTTTAACACCATGTTTAATAATCTAGATCAAGCATGTTTGGACTTTAGATGAATTACATTACCGTGGAGAGGTTTAGTATAACAGAACTCTGTGAATACTCAGTAGCATTTAATGGCAGTTGCCACTAGTATATTGAACAGAGCCTAATCTGAAAAATGTGTAAACTTTCAATGTTCCACAATGTTTGTTGTGGAAAACGAATTAAATGTACTACATTATAAATTCATATAGAAAGGCTTGTGCTGAGAACTTACTATTCCAATTACTATGGTATATTATATTTATATCCCACCTTTTATTATTTTTATTTAGAACTTAAGGCAGTGAAAATATCTAATATTCCTTCCTCCTCCTATTTGCCCTATAACAGAAACCCTGTGGGCTGGGTGTATAATATCAGTCACTAATACCTCAAATCTAACTCAAGAAAAAATTGCCAGATAAAATCCGCTATGTTTTTATTAATAGCTCAGGTTGCACTGGGGACTTGGGGAACATGAGGTAATATAAGTAAATTTGAAAGGCACCATTCTAACTCATGATAAATTTTACTGTGATTAATTGACTAAGCTATGGTTTGCTTTGTCCACACGTTGTTCTAAAATCAAAGCATAGACTATAAACTGCATGGGACCCATATTATGACTTTGCCCAATATTTTAATGAAGTTATTATGGCTGGCAGATCACAATTTAAAGTTTAGATATAAAGTACTTGTTGACAGAACAGGTGTTCAGAAATTACTTACAAAGCTTGTCCTGCTAATACGAAATGGAATGAAAAAGTTATTCTTGTTAAGGAATACCTTCATGGCTCTCTCAAAAGACTAAATTGAAGGTGCAAAATTTATTGGAGAAAAAAATCATTGGACTCTAGTAGATGCCACGCATCGTGATCTTGAGGACTGTTAAAAAGATCACAGGAAAACAGTTGAGTTTGTGTAACGTAGATTGTACTAAGCAGTTGGTCGTCTTCTGTTTAGTCTAATAAACAATGGGCAATCTTGATTATAGGTTGCCCTTGATGTACAACCACAATTCAGCCCAATGTTTCCATTGCTAAGCAAGATCATTGTGCAGTGAATTTTGTCCCATTTTACCACTTTCTTGCCACAGTTGTTAAGTGAATCACCGCAGTTGTTAAGTTAGTAACATGGTTGTTAAGAGAATCTGGCTTTGCCTGTCAGTCACAAAAGGTGATCACATGATCCCAGGTCACTGCAACTGTATGAATACATGCCATTTGCCAAGCACATGAATTTTGATCATATGACCATGGGGATGCTGCAACGGTCATGTGAAGAGTCACTTTTTTCATGCTGTTGTAGCTTTCAACGGTCACTAAAATAATGGTTGTGACTTGAGGACTGCCTATATATTTCTGTTCTGTTCTGTTCTGTTTTGTTCTATTTTTTCTATCTTCCTGCTTCCCTGGCAAAGAGCTAGTTGGGTTTGATGGAAGGCTGTAATCTGTATCTATGGTGGCTAAGTGATCTATTTTCTTTCCCAGAAGTTGGAGACTCTGTACAAGATCTATTTCTCTTCTTTTCCAGATGTTATGTCCCAGGGCAGAGCCTTAGAATTAAGCAGAAATTCTGAAGGTAAGCATTATCTTGAATAAAACCAGAGCTATATTGAATTTGCTGTTTTAAATTAACAGAGGGCTAGGCACCTTAAGTCTGCGTTGGCAGACATGAAAGAGTCTTGTAGCGTATTAAACGCTACTTCAGGTTCTGATTCATGGAAGTTCAGGCTGTGATAAAATCAGTTAGCCTTTAAGCAGTCACAAGACTTTTTAACATTTATTTTCCTGTTCATCCTGGTGAAAGAGTCTGAAAGCTTGACAACAGCAGCAGTATAGACTGCTGTACACCTTGGAACAAAAGAAGTTGCTATTGAGTTTGGAAATGTGTTGGTATTAAGTACTCAGGATGAAGTGCTAAAGCTGAGAAGATGATGCCCTTATCACCTTAGCCGAAACAGCAGAGAATGATTTCACCCTCAATTGGAGAGCTGTCAAGTTATCAATCAATTTCAAACTGCTAATCAAAACAGTTGATTTTGATGGCAGAGCAAGTGTGTAATTCTCGGAACCAACCACACACATCTGGAGGGTACTTAGTTGAGAAAGATTAGCATACATGAACTCAACCAACCCTAAATACTATTTCTTTATCAACTTTATTTTATCATAAAAAAAACCCAATACTGAAATATAGGATTGGAGATGCCAGACAGTTTTTGCTGTGTTTTCAGAGTATCTTGATAGGACTGCTCATTTGAGGCTTCATTGCTACTCCTTGAGCAATGCAGGATAAATCTGGGTGGAGACAACTTTTAATTGGATTTAATTTAATTTTAATTTAATTTAATTTTAAATATATACATAAACAACATCAATTCCCATTTCTCATCTTCTATCCTGTAATCTTTTCTTTGCCGCCTTTTCTATACAGAAAAATAACAGAAAAATAGAAAAATACAGAAAAATAGAAACATGGTCACACATGCACACCAGCCAGAATAACGTATAAAATAAATGAAGAACAAAAAATGTCTGAGTCTTTGTGTACACACAGAGAGGGGGGGGAGGGAGATCATTTCTGATTTCCTGAAAGGGGCTTCCACATCTGAAGGAATCCTAGGGTCATTTTGTGTTCATCTCAATGAGATATATCAGAAAGAGAAGTAAATGGAAATGCCTAATATGCTATACCAATGATAGCGAACATTTTTCTTGTGGCGTGCTGAAAGCGCACATGCGCGTGATAGTGCACACTATCCAGTGCCCACAATGCAATGCGTTGGGAGCCCCTGCGCTTCCCCTTCCCTGCATGCATGCGCGCACAACACCCCTGCCCCCTTCGATAAACCTCTGGAACCCGGGGGGCATTTTTGCCCTCCCAAAGGCTCCTGGGGAGGGCAAAAAAAATGGGCCTCCCAGAAGAACTGGAAGTTGGGAAATGGGCTGTTTCTGGAGGGCCTCAGGAGCCCGGGGGAGGCTGTTTTCCCCCGCCAGAGGCTAAAAATGGCTAAAAATGGGCTGTTTCCTGACTTCCAGTTCTTCTGGGAGGCCCGTTTTTCACCTGGAGCCTCTGGGAGGGCAAAAACGGCCTCCCCTGGGCTCCAGAGGCCCTCCGGAAGCCGGAAAGCAGCCAAAAATCAGCTGGCCAGCAGGGAGGCTGCGCATATGGGCAGCTGGGTGATGGCTCGCATGCCCACCGAGATGGCTCTGCGTGCCACATGTGGCACACATTCCATAGCTTTGCCATCACTGTGCCATACAAAAGGAAACCTTGCTTTCTAAAAGCCATATTAAAATAGCCCTCATGATGTGATATTTATGTTCATTCCAAACAAGGTTCTCTGGGAGTGAATTACCTGCTGGCTGCCCCATTTGACTTTGCTTGTTGGAAGCCGGCTTTGAAGGCCACTACAGGTTCAAGAACAGGTTGTAAATCTCCTTTTTCAGTGCCATTGGAACTGCAGATGGTCACTGTACAGGACTACCTGTACTATCTTTTTTTCCCCCAGAACTTAAGGAAAGTTTTGCTCTTTGCTTATAACAACAGTTTTGGCCAATTCCCCTTCAGTTATGTTCTTGATTCTCTACATGGAGGGGTGGGCTGCTACGGGTTTGCATGGGTTCAGGTGAACCCGTAGCTAATTTTATAGCCAGTTCGGCAAACTGCTAAATCCCACCCTTGGCTGGCCCCACTCACCCCACCCTGCTCCTCCCAGGAGTCCCTATGCAGCCTGCTTTGGATCCCAAGTAAGTGTGGGGCCCATGCAGAGGTTCAGGGAGTGTGAAAAACGGGCCTCCTGGAAGCTCTGGAAGGCCAGAAACGGGGCCATTTACAGAGGACCTCCGGAGCCCAGGGAAGGCCGTTTTCACCCTCCCGGAGGCTCAAAAAAAGCCTCCAGAGCCCGTGGAGGGTAACCTCCCCCCGCCATGGTGCAGGAGGCCAACTAGGCCATGCCCACTCAGCAACTGGGCTGAGAACCCATTGCTAACATTTTTGAAGTCCACCCCGTCTATACTTATTTGTTGGGGAACATGACATATTTTAAGAAACTTCCAAGTATTCAAAATTTATCTCCCTCTTCATTGTCACATATGGAGAACTATTGACTTTTCACCCACATTTTGGCAGTTTAAAGAGAGAAAGAGAAGAGATGTACAGAAATGTCCATAGAAAAAACAAGAACCAAAACAGTCCTCTTCCTTTCAATTAACCATGGAAAATCTAATATTTACTAACCATGGGAGGACTAATCCATTAATCAGGGAATTAGTAAATCACAAAGGTAGTGGCATATGTATTATCTCTTTATTTTAGAGGAAGTAACAAGAGGCTTTTGATCTCTCATTATGATAAAGACTTTTCTCTTTAACACTCTGTCATTCTCTTGGTTCCTGGAGCCATCTTGTTGAAACAATATCAAGCAGAGGTGCAAAACAAGGTTTTAAGCTATAGATAAAAGAGTTGACATGTGCCAAATCTCTTTTATCCCCCACCCACCCCCCAAAATCAGAGGTCTACCAACTTAAATTGGAACATAAAGGATAGGTCTCATTATGCACATAGGATAAACTTACTTTACAGACTTGTTAAAGAAAATATGCTGGAAATAACCAGGTTGTCCTATGGTGGGAACAGGATATTTTGCCACTGACTTTGAGAGAATGAAGAAGAAATGTATTCATTAAAATATTTCTAAATAAAGTATAAAGTATAAATAAAGAGCTGTGGTGGCACAGTGGTTAGAAAGCAGTATTGCAGGCTAACACTGCCCACTGCCAGGAGTTCGATCCTGACCATCTCAGGGTTGACTCAGGGGTGGGGGGCCAGCCAGTGATGGGACAGGGAGCCACAGCAGAGGGCCTAAAGAGCTGCATGCAGCTCTGGAGCCGCGGGTTGCCAATACCCAGTCTATGTGCTAGTGCTAATACTAATACTGTATAAAATATATTCCAAGACACTTTACCATTAAACTGGTAGCCCATTAATATTATATACAATGAATCAGTCTAACATAATATATATTTTTATGACTTCATAAAGTCATAAAAATATAATAAAATACAGAGTGAACCCACAGTAAAGATATAGTGAAGATTGTATTCTTTTAACAGTAAAACACAGTGGAGAGACAATAATATGCAGCAAAACTAAAGAAATGTCAACACAGGAAATAAAATAATAATGTGCCATTCTACCCAGGGCACTGCATAATTTTATGATGTTGTTCTCTCCCAGGAAAGTAGTGGCCACCAAAACCAGAGGAGCCAGGTGTGAATAGAGTGAATTTTCCTAGGCTGCATCTGATTTTCCTGTGTACCTTAGAAAAACGAAAACAAAAAAATAGTACTGTTTCTCCAGGAAGTCCAATGTTGTATTTGGCTCACGACAAATACCCAGCCTTACTCTGTTTTGGAGTCACACTTACATCCCAGTTGGAACCATAAAACTGATATTTGGGGCATTTCTTTATAAATCATCTTCCTGCAATCAGTTTATTCTACGTAATTGTACAGTTACGATCAGCTGTGGTGCGTGGATGAGATTTTTGATGCAAAAAGGTAACAGCTTCATATTAATTAAAACAGTCCTGTGTAAATAGATCCTTATGCTGATAATGCAGAAGCAGAGAAGTAAACAGTCACCACATTTTATTGATTGCCAAGGATGAATGTTAATATCCTTTGCAAAAAAAAAAAAGCATTTCCCTTTTAATTTTGCTTTTTCTCTCTCCTTGCTGTTTATTCCTGCAAAACTGAAACAAGACCCTGGTTTCTTCTCTACCTTTGATTGACCTTCTTCAACCTTTGATTGCAAAACACCTTTAGTTCTATATGACTTCACATACTCTAGGGAGAACTCTGAGGTCAGAATCTTTTAAAGTTAGCAGCTT
Source organism: Psammodynastes pulverulentus (assembly GCA_025802295.1). Taxonomy (NCBI): domain Eukaryota; kingdom Metazoa; phylum Chordata; class Lepidosauria; order Squamata; family Psammodynastidae; genus Psammodynastes; species Psammodynastes pulverulentus. Next base: position 7,618,689 of record JAOYMU010000292.1, on the reverse strand, counting down.
GGTTTTTGAGGCAGACATTTGATTGATTCCTGTCAGCTCTTGAGTAATTGGATCAGGATTTGTGAAAAAAATGCAATGAGGTTGTACAATGAAGTGTCTATAGTATTTCCTATAGGCAGCTCGACTAAAATACAGGCTGTCTGAAGTTTACAAAGCTGCAGTTTTGTAAAGCCTAGATGAGTTTTACTAAAGATCTGGACAGGTGTCACCAGACCTATTGTGTTCCAGGGACATCAAAGAGTAAACCTTTCCGGTCAATAGCTTCAGGTTACAGTAGTTTTTTTTTCTGAATTCCTGCCTTTGTCTTCTTTAAAACACCATAGACCATACTGGGGCTTACTGAATTACAATAAAGGAAAAAGAGGGAGGAAGCTCAACTGTTCTCAAGTGACATCATCAGAAAACCTGGCTGTGATTTCAAAATAATCAAAACCACACTTAACAATAGACAAGGCAGTCTTGGTTTTTCATGGTTTTTTTTTCTGTTCGGTAATCTCTCATCCTCCAGATAGTTTTGGATTCCATTACCCATTACTAAAAACAGCATGGCCAGCAGGCCATGATTGATGGTAGACAGAGTCCATTAAAGGAAAATGGACCTCAGGAATCCTATCCTTGGTTTAATTTAAAACAACAATAACAGGGTAAGAAGGCACACACCATCCAATGTAGCCTATTGTGACTAATGTACTTCTTCAACACAGGTCCTCCCCATCCAAACACTTATTCTTTCATTGTTGTTATTGTGAATATTGCTACATGTTCTTTGCTATAACTATACAGTATATTTGCAACCGAGTTGGAAAACAAAAACGGGAGTGAATGGTACAGAGGAGAAAGTAAGGAGTAAATGTGTTTTGTAAGCGGCTGAGTAATTCGTGCTTATTTACAATGTATGCTAACAAGTATGAGATCTTATGTAAATTCCATATTCATTTACCCCAGGCTGGACATCTAGGAAGTGAGATTCTTATCCATCTAGCAAAAACTCTCTGTCTACTTTTCTTTTTTCCAAAATACAAGTAGTAGCAGGTGGGTAAAAAAAGAAATATTTAGGAATGGAATGGAATGGAATACTTTATTGGCCAAGTGATTGGACACACAAGGAATTTGTCTCCAGTGCATAGTCTCTCTGTACATACAAACAATAAATAATATAATCATAATCTTTGTAACTTACAAAGAGGGGAAGGTAATAGAAAATATGAGAAGGATAATAGTAATACAGCCATACCTCATGGGTAAATATCTTTAGACATAAGACAGTATTGTGGCGATTAGGTGTTCAGCAAAGTGATTCTGAAAGAATTGTAGTGAAAGGCACAAAGTTTAAGTCTCTGCTCTAACTCTGCTCAGTCTGATGCTCCAGCTCTCCAATTTATTTTATTTTTCAAAAGCATCCACAGAATCACGTGAATCATGAAGACTTCATAAGTTCAACAGTCTCAAAACTGCAACTTCAGACGGTCCTTCGTGACTTTTTTCCACTGCGATGCTATTTTCCAATCTGAGGTTATGCTGAGTGTGCTAAACTATATTCAGCCAGCCCCCTGCACTGGAACAGCATAATGGCACAGTCAACCACACAGAGCTGAGCTTTGGTCCAAAGCTGTTCCTTAGCATGGCATGAGCTTGTTTCATCAAATTGGGAATTAAGGCATGATTATAATATTTATTTTTAAATGATCAGCTTCTAGCATTCTGGTTTTCAATGCCACGATGCCAAGAGCTGGGAGATAGCTTCCACTCTAGCCACAGACGTATGTAATCAGCTGGATCAAATACACACAGAATCGGGGAGCTCATCTGAACAACATGCCCCATCAATCACTGCTTGCTTCAAAGAAACCTTTGCCGTGACCTCAATGGAGCACCTGTTCTCTTTCTGACGTGATGAAAAACGGTTGTTATATCAACAACCGTATACTTCTGTGTACTATTTCCATCCCTGATAAATTCTTACCACATAAAACAGCTTGGCCTGTCAAACACTAATTAGAGAAATGGATGGAAAGTTCCCAGCCCAACTGCTAATACAAGCTTTTGTCGTGTTCTGTCAACCTAATAAATTGGAGCACTTTCATCTTCCTTTGAAATGATATTTAAAAACGCATCTTCCTTTCTTATAGCTCCAAGAAGAAACGTTAAATGCACTATGTACAGTACACTCTGGGGCGTGCACAGCCGTACACATTCACCGGCTAGGTTTCGGGACAGATGTTTTTCTGGCTGCAGCTGGGACTATTTCCCCTTGAAAATGACACTTGAGGCCTTTTGTGTAGACCTTCCCTAGATGCAGATTGATGATCTTTCTGATGGGCTCTGCAGTCCTCTCATCCTGCAGGGTTTCAAGTATTTGAAGGGAGAAATTATATACGTGGAATTTCATTGTATTATTAATTTGGTTCTCTTTTTGTCCCACCTGCTGTTTTTAAGACCTGCTTCTACCCAAAGGTGCTTTTCAATAGGCAACTGGACTTTCTTTGGGGGGGTTTTCCCCCACCCCTTGAAAACATTTCTCTGCTCATCCAAGAAGCTTCTTCAGTTCTGGCTGAATGGTGGGGAATGGGAAGGATTGATATTCCTTAGCAGTCATCTGGTTGTTAGCACTGTGAAAGTTGATCATTAGCTCTGTGAGAGTATTGTGGTCACTTGAGGGGGGGTTATCTGTACTCCCAGGGTTACCTGAATCAGAGGGCAAATGGGTGTGGAACCTTCTTGGCACTGCTGAAAGGATTGCATTGTAGACAGGGGATGATGAGTGGTGTCGTATCCCTCCCCCTCTGTTGAGAGAGGACAGGACTGTTCAATTTTAATATAGAGGGCCTCTTTGACCCCTCTTTCAAACCAGTAGTCCTCTTTGTCCAGAATGTGGACTTTGCTGTCTTCAAAAGAGTGACCTCTGTCTTTCAGATGCAGATGGATTGCTTCTTGGATGAGAAGTGAAACGACTTCAATGAAAAACAAAATCCAGTTGCCTTTTGAAAAAGCACCTTTGTGACAACCATGACCTGGATGACTGAGAATCTCCATAGACATTCTTAATTTTATAATTGCCTGGATATTTGTAAATTTTATGATGAATGGCTGGGGGAATAAGAAGAGGCAAAAAAATCAGAAAAATAGGGAATAGGAGCAACAAATAGAGAGCAAATATATTCGAGTTTTTACTCCAGCCCGTTTTGATATTACAGGGGATTTTGCCAAATGTTTTTAAGCATTGCTTTAAAGATCATTGTATGCAACCAAACCAAATCTATAGTCAACACAAACACATGGACAGACACGCAATGGATTGTCTGTTATAATTTTTATGAGAACGTTGCTGCAAAACCATATGGAATGGACATATGTTACAAAAAATAGTCTCCCTCCCTCCCTCTCTCTCTTCCCCTCCTCTAATATACACATTCATTCCACAAAAATAGAATAATCAAACAAGGCTTATCTTTAAATCAAGAACATATTTTTCCCACCATTTTCAGGTAACACACACCTGATAAAAATAAGCATGTTTTCTGTCTTGCAGATGCCAAAGGTTCCCTTATGAAAACCCGGTCTGGTTATTTTTATGTTCACAATGAGGGATACTGCCAGAAGATATTAGAGCTTTAGATCTTTGCCTATAAGTCTTCCTTGTGCAATAGAAAATTATAATATAAAAAAAGTTGGCAAGAGTTTTTCCCCCCAATGCTGTTTTCTGTGCAGCTGAGACATCAGGTGTGTGTGTGTGTGTGTTTTAATAACCCCGTAATCCCTTGCGGGGTGGAGTCAGGGCAACTGAATGGAGCTGAGCGTTTACTGGCCGGATGCCCTTCCTGTCGCCAATGCAGAGTTCACAACAGATAATTACTCATTGTGCCCAGAGAGAGAAATATCTGCCGCTGCCTAGGATTGAACTCACAGTCTCCTGATTGTGAGGCGAGAGCTCCCCTTCTAGGCTACTGCACAACTGAGTTTAATCCTAGGTAGAGGCTAATATTTGGAATAGACTCTCCGGCTCGAGCAGGGGGGGGGTTGGACTAGATGACCTCCAAGGTCCCTTCCAACTCTGTTATTCTATGTAATCACTCCCGAGACACCAGCTACATTCCTACATATACGCCAAGTTAAAAGCCCTTAAGTGGAAATAACTTCCAGAGGAACCTTGCCTAGCCTAGGTATATAGATAAGGGCCTAAACATCAGCTGAACAGGGTGTGCCAGATTATTGTGAGGGAATGGAAAGCCCTTAAGTGCGTACGTGTCCTTATGGTTTGGAATGCTGAAATGTGGATGCCATTCCAGGCTGCCAAAGGATTCCAGCGATTCCCTGACCCCGAAGGCTGGCGGATGCTTGTACGTGTTCCCGGCTGTGTTTAATGATGACTCTCTCAATGGTCATTTAGTTATCTTCTGGCCTCTGACTTAAGTCTGAGGTCAGTAATTATTTCAAAAGACCACAGTAATATAAATTGGCTTCTCCATTAGTAGTAAGGGAGTCATATGCTAGGTATGAATCCAACTCAAAAGTTTTTTTTAAAGAATCCATTAAAATGCTGAATTGGATTGTCTCAGCATCAGGAAATAACAGAGAGGATTTTGCTTCCCAGTCAGATACTATGTATTACTGTATTACACCAAAGTAATTTCATATTAATTAGGTATTGCAGTCCTTAGTGATATAAATGCAGAGTGCAGGATATTTGACTTTAATCATAGGAAAAAATCTACGGCTTATGTAGTTTCATTGTAAAACTAGACGTCTCGCCTGAAGGAGAAGGAGGGGAGGGGATGTGTGTGAAAAGTTCTGGTATTTTTGTATCAATAGATGGCAGTCTGTATAGTCTAATTGTTTTGATTAATTACAATTGTTGATGATTATGAAACTGGACTGAAGCATCCAGGGACCACAAACAATAGAAAAGAGAACTACAATAGATTTCTTGCTTTTATTACATACCCCATATACCTGCAACTCTGATATACATGAAATGAAGTATTTTTAGCCAGGATCATCACAAGGAGACCCAAAATTTCTGCTGCTAAATAAGACATTTGTTAAGTGAGTTTTGGTCCATTTTACAACTTTTCTTGCCACAGTTGTTAAGTGAATCACTGCAGTTGTTAAATTAGTAACACGGTTGTTAAGTGAATCTGGTTTCCCCATTGCTTGTCAGAAGGTCGCAAAAGTTGATCATATGATCCCCGGACACTGCAACCGTCACAAATATGAGTCAGTGGCCAAGCGTCTGTATTTTGAACATGTGACCTTGGGGAGGCTGCAATGGTCATAAGTGAGAAAAAATGGTCATAAGTCACTTTTTCAGTGTTGTTGTACCTTTGAACAGTCATTAAATGAACTGTTGTAAGTCAAGGACTACGTATACTTCCAAACCTCTGTGCACAAATACTTTTCATCTCCTGATTTTCTTCCAGTATACTTCATTGAACACAAATGTTGATTTCTATTTTTGTTAATATAGGCATTCAGCAAATTTACACCTCCATGAGCATTGGGCCTCTTCAAAGTCCTTTGTTTACCTGCCGCCAGGGGTGGGCTGCTGGGGGTTTGCAGGGGTTCGGGAGAGCCCGAAGCTAAGATTCTGCGCAGTTCGGAGAACCCCCAA
>JAOYMU010000292.1:7556363-7569114 GCA_025802295.1 Psammodynastes pulverulentus | reverse complement strand
GTGGATCGGGGGGGGGGGGGATTGGGGATCCCTTTTCTGTTGTACATCACATAAAAGCAGTTTCCTGAAATAGGCAAGATTTCCCCTTCCCTTTTCTAACCTTAAGAAAATCACAGCCTGTATCATTTTTTAAAATATCTTTTTGGGATTAGTCAGGAGGGTTTGGGATCATCTTTGGGCTTCAGAAAGGGCAGAGTTTTACAACATTGCTTCCTTTTGTGGTCAGTGCCTGTTTGATGATTATTATTTTTTTACCCAGTTGTAAGTTCCTGTTTCTCCTTTTGCTTTCTCTTTCTCTTTGTATGGAGCATAAAAAGGTACGGTATAAAAGCCATCAACAAAAAGGAAGATAGCTACCTGCTTTCCATCTTTTATCTTTGTTTATAAAAAAATGAATTTGTATTTCAGAAAGCCCCAGGAAAAGGTCAACCGATATTTCTGAGGCTGAAATGGACTTCATCACCTCTGCCTTTATTTTATTTTTTTGTCGCCTTCCATAAGAGTGAAGAGCAGGAAGGACTGCTCTGAAGATAAAGACAATAGGATATTACTGATTTAAAAAAAAAGAGTTACGGTACAGTATATAAATACAATAATTTCTTGAACTTGCTGTATATAGACTGTAACAGAAAGGTTTCTAGCAATGTTATGCCCTTGCATCATTGTGAATGTACAAGTGATGGCACACCTGTTGGAAATTATATTTGCAAATTTCAGTTCATCTATATAGTCTTCGCATATCCAGAACTGTTTTTAAAACCCTCTTTTGTCAGACATAGTCACACCCTTATTCAGGCTTCAATAAATCAGGCTGCTTTTTCATACCACTATTTTGCAAATGTTTCAAAGCTTTCTGAAGGAGAATGCTAGGATATGGACCCTGCCTGTTCTTCCCGGATCCAGTTAAACAAAACCCACAGCTCAGGATTCTGATTTAATCTCCCAGAGTTGAAGTACAGCTGCGTGATAGTGAGCTGCGTGGCATATAAATGTAATGAATAAATAAATGAATAATAATAATCTCTATTTGCACAGAGAATTTTTGAACTTCTTTTGTGTGCTATGGGTTTGAATAAGTTTATAAATCTGATGGCTGCTTTTTAAAAGTCCACTGGCACATCTTAGCAAGGCTTTGCTTTGGTATTTGCCTACAAAAATTTAGCCTTTGCTTGAAAAAAAATGTTTGGCACAAACAAAACATTTTTTAGTCTCCACTTATGAGCTAGATCGATTTGTTCAATACCAGAAAAAGTTAGTAAGTTATGTGGAATGCTCTTACCATGTGTTGCATTGATTCCTAAGTTCTTTGTTAATTATGTATGCTTTATGGTATTTAATAATAAAAAATTCTTTAAAGGATTTGGAGTTGTTTACAATATTTTCTAACAACAACAAAAAGTGCCGTAAATTCACTTCTACAATATCATGATGGAAAAATGTGCTAAAGTATTTCCATAACTCAAATGTAGTCCTTTGGCATTAGCTCTGAGGCAGTAAATTTAGAAAATTAGGACCAGATGAATTTTAAACAGAAACTTATATAACTTTTATATTGTATAGATGCATGTGTTTTCCTAAATGTGTGTGCTCAGTGCAGTGTTAATAAAATTTAACTTTCACACATCATTTCGGCTATTATATGCATGCAATTTGACCTTTATGGAGAATATTCTTAGACAGTATAGGCCCAACTTTGAGTATGTATTTGTAAAGAGAGATGGATTTAATTCAATGATATCAAATATGTTTAAATAAAAACAAAGACACTACAGGTAGTGCTTGAGTTATGACAAATTGTGACAGTCATTAAGTGAGGCAGCCATGTGATAACCTCAATTGATAACCCCTACCACTGCTTTCTCTGTGGCAGTCATTTACACAGAGCATAAGGCTGGGGAAGCCATGGGAGAGACCTAACACAGGCCCAGGCCTCCCTACCCCTTGGGGTCCCTGCCAGCCTCAGGCCTGCTTTCTCACCCCACCAGGTCACTGCAAGCTTTGCCATGTTTAGTAGCTGACAGTAAAACAATTACTATTTTTTTTCGTTAACAGCAAGAAACCAATGGTTTTGCTCTTTTCAATCTGCTGATCAGGTGATCATCAGGCTTGTGGGAACAGAATTGTTGGTTTCTCACTGCTAATGACCCAGCAGTTGATACGGCCATCAGGGCTGAAAAGGTGACTCACTCACCACCCAGATAAATGCTCTTCCCCTCTCTATCTGAAGTCTTATCAGTGACCTTCGGGCTTTTGTACAGTTGTGTCCTGTAAGGATTTTTATATGTCATGAATGTTGCCTCATGGAATATGACTCCTTGTTTAGTTGTGATATGCCAAAGAGTGTTTTGAGAAACACTTGTTCCCCTGGTATTCAGTCTAATATCTTTTCAATACCAGATTAGGGCATTTTCAGGGGTGGGATTCTACAGGTTCGGCCTGGTTCGAGTGAACCGGATGTTAAAGTTACATCTGATTTGCCAAAATGGTAGTTGAATCAATTGGCTGGCCCCACACTCATTGCCCCTCCCCCTCCCAGGAGTCTCCACACAGCCCGTTTTGGATGCAGGCAAGTGCAGGGTCCGCGTGGAGGCTCTGGGAGGGAGAAAAAATGGGCCTTCTGGAAGTGTGGAAACGGGCCTGTTTCCACCAGAGGTGGTATTCAGCAGGTTCTGACCAGTTCTGGAGAACCGGTAGCGGAAATTTTGAGTAGTTCGGAGAACCAGAGGTAACCTTCCCCCAGGAGTGGGGAGGGAAGGGAGATTTTGCAGTATCCTTCCCCTACCACACCCACCAAGCCACGCCCACCAAACCGGTAGTAAATTTTTTTGAATCCCATCACTGCTATAGGCCCATATGGAAGTAGAATGGAAACATCCTAAACAAAAGCAATAAAAACTTCCCTTATAATATCGCTAAATGTCTATGGAGATTCTCGGTCATCCAGGTCATGGTTGTCCCAAAGGTGCTTTTTTCAAAAAGCAACTAGACTTTCTGTTTTTTTTGTTTGAAGACATTTCGCTTCTCATCCAAGAAGCTTCTTCAGGTCTGTCTTTGAAGACATTTTGCTTCTCTCGCTCTTAGCATGACCTGGATGACTGAGAATCTCCATAGACTCCCTCATCAAAGTACCAAAGATAATTATCAATATATTTGTTCACCCTGCTTGAGGACGTGATGTTGCCTAGATTTCAAACCTTTCACTGGAAATTATTAGAGACTTACTGCCCATTAAGAAAAACGGACAAATATACAGTGTGAATACACAGACCATATAAATACCCAAAGAGATAGATAAAGAGCAATGCAGCATACACATCAGCTCTACAGAGAGAGACCTCCAGTCCTCCAAAATGCTTGTAGAGCTCAAACTCATCTTTAAACATGAAAAGAATCCTGCTGGATCCAACCACAATTTTTTATCTGTTTCGGTATCTCATTTCCCACAGTGCCCAAACAGATGAGCACAAAAGCCCTTTCCGCCTTGTTTCCCCGATCACTGGTTCTGACAGCCGTATATTGCCTGGATATTGGAAGTAATGTGTCTATTAGGGTTGTGCAAATCCTTGCATTCCACTACTCAAAAGCATTTATTTTTTAGTTGCTAATGTATCCGGGTCCTTTTCCAAGCTTGTTCTGTGCTCCCAACTAGCGAGAAAAAAATATTAGTCAATCCAAATCCACAATTGATAATAACACTGTAAATAGAATCTGGGTTCTTTGATATGCAAGATTGGTACTTTCTGACTGAGTTCTGCCCCTGCCCTCTTCTCATAGCTAAAGGGTCAATGTTAAAGACAAAGAGACAGCAGTTACAAACAAAATTATTCCTCTCCCCACAAGTCAGCCCTCTAAAGCAGGGGTCCTCAAATTTGGTAACTTTAAGACTTCTGGACTTCAACTCCCAGAATTCCTCAGCCAGCTGGGGAAGTCTTAAAGTTGCCAAGTTTGAGGACCTATCCTCTAAGGCAATTAAATTGCTAGCTGATAGTCAGGCAAGAGTAGTCACCACTAGGCATGTCATAAATCATAAATGCATAAATTGGACAGTTCAGGAACAGCCAGCCTTGGTGCTATAGGTATATGGATCTTTGCTATTGAGAGAGCCAATTATAGTTAGTAGACAAAGATCCATAATGTCCATGGCTCAAGCCCAATGTGCAGAGTCCACTACCTGATGGATCATACAGCAATCCCCAGTTAGAAATGATGATGGACAGGTGGTGCACTGGAGCAGAAGAATCAGCCTAGCAAAGAAGATATTCAACATGATGGATGTGACCATAGTTTGTGATCTTGAAGTCCCAGGAACTTGAAGTCTGTAACTGCAGACCATGGAGACATCAAGGACCCACAGCTAATGCATTGTCGATTGTATGAGGTATCTTGAAGACTTAATAACCAGTACTTATTCATCTCTGTTAGAACAGGAGAGGGACTGCAATAGGTGTTCTTCAAGTTCCTGGACACCACAGTAGAAACACCTTCATCTGGAGCTTGTACAGGCATTGGATGGTGGCAAAAATTCATTCTGTGGAAGGATTTGTTGCTCCACTGTTGGATGACTGTCTTGGGCCAAACAATAGATGACTTCCATTTGGCGGGAACCATCATTGGACATGACCATGGAGGTTCTCAGTCATCTAGGTCATGGCTGTCTCAAAGGTGCTTTTTCAAGAGGCAACTGGACTTTCTGGTTTTTGTTTGAAGATGTTTCACTTCTCATCCAAGAAGCTTCTTAGATGAGAAGTGAAACATCTTCAAAAAAACAGAAAGTCCAATTGCCTCTTCAAAAAGCACATTTGGGACATCACTGGACATGTTCTTGCAGGAGATCTGCACATCAATGCAGGCTGAACTTTCCAGGTTGAAGGCCACAGGTGATCAAGTTCAAGGTGTCAGCTCCCATTTTTGGTTCTTGAAGATGCCACATGGTAAAGTTTAATAAAGTGGGTCTCCATGGAGCCGCAGGGTCAGAAGTGGGATCAGGATCAAGAATCGATGCTGCTGGAGATAGTGGATGAACAAAAGAGGAAAGTGGTGGAAAAGGAGGATCCAAAGATAGAGGGGCTGAAAATGGAGAGACCCATTTGATGAATTATAGATGCTTCTTCATGGCCTCCGATGAACCAGCTGGGAAATGAGGAGCCTGTAGTATATAAAGCTCCTTCCTCACTTTCCCCGTCTTCCAAAGATGGCCAGCGTGTCAGATCCTTAGAGAGACCAAGATTCTTTTTCTGCTGTTTTGACATAATCAGAAGTTTGCACCCTGCAAGTCGGACTCTTAGATGAAAGAGCAGTGACCAGCAATTACCATAGAGTTCTATAGAGTGCCAGTAGAACCTGTACATACTGAGGCTTCACTGCAATGGAAACTGGAGCCCACAGGAACTGACTGGAATTGGACGAATTGCCTGAGGGAACATTTAGGCCTTTTGCATTCATGTCTTTACTGCAGAGGTCTTGGGATCCAGAGGGACCAAGATTCTTTTTATTCTGTTTTGATATAATCAGACGTTTGCCCCCTGCAAGGTGGTTGGCCTGACAAGGAGCTGGCCTTGATTACAGCTCAGGCTTGGGTGGTGCAGAGCCTCCTCTCACGCCTTCTCTAGCAATTACAACAAGGAGGCAACCCAGGCCATGTTTCCTGACCCCCTTAAGAAGGTCATAGTTGTTCTCTAAAAATTAAAAATTAATTAAAACTTAGTGAATCCAGATCCACAATTGACAACAACTCCATACATTGAATCTGGATTTTTTGATATGCAAAGTTGGTACTTTATGATTGAGTTCTGCCTCTGCCCCCTTTTCATAGTAGAGTTTTTTTACTTCCACTAAGGAGACTGTAAGATATAAATACATCAAAAAGGTAAGTTTAGCTAAAAAAGAAGACCTGAATCTGTGAACTATGCAATTAAGTGATAATAATGAATCCCTGAATGCCTCATATATTCTTTGCAAAATGCACCAAACTGAAATCTAATTACAGATACAGGTGATATAGGTGAAGAGCAGTAGTCCTCAGAGGAGGTGTGTATGCTTGTCTGACTTTCCTGCCCGTCCCCCCATCCCCTTTAATATTCTTGCAGTAGTGATTTGGGATTTGGAACTGATATATAGGAGCCCGAAGTGATAAAATAGAATCAGCATGGTACAGCAACTGAAAGGATGGTCTAGAACAAGGATGCCAAACTTAAGGCCCTTGGGCCGGATCCGGCCTTTGAGGTGTTTAGATCTGGCCCATGGGGGCCGCCCTGGAAACAGCAAAGGAATGGCCCATTGTGCCTCTGCCAGCAAAAATGGAGTCCTCCCATGTTCCATTTTTGGCCATGATGGCCTTTTGCAGCTCTCTGCCAGTGGAAACAGAGCTTAGGGAGGCTGCACATGGCTCCCCGAGCTCCGTTTTCACTGACAGATGGCTGCAGGAGGTTGTCACGACCGAAAAAGGAGCTCAGGAGGTGGTTTTTGCTGGCAGAGCACTCGGGCCACCACAGGCACCTCCAACATGAGTGGCCTCAAGATGGCCACGCCTATCCCGGCTCCCAAGGTTAAACACAACCCTGATGTGGCCCTCAATGAAATCTAGTTTGATATCTCTGGTCTAGGAGCAGGAAGACACAACTTCTAGTTCACCTTCAACTCTGAAAACTTCAGAGCCTGCAGGACTTTGGGCTTAATCTTCTCTCAGCATATCTACCTCATGGGATGGTTGTGGGGGGAAATAGAAGGGAATAGTAAGTATGCCTTACTATTTATGGAGCTGAGGTGGTGCAGTGGTTAGAATGTAGTACTGCAGGCTACTTCAGCTGACTGCTAGCTGCAGTTTGGCAGTTCAAATCTTACTACACTCAAGGTTGACTCAGCCTTCCATCCTTCCGAGGTGGGTAAAATGAGGTCCCAGATTGTTGGGGCCAATAGGCTGACTCTGTAAACCGCTTAGAGGGGGCTGTAAAGCACTATGAAGCAGTTTATAAGTGCTATTGCTATTGCTATGCTGCTTGGGACTCCTGAATGTTATCAAACAGGAAAAGAAAAGAGGACTGGTTTCAGGAATCTGTCCCTTTTTCCTCCTTTTCCCAGTTGTTCTTGATCAGATATTTGTCAAGACTTGGCAAAGAGATTCTTGAGAGTATTGGGTGGCAAGCATTCTGCAGTGGGGAAGTAAAAGGTATTTTATTCCAGAAAAGAAACAGAAGAAACAAACAAATTGTTCCTGTGAATTCTGAAGACCATCTTTGCTTCTTCTTTTTTATATATATTTTTGCTCTCTCCCTCCCTCTTTCCCCCTCAGATTAAAATGGATTAGATCTCTTCAAACAAGAGGTAGGAGTGCCGTATTTAATATTCACCCTGGTCTAAAAAAACAAACAAGTCTACCTGCAACTAGAAAATTCATGAAATGAAAGGTTGGCTAGAATGTTTTCTCATTCCTTATTATAGGTAGCGCTTGACTTATGAGTGCTTGTATAAAGTTATGATAGTGCTGAAAAAAAGGTGACTTATGGCCAGTCTTCATAAGAGGGGAGGAGGTGATGGCAGGGTGTGTGACCCTCCACAACAGTTCCAGTTTCCTCATGTGGTCCCTTGGGAAAATAAATTGCCCACCCCTGATCTATGAGATAGGCAGTTATTTAAATAATTAAATGGTTGAGAGACCCTAAGTAAATCCTAGGACTGGGCCAACCCTCCCCTCAAAAAGATTTCTGTAAGAAGACAGTGACAAATCACTTCTGCGTTTTTGCAAAAAAAAGTATCAGTGTCAAAGATTTATTTTACCTTACTTGGGAAGCTGGGATCAAAAGAAGAATCCTCCTGTTGGAATATGTTATAACAATATGCCACCTGTTGGTATGAAGGTCATGTTGGTGTTTTAAATCACCCAAGGTAGGCAAATGTTTAAAAGCAATTTTAAAACATAATGTCCCACTTTATCGAAAAATTAGCATGCAGCTATTTATTTATTCCCCGTTTCTATTCCACCACAATTGAAATGACTCACGGTGGCTTACATAGAATATAAACAGAAACAAATTAAAATATCTATAGTAACACTATAATCCATACAAGAGCAATAAAAACAACAATGAACAAAAAGAGGATTTAAAAAAACAGGGAGAACAGCTAATGTGCTGCCATTGTTCGTAACATAAAAACAGCAGGAAGGCGTCTTGAATTTCTACCTCAATTTTCTTAAATTATGTAGCAAGGAAGACATTTATTTCGACATCAGGGTTACAGACTAAAAGCTATGGAAACTCATCCTCATCTTTAGCAGGCCCTCCCAATACTTAAATCATTTTCTCATAAAAAAGGAAAGACAGGTATCACATATCTATATGCTGTACTACTAAAACTCTCATTGTCATGACCTTTAACTGGGCAAAACAGTGCATCAATAGGGCAACGATTTTTGAACCAAGGTAACTTAAATGGGCTAATTTTCAGAATGTATCCAAAATCCAGGGCCCATGACTCCCATGGAACTGAAAATTGGGGAGGTTATGGCTGCTTCAGTATTACTGGATGCTGTTGTGCTACTGGACTGTTGTTGCAGTCATGTGATCTTCATCTTCAATGGTCCATGACAGTTTCCAGCCAGTCTAACAATTCCTCGTTCCCTCCCGTACCCAGCAGCCATCATGTACCTACCTGCCTACTAGGAAGGGAAGGGGGAACAAGGAGAAATGAATCCCAGAGTACCTTTCCTGGTTCATGCTCTCACCCTGCATACACCCCCAATTTGTGGCTTCCTCAACTTACATTTTTAAAAAAATGGAATAGAATTCTTTACTGCCAAGTATGATTGGACACAGAAGGCGTTTGTCTCTGGTGCATAAGCTCTCAATGTACATACAAACAACAAAGTGATAAGTTATAGATCATAAAGCATAAGATGCTATCATAATTACAAGGTACAAACAACAAGTGATAAATGATAAGATAGGAGAAGGTAGTAGGAAAGATGAGAAGGTTAAAAAAAATGAGATGACAAGGATAATAGCAATACAACCTACTACATGGGTAAATATCTTTAGGCATAAGAGTGTTGTGGGTGTTAGGTATTTAGCAGAGTGATGGCATGGCGGGGGGACTGTCTCTGTGTCTAGTTGTTTTGGCATGCAATGCCCTATAGCAGCGTCCTGAGGGAAGAAGTTGAAACAGTTTATGTCCAGGATGTGAGGAGTCTGTAGATATATTCACGGCCCTTTTTCTGGCTCGTGTGGATATAATAAGTCCTCAATGTAAGGGAGGCTGGTTGTAATTGTTTTTTTTCCTGCAGTCCTAACTATCCGTTGAAGGCTGTACCTTTCTTGTTTGATTGCTGTACCAAACCAGACCGTTATAGAGGTTAATGGCACCTCGTGCACAGCTCTACGCACCCTACCTCTTCTGTGCCTTCCATGTGCCTTCCCTGACCTGCAAGTCACAAATTGCGCACTATCCCCATGCACCCTTTCCTACATCCTGTCCCCCACATACAATGTCCCTGCACAGCACCTCTCACACACTCCCAAGCAGCCCCAGGCCCCCTTCTCTATCCACACCTCCTTACATGCTCTCTTCAACCCATACAGAACTTCTCACTCAGTCCTGCAACCCCCAAACAGCCTTCCTGACCTGCACCGCACTCTTCACATCCTACCCAACCCATGCAGTTCCTCTCACAACTCCTAGCAAACTTCACCCAATATTCCTGACCTGTGCCACTTCACCACCCACCCTGCTTGCCCTGCCACATGCTCTGTGCAGGTTGGGAAGGAAGGAAGGAAGGAAGGAAGGAAGGAAGGAAGGAAGGAAGGAAGGAAGGAAGGAAGGAAGGAAGGAAGGAAGATTTTTGATGTTCCTGCCAGCTTCCCACAAGGATACTGGGAGAAGTTGGAAGGAAGTTAGAAGTCGTTTCCTCTCCTGTTTATTTTTTGCCTGCCCGTGATCATTCTGTTTTTTTTTTGTTTAAATAAGGAAATATCTCAGTTGTCTAATACTACCTAAATGAAAAGTCCCAATCTACCTTACAGCATACATTATCTCAAGCAGCAACATAATGAGGTGACTCTCGATATTGATTATTATGATGGTTATTCCAAACCCAATGCCATATATATTTTGGAAGTACAAAAATGCAGTAAGGATCTTTGTATGTTGAATTAGTTCTATTTTAAGTAAATATTTGGATCCCCTTTTCTAAGTGTCAATAAAAGAATAAATATGAACTTTTAAAAATAAACTAAGCAAGCAATTGTGTAGAATATAACTTACTGTGTATGATTGGAAAAGGATTGAATTTATTGTCTGCAAGGGTGTTTCATTGTAAAAATGGTAACATCGTCAGCATGGTTTGGCTTGAAAGGAACAGAAAGATGAAACATCCTAATTATTTCAGCTAATTGCCATTGTATGAAAGCAAACATTTTAAAATCTTTAACTCTTTAAATCATGTTAAAAGAGTCTGTGCAGTCACTTGTGAACCTTGGCAGATGCCTCATAGAAAGTAAGGGTTAATTGGATGTTAATCCCATATTCTAGTTACTTTAATGTTGTGCAGAAAGTCAAAGACACTCTTGCTTTCTTCTGGATACCTGCTGTGCAATATGAAACCAGTTCTGAGCAACCTTTGAAACAGCAAAGTGAACAAAGGAAAATACACAGTCTTATGGCACTGCAGTGAGCTCAGTATTATGCAGTGCCTGAACAGAAAAAAGCAAAGGCACCTGCTAGTTTTTGGTCTGTATGTTGGGGAGAAAAGAAAAGGATGGGTATAAATTGAAACAATTCACTGTAAGGAGTGCTTTAAAAAATGTTTGATGGAGCCGAAATGTCAACTTGACTAGAGGATAAGTTATCTAGGTAGAGCACAGGTGTAGAATGTGTACAGAAGCTTCACTTTCAGTTCCTGATCTCTGCAGGTAGGACTGGGATAGAAGAAGAAATTCTGGTCAATAGAGGATCCTTAACTAAGTAGATTAGTCAGTCTGACCTTGAACTGAGTAGCTTTCTACATTTACTTCCTACAAACATTTTTTTGTCATGCTCTAGCATCAAAATATTTTCTATTCAAGAGGCGAAATAACGAGAACGATATTTGATACAAAATAGAAGATATGAAACATTTAAAACAGTAGAGTGGGTAATATAGAAAACCAGGGTACTTTTCCTAAAAATCAATGTAATATCATATATACTTTACTTAAGGACCAATTGCTGTTTCTTATTTCAACTGATCTCTTCCTTTGGCTATTTGCCACAAATTTGGCAAATAGCCAAACAGAAAACCAAATATGCCACTGTAAGCTTCTATAAAAAAGGTGGATAACAATCAAACAACTAAATAAATGGACGCCAACCCTTTAATTATTGAGACAAAGGAACAAACACATCCCAAGGTTGGAGCAAGAAGAACATCCAGACATATGGACGTATAACTACTTGCCAAAGTTTTTCCTAATACTTCAGCTTGCTCACAAAATAGAACAGTTTCCTTATGTTTCATATCTATACATTGCAATAAAATATATTTAGCTCTAATCCTTTCTCTAGCATTGCAAAACAACCTTGAATACAATAATCCTAAATTAGGTAATCTTTGCTCTCCAAATGCGTTGGAGTACATATTCCATTATCCAATAACAACACTAACAGGAATAACACAAATCCAACATATAAAATTCAACATATTTAAATATTATATTTATATTGTGGAAGGCTGCTTAAATAAAGCAAAAACAAAATATAAGTTCTGCATAATCATAAAGGCCTGTTATTGTAGAGGGAGTCTTTGGTTAACCAGCACTTATTCAGTGACTATTCAAAGTTATGGTGGCACTGAATGAGTTCTTGATTAATCGGTCCTTGAAGTTCCTGCCATCCCAAAAGGCTAAGCAGAGACAAAACAACAAAAGACTGTCACAAGAAAGCATGTGTAGTTTTATTCTCCACAGCACTTGAGGGTAGGACAAGACCAGAAGCTGAAGATTTATAGAAGGATTTACTAACTGCAATGCTTAAATATTCAGTTTTAAGTCTGCAATGCTATATGTAAGTATTTTGCGCTGCAAACTTCATGGCAAAATTTAATACATATATTAGCTGATGAACTCTACATGTTACAGTATTTTTCCGTGCAGTCCAGATCACGAACAGTTTGGGGAAATGTAAATAGGGTGAGTTCTCATTACAATACCATTAAAATGTAAAGTGAATATTTGTCTCCCGCTCCTGTGTAGCAGAAAACTTGGGATTCCTGAACAGAGCTTTTTTTAAAAAAAACATATTTGAAAGAAACATCCGTGTTTGGAAGCACTCACGGTGACATTGCATACATCATGATGTCATTATGCAAATGACATGAATTATGTAATTAAATGTTTATGCAGTTACAAAGTTACACAGTTTGTGTTCTTTGTATGGTAATTTGTGACAAGTGTAATGTTACCCGCCCCGAGTCCCTCTGTGGAGATGGGGCGGGCTATAAGTCCGAAGTAAATTAAATTAAATTAAATTTCCCCTCTTCCATCCCACATTAATTCTCCCTGGAAAGGTGATTGATAGAAATAATTAATATTCTCCTGTTCTAAGACAGTCTCTAGGTTAGCAAAGGCTGTCAGGGCAACTGAATGGAGCTGGTTGTTTACTGGCTGGATGCCCTTCCTGTTGCTAGTACAGAGTTCACAGCGGATAATTACATTACGCCCAGAGAGAGAAATATATGCCGCTACCTAGGCTCGAACTGACATCCTCCTGATTGTGAGATGAGAGC
>JAOYMU010000292.1:7364963-7382702 GCA_025802295.1 Psammodynastes pulverulentus | reverse complement strand
TTTGTCATAAAAAGAGGGAGAGGGATAGCCCTGACGGGGCCTCTAGATCAAGGAACGCAGACATACATTCCAGACATCACTTCAAGATAGGAGGAGGAGGAGGAGGAGAGAGCAATTAGGCAGTTGTGTGCGGCAATGCTCGAAAGGAGAATGTGATTGATGACATCCAGCCATGAATGTATTGCATTGGAGAATATATATCTGGAGGTGGTGGGGGAAAACAGGGTCATAGGTGGACAGTAAATGACGTAGGGCAGAGCCGACTGCACTTGGGTTGAGTGCCGACGTCTTGATTCTAAGAAATGATGAGATTTCTTTTGAAACTTGGCTCGAGACTCATGCGTGGATCATAGAATCTGTCGGATCCCTGACAGACTGCCTTTTTATAAGAAGGTCGAATTGGCTCAACTACAGGGCGTCCTCGACTTACGACCGCAATCGAGACCAACATTTTTCTTGCTAAGCGAGACGGTGATTAAGAATTTTGTCCCATTTTACGACCTTTTCTTGCCACAGTGGTTAGTGAATCGCTGCAGTTGTTAAGTGAGGAACATGCTTGTTAAGGGAATCTGACTTCTCCGTTGACTTTGTAGTTATTGTCCTTGCACCTCGTCCAACGAAACTAAATACCTTCTTCAGTGTACATGATGACTATAGAAATAAAATACAAACCCAAACACAAATCCTTCACATTCTATCCATTGAATTGAAAACCCCTGATGATACTGCATTCATATTGCACGATACAGGAGAATTCAACAGAGTTCCTGTCCTGGGATAGAAGCTGTTTTTCAGGCTATTTGTCCTTGTTTTTATTATTCTCCTGTACCGGCTGCCAGATGGTAATAGTTCAAAAAAAGGTGCCCAGGATGAGATGGATCTTTAAGGATGTTTTGAACTTTCTTAAGGCAGCAGGAGCTCTAAAGCTCTTCGAAGGAGGGGAGAGGGCAACCCATGATCCTCTGGGCAATTAAATCTAGGATGCCAATGAATGCCTCATCTTCCTGATCTTCTCCCCTCCCAACCTCACCATTCTATTTCACAATTGTGGATTTACCAGGTTAATCGTGATGATCTCTTCATAAGCAAGGGATGATTCGCCAGCAATCATGCCAGATCCTTTCAGGTTCTCGGTCCCCAGGCCATCTTCTTTCCCGATAATATCTGTAATTTTATACCTGATATAGAGGTGGAAGGAAAGATCAGGGAGCAGTAGAGGAAACAGCCCCGCCCTGCACACACACAAATATTTTGTTTGGCACTAAGAAGATACTAGTAGTTCCTAGGTGGATTACTATGTAGCATCCTCTGAGTCTACACCTACACAACTCACATCCTCCTTCTTGGATCGCTATTGATATTTAATACATAAATAATATTCATTATAGTCAAAGGCCAACACAACAACAAAATCGAAACAAACTAATACAATCCAAAAACATAATCTCTTTCTCTCTCCTCTCCCCCTTCTTTCTCTCCTTTCTCTCTCCCTCCTTCTCTCTTTACCGTTCAGGTTAGCACCATTTTTTGAACCAACGTAACTTAAAATCCACTAACGTTAAAAATGGCTAAAAAAAAATTGGGACACATTACTCCTGTGGAATTGACATTTCCATGATATTCACACCAGTTTTATTCACAAAACTGTGCCCATGGCAGCCCACAGTCATGTGATCATGATTTCCGATGCTTCCTACCAGCTTCCCCCAAGCAAAGTCAATGGGGAAGCCTGCAGGAAGTCGGAAGTCACTCCTGCTGATTTTTCACTTGCTTATTCTGTTTACCTGTTTAAGTAGGTAAAACATTTGACTTATCATTGAAGTTCTTTTGGCACTACAGTTATTTTTCTTCCTATAATATACACCAAGGTCTTCAAACTTGGGAAGTTTAAGACTTGTGGACTTCAACTCCCCGAATGCCTGAGCTAACATGTCTGGAGGAGGACTTCTGGGAGTTGAAGTCCACAAGTCTTAAAGCTGTCAAGTTTGAAGACCCCTGATATACACTCTTCTTAGATGATTACAGTAAAAAAAATATGGTCAGTCTAAAATGTTACGTTCGTTCTAAAATTTGATGCTCATCAACCTCCATCTCTGCCTCTAGGACAGTGGTGGCAAACCTATGGCATGCGAGCCATCGCCCCAGCTCGACTCCGCCGCGCATGTGCATGCGCGCCTCCTACCAGCCAGTTGGTCTTCGGGTCTCTACCACGCATGCACGGGGGCAGGGCACACTCAGGGATCACGCGCGCATGCATGAGAGGCGGGGTGCACATGTGGGAGTCTCTCACACATATGGGCAGGGCACACAGGTAGGGTCGTGTGCGCATGCAGGGGTGGAGTGCATGCACAGGGGGTTGCACGTGTGTGGGCGGGGCACATGTGTGTGGGTCACTACATGTGCAGAGGGTCACATGCACATGCGCATGCACAGGGGAGGTGCAGATTGCATTTTTGGGATCCGCGCACATGCACTTTGGGCATTTGATGCCGAAAAGGTTAGCCATCACTGCTCTAGGATAATCCCAACTCCACATGTCTTCAAGTTGCCAAGTTTGAAAAACACTGCTCTACATTGTGTGTGTATGTGTGTATGTGTGTAGTCACCACTTTGGATTGCTATTTTGCCATCTCCACCCAAATGGACATCTGCTGAAGAGTCTTGAATTGGAGGAGGACAGCAAGGCTGCAACGTTGGAACTGAACAACTCTTATTATAGCAATAGCAATAGCAATAGCACTTAGATTTATATACCGCTTTATAGTGATTTTTACAGCCCTCTCTAATCGGTTTACAGATTATGGGACTGTTCGCTCTTCTCTTGAGGACCATCAACATACATACCTCGATTCTCCTTCGTCTTCCACGTGTTCACAATGTACTGAGTTCAAGGCACTAACTTTCTTATAATCTTGAGGAGTTAGGTACAGATATTTGAATCCCTGGAAAAGGGAAGAAAAAGAGATAAAATAGCATAAGGGAACTTCTGCTATTCTTATCCCAAATCTGTACAGCACATCCAAATAATAACATCTGGCAAACATCCCACCCCACCCCCACATCTGTTAAAATAATTATACATGATTTGTGGCTGCAAATGACATTAAAGGGGCTTTTTAAGATTCGCGAGATTAATTACAGTGATTTTAGTTGTGCATTAAAAACAAATCAGGTTTCTAGTTCTCACTGTGATAATATGAAAGTGCAGGCAGTCCTCGACTTACAACCACAATAGAGCCCAAACTTTCCAGTGTTAAGTAAGTGAAATCTTGCCCCGTTTTCCAACTTTTCTTGCTACAGTTAAGTGAATTGTTGCAGTTGTTAAATTAGTAACAGGGTTGTTAAGTGAATCTGGCTTCCTCATTGATTTTCCTCATTAGAAGGTCGCAAAAGGCGACCATATGACCCAGGGACACTGCAACCGTCATAAATACAGGCCAGTTGCCAAGTGTCCAAATTTTGATTATGTGATCACAGGAATGAAGAATGGCCATAAGTCATTTTTTTCCCCAGTTCCGCTCAACCTTCGAACTGTCACTAAACGAATGACTGTAAGTCAAGGTCTACCTGTACTAGTTCTGCTTATACCACTCGACTACAATCAACTTTTCTGATTCGTTGGCTGCAGCTTTTGAAAGTAGCAAGGTGTCTTTGGTGCATTTACATGCATGCACATATCCAAAGAGAGTGAGAGAGATACATTTGAATTTAAATTACATTTCCTCTCAGAAAACTCATCCCAACTCCACCGTCATACTATGCTTCCAAAGATCCTTATTTCCAGAGGTGGTATTCAGCCAGTTCTGACAGGTTCTGGAGAACCGGTAGTGGAAATTTTGAGTAGTTCGGAGAACTGGTAAATGTCATCTCTAGTTGGCTCTGCCCCCATCTATTCTCTGCCTCCCAAGTTCCAGCTGATCGGCTGGGTCTTCTTTTGTTGCCCTGCATAGGAGAACAGAGCTGGAAATCAGGATAGTGGGGTGGGGATTTTACAGCATCCTTACCCTGGAGTGGGGTGGAAATGGGGATTTTACAGCATCCTTCCCCTGCCACACCCACCAAGCCACATCACACTCACCAAGTCACGCCCACAGAACCGGTAGTAAAAAAATTTTGGATACCACCACTGGTATGAAAGTATTGTATTGATATGAGATTGTGTGCTGTTTAAACATTAGACAAATCACATTGCATGCTTCTTTATATGCACTTATAATCACCATGGTAACTTTGCTTTTCAGACATATCGGAAAACATCTTCAAAAGCCAATACAAAAGAGACTCCTCTGGTGACAGAAATTAAGAATGGGTTCCATAAAGACTACCTAAAGGAAATTAATGGCGCTCTGAAGAAAAAAGCACAATAACCATATTTTTTACTATTACATTGTAGAATGCAAATACCTCTCACCACCCTTTTCTAAAACAAAGCAAAACTATTATACACAACTTTAGTACAATTTTAAACTCGGTGGTAACTGGTTCTTTTACTCTCTTATTTAATTGATTTCTTTTTAACAATAAGACTTGTAAATGGTGAAGGCACTTACCTCCTTTTATCGGGCTGAAGTCAAACTGCATTCTGTAATTCTTAATATAGAGAAGAAGCCTTGAGAACGTTCCCTTTAATAACAAAGATTTGGATATTCTAAAAAGTTAAGCTAGCACCAGACTGCAATCTATGAGAAAACAATTTGTGTTATTTGTTCAGCGATACAGCTCACTCCGTTTTGTGTGTGTTAAGTTTCCTTTGATTTATAATAGAGGGGAAAAAATCTTTGTGCTCAAAATCTTGGTTGTTGCCTTGATGGTGCTATAAGATTGCTCTTGTCACCCATTCTAGATACAGGATGGAATACATAGTGCAATGGGATTAATTACAAATTCACATTGAGCTACAGTGAAACCATCTGAACTAATGTGTGGCTGTATGCCCACTTTTTAAAATGCACTGTTTTAAAACTGAACAAGAATAGCTCTGTAAACCTCTCCTTAAATATTTGTAGCTGTAGCTGTATACCTTAAACACTATGACAATCACACAATGGCCTGATTATTATTAACTTTGGAGGTCAAAGTCCAAAAAAAGTTGGTTTTATTCCCAAATGTCAATTGTTATTTTGAAATTCAATAGAGACACTTTCTATTCTCATTATGCCACATGTACAGACAACTAAAACCGATTCAACAAATCAAATGGCTGGTTGAGTGTATGTTAACGTTAATATTATAACTGAGACTAGCAATACAACAAGGTATTCAACCTTCCTGAAAACAGGTTTGTCCATGCATGCTAACTAGGCATTTTGGATATCAAGTAAAATTCTACCCACATGAGATGTGAAAAGCTATATAGCCTTGGTATTCAAATACTGAAGATGAGACTACCCAATTCACCTTACACAGAGCTAAATGCTAAACCCTAAATCCAGTTTGATATGTTTTTCTATTGTTGTAGAAATAAGTAACAGGTGGAGAAAAGCATTTGCAAAAATAGTAATTCCACATACTCAAGACAAGAGACATGCTCAGTTCTAAAAGTAAAATGATGATGGGGAGGGGACAGTTGGTATTTGGCTGGCCATTTTACATTTTATTTTGCACACCATTTCTGTATTTTTAGTGTCTGACTCCATAACCGATTTGGGAGAGTACTTTATTATCATTCCTATTGCAGAGGGAGGAAGACACGAAAAGAGAATAGCCAGAGAACCACTGCAAACATTTTTTTTCATCAATTCAGCTTAAGTATTTCTCTGAAAGTTTCAATAGTATGATTCAGGAATTTTGTATTAGAATTCCTAAAAGAAGTTTCATGTAATTTCCCATAACTCTCTACTGAAAGTCAACACTAAAAACCCTAGAAAAACATCATTCCATCAGAATGATGCATTAGACCAGGGCTCTCCAAACTTGGCAACTTGAAGGCTTGTGGACTTCAACACCCAGATTCAGGTGGAGGAATTCTGAGAGCTGAAGTCCAGAAGTCTTTAAAGTTGCCAGGTTTGGAGACCTCTGCATGAGACTATAACTTCTAGAATTCCAATCTGCATGATCTGACTGACTGGGAGCGAGGAGAATTGAAACCTAGGTTTACTGAAGGTAACAATTGAGGAAGAGAGTTTAATCAAAGTAAATCAATAAATCTCTGTAATAAGGAGGACCCATAATGAACAATGTTCATGAGCCCCTGAAGGGATCCTCTGAGAAACCTTTTGACTGGTCAGTGAATAATAGAGATAGTAAATTACACAAGGATTGTCTGTCTCACCTTGATGGTTTAAAAAAAAAACCATTGCCTTAATGATTAAGGCTTAGTCAAGCTTTTAAAGGGCTGAAAAAATGTTATCAGGTTAACATTTAAAACCATTTGAATAAGCTACGTTCAGGTATTCACTGAATGCAGAAAAACCAATCAAAATGCTGCTATTTTGAATCGCAACCAAGATTATGACTTTTAAAATTATTTTCTTGTAAACATTGAGCATTGAAAATAAACAAAGTTTTACAGCAACATATTTTAAAGTCTTCTCTTTTCTGTCCACGTAGCACTGAAATGGCTTCAAACACACTAGTTGGCAAGTTATACATTGTTAACTTCCAGTTAGTTTCTTCAACCCTATAAAACCCTATACCACACTTTATGGTTAACAGCCTTACTCTTTCAAGGAGATGTAGAAAATATGTTGTGTCTGTGTACCAACTGTGAGTTTCCTGTAGAGATGCAATTTTATTAGTTTCTTTGCTGTTTGGCTCACCAACCTACTGCAGTGATACCATATTGATTTTCAAAACTTGCAAAACTATTCTTTTCCCATAGATTATGGTGAACGGGTGGAAACAGAAAGGATTCACCCTCTTATAAAGTGAAATGCAGCGTTATATTTAAAGTTCATGGAGAAATGATTTAGAAGATGAATTCTTTTCTAAGGTACTCAAAACAGGCTGAATTGGGTCCTTCACAATTCCTAACAGGATGCCAAAACAAGATACAGAAAACTTGTCATTTGTCTAGTAGCCATAGTAGTCTAGTACAGTGGCTCCCAACCTTTTGGGCACCAGGGACCGGTTCTGCAGAGAGGTTTTTCTGTGGACCGGAGGGGGGGGGGCGTAGTTGTGTATGCCGTCTGAATCCTGCGGATAGGGTTTCGATTGTGCGGCCCGGTACTGGTCCACGGCCCGGGGGTTGAGGATCCTTGGTCTAGTACTCATCCAGTCTGTTCCATCCCAGATATTGTATATACATAGTCCTTGACTTACAACCGTGATTGAACCTAGTAATTATGATAAGTCATGACAGTTATAAAGCAGGTCATCAAGTGACTGACCCGATTTAACCTTATTTTGCAGTGGTCCTTAAGCGAATGCTGCACTTGTAAAGCAAAACCTGCATTAGTTAAGCAAGTCTATTATTTGCTATGGGCCATTTTTTTTGCTGGAAACTGATTGCGCTGAAGAATGAGACAATGACTACTACATACTGCATATATTCACCCAGTGTATTTTCAAGTGACTTGATATATTTGATGAGTGTTACATTTAAGATAAATGTAAGTTAGCAGAACCAATGGAAGTTTCGCTCCGCTCTCTGTGGTGAGTGGCGTTTCCATCCTGTGGGGAAAGAAGGAAAACAGTTTTATAATTTATGTTGACCTCTTGCAAAACAGAAACTAAAGCTAACCATGAGTTAAAATAGAATTTGTTTTTATATCAACCCATCATATAGAAAAAGCCACAATATGTCTATAGTGTGAGTGTCAAACTGAGGAGGACTGCTTTGGAGACCAGATACTTAATCTCTATGTGAAATGTTTAGTAAAAATGTATCTTCATGCTCGGTTGAAATCTGTTAATCCTTACATTTCTCAAGTTTCATGTTGAAATGTATACTGAATTATAACACATACATTTTCATCGTGGCTGGTTTCATCAAGGCCCCTTGTGTCTTCCTGCACTATGTCCATGGACTCTATCCTGCAATAAAAGGCAAAGCAGAAGCAATTGAGATGTGCAAAGTGGAAGCTTAGAGGTGAAGTTTATCCAGTTCTCACTTCACTCATACAACAAACTCAAAACAAAAGACTGCAATCTAAATTTCATTGTTATTTGTGCAATATAAGATAGGGTCTTTTACCTCTAGTACAAACAGCAAGAAATGAATGTGTCAGGTAAAATATCAGAGGTAATAGAATTGGAGGTCTCTGCCCAATTTAGGATTTGCAAGTTACGGTACAACATGATAGATTGTGCATAACTGGGAAATTATACTGCATATGTGAATGAGCCGTGGTGGCACAAAGGTTAGAATGCAGTATTGCAGGCTAACTTTGCCCACAGCCAGGAGTTTGAGTCAAACTTCCATCTTTCTGAGGTCAGTAAAATAAGGACTCGGATTGTTGAGATAATATGCTGACATTGTAAACCATCCAGAGTGGGCTGTAAAGCACTATGGAGTATATATAAGTCCACTGCTAAGGGCTATTGCTATTGCTATATAGCTAAAAAAAAAACCAGCACCACCTTATTCAAACTGCTAGGGAAAACTGCAAATAGCACAGGAGAAGTAAGTACCATCCATTTCCTGATATTTGTTACTTTCAATTTATAGTGTAAAAACAGTCTAGCAGTGGTGAGATAGAGATGTTTGAACCCACATCCCAGAGAAAAGATGTGCAAAAGAAGTGCTTAATGGTGCTTTTTGGACAGACAGGAGAAAATCAAATACCTCTGTATCTGATGAATGCAAAACGCATTCACTTTACTGTTCAGTTTATTGGATTGTTTTGTCCAAAATTCCTGTAACAAATTTTCTTAATGTGAGTCAGATGACAAAAGCATTAAATCCATTAACCAAAAATGGAAAAAGAATAATCACACATACCATGGTATCCTTTTCAAGGCTCGAGAGAAACTCTGTTCTGTTCTCAAGATTGCCAAGTTCTTTAACAACACTCTTGTGGAAGGTTTCCAATTCATGCAGTCTGCAGCAGATAGATCAAAGATATTGATTTTATTAGCAAAAAAGAATCTTGATATTGCTATATACTGGTGTAAAATATAAATGCCATCATCCACTTCATCAGTCTCTGACAAATGTCTTAAATCGGTTTGCGCTACTTCATTAGGAAATCAATTGATGAGAAAAGCAATCTAGCTTGAATAACACCTATTACAGGTAGTCCTCAACTTATAACAGTTCATTTAGTGGCCGTTTACAACGGCACTGAAAACATTGAGTTATGACAGTTTTTCACACTTATGACCTTTGCAGCATCCCCACGATCACATGATCAAAATTCAGACTCTTGACAACTGTCTCAGATTTATGACGGTTGCAGTGTCCCGGGGTCAATGAGATCACCTTTTGTGAATGTCTCACAAGCAAAGTCAATGGGGAAACCAGATTCACTTAACAACTGGGTCACTAACTGAACAATCGCAGTGATTCACTTAACCAGGAAAGGTCATAAAATGCAGCAAACTTCACTTAACAAATGTCTCACTTCGCAACAAAAATTTGGGGCTCAGTTGTGATCCTAAGTCAAGGACTCCCTGTAAATTGTTTGTGAATCATATTTTGGGGGCATTTCGTTTCCTTCAAGACTTTTTATTGTGGAAGCCTTGTTAAAACTAACCACAATGCAGATTTCCCTCAATTACTGCCTGAATTTATTATTATATTTCTTTATGACATACAATCTAAGAGTATTGTACACATTCTACCATGATGCTCAGCAACAGCAAGACACAAATAAGCCTAACCAATGTCTAACTTGCCATGTTAATTTGTTTAATTGTTTATGGAAGCGCTTACAATGTAAACACATAAAGGAGGAACAGTCATGGGCTGAAATACGGAAATCAAGCAGAGCATACATTATGCTGGTTTGCCCATTACTTTAATTAAATATTCCTTAGCCAAAGAAATGAGTATGTTTTTCCTAGGGTGAACAGATCAAAGCTTCATCTTATGAACCATGAGCTATCTTGCCAAATGCATAAACAGTCCCGTCTCCTTGAACTTCTACCAGGAAAAGAGATCGCTGTGCTTTATACTACACAAGATGGGTACCACTTACCGCCTCTGATGGATCCGACAGAACAAGGCTGATATATTGCGTTCAGGTGTCTTCAAGACTGTGTGTCTATAAATCGCCATCTTCTTGTATCTAAACTAAGTCACAGTACTGGGAGATTAGAATCACAAATTATTTGTAGTAAGAAGAATAACCCTAATCTAAATTGTCTGTAAAGACCGCACAGTAAGAAGGGAAGGAAAGACAGGAAAAAAGAAGGACAGAAGAACTGGTTGCACATAAGGAATTTGCAATAGGGGAAAAAAAATCTGTTTATGTATTTGTGAGCCTATCTAGAAGTTATTTGCAAGTACAAAAATGACTCTTGGTCAATTGTAGGGAAGAAGAACTACCCAAAATGTTTTCTTCAACTCGCTGGTAAAATTCTCGAAAGCAGCAAAAATCTCTGAGTCATCAAATTCTTCTCCAAGTGTATTAAAGGCAAATACTTCGTTCTCAAATTCATTTAAAGGTTGACCTGCAAAAAAATAAAGTACAGCTCTCCTAGCAAAGCAACAATAACCAGCCAAAGGATAATCAGGAAAATACAAAGCTGTGTTTTAATTGAACAAATAGGAAAACTCTTTAACTTTGTAGGCATGGTGTATAAGAAGGGAAACCTCTACAAATACACACTGCCAGTTGTCTGAAACACAATTTCTTAATCCATACTTACCAAAAATTTACATTTTTGTTGTAAAACTTGCTGCATGGATCCCTGCCTCCTCCCCTTATTTACTATAGCTGTACAGTAATTCATCTCGATGCTGATTTTAGCATAAAAGCCTTTTACATAAAGGTTTTTTTTTTTTAATTATCATTATCTGAGAATTTCTGTTTATAATCTGTTCATTCATGGTATTTAAATTTGTTTTAACATTTTGACTAAATTGTAACAGCTTACAAACTGTGCAGAGAGTTTCTAATCCATTCATGGTATTTTAATTTGTCTTAATGTTTTTTATTAAATTGTAATAGCTTCCTAACTGTGCAGAGAAGTGAAAAGGCTATATAGATGTTAACAGAAGGAAATTAATAGGATGCAGTCTTACCTCTTAAAATGCTTTGATTCTGGAGTGGTGTAACAGGTTATAGACTGGAGATGTTTATAAAGATTGGAGCACAGGGAAAAAGCTGAACATTTCCATGGTTCCAACTCTTAAAATCATATACAAGCTTTTTTAAAAATCAAGTGGCGAGGTTAGGGTTAGGGTTAGGGTTGTTAGAAAGTAGTACTGCAGGCTAATTCTGCTGACTGCAGGCTGCCAGCAGTTTGGCAGATTGAATCTCACCAGACTCAAAGTTGACTCAGCTCTCCATCCTTTTGAGGTTAGTAAAATGAGGATCCAAATTGTTGGATACAATATGCTGACTCTGTAAATCGCTTAGAGAGGGCTGTAAAGCACCATGAAGCGGTACAGAAGTCTAAGTGCTATTGCTATCAATTATAAAAGTTATGAACCAGGACAGATGAAATCCAAATTCGGACTATATTAAAGAGAGCTGCTAAAAATGAAACAAAAATTTATCCTCACAATGCCCTCAAAACAGGCCTTTGCTTTTGAGAAGACACAGTGAAAAGGGAATGTATTACTCATTATTGTATCCATTTTGAAAGCAGACCATCAAAGCCGACACCAGCCAGAGCATAGCAAACTCAAAGTAGTAAAAAGCTGGAAGATGTAGAGAGAGACCTGGCCCACAGAATCTCCAAGAGTCGGTCACAACTGAATGGATAACTTCATCATCAATTTCATTATCTGAAGGCAATTCATTTAGTTTAGTTTACAAAGAATAACAGAGTTGGAAGGGACCTTGGAGGTCATCTACTCCAAACCCCTGCTCGAGCAGGAGAGCCTATTCCAAATATTAGCCTCTACTTAGGATCAAACTCACAGCCTCCTGATTGTAAGGCAAGAGCTCCACCTCTAGGACACGGCACCCTCAACTAATTCGATTCGGACCACACATTTTTGCTCCAACTTTTATGGAATGTTGTCACTAGAGTTCTTGTGTGATTTACCTTTTGATGTTTCATCTGCCATTTCTATGGAGGAAAAGAGTTTTCTTGGTTCAAAGGTTAGGTCGAATTCATTACTAGGCAGCCTTTCAGTGTGTTTTGAGCGTTTTCTATTGAAATCAGCTGACCATTCTAGGAAAAGAAATCCATATCCAGTAGTTAGTGGGAAGCTTCACCAGAATAACTTTAAAAGAATAACTGTATTGTTACTTCAAGTCCACACTAATCGCCATACGTTAAAATGAAATTTTGTTGCATACAGCTCTCAAAGGGTCACCACCTCCAATAAGCATTACATAAACATGACAAAAATTAAAAATTATGCATATCCACATATATTATACGACACAGAGAAAGACTTCTTAGACTTTCACCGTATTAAGTGTCACTGGAATTTTGATGGGACTTGCAAGCTTTGTTCACATCATTTGGACCCCATACAGCTTGCCTTTTAAAATGTTGATAATTAAACTCTCCAGGCCACAAAAGTACAGTGGGAGAGAAAGCACAGAGGACGGATACCATCCATCTCCTTAAAAACTACAAGATTGGTGTCTATTTTTCTTAGCAACAAGGTTGCTATTTTTCTTTCAGTTTTATCCAATTTTCCTTTGCTAGCACTTATTTTTACCTGAAAATTTCCTCTTAGAGGAGTTGGAGATTTTATCTTCCAGGAGTAGAGTACTAGCTGCAGCTTCATATTTCTAGAAAGCATTTAAAAAAAGAGAAAACAAAATCCAAATTGCAATACCTTTCAAACAGATTCTAGTATTATAATGGAACAATGCAACAGGAATCATCTGGTGTCTTATAGTTACATAAACACAAATAAACAAAATGCAGTATATATTTCACACATTCTATCTGTGTACACATGTACACTTGTGTTTTCCAAAACCTATACCTTGCTTGTTTTAGCAACAGATGGATAGGGTGAAGAACTGCTGCTTAACGGGAAAGTGGCATCCATCATTTGTAAGCAATCTAAAACAAAAGATAGTAATACGATTTAAAATATTTATTTGTATCCCGCCTTTATTATTTTACATCTTACTTTTCTGCAGCTAATGATTAAAAATATGTGTGCAAAAGCAATACTAACAATCATAATACATACACTTAAAGCAATCATACTGAAGACCTTGGAGGAAAATTCAACTTCATCTTACAGCCACGTTTTATTTTTTGTCTGGTCAAGTGGTATTTTCCTAATGATTAGAAAAAAATATCTATTCCTAGATGAAAAACATGCTATAAATTAAGGATTAGATGACATTCTGAATGACTTGGAACCGGGTTACAATGAGGTCCCCATGTATGCATCTCTTACCAAATTTAATCTAAATTTACCTTTAATGTTCTACATCCATCTCTTTAAATATTAGTCCTAATCTAAATTCAGCTTTGAGAAGAAGATGCAAATACTATTTTCCACATCATGAGTTGGGTGGGGTGGGGTGGATGCTGAGTACATCTTGTTCAGTATCATTATTTGGAGTCTGGCATTAGGAGGATTGTGGGAAATTGAACAGTTCCCCAAAGTCAGATTTTCTTGCTGTGTTAGCACCTGGTGGTGCAACAGGTAACTGCTGGTGCCAAACTCCATAGATGGATGACAGCAAACACCCCATTTTTCACTGTATCTGCCGCTATACAGACTTTGTCTAATTAATTTGCTAATGCAAATTCTCCCCCAACATCCCATCTCAAAATGCAGTATTTCATGATCCTGCATTTTAATCATTTGGAGAAATCATTCAGACCTTTTTATTATATAAAGATCTGAAAGTCCAAGCAATCAAGTCCCTGCTATTGATTAGGGCAGGGGACCAGCATCTGTACACACACAGGATCCAGGCAGTGTGCACAACCACGCCCCCCCCCAGGTCCACAAAAAAACCCCTCACCCTCCACAGAACCGGTCCCTGGGGCCCAAAAGCTTACGGGACCACTGGGCTAGGGAACAACCAGGCAGCTACTCATTCAATCTCCCAAAAAAGAGCATCATGCCAAGAAGACAGCTCTAGTTGCATCCTCAACCAGGTAGGTACATATGGGAAGCTATACAGGTAGTCCTCGACTTATGACCACAATTGAGCCCAACATTTCTGTTGCTAAATGAGACATTTGTTAAGGGAGTTTGCCCCCATTTTACCTTTTTTGCCACAGTTAAGTGAATCACTGCAGCTGTTGTTAAGTTAGTAACATGGTTGTTAAGTGAATCGGGTTTTCCCATTGGCTTTGCTTGTCAGAAGTTTACAAAAGGTGATCATATGGTCCTGAGGCACTGCAACCGTCATAAGTATGAGTCAGTTGCCAAGCACCTGAATTTTGATCATATGACTATGGGAATGCTGCAATGGTCATAAACGTGAAAAAAGGTTGTAAATGTGAAAACGTAAGTCATTTGTTTCAGTGCTGTTGCAACTTCAAATTGTCACTAAATGAACTGTTGTAAGTCAAGGACTACCTGTAATGAATGCCTGAGTCCATAAGATGGAAATCTAGAGTTCTCAAACTTCATCTTCCAGAAGCCTTCTAAATCTTCATACCTTGGCTCTCCCTCCTATTTGGGGTAGTGGCTTGGTCATTCCTGCTACCACCACCTATTATTCAAGGGTCACCTCATTTCTTAACTTTAATGTGTAAAAAAAAATAGGATCCTCACAACTCGTGCTGTAGTTTTGATGATTAAAGGGTTAATATATAATGGTTTAAATAATTTCTATAAAGTCAACTGTGGGCCACAGAGTATGTAGGATTATGACTCAAGGATGAAGATTTCTTTTAGAGGCATATTATTCTCACAAGTGACAAACAAAATGAAGCTTTGTTTTTTAAAAAACTAAATACTCCTTTCAATTTTAAATGTTACAATACAGACATTCAAAATTGAAGAGGTTTCAAACAGATCAGATTGAGGGGCAATTTAACACTTTAAAAGAAAATGACATACTCCTGGCGGACCACAAGATGGCAATGGTCTGCTACAAAAGTTGCTCCATCTCTTCACAGAGAGATAATGGAGAGCATACCAAATCCTATTACAGTACATAACACAGGTTTCTAAATAATAAAATTACAAGTTCACAAACAGGCTGAGATAGTAGTGAAGGGAGCAGATTTCTGAATTGCCAATTAAAATATGATTAAGCCCGCACCACTAGAATATGATATAAAGTTTTAGATTCAAACAGAGTTCAAATAACATTGGAAGGAGGCACATACTTTGTCTAATATGTGAATTAGGAGTTGAACAAACATGAACTGGACTACGGGTTGTACAGTGATGCATCTCTGATACTGGTTTTGTTCTTCTCTGTATCTTGTCCCTAAGCACTGTTGAATTTTCCACCTAGAGAGGAAACTGAAAGCATCAAATCAAACACCTAGCAACAGACCTGCTGCATACAAGTTGTTTCACTTAGTGCAGCTATGTACAGGTTGTCCTTGGGTTACAACCATGCATTCAACTGTTCAAAGTTATAATAGTGCTAAACAAGGGGAACTTACGATAGTCCTCAGGAGTTCCAGACATTGCAGCATCCCTGCAGTCACGTAATCATAATCTGGGCATGTGGCACCCAACTTGCAATTACGACACGGAAGCAAATCACAATTAACTATGATTTCCTATATTCCCTGCCAACTTCCCACAAGCAAAATCAATTGGGAAGAAGTTGGAACTCACAACTGAGTGACGTCCTTGCTTAATGATGGTAATTAGGACTGCCGGAATTGCCATCATTAAGTGATGTGGTCATAAGACATCGTGCTTTACAACTGTGTTGTTTAGCCACAATTCACAATCCCATGTGTTGTCCTCACCTGAAGACTACCTGCACTGATCAAAAAGTTCAGCAACCTGAAAAAAATTCTAGTTAATTTATTCTGCAGTAGAATTTTAATAATCTTTCACTTAATAACTCTTAATGTCATGCATGGATGATACCACTATTCAGATGAAAGTACATGTTATCTAAATTTGTTGTTGCTGGGAGTTCTGAGGGACAGGAAATCTAACCCCCTTTGTTTTTAACAAAGTCTGGTAAAAACCACAGCTAAGGTTCAAAGTCTTGGCTTTGCCTGAATATGCTGAAGAATAAACTTGAAATGAAGATAAATGAATTACTACGTTTTGTTTGTTTTTAATATTGTCTGGAATGAAGATTGGAGGTTAAGAGCATCAAATATACCAAATTAAATATAGAAACAGTACAGTTCTACAATCAAGAGATACTGATAATGTAAAATCTACGAGAAAAAAACCAATATTGACATAAAGGACCTTAGAATTGAATAAAGGTGCCCCTTCAAAAGATCTACTAGAAGGGCTGTATCTCATTCATAGCTTGTTTCATTCAGGTTTATCCGTAAGGGCAGGGGTCTCCAACCTTGGCAACTTTAAGCCTGGAGGACTTCAACTCCCAGCTTTGCTGGCTGGGGAATCCTGGGAGTTGAAATCCACCGGGTTTAAAGTTGCCAAGGTTGGAGACCCTGCATAAGAATAAGGATCCCAAGACTGAACAAGGACTCCCTTGACAGACAATTTCGCCTCTGGCTTCACAAATGAAGGTTGGAGGTTAAGACTGGTATAAATGATTACAAATCTAAAGGACTTTTAAATCAGAAATTATTTGTTACATTTCCTGATCTATTTCCAACCTTTGTTACAGGCTAAGGTTGCCAAAAAGATAAAGTATCTTTATTATAATGACATTACTCGCTGTTTCCTCCATTCCTTCCTTCCTTCCTTCGTGTGTGTGTGTGTGTGCGTATGTATGTATGTATATCTATATCTCTCTCTATATATATTAAAAGGTCTAATGCTTGTTGGCAATACAGCTCCATTCTTGAAGCAAATGACAACCTACTGGAACGTTAATTCAATAGAAGAAATAAGAACCAACATAGTTTCCTTATACTTGGCTCTTCTGCCTTAACCTTAAAACTGCCTTAAAACTTAAAGTAGTTTGATTTTTTTAAAAAAATATTTGAAGGTATCTACAATAATGCAGTGGTCGGTCCTTTCTTTATATTCATAGAAATTCTAACATTGTACAAGGAGATTGTAAGGACAGGGCAAAGGTATTATGCCAAGTAGAATTCTACATATTCTATGCATCTGGCAGCCACATTCATCAGAAAAGAAAAGATAAGGTCACAGTTCCAGTTTTTCTTACTTTCTTTGCGTCATAATCACTGCCACTACTTGGAGAAGACAGGGGCAATACTGTGAGAGGAGAGATAAACAAAAGTTTTCAATTATAAGCAGAGATGATGATATAGGTATTACAATATTAATGGAACAAGTTGGAAGTAATATGCAAACTTAGAAATCATTAATACATGATACTGAACACTACCAAGTCTACATACCTGCACATCTGCATATACACACACACACACACACGCACACACACACACACACGTAACAATGCTGCAAGCCTAAGTCTGGGCTATAAAGAATTATGAGCCCTAATGTTTGCTTTAGAACAGGGGTGTCAAACTCATTTTCACCGAGGGCCACATCGGTGTAATGGTTGCCCTCAAAGGGCCACAAGTCACTGTAAGACAGTATAAATGTAACCAAATGTCCTAAAGACAATCGGAACTTTGCAGCTCTCGCAGGCCACATAAAAT
>JAOYMU010000292.1:7312623-7324606 GCA_025802295.1 Psammodynastes pulverulentus | reverse complement strand
TGGACTTCAACTCCCAGAATTCCTCCTCCACTCATGTTAGCTCAGGAATTCTGGGAGTTGAAGTCCACAAGTCTTAAACTTGCCAAGTTTGAAGATCCTTGCGATACAGCATAGTAGTAATTTGAATCTGGACCTTTGCAGTTTTCGTCAGAAGCACTAATAACTCTACTGCTCATTAGCTAGTTAATATGAAGCTACACTCACACTCTGAGGCCTTTTCTCAGTAGCAGTTACAGATGCCATCCAACACCCACACTAGTAGTGAATTTTGTTTTGGGTGCCTCTTTCTTCTTCTTCCAGTCATGTCCAATTCTCAGAGACTGCCTGGACAGGTCCCTGCACCTTTCTTGGCAAGTTTTTTCAGAAGTGGTTTGCCATTGCCTCTTTCCTAAGGTTGAGAGAAAGCGACTGGCCCAAGATCACCCAGCTACCTTTGTGCCTAAGGCAGGACTCGAACTCACAGTCTTTGGTTTCTAGCCTGATGCCTTTAACCACTGCACCAGAATGGCTTTCATAATTCTAATTAGATTTGTCTAAAATAGATTACATAATTTGATCTAATATAATTTAGATCTCCCACCCTTATTTTTAGAACTGGCAATTTAGGGTAAGGAGGGTACAATTTGGATTACCTCAAATTTAAAGATTATAATGTTCTTAATCCCATTCTAAAATTACCAGATTTACCAAATAAAAAACGTAATACAGTCAGTGAGGCTTACTTAAGAGGTTAGTACTTTGCATCCTACACTTTCAAGTGTTTTGATACTCCTGGGAAAGTCGGTAATGATTAAAAAGTAAGAAGAGAATCTACCTTTCCTTATCAAGTTATCCATGTCTTTTCTTTATTTATATTTCTGAAGCTTTCTGAATGCTTCTGATAAAAAAAAATAAACCCTCCACATATTCATTTATATACAGTCTGTGTATTTGTAGCATATGTGTATGTGTGAGAGAGAGAGGGAGAGAGGGAGAGGGAGAGAGAGGGAGGGAAGGAAGAAGGGAGGGAGAAGAAACAAGTTTTGGAGGAATTATACTGTTCTTTAAAGTCCCTCTACTGTATCATTAAGTAGATGCTGTGTCTATACAGGTGTAGTATTTGAAGTCTACAAAGATTTTATATTTATTGTGAATTTATTTTTAAAAAATAGGTAGGCCCCAAAACTATTATAAAGGATTGTGAGTTGTCCCATTGAAGTCAGTATGGTCCTACCTTTTACATATATATACACACTGGAATTAGGAATATATTTAAGTTCTTGCAGGCCTTTTCCTTATTCTTTTCCCAGTCAAACACCCTTAAATTATAGAGCCATGCCTTATATTATCCATAACATTCTCAACTTGCCTTGCTTTCTAATGACTTTGCTTATTGGAGATAATGATAATCCAACACATCTGAGATGTTCAGTTGAAAGTTGTGGGCTGTCTTCAAGTTTTCAAGGTGTAAACGAGGTCTGGAACAACCAATAATTAAACTCAAGTATTAAGGGTCAAACTGTTTGTGGTTCACAATGAAAATGCTTTATGTTCCTTTTGGGGCCCTCACACCTTAAATACACGAATTAGCTATGAAAAAAATGTACTTCTGAAAAGCAGGGTCAGGATCATGACTTCCCTCTCAGATGACACAGCTCTAGCTGGCTGGTTTGTGGATCAGCAATACTTAGTGCTTGAGGACTTGTGGAATAAATCAGGGAGGAGCTGCCATTGACGTGCTTTCAACACAGTAGAGAAAGGTATGTGGGAGGGTGAAAGTTGAGGACAAAAAAGATGCCCTTGCTGGTATGAACAGATTCGAAGCCACGCTTAAGAAGGAAAATGTAATCTCCAGCTGATTTCAGCACTGCTGGCAGCGGACAGAGGCAAGGCGTTCACGAAAGAATAAGCGGACAACAAGCTGCAGAACTTCAAGGCAAGTTTGTAAAGTTATTCCCAAGAATCATTTATATATTATAACTGAGGTCTTTTGGAAAAGTTTTTTCTAAATACTTTATTTGTTCCTTTCGCACAATATACCCTCACACTTCTACATGTACTGCAGAAACTGAACTGCTGCAATTTATTTTTATTTATCCTGCTTTTGTTTTTGTTTTTTATAAATAACTTAAGGTGGTGAACATATCTATTACTTCATTATTTCATTCTCCTATTTTCCCCACAACAAGAAAAAGAGGTGAGTGGGGTTGAGAGAGACTGGCCCAAAGTCACCCAGCTGGTTTTCTTGCCTAAAGCAGGACTAGAACTCAGATCGTCCTGGTTCTAGTCTGGTGCCTTAACCACTAGACCAAACTGGCTAGTAATGTTTTCTTCCTGTCTTCTTTTTAAAGTTTTGAAGGTGGTTTGCCTGCACAGGCCTTCATTTCTGTTCTTTGTTCCTTCCTCTCTTTTATCCTCATAGTTCTGGCATAGTTTTTGCTCAGAAGTTGTAAGTTGTGACTGAGTACAGATCTGAGTTTGATTCATCTGAATCCTATGTCCTCATACTAATCTGTATTTCAGAGAAATTGCTGTGGTGCAAAAATGGAAGCCAGTTCAAATTTCGCATTAGTCATGAACTCACTACCTATATTTAGGAAAACTACTGTTCTCTCAGATTTCATTGCCTGTGCTTTACCTTTAATTATACAGATGGCAGCAATACTTTCCTGGATGACTGGTAACTATCACTGAGGGAAAGAGACCTAAGTTTGCTACAGGTAGGTTTAAAAACAAATGAACAACTTTTCAATCATAATCCATTTATTAAATATATATATATAGGGAAATTTGAATTATAATGTAATTGTGGCCTCAAGGCAAATTAGCCACTAATTTTTTCAGCCACTAGACCACTCCTGTGACTTGTTCCAGACAATATGTAATGTGTGCATGTATTTGACACATGAATTCATTCTTATGGACTGTTTAATATTACAGCTTGCAGGAAAGTTTCACCGAGTTTGAACATGCATGAAATTGGGCATGAGTATGTATGTGTGCGTGCATGTGTTGCCCTAACTTCCAGTGTGTATATACAGTAAAATATATAGATAAATTATTGTTATATATGATACTCTCTATATGATTTTACATTGTAAACTGGATGTATGAGTGAACACCAACTTGATGTGCGGTGCTAAACTATTATCATGAGCAACTGTTGTGCATTTGTGCTTTGGACCCTTGAGGAAAAACTATGTGATCATTTTCCGTTAGTTAGTTAATTAATTAGTTCGCTTTATTGTTATTGTACCTCGTACAACGAAATTAAATACCTTCTTCAGTGTACATGAATATAAAATAAAATACAAACACAAACACACATCCTTTCTATAGATTTATATGACCGGTACAGAATGTTATTTGTTACTGCAAAGAACTTGTCCTATGTTTTTAAACAGTACAATTCAGGAAAAATCTCATGCCCAGAAAGAATGTTGCCGAGGGTTTTTTTAACAATCTGCAATGAAACCTTTTCTCCAAATGATGAACGAGAGAAGTACCTAATATCTTTTTTTGTTTTAAATGCGTAGGTTCTTTTAGATTCATGGTGAAAATGTCAAAGGGACCTTTTGATGAATCTAACTACATCTGTTCCTTTGGAATGAAGTTAACCTGGGACATCAATGATCCCAAGCTACCACAGGTACAGGGCAGAGGGAGGTTTGGAAAGAAGGTATGGAGTCATTACATTGGCCTTATGAATTAATTGCAGAGTCCTTTCTGCCCAATGAAACACCACATGCCTCCCAACTGTAGTAAACTTTCTCCAGAGGCAGGAAAGCAGGACAGAATTTGGCAATGAGGGTATGCTGATGAGCCTAGGACTCTTGCTTCCCTGAGCTGTTCCTTTATTTTCTTTAGTCCGCATTTCTTTAACCTAGGAGATGCCCAGGCAGAGTGTTCTTCTCATTAGGAAAACAGCTGAAGAGAGACAGCCACAAAGCCAGAGGAGCTGACAGAGCCTATGCTGATTGACAGACTCACAAATCAGGTCCTAACATTTGGTGGTGTTTCTGGACAGACACAACAAAGGCACATCAAAGATTAGAAATAAAGATGACAAAGTTATGTACTCTCTGTATCTCGCCATTGTACCTTATTGTTTTGCACTCATTAAGGGGGGGATAGCGAGTGTCTCAACTCAATATCAGAGGAGTTTCTAAAGAGGAATGGCATAGAAGAGGCTTTTGGATGCGTTCCGCACCACACTAAAGCAGGGGACCCAGCCACTAGATTTCTTATGAATGCATTGTCACTAGGACTCCACAACATATTAGACTAAGCAAAAAAATAGGATTGAGTAGGTTTGGGGTCAGAATCTTTCTGATACCTGACCATTATCTTACCAGATTCATAGCAGGGTTTATTTGTTTGGACATATTGTAACATGCTATCAATTAAATATAGGAGTTGTGTTTATTAATGAGAGTTAGGTTTTAGCCTTTTGTTCGAATGGAATGAGAATATGTGGTAAATTAACATACTGCATGGATTGGTGCACGCACACAAGCTGGTTTCCATAATCCCCCCTCCTTTTTTTTTTTAAATGGGAGAATTGGCTACTTTCAATCCTGCTCATAGACTAGACTAGTCCCATTGGGTCAGCCTCTCAGAGATATTTCTTCATCAGATTTCTTAATGCCTTAAATGACAGAACGGGTAATGTGCTGCCTTCACAGGAAAAGTCTGGATGCATCTGCCTTGGAAATAGCCCATGTTGAACTATACAGCCCAGTAAAATAACAGGAAATGTTTTATGACATTTTGTATTATGTCATAAAATGTTTTATAAAAATTTGCTCAATTTCAATTCCACAGGAATCGTGCGTCCCAGATTTGGGACACATTTTTAGCCCATTTGAGGTACTTGGTTCAAAAATTATTGCCTTACGATGCACTGTTCTGTCCAGTTAAAGATTATGGGAACAAGAGTTTTAGCAGTATATAGATTCTACATCTATTCCCTTTTTTCTCCCTCCTTCTTCTCATGTATTTGTCACCTATGCAGGAGCCCAAACACTTTGATTCTTTCCAGGAGTGGCCCGATGGGTATTTGCGATATATCTATGCCATTGAAGATAAAAATGCACAAAGGCATCTTAGTGGTTGGGCCATGCGCAACACCAACAACCACAATTGCCAGATCCTCAAGAAATCCTGCCTTGGTGTGGTAGTGTGTGCCAGAAACTGCACCCTGCCTGATGGGACAAAGCTGCAACTTCGGCCTGCTATTTGTGATAAGGCTCGACAAAAGCAACAAAGTGAGAATCGCGGTGGGGAAGGGGGGTGGACAAGTGAGCCACGCAAAAGCCATCCTTGTAGCTGTTGGGGACCTTCCCCTCTAGCGAAAAGTTCAACAAAAGAGAAATCTTCCTCCCTCCCCAGATTTCAAAATTTAGTATAGTTTTACTCAGCTCTTACTGCTTAAAAATAAAGTCTCCAAGCTATTCATTAACCTTTTATATATATGCATGTACATATACATATGTATGTCACCTATAACCGTGGAGAGATGAAACTCCTTGCAAGAAGTGAACCTTATGGTACCTGAAAGGCTTTTGCAAAGCAATGTTTCTGACATTCCTGGAATAATTTATCAATATCATTCCTGTAACTGAAGATTCTACTGCAGGTAGAAAAAGTACACCTGAAACCACATGGTTTCCCCACAGAAAAATCTATGGAAATGTGTCAGTTTATAATCCCCAGGGTTGCAAAATCAAAATATATTGCATATTATTTTTATACAATATTTCTATCTCACTATATAGACGTCTTCAATCTTATATATTTCCAATGTAGTTGTCTATCTTGCAGAAAAGCATTGTCCCAACTGCAGCTCAACTCTTGAACTGATTGCTTGCCGAGGACATAGTGGCTATCCAGTAACTAACTTCTGGAGACATGAGGGCAAGGCAATATTTTTCCAGGTAAAATACAAATGCCAGGTAGGCTATCTCTTTAGATTTCTTCTAATTAAAAAACAACAACAACCAATCTTATGATGTATATTAACTTAATGGAAACTGGAAAGACATGGATTTCCCTTATCTGATAATAGTTATTCCTATCTGAATAAAATAAATGTATTGCACTCAGTGATACCTACAACTTTTGTTAGCCTGCAAACCGAGACACTTAACTGGCTGTTCAATCTGTTGCATATCAGACCTGTTTTTAAGCCATTGATTCGAAGGAAGGAGGGTGATACTTGTGTCATGTTTTAACAAAAAAAAAGAGTTTTAAATTAAGGAGTTACACTTAAAAGCCTTGCTTCCTGGACAATCCAAAGAAGACTATAGATGTGTTTACATGAAAGACTTAAGATTAATGCTTACAGATACAGGTTCACGTAACAAAGAGAATGACTACAGATATAGACCAGGTTCTTGCAGTATGCTAGACTAGAATGCAATGGGCTATTTTGCAGTGTAGGATATTGTGCAAACATAAAAAGCCACTGGATCCTGAAATTAATTATATTGGACTTTTTTTTCATACCCAAGCTTTAAACTTCACTAGTGCATGAAATTTCCGGGATGCTTCTATATGTTATACACATTCTCCACATAAGAAAAATGTCCACATGTGCGTTGAAGACTAGGAGCAAACCAAAGGTTCAAATTCAAGTCTCCACTCTTTACAGGTGAAGTTAGGAACCATTCTTGCTGTAACCCCAGGAAAGCTGCTGTCTGTTAATATAGATGATTAATGTGTATCTTGTTATATATCGGCTTTTTAAAGCTCTATTCTGTTCCTGTGTCAATATTATTTCAGGCTAAGGGA
The DNA here is from genome assembly GCA_025802295.1 of Psammodynastes pulverulentus. Taxonomy (NCBI): domain Eukaryota; kingdom Metazoa; phylum Chordata; class Lepidosauria; order Squamata; family Psammodynastidae; genus Psammodynastes; species Psammodynastes pulverulentus. Next base: position 7,317,835 of record JAOYMU010000292.1, on the reverse strand, counting down.
ATTCATGACCACCCTAGACCAGAAAGCAAATCAGAAACTGAGATCAGAAGAAGTGCACTTAAAAAGCAAACATCATCTCACACGTCCCAGAAGAAACGGTTTCTTGAGTTTCAGGTAACTGGGTCTGTGGTGTCATCAGAAATGTTTATGTGAACTATCATAAATAATGTGAACATTCATTTATATTCATTGAGCCATAATGAATTCAGAATTTTAGCTCTTCAAATATGACAGGGTCTCAGAAATTAAATAAACCAGAAATCCATAGCATGGATTAATATAAAATCATTTTAGCAAAAACAGTCTGAGTTTTGATTTCTTTCTTGCTCCACTAAAAATAAATAATATAACTGAGCTGTATCCTTACGTTTACCATAGATAATAGAACTGAGAATGTAGACTATGTGCTAAGTACTTATGCCTGTGTTTAGAGGGTAGTATGGAATTAATTGACTATATTTTGATTGTACTGTTTATTATACAACAGCATCCATAATAGCCATATCACACCTGTGTTATGTCACTGTCCAGTTAAGTCAGGCATTTATTAATACTTCATTATAATTGGCAGATTTAAATACAACATATATAACAAACAGTATCAAATGTTATGGCAGATCAAATGGTAAGATCAGCAGATGATGTTATTAAGGCTTAGGCTGTTATAATATACATGAAATTGCATAGTCAATTACTATTTCTGATCATGAATCATCTGACTAAATTTATAATCACACATGCATTTCTCAATGGAGTTCTCACTTGTACGATACAAAAATTTATTAATTTCTGTATCTCTGTTCTGACTAATGTGGATTTCTTCCTAGTCCACCCCACAGATACATGTTGTAAATATTCATCATAAGCCAGGATTTAATAGAGTACCATTATGCCCCTCAGAATTGGGTGGAATTCATATCAATATAAATTTAAAAATAATCGCAGTGATTCAGATAGAAATACAATATATCTCATTGTTATGGAAGAGGTTGACAATGTGACCAAAATGTTTGCTGAGTCTGCTTGTAAATGTTAATTACTCATAACTAAATTTAACCCTCCACTCTTGGATTGGAGTCCTTTAAATGGAAGACATCATTAAACATTGTTCTCCGATAGTCCTTTGAATAGAGATATAGAGCTACACAACTTTTATTCTTGTAATTAAAAAAATTAGATGTATTTTGGAATTTCCAGGAACATGAACATCATTAGTTTGACTTGGAATCTGATATATAATCTAAACTTCATCCTGATAAAAATACTGGAAAAATAATTTAAACAATAGTCAACAATTAGTAAAAAGTTGCGTGTGTGTGTCCCCCCATTAATTGTTTCCATTAATATTCTCTTTAGACAGGAACAGCATGCAGTGAGAATGGTAATCACTTTTCCTACATCCATCCTCTATCATATGAAGAAGGACCAGAAAAATTCAGCATTTTCGCAGATGCCAGCATACCATTCCTTGCTCAGTCTCACTTATTTCCAAGTTCAGAAGCATACCACATTACTTACGATGCAGCCAATTTTCAAGGGGATATGGCATCACCACTCCAGAACTATCCAGCCTCCCAAATCTACACATCTAAAGCAAGTTGTGGTTATGACTGTGCATTTCCTGGTTATGTCAATTCCAATTTATATCCTACATTTCACAAAGAGGTAATGGATATTCCAATGGACACGGATCACCTCTTGCTGAATGGACTTCAGTGTCATGCAACTTCACTCAGTGTCCATGAGCATCAGGGGATGAAACAGTCCTTAGGAGAAGCTAATTATGGGGAAAGAATTAGCTATGGGCTTTGCCAAGCCAATGCTAACTATCCTCATTATAGTGAAGAATATGCGTATAAATATAGTAGTCACTCCTCTCTGAATGTTCCAACTATGCAAACTGTTATAACTGCAACTGCAAAGATGTCCCTTGAAGCCTATAAAGTTCCTGCTATGAAATATGGTGACAGTTTCTGTGATACAAAGGATATGCTTAGTTGTCCCCTAGTAACAGACATTTCAGGGAATTTTTGCTCAGAAATCAGCATTCAAGAAGAAGATTGGGCAATGAGCAAATCAACTTTGACTGGTGAGCATTTGATGACTCCTAATAAAGCAGGACATGTAGTAGCAGTGGATACTTGTGAGAATAGTCCAGGTACGGAAAGAAACTATATTGGCTATGAAGGACCAACCTTCTCATTTGAAAATCCTGAAGCCAAAGTGCAATATCATTAGCGGTAAATATAAAACATAATATTTACCAATAGCCGTTCAACTTTTTTTCTGGGAATGTATTGAATTGGGTGGTTTTGTATTGACTTGGCTGCATTGACCTGGCTGGCTAAGTTATTCATTCTAAATCACGGGTGTCAAACTTGCCACGTCACATTGCTGTCATGTGATGTTTTTTCCATTCGTGGAGGTGGGGTGGGCATGGCCTGTGCATGACATATCTGACCTGCAGGCTGCCAGTTTGACACCCCTGTTCTAAATCAAACATAAAGTCATAACCTGAGAAGTCACAGAGCAGTAAAAATTTAAGCTTAATCCTAGCAGACAGAGTGCCTGTAGGTTCAGGAATTGACCAATTCCAGAAATAGTCTATTTCCAGCTCTGAATAGTGTAGTTCTTTTCAGACACATTTGTCTCAAAACTTGGGATCTTCCTGAATTTATGATTGCTGCTAAAACATCAGGTAGAAGCTGAGGCCACCAGGCTTTTGCATAATTACACCTGGTTGATAATTACGTATGGCTTTGTCATTCTGCATCTGGATTATTATAATTTGGAATATATGGGGCTGCTCTTGAAGACTATTCATAAGCTGTAGTTGGTTCAGCATAAGGAGACATAGCATAGATTATTATTATTATGGGCACACCCAATAATAATGGTATAATACCTGTACTGCAGCAGATGCATTGATTATAAATTCTTCCAAGGATAATTGTAGGCCCTGGATGTCCCTTCGTAACTTAGGTCATCAATTTCTCTGAGACCACATGTTTTGGGTCTCAAATCTGTCCATCAATTAATAGAATTTGACCATCCAATGAGAACAAGGCACATTAAGGCTTTCCAGCTGAGGAAATGTCTCCAAAAACAGGCTGAGTTTTGAGTCTCCTTCAGAAATGCCATTCCTGAGTTTTCTCAGTGATGATTTCCCTCCTGTGGAAAAAGCTTCCCCTAAATATAAGAACTGCCTTTTCTGTGAAAGACCCTTGAAAACCTGGCAGTTCTGGAGAACATTTGGGGATGACATGGAATGTTGAACTAATGGACATCTATTATGATGTGGTGAAAGTAATATATTTCTTGTGAGTTTCTTTGATTTTTTTCCCCACAGTTACTGTAAACAGACTGTAAGCTGTTCAGAGTCTTCTGATAAGAGTGGCCTAGAGAACATATAAATAAATAGCAATAGCACAGACTTATATACTGCTTTATAGTGCTTTTTATAGTCTCTCTAAGCGGTTTACAGGATCAGCATATTGCCCCGACAATCTGGGTCCTCATTTTACCCACCTCGGAAGGGTGGAAGGCTGAGTCAACCTTGAGCCTGGTGAGATTCGATCTGCCAAATTGCCAAATTGCAGGCAGCTGGCTGTAAGCAGAAGTAACCTGCAATTACTGCACTCTGCGCCACCAAGGCGCCGCCAAATGAAGGTATTATAAAATTAATATACTGGGAAAGAAGAATTGAAAAAATTCTAATACATAGTACATATAGCAGACTGAAAAAGCTACCAATTTAATTAATCTTAACTTTGTTTTGTACTATCCCATACTTTCATTATGGTATCAGTTGCACATATTTTATTGGAATGTATGGAGAATGAAAACATGCATTCATTCTCTGTTGAGTTTTTGTACAGCAAAACACTGTGTTCTTGTTAGATAAACATGCTATGAGAGCCTGTTCTAAAAATATTTTTTTCCTGTTTGTATGAAGCATAAAATCATGCTTTGAAAAAAATTAATCTTCAACGACTCAGATGTCCAAACGGCATCCTAAAACAAAATTAAACTTTTAAAAGTGTAATTTGCAATCTGAATAAAGTGTGTGGGGTTTGTTTCTTTTTTTTTTTTTGAGTTGGTAATTCAAATGCCATTTTTCAAGTAAGAGAGAGACATCGAACAGTCCATTTGAATATGCTTTATTAGGTGAATACTTTATTAAGAAGAGATGTCATTGTTGGTTTTGTGCCAAAGATTTATGTGTCTGGAGAACAATATTAATACAGAATGGATTGAAAGTAAAGATCAGTTATATAATTTATGATGCTGCAATTTTCTACCCATGATACTGAGAGTAAAGCTCCTTCCCCCGGACATGAGGTGGGCTCCCACTCTCCTGGCCTTCCCAAAAGGGGTTAAAACATCGCTCTGTGGCTTTGCATGGGGAGCCCAAAGAAGCTCGCAGTCATGGTGTTGGTTATTGCCATGACAACCTTTTTTTTTAAAAGCAGGATTAATTATTCTTACCTCCTTAAAACCTTTTATAATTTTTTAAATTTTTAACTCAAATTTTTAACTCTAACGTTTCAATTTTTTTATATACTATTTTATATTTTGATGTTTTATTGTACACCACCCAGAGTCCCTCTTTGAGGGAGAAGGCCAGTTCAGAAACATGAAATATAAACAGATGAATAAACAAATAAAGTCTACCACAAGGTTAGCTTGAGTCATGGTGCCTTTTTTTTTTTTTGCATATTTACATACTCTCCTTTATTTGTACTTATTGGAAGGTTGGAAAGAAGATGGTAACAGATAATAAAAGGAACTCAGGAAATAAGGTGCTAAAAGAAAGGGAAAATGAAGCAGAACTCAACAAGCAATAGTGTGAACACCTGAACTAATATTTCCTTTACAAGTGGCCTAGAGGTGGAGCGCTTACCTCACAATCAGGAGGCTGTGAGTTCAATCCCGATTTAGCGTCCCGATTTAGCCAGTTGACTCCATCGCTGGCTATTGAGGAGGAGATTCTGACCCCCACGGAGAAGGCACGCAATTTAGGCATCCTCCTGGATGTACGGCTGTCTCTTGAAGATCACATTACAGCCGTAACCAGGGGAGCTTTGTATCAGGTTCGCCGGATATGCCAGTTGCGCCCCTTCCTAGATCAGGATGCCTTACGGACAGTCACTCATGCCCTAGTCACCTCCCGCCTGGACTACTGTAATGCTCTCTACATGGGGCTCCCTAT
>JAOYMU010000292.1:7168223-7185751 GCA_025802295.1 Psammodynastes pulverulentus | reverse complement strand
TTGTTCCACTCCTTGAGAATTAATATAGGACAGAGAAATACTTGCATTTCTCCAGTTCATACATTAAATTTATTTATTAAAGATAATTTTCTCCTTTTTTTTTTTTTTTTTTTTTTTCAGTAGGCAGCTAGGAAGAGAAATAAAGCCTTTCTTTCCAATATCCCCAAATGCCACTTCGTCAATTATCTGCTGCAACATTCTGGGCTCCCTCAGACATTGCTGGTTTAACTTCTGCTCCACTTTTTTTTTTAAACCACATTTGTTTTGTTTTTGCACTTCATGGTGCTTCTGGCTCATTCATTCATATTTATTTTTTTCACTGAAAGAGTTAATGACAGATTTTGAAAAGAAAGGACAGTTGAGAATATTCTTGTATTAAGTGTTTTCTCATAATTCCTTCACGTTAATTTCCTCAGTAACCATTTCCCCTTGTTTAAAAAATTGATGGAGTTAATGAGAATATACCCCAAAGCTCCATGTTTTGAAATCAAAGCCACAGTCCTTCCACAGTCCTTTCCTCTAAAAAAGACTCTAGGTCTCTATGATGTTTGGTTTTACTATTCCCTTCAAGTCTCTAAATCTTGCATTTGAGTTTCAGGTCTTCTTTTAGAATAGCCAATATGAAAGAAGCTACCTATATCTCAGTAGTAAATCTGCACCTGAAACAAAATGACAGCATGAACTAGCCATTTCAAAGGATTGTGATTAAAAAAATTACCAAGTATGAATTGCAATATATTTATTGAAAATACAGTGACAGTTAGAATAATTAGTATTTAGAGTTTTTATTGCTGTCATTATCTGTATCTGTGGAAATTAGGCTGCATTCAGTTAAAAGCAGGCAGCATGTTCTGTGAATGAGATCCACTCATACAGTCAACATCAGCAATCACAGGAAGGACCCTTTAGTGTAGCAAGGTCACTCATCCTAGCATAGCGCGTTGAAAGCTCATACACACCAGCTGAGGGCACTGCCAGCATTACTTTCCTGAGGAAGGCCAGTGCAAGAGGGGAATTTAGCTAGGAACACATTTATGAGAAAGTCATTTAAAAAAAAATTCTCATACTAGTGTGCAAGATAAGATATCTTTCCTGTTTAATCTGTGTACCAGATTGAATGTAGTACCATATCTATAATGAAAGTCAAATAATGATTGAAAATCTTACATAATGCAAGGAAATCTGGCTAAAACACATCTCCCATTGGTTCACAACTATGCAAAAATCTCACATGCTATATGCTTGATCACAACATATAAACATATTTTACAACCTTGTGAGTGTAATTGTTGTCCATATATGATTTGCAGCTGATACTGTAAGAATACAAAACATTTAATTATCTACTTAACATGCATAGTTATTTTAGTGAATTATATATTTCAATGAATCTTGTACAGAAATGTATATGTCTAATGATAACACCCAATTTTAAATTTTTCCTAATTAAACTTACTAAATTTTAATAAACACGTATAGATTTGTAGCAAAATATCTGAAAAAGTTGCACTATGAACCTGAAGGTACTTGTGTATTAAGTGCTGTTATTTTTAATGTGTGAAACAGGGCAAAATCAAAAAATGGAGGGAGATCTTTGAGAGAAAAACTGGACAAAATAGGATTAAATTTGCCAGCCGGGAGACGTAAAGCTGCTAATGTTACCCTGCTGACATCACTAGTGGAGGGTAAGTGATGGCTTTTTGGCAGTAGGAACGGCATTATTTGGAAATGTTTCTTTTTTGTTTGCTGAGGAAAAGAAACCTTGTGGACCCTGAAATGTTTATGCATATTGTTTAATTTAAATCATTATTGGTCAATGTGACCCTTTACTCTTGTATTTTTTTTAAAGGGGACTCCCAGCCAAAATCCATTGATGTCAAAACATTGGATGTGGCTTTATTGATATTTATTTGGATTTAAACTCTTGCCATGCATTTCAGACTTGGATGCTAAATCTCAGTGAAATGAATGTAACCAAATTGGCATGCGGTGTAATGCTTCACTTAAACTGGGTTGCTAGTTGATTGATCGCTTGGATTAAAAAGTAGGACTGAAAACATTAACAGAGTAAACATAACTAATGGATTAATTTATTAATCACTGATTGATATGGTAGATTTTAATTGGATTTTAATCAGTGTAATCCCAAGTGAAAGGGGCAAAATAGTGCCACGTACAATTATTGTATATATCTTGATTTATATAACAAGGATTTGGGTTATGATGATTTTCCATACAATGCATGACTTGACTGAACTACTTTCTTAAAAGAAACTGCTGCTCTTCAACAGCATCTCAACATTTAATAGATTAATTATCATGGTAAGACATATAATTGGGCTATAATTTATAAACTAGTAGAATTAGAAAACATAGTCATGCTGAAAATTATTTAGTCCATTTATCACATAAGATAGTTGCTTCTTAAATGCATGTTATTGTAAATATGTTTAAGAAATGAATGGATTTTAATATTTACAAATATGTTAAATACAAATAGTTCATATGTGTTCTATAGTTAACAGAAGATCCACTTATAAATCCTATAAAATTAATTCAGACTGAATATCAGGTTAAATATGACCAATATTAGTCACTTCAACTTCTACAGCCATGCCTTTGAAGTCCATAGATTTATTGCATTATTTCTGCTGAAGCGAATATAGCTTAAATAACTCAAAATGACTCCTTAGTTATAGACAGTATAACACCAATCCAGAGAAGCATTAAGAATATAAGGATGAATTCTGAGAGCAAGTCCCTGTTCACTATTATATGAGTAAAGGCTTTAAAAACACCTTCTTTGGGTGTTTTGGGTGAAAATGTTAATTGTTTCCTTAATTGAATCCCAAATAATGTGTTTTGTTTAACTTTGGTTTTATTTTTATCCTATTTAGCTGTTTTTATTGTCTAGTGTGTTCAGAGTTGAACAGAATATTTGTATGCACATATATAGTGGCCTACTAATCAAATATGGAAATGTTGTTCAGATTAAAAAAAAACATAAAAAGCACTATAACTATTCTTGATTCTCTGTCTGTACGTTTGAAAAGACACAGAATGACTGCCAACATTACTGGCAGCATGACCCCTAAGGAGTTACCATCTCTGATAGTTGCTTCAGAAACTAACTATACAAGCAATTTTAGACCAACAAATGGAGAGAAAAAGAAATCGGTTTAGAAATGAGATCATGAATATTTTTAATTTTGACACATAAAAAGCATGCTGCATTTATACACTGTAACAGGTAGGATGGAAGTTTATTGCACCCAACAACACTTAAGATCTGTTTCCAGTGCTCAGGATCTCATTCTCTGCACATTAATACGCATTTAAAAGTTAGATCCTACATCTACCTTAAGATACAACTCTGCTATTTTAAGCTACATACCAGTAGCTTATTTATATTTAAATCGTTTTGACATCTGCATTTGAAAAATATACAGAACCTTAACTTATTGAATTAATTTGGGAATTCGTGACCTAAACCACGCTTTAATAGTGTCCTAATCTTACTGCAAGCTTCTGATCTCTTTGGTATAATTAAGCAATATAGAAATGCTTTATTTTCCTATTTTAATTGTGAAAAGAGGTTGGGTGAATGTACTATTTGAACATTAAGAAGTCAAAAGGGGTGGACATGTATCTTCCTTTATGCTAAAATAGTTAAAAAGTTTATAATGAGAACAAGAAATGCAAGGGGCATGCTAAATTGAGAATTACTTTGTAGTAGCTATTGACCCAAGGAAGTTGATGCAAGCTGTCCCCCACATTCAGTCTTCACTAGGTTTTAATTTGGAGGTCTTTAACCTTGATTTGGTTATGTAGAGTGAATTTTAAGTCCATTCTTCATGCCAAGTTAGCTTTAGTTTTGCTTACTATCAGCTTATAGCCATCTTTTCTCCTTTTTTTTTGCTTGCTTTCCTTTTTTTAAAAAAAAAGTTCAAAGAAGTGAAGCTGCAGCATTATAAAAATGCCAGCTGCCACTGAAAGTCCATCGAGGAGTCTTGCCACTAATAAATGCCACCAGCAATTAATGTGTAATCAAGGAAAGCAAAAGGAAGTTTACAAGTAACTGAAAAAAGAAAGAAAGGAAAAAAACAAAACAAAACACCGGAGAGCAGGAAAAAGGAGACAAATGCTAATATTATCGTGATGTTGGGGAATATTTTAAACGTTTAATAAAACCTATAATTTCAAAGGAGCGATTTAAAAAACAACCACGGTTTGATCATCATATTAGGATGAAGAGAAACACAGAAATAAGGCTAATGCATAGATAAACTAATAATAGTGGCTAATTTTTTCCCCTCTCAAGAGATAATAGACGATTGTTTGGGTTGTGGTCCTTACGCGATGAGGCCGCTTCCAAAGTCCTGTTATTGTTTATGATCCGCTCCATTTTATGGAAACAAGCTCCGTGGACTGAGGCTTTGAAGCTCTAATTGGCGCATGCGTTCTTCCGGACCTCGAGCTAATGGCAGGAAGCCCTGCGGTGAAAACCAACTGGTTCAGGAAATTAAAACCAAAGATTTGAAAATCAACAAAACAGACAGACTCAATGGAATGACCCTAAAATTCTTATGGTTAATCGTTTGAAAAGGGGGGGGGGGAGAGGAAAGGAAGGAAGGATAATTATATGCAATCAAGTTAAATTTTAAGCACTTAACTATTTAATGCAGTCCATGGGGTGGGGATTGAAATAATGATCAATGATCAATATTAATCTCTAGGAACAGAATAATTATATGTTTCGTATGTTTTTCTTTTCTGTGTATATACATAATGTATTCCCGTAATGTAATATAAACTAAAAGCACAAATAGAAACATAATTCAACTTTACAAAACAGAGATAAAATACTTGGGACGCTTTCGTTAGTGTGTTAAACAAAACGCCATAAATATATTGCAATATAATTTAGCACTAAAAGCCGACTATATATACCACTTTATGAATTGCCTAATCAGCACCCCACCGCCCCCAAAGGATTCTTTAGGGTCAATATTAACAAGCTCATAGTTTGATATAAAACAATGCATTTGACTGCCTCCCCGCCCTCAGCAATTTAGGAGTAAGTACACTGAGATATTAGTCTTTTCTAAAGTAGATTGCAAAGTGCCAGTTAATCTTGATTGACTGGATATCACGTGAGGAACCCAAAGATGCACCTAGTAAAGTTTAATAACAAATCCCACAGATTTGTTGGCGCGAGTTCCCACGTTCCTGTCGCCGGCTTATGCTTTGGGTATTAATTATGTATTTCCTCCCAATCCGCATTTCAGGAGAAGCCGTGCATCTCGCGAGAGATTTTGGTTACGTTTGTGAAACAGAATTTCCTGCCAAAGCAGTAGCTGAATTTCTCAACCGGCAACATTCCGATCCAAACGAGCAAGTCACAAGAAAAAACATGCTTCTAGCGACGAAGTAAGACTTTTTACCTCTGCGGAATATTCCTAAGGAAGATTTTGTTTATTATGTTTGGTTGTGCGCTGAGCTTTTCCTCGGGTGCATTTACATTTGTTTGCTGCGGATATATTATTCTCCGTACCTGCGTGATTGCCTTGACGAGGTAACTAAAAAGCACACATTCCTCATCGAGGGGAAACGATATTATTGCCAATGACGCTTTTGCTGAAATCAAGCAGACGTAGGAGAATGATTCCCCCCTCCCTCCCTGGAGTGGTGTTACTAGAGGCGTTCAAATGGGAAGAAAATGGCACATTATAATTGCGAGGCTCTGTAGATTTATCAGAGAGTAAGCCCTGTTAAGTATAGTGGGATTTATTTTGAGGATTGTAGACAAGATTGCATACTTATTTGGAAGTAAGTAAAATTGATCTCAATGGAACTTACATGCTGAATAAAAATGCTGAAGATTGATTAACTGTGAATTCAGGTATTAAAAGTATTTCACTTCTAAGCAACTAAAATGCCAGTGGGGTTTTATTTTAAGAGAAAGACTCTAGGGATAACTTAATAGAAAAGATATTCAATATTCAGGTTAGGTGGTGGGGGAAGAGGAGAGGGAACTCTCAATTATTGTAAATGATGTGTTTGCTGGAAATTAAAATGCTTTACCCCTCATAGTAGTTAATTACAGATGGTGATTCACCAAAGAACAGTGGGCCAGAGGGCACCCAGTTATTGGGAGAGATATACAGCTGAAATATATCTCAATACTGCCCTTTGGAAAGTCAATTGCTGCCATATATATATATGCTCCTAGGTTTTCTTCTCTGCTGGCAGTTTATTTAGATACTGGTATGAATCTAATTTCTGAGTGGAGCCCTTTATTCCAGGGCTTTGTGACCTACATAAACACTACTGCATCTTTCTAATGTCACCAAATCTTATATGAAACGAGAGTCTTGGGATTGATAAACTAAAGAAGTAGCTTTGAGAACTGTTCACTTCCTAAATCGGAGCTTTGTTTCGTCCTTAAAATTAACTCTCTCACTTTATTGCCAATTTGCTTGCTGGGAATAATGGAACTTTTCCTAAACACATATAGAAGGTCCTAAATGAAAAAAGAAAAGAAAAGAAAAAGTAGTGGGCGTGTTATTGAGATCAGTGCAACTTACTTTCAAGGAAAATTATAAGCTTATGGTGATACTTAGATCTAAAAAAATAACTGTTGACTTAAAGCCAGAAGACTAGACATAAATGTTAATTACAGAATTTGTAATTAAAAAGTTTGATGGGGTAAACAGTGGGTATTACCCTGGAGGAAGGAAGTGGGAGATGTATTTTGTATCAAGGAGAAATGTGTATGCTTGTGTGATTTCCATAGAACTTTCTGACATTTTTCATGTGATTATGAAGAGGTGGATGTATATGAGAGGAAAGGGTTAAATTAAAACAGAGAGATGTATTGAGTGTGACAGAGAAACCTCAGAAATCAGCATCAGTACATAAATGTGAGGGCATATTGGTACTGTAGTAGCTTTGTATCACATTTTGATATTTTCCACACAGTAATCTATAAATGTTATCCTTGGGATGAAATAAAGACATGGTCCTCATTTTCTGACACATAGTTTAAGGGATTAGTAGCACCCTATAGGTATCTAATGCACTTTTATGTAACGCATGCACATCCACATGCACTCACTCACTCTTTCTCTCTCACACACAGAGATAAATGTGGGAAAAAGATTCTAGATGCCACAAGATAAGAGAGAGATCTAGTGTGAAAATACATCTCTGTATTGAAAGGCAAAAAAGGAACATATTGTTCCTGGGAGAAGTGGGTGTAAATCAGTGCAGAGGAGAAGCCAGGGAGATGAGAGAAAGAGAAAGGCTGTTATACTGATGTCAATATTTCTATATAGGGCATCAGCGGTGCAGAACGTCAGAGAGCGGGTAAAAGAGCAGAGATTCTTTCTGTGCGTGCATGTATGACTTTGCTGTGGAGGCAACTGACTCCTCCGCTCGCCTGCTTGCTGACAAGACTGGCTTATTTTCCTCCCTCCCTTTCTCTCTGCTCCATTTATGCTGCAGACAGATCTGTAAGGAGTTCACCGACCTGCTGGCTCAGGATCGATCTCCACTGGGGAACTCTCGGCCCACCCCCATTCTGGAGCCGGGCATCCAGAGCTGCCTGACCCACTTCAACCTCATCTCTCACGGCTTTGGCAGCCCTGCTGTGTGCGCAGCAGTCACTGCCCTGCAGAACTATCTCACCGAGGCGCTCAAGGCCATGGACAAAATGTACCTCAGCAACAATCCTAATAGTCACACAGATAACAGCAGCAAAAGCGGCGACAAAGAAGAGAAGCACAGAAAATGAGGATTTTCTTCTTGCAGCCCCAACCAGACCAGCCAGCCTGGCCCTCCCTCCCCTTCCTCCTCTCCCTGAGGCTACAGCAAGAGAAGCTCAGAAATCTGTCCCAGCCTATTCACTCAGGAGGACCGGCTAAGTCACATCTCTCTCACCCGCCCCCCACCCCCCATTCTCCATTTTCGTCTCTCCTCTCCTTCCCTGCCTCCACCACTTCCCAGTTCATTTCCAGTTGCTACCCAGTTTGGAGCCTGAGAAAACAAAGGTGGCGATTGGGCCATCGTAAGAGGAAAAGGAAAAAAAAACACATTTTTTTTGGTCGTCTGTGTGAACTTTTATTATTTTTAACAAAAATAAATAAACTGATAAAAATAAAACAACTTTTTTTTCTAAAAAAAAGAGAACTAAGTTTAAAGGTTAATAATGAAATGTGGAAAAAACAAAAACAAATGAGCTTCATCCGACTGGATCACCACCTTCTCTTATACAAACTTCCGTTTAAGATTGTAGCCATATTTAAACAAAACAAAACAGGAAAGAAAGGATGATAATGATGATGATGATGATGATGATGATGACATTTTATCAGTATTGTGAATAAACTTGAACACAAACCACATGCAGTTCCATGTCATGTCTTCAGTTTTAGCACCTCTCTCCTGCCAAGGTAAAGCGACTAATTTGAACTTTCTTATGGTGACACCGATTCATAGTGCTTCTATAAGGGAATCAGTGTTCTGTATGTATATATTTATTTATGTGTAATTTAATGGGAACTGTAAATATGGTGAGTCTGTTTGAAGCTTTTTTTATTATTTATCTGGTGATCTCGTTTACCTCTTGTTTAGTGGGTTTTTAAGTCTTTCCCATCTTAGTTCCATCACTGTGGTTCATAGTTACTTGTTTAGAAAACGGGAGGGGAGTTTTTTAGGGGGAGGTGGGGTGATATTTTTGGGGATTCATCACTTCAGCCCTGTTGTAGCATGTTATAAAAAGGCGACAATAAAGCAGCTAAGCGACTGAAGCAACTTGGATTTTTACAAATATATTATTAATATGATACCTAATTTCCACATTGATAAAGGAAAATAAATCAACCGTCCAACCCAGACCGATCGCCATTTCCACTGAAATAATTTAGGTTCCCCCCTTCCCAAAACATTTTTTCCCGCATGTTGATAATTTTTAACAACTCTTTGTATGCTGTGGCTTTAAAAAAGTTTATATCCAGGGTCTTTCTATTGAAAGCATAATCGGAGCAATAAGTTGATATTGTCTATTCAGATAAAGAACTGGGGATCTTCACTTCCCTCTCCCCCCTTTTTCATTTTGAGTTGCCTTTTGGTTCAAAGAACTTCCATACATTGGGGACCACCTGGTACCCTCTATTTCCACCGGCCATATTGGAAGCGGTTACAGTTGTATTGTATTGAGTTGTGCTGGCAGTAGTTTCCATGCCTGTCAATGTATCATAGTCCTTTGTTGCCCAGATAAATAAATATTTGATACGCTTTATGTCGATTTTTTTTTATTCAGTGGCTGTCTTTACCCAGGCGTATTTTTGTTCTTGGCAGTATTTTTTATTCAGTATGGTTACAGTAATTGAGTTTAACTCTCCCTTGACAATTGCTCTTTGCAATAAGCAGCTGAACCCATTGTTTCCCTCAAGTATAATAAAAACTTACTTTCAAGTTGGAGTTCAGAGCAGGGTATCATTTAGATATTCCACTGAGTCTGTATTCAGACAAATTACACAATAAAACAAAATGTATTCTTTTGGATTAAAAAAAAATATTGTACTGTTGAAGAAATGGCATTTTAGTTTCCTTTAACTCAAAGGTGATTTTATTTTTTAAAAAATAAAGTTTTATTTTATTTATTTGATCTTTAGGTTTTGTTCTTGCTTCATAATTCTATATCAGGGTTACCCATTTTAAATGTTTGACATAATATGAATTGCTTTTTAATTTTCAATGCCATTTAAAAGATGGGGAAAAGATATCTGACTGAGAGTTATTGGTAACTGTATGTATATTCACATACAAATGTTCATACAGAACTCATTTAAAAAAGGATTGTGTCTATGTAAATGCATGGGATACATTTTCATATTAGGGAATATTAGTAATCATATTCATCTTGTTTGACTGACATATTACTTCAGATTTATTTTAGGCTTGATTTTATGAATGTGTGCAGGTCACATTACTGTAAATATTTAATCATGTGATA
The DNA here is from genome assembly GCA_025802295.1 of Psammodynastes pulverulentus. Taxonomy (NCBI): domain Eukaryota; kingdom Metazoa; phylum Chordata; class Lepidosauria; order Squamata; family Psammodynastidae; genus Psammodynastes; species Psammodynastes pulverulentus. Next base: position 7,175,733 of record JAOYMU010000292.1, on the reverse strand, counting down.
ATAGCTTTTCCAATATTTTGGATGAGGAAGATGTTATTTGAAAGGATACATGTTTGAATTACAAGCAATGCAACTCAAACTTTTAGATAAGTGTGACGTATTTTGTTTTCATATTGGCTAGATTTTAGTTCCAGAGAATGAGGAAATTCATTTGGAAGAGATGCTAGCATGTTTTTTATATTAGAAATTGGCTCTAAGTGCACTCTTATGAAAATTGCACTTTTAACTCATTATTTCATTTTCTTTGGGTTCATGGGGCACAAAATTGGCTTTATGTCAATGTGGTTTGATAGAAATAGAAGCAGAGAGTGAAATATTTATATTAAAGTGTTATTTTTGTGGAAATACATGCTTACAATGCTGATTTGGAGTATTGAAGCTGAAGTGTTTGAGCAAACATTGTAAAACTTATTTCTAGCATGATGATTGATACCAATCCGGATCAATTGTGTCTAGTCGTCTGATAAGTGTTGCAAAAAGTTAAAGGTGTGATGGTGTACCTAAGAGGACAGTGCAGGGACTTCTGCTTCTACCCCAAAAGCAGAATGGAAAAGTCTTAACTAGTTGGTACCTTTTCTTAGCCAAGAGAAATTTAGATCTGGTATTTCTATTTGATTGTTGATAGAGGAAGCCAATCCGGTAGACGAAGAGGTTCTGTTTTTTCCTGACTGTTCCTTTACTTAGGGAAGACAACAGAAAACCAAGATAGTTGGTTTGCTGCTTTTAAAATGCAGTTTTACAGTGAAATATTCTTCCTCTTGATGGCATATGAATGTGCTGCTATGTCTGTGAGATAGACATTGAAAGTGGATCTTCTGCATATCTTTTTGAAAATGCTTATTCATCCCCTTGCCCCAGATACCTTGGTTAACTGTAAAGCGGATGTAACAAAATAATGAGGTGAATGAACCCTAACTGTACACGCAGCCTTGACATAAATGAAATGCACAGCATTGTAGCAGGTGAAGTGAAGCATTGTCTATCTGGGCTGTTTTTCTTGGCTGCAACTCAGATTGTGTGGGGGATCCTAACCTCAGGCACAATGGCATTCATAAACAGCAATGCACACACTGCTGCTCTTTCTCCAGCAATGCATAAATACTCATTTTTAAATGAAAAACAATCTTATTAAATACCATTCATTCATATCTGGATTTACAGATGCTTGTTACTTTTTTTTTTTTTTTAAATTCTGCCTAATAGTTTTTAGCTGTAACTGGGGAATGTGTAAAGCATATTTAATCTTACAACATTCCTAATAATTTAAAAGAGAATGAATAATGTATCTGGTAGTAAAATACAATTTCCGAAATGAATTTTAATAAATATTGCATGGTTACTTATTGCAAACAATTAAGAATTAGAGTTATTAAAAATAACATTAAACCTTAAATGATATTTATGCATTGCTTGATTCATGTTAAAATATTGATTGATCGTTAGTTTAGTTAAAGTATGTTAATTAACACCCCATTTTTTTTACTTTTGTTTGAAAAATGAAACTTACTTTTAGTTAACCTTAAGACAATAAGTCTGAGGACTATTGAAATTATTTGTTTATTCTGCTTTAGAAACCTGTGGTAAACACTGAGAATGTATCTCACTATTTCTTTTTGACCTTTTTTAAAAAAGTGCTTATTTCAGGAGATAATAATGGGTTCATTACAGTTTGGGGCTCATCTGCTGTGACAAAAGTGCAGTTACCAAATCATGGTAATTACTTTCACAGTATTTTTCAGGGAGGGGGGATGTATTTTAAGTGTTGTAATCAATCACTGTTGCAGCCTTTCAAATTCTAGGCAATGCTTTTAGCTGCTAACCTTAACACACACACACCCCGTAATAGAAATTAGTATGAATGGTTAAATGTTAATGAGCTATAGTGCAGTCCCTTCATGCTATGCTAATTTATGCATTTTTTAAAAATGTACTACAATGTGTCTTCAAGCTGAATGGTTACCACCCTCCTCTGTAATAAATCATAATCTACCCCTCCTTCTTCCCAACCGCCAAAATCGAATATTAATATAATTTGAGATTTAACTGGTGGAACAGCCATCAGGACAGCAATGCCCTGCAGCTGAAATAATATTTAAAATAGAAGAGATTTGACATTTGATAAGTCAGTGGCTTGAAATACCCAGTTGTACTTAGCTAATTCAGTCCTTAACCTCTGGTTTCAAATAAATCAATTACAGTCGATTCCACTTCAGTTCAGAAGTGCATGAGGTTTTCAGTTAATTGAATACATTTTATTTGCTAGGAATATTCATTTATCCAAACCTTTAAATATAAAGGAGTTTCCTTTGATTGTCCGTGTTAAATTTAACTGCATAATCCAATCAAGACATGCTTGTTTGCTTGGATTCTCTCTAAATTCTATAATGGGTAGATTGTTTTCTTTACAATGCATACCTCAGCAAATTGCAATTTTGCTGAATTTTGTTTAAAACAACTGTGGTCTTAGATCACTTAAGGTGAATTTAAATTCTCCAAAACTAGTGAAAGTGACTCCTCAGGTTACTATTTAGGATAAGTCTGTAGAATAAGACTGGACTTCTGAAATACTTCTAGAATGGAGTATTTAGTTTAGTTACATCTGATTTGTTGACAAGACTGTTGATTAAACTCCTGTCAAAATCAAGTTTAGGATGTTATTTACTTTACAAAGAAACCCCAAGAAAATAAAGCACAACATCTTAACATACTCTCCTCTCAAGTATTGTCTTGAGTATTGCCTTTCCTAACCTGGTACCACAAGATGTTTTGAATTACATCTCCCCAAATGCTCAGCCTGCATAGCCACCGTGGCAGGAATTTTGGGAAATGTAATTCAATACATCTGGAGTGCACAGAGCATCACCCGGCCATCTCTGAAGTGATAGAAACCCTGCCCTCATTGCTGTTGTTTTGGCATGATGATGGTTGAATGACTTTAAAGTTTAGATGATACTGTAAAAATTGCTAGTGGGGAAATGACCGAAAGCTTGAGGACGTTCCTTTTTAGGGTCCTGCTCCAAAGTAAACCCCCACTGATGTTAGAGCTTTATTCCCTGGCAATAAATTGAAGGTATATAACTAGCATGTAAGAATACAATCCTATATAGATTTATCAGAAGTTAAGTGCTGGTGTACATGGAAATTTACTTCCAGTTGAGCCTGCGGAGTTCTGAGTCATAGACAAAAAAACAAAGCACATTGATTATTGTGGTGCAAGGCAGCAGTCTAAATAAGCAAACGAATATGCTTATTTATTTTTTTTAAAAAAAGATTTGCAACAGAAATAAAATGGGAAGTCAGTAGTTTAACGAAGTTAAGCATGCAATGCCTTACGATTGCTTTTTTACACTTCCTGTTTTGCCATTGAACTCCTTGGTATTCATCATTCAACAAGACTCAGTTGCTTGCTATCTCTGTTACTTGGTCAATTATAGTCCAAACCAGGATATAATCAGAAGGTTGTCATTAACTTAGTTAGTTCACTTTATTGTCATTGTACCTCGTACAACGAAATTAAATACCTTTCTTCAGTGTACATGAATATAAAATAAAATAGAATGGGACTTGCACAGATCTCCATGCCATTTCATCCTTAGGGTTCTTATATGATGCTTAGTGTAACTAATACCAATATTACTAATACTGCTAATATAACTTTATAATAATTGGTAGAGGTTCTAATTTTGGGGAGTCCAAAAAGTTTCACTAGCTTATGGCAGTAATGCATAAAATACAATTTCAAAGCAGGTCAATAAAGTTGACCTTAAAGTGATAAAAGTTTCGGAATAACTTTATTGAAAGCCACTTAGTGCAGTTGAAATCGATTCCAAGAAGTTCCCGGTTCATCTCCTATCTCTTACTCTATAGATAATTATAAATAGAATATTGATGAAGGAATGGTCAGTCAAGTCCTGAATCATCATGGTTTGAAGGGTATTGTTTTCAGGCTGTCCTTTCTACAGTGAGTAAAGAAGTCCTCCCTATTTCCCATAAAATGCCTAAACACCCACACCTTTCCTCTTAAAATCAAAACCGGAGGTCATCAAACTTCCCTATAACTTAGAAGCGCTGGACTGCCATTCCTATCCTTTTGTTGAGGTCGCCCAATGTCGGGGAAGGAAGCGAGTTGAAGAGACTTAGTTTACAATTGCGTGTTGCTTCCTTGCTGGAGAGGCTTTCCAGGTCCTGGGTCTGCACCGGCCGTAGTTTGCTCGTTTTTGGGAACAGAGAAGACCCGATTAGCGCCCGCTTTGCCTCTTTCAGACCTGACGCCCAGAGGATAATCGGGTTAGACAACTGCTGGGAATCAACATCTGCTCCTTTTCCCACCTCCATTTCGGCGCTCTTCCCTTTCCCGCCCCGTTATTGAAAAGCAGGCAAGGCTTGGCCGGGGGGGGCTCAGGGCCATAGCAGCGGGGAGGAGCGTTTCGATCCAGGCTGGAGGAGAAAATGCGTGGGAGATAACAGCAGATTTTTCTTGGCCGGTCTCTCTCCTGCAACAGCAAGGGACCAAAAGGTCTGGAGAGATGCTTTCCTTTCTCTCCCACGCTGCGACTCCCGCGTTTCTTCTGGCCCGAAGCTGCTTTAGGAAACGCAGCGGGAGGGCCTGTGAAGCTCCCCACCCACGAATTCGCTCCTCAAACCCACGTGTTCAACCTGGTTACCTTGAGGGAGCAAGCAAAGAGCAGGAAACTTGTTGCTCGTCCCTACCTTCCCGATTAAAACAACCATCCTATTAGGAAAAAAGAATAAGGAATAGCTTACAGGGGAGGTTCCACTGAGTTGATTGTGTGTATTCCCAAGTCATAAAAAGCCCTTGCCAAGCTGGTGCTCTCTAGAATAGTTGGAGCACAACAGGCATAATTTTCTAGCAGGTTATTATAACACTTGTACTGCAAGAAAACTGGGATTGAGCAGGTTGGGGCTATGGAGAAATCGTTGCTTTAAAACAGTGTTGGTGTTTGGGGTGCTGAATTCTAGATAGTAGGAATCTGTAGCTAGGGAGAGCATATGGAGAAAAAGTTTTCTTGAGGGTGTATATAGGGTTTGACTTGCCTAGTAGTGAGGAGATAAGACAAATTTATGCAGATAACATGATTGCTTTTTCTGAGCCAGGAAAACCTGGCTGAAAATAGATGTTCCATTGCATTCCCCCCCACCCCAATACATTCCCTCCATACCACTAGTTATGGCTATAGTTATGTATTAAATAAAAAAATCACAGTAGTCTGTCTCCCACCTGAACCACACTGTAACCCAATTTGAGTAACCCCGAGGCTGTAGTCCATAACACACCTGCTAAATTCACTCAATGGCACCTAATTGAAAATAAACATGCTCAGAATACCAGATTAAATGCCAGCATTTTGTTGAGCTGGGTTGGAGATTCCTTACAACAACTGGTGATGTTCAGATGTTTGCATTTCAGCCTCCATCAGCTCTGTTGCGGAGTCGATGCTATTACCTTCCCAAAAAACTTGTGGCCATCAATTGGGGGGGGGGGAGATGCTACTGGCTCCCGCAGCCACCAGGACCAGCAGTTATAGGTTAAGATATTTGCATTCTTGAACATCTTCCAATTTGCTGAAACTGGAAATGCTTAGCTACCCAAGCAAGGATGTACGTGGCAATGTAGAATTGTTTGGGTTGGTGGAACAAAATAATTTCTGTTGCACTGTAGCAAGCCGGATTGCTCCAGGGATTTTGATAGTAGGAAGGGATTGCCTAGATATCTTGTTGGGCTCTCTATTTCAGAATATCTTACCCTAACCAGAATCTATTTCAGGGTGAGTGCCAGCCAGAGGCTGCTGCTTTGCTTTGTGGGCAATTTCAACACGAAAGATGCAATTGCAGGGGATGATGGGAAAAGGTCCCCCAGGCTAAGCACTGAGAATGGTCAGCCACTCAGAGTGGGCAATCCTAGCAGAACCATTGGCTGGGCATTTAAAAAACTTGGGGGCTCCAGTTACCTCCTTTGATTCAGTGAACTCCATGAGGGATAAAAGCTCATGTTGTTGCAGCAACTGCAAGCAGTGGCTTCTTATCAGAGACCTAACATCTTCTGCAGAGAAAAAAAACTTTCAGGCAAAGTGACAAGTCCGTTCAAAATGCATCAGTTTTTCCGATGGTGACATAATTGGCAATTTGCTTCTGGTTAGGTAGCAGTCTTTAAGCATGTGATCCAAAGGAGGGGGAAAAAAGATTGAAGCTACTTGGGGTGAATGTACTGTTTATAATAAATACATATAGGAAAAACATGAAGTTGTCCTTTGCTTAGATTGCCAGTATTTTGGAGAAACTAAATCTAATTCTTCATATCAATTAGTACTTTTTGTTCTGTGTCAGGATCATAGATTAGTATGTCCGTATTACCAACATATGGGTTTTAATTATATTAAAGGCAGAACTGGTTCAATTTTTGGATGACTAAGAGCGTAAAATAGTTCTAGATTTACATAAACCTCTTAATCCTATGTGGATTTATTCAGAAGCAAGTCTTGATGAGTTCTACAGTTTATTATATCCCAACTGTGGTTGCATCAGGCCTTTTGCTCTTGGTCCTTCCTGAGTTAAAAGTCTTATATTCATCATGCTTTCTTTGTATTCCAATCTAGAAGCTGAACAATGCTTTGATTAAGTAATGTTTGTATAGGTGCGTGTACCTTTAGGTTTTTAAACCAATTCCCTTTTCAAAAGAAGGAACATATTCCTTTGTTTTGGAAACTCCAATTCTGACATTTTCTCTCTTTCCCATATTACATATGGTTATGCAGTTGGAAGAGAAGGGCAGGGAATGAATTGTTTTACCACTCTGGTTAGCACCTTCCTTTTAGATTTTCTCTACTGTTTTGTGATTACAGCACTATTACAATGACTTCACTTTGCAAATGTTATTTGGAACTAATTTCAATGACCGAGTTTCCTGTAGATTATAGAATTTGGTTCAACCATGGTTTGAAAAACATCTGAAAAAGTCTTAGATTCTTTTTAGTAATAAAGTTGTGGCACTTTAAAAAAAAAATGATGGTGGCCATCTTGCTGCTTAAAGTTAAAGTAACCAGGTCTAGAAATTCCATTCAGTGCCATTTCACTGAATACACATACAGTTTCTTTGGCCATAGGTTTCATTTGGGGGAACTCTGGGTTCTATTTGGGGGAGTGGTAAGAATGATAGATGTGCAAATCATGAAGTCTGTTTATCCCCCAGAGTACTTTTATTAGAAATACATCTCTCTAAATGTAAACCTTAAAACCTTATTTATGTTACTTATTTTGGCCATTGCTCAGTGCATTTTACTAAGATCTTCTCCAAACACTTGCCCTCACCAATTATTATGATTCAATGTTTGGCCTTATTTAAATTAATTGACAGCAATGGGATTTTAATTAGACACAACTGGCCAGTCTCATCTGAAGTTAGTAAGTTAGTTCATTTTATTGTCATTATACCTCGTACAACGAAATTAAATACCTTCTTCAGTGTACATGAATATAAAATAAAATACAAACA
>JAOYMU010000292.1:7105708-7117175 GCA_025802295.1 Psammodynastes pulverulentus | reverse complement strand
GCCGGCCCGGGAAGGGAAATGTACTTCCAAAGCAAGGAGAAAGCGGAGCGGGAGAGAGAGGTTGAACATGTATTAAATAAAATCAATGAACTCTTCAAAGACAAGGAAAATCCAGTTCTCCTATAGCTTGTCAAGTTCTGAAGGCTGAGAAAGAGTGAAACAGAACGATCAATAGGTAAGTCTAAAGCAAAATTTGCTGATAGCTAGCACTGGCCCGTGGGGGGGGGTGGGATACACAAATCTCTAGGTCATTCTAGATTCTAGGTAGCAAAGAGTTTATTTGGTGTGAATGTTTGTTGAGCATTTGCTACTTTTCAGATTCAGGGCATTCTGGGCTAGCAGTTGATAGTATTTTACTCTGTAAATGGAGCCTAATGTTCATTTTTTTTCCTCTCTGGAAAATTATTATCCTAATAAGCATCTCTAAGAAAACAAGACCCAAATTGGTACAACTACTTGATTGCAGTTAGAAGCTGAAATAAGCTATTTCTTCAATATTGTAATATGGTCCAGAACTTTAAAAAAACATGGATACCAAGTACCAAAAAAAAAAAAAAAAAAAAACCCACAGAAGAGCACATTAAATATATTACATTAAATAAATTGCTTGTAAAGAAGTGAAAGTATTAGGAAAGAGCAAATAGGATTTTTTTTTTACAGCAGGCTAGAATTGTATGGTTGAAAGCATGGTTACTTATACTAACCACAGTTGCTTGAACAACTCTGAGACAAATCAAAGTTAATCTTGCAGACGAAATAATGTTTGGTCAATCAAGCTCTTTTATCTGCTGTTTCTTGGCAGCTCGGCAGAGGTTTAGGGAGGAATAAAACAAAAAACAAACAAACCAAGAATAAGCCAGGAAATTGTAAATTCCATGCCCTAATTAGCATATCAGAAATAAGCCACAGCTGCAGTTAGTTATCCCCAAAGCCATGGTTTCAAATGATTATTTACTGCTTTAAAACAAAACATGGTTTATCCACTGGCAAGATTGCACATCACACTCAAACTAAAGCTAAACAAAACCGATAAGGATATCTAAAGCTAAATGGGCATTCAGCACTTAACAGGGAGGAAAGCGCAGAAGAAGGAAAATTGAGGTGTCTACAGGGAGGGAGACAAAAAAAACCCAAGGCAACCCCAAGCCCTGACTGAAACCCCATGATTTTTACACGTATATGCAAGAAAGTGGAGCGTTCACTGCATGATCACGGCCGCCATCTTGGCTGCCTCAAAGACAACACTAAAAAAAATGATAATGACTCACCACTGGAATTCGGCCTCGACTCTTGAGGTAATAAAGAAGACCTTTGCTGTGGTAAATGGTGGGGTGGTACACGGGGTTGGGGTTCAGCCATTGCCTGTTCAAATCATCACCACTCAAGGAACACCGCTGACTGGAATCAAAGAAGAAGAAAAGCCTAAATCATAACAGAAAATCCCTACTACAAAAAAGCCAATCAGAATCAAATCAGTTCTGGATTCTTCTCCTTCTATTCTCTATTCCTTGACGCCTCCATTTTAGAAAGCAGCAGTGGAAGCCAATCCTCTAGAGCTGTTTATTTGAGAAAATTCATTCCTCGCTGTATTCATTATCACTCTCTTTGTCAGCGAACCCCTGTGCAGATGGATTTAACAAAATTAGGAGCAATCTTATTTTACAATGAGAGATAGATAGGGAGCTGTTTTACTTAAAAGCGATTAATAGTAGGACCTGAGAGAAAGTACACAATGCATGCTGCTTTAAATAACTCACTGACGTTAATATAACTGGAGTGCAGCAATCAACAATATATGTCCCCTGAAACAATGTGGACTCAGGCAAGACAAAACGAAGTGGAAAAAAAATAGCATCAAATCTCAAGCCATATATTAATAGATAATAAAATGGCATTGTTATGTAACATTTGCTTGTTAGTTTCAAATAATTAGAATGGGATGGAGAATGAAAGACTGGATTCCTTTTATAGAGGCTGAGGGTCATATAAATCACCGAAGGCTGGAGAAGGCCAAGAAAAGTTGAAAAACAGAAATAAAGTTGCAAGAGAAAAGTGCCATGGGCACCTCTAGGAACCATCACATGGTTATTCTAGAAAGTGCTGGAAAATTTCTACCCTTTTAAAAAGCCTTGATTTCACCATAAGCACACCAGGCTTTTTAAATAAAATAAAATAAAATAAAGAAGACGTTTGAGCCATCTCACATATCTTAAAAATTACGTATAATCTTCGACTTACAGCAGTTCATTTAGTGACCGTACAAAGTGACAACAGTCCTGGAAAAAGTGACTTATGACCGGTTTTCACACTTAACAACCATTACAGCATCCCCATGGTCATGTGATTAAAATTGAGATGCTTGACCACTGACTCTTATTGATGACCGTTGCAGTGATCCGGGCTCGTGTGAATACATTTTGCAACCTTCGGATGAGCAAAGTCAATGGGGGAAGCCAGATTCACTTAACAACCATGTTACTAACTTAACAGCAGCAGCGATTCACTTAACAACTGTGGCAAGGAAGGTCATAAAATGGGCCAAAACTCACTTGGCAACTGTCCCCCTTAGCAATAGAAATGTGGTGGTAAGTCAAGGACTACTTGTAAATACAATCTCCATTCCCTCCCTCCAACCCACCCACCCATCTACCAACTCTTAAATACAGTTGGGCAGTTTTTAGTTTTAAAATGTTGGGATTGCAAGGCTGTTCACTCCAGCCACAGTAGACTCTTGAAAAGCAGAACGTTCCCATTAAGATCACTCTCCAAGTCTCTTTATTGCTCTGTTACAAAGCCATCATCAGTTCTACAATGCCAAAGGGATGAATGTTTAAAAGGAATATTTAGAGTTTGGAATTAGTTTGCTTGGGACAAAATGTCAAGTTCCCCTTGGCAGACAGAACTTCGTGAAGCCTCCCAAAGATGTGAAATGACACGGGGAGGACTAAATATCAGAATTCAAGAATGGTGGCCATTAATAATTGGGAAGGCAGGGCCAATTCCTGAAAGACTTATTTCTTCTGTACTCCTTTTTCTCCATATCTCCCTTCTGAGTCCCAGGAATTCGGGGAAATTCTGGTCTTTTGTTTCCCTCCATCGCTAATTCATAACTGCATGTTTTCATTCATCACTTTCTTACTCTGAGAATCTCCAGGTGCCAACAATATTGAATTGTACCGGATTAACAAAATAAAAGCCCAACATCTAGCCATGAAATAATACCTGTTGGATTACTGCTGCCAAATGGAAGACCGTTCCAGAAATTAGCAATGCAAGCTGAAGACATTTTAGCCGAACCTTTCAGAATCCTACTCAAAGCTCAGGGATTGTTATTCAGCAGGTTGGCCTAATTATTATCCTTGTAAAGAATAATTTCCACTTCTTAACTGAGTAGCATTCTGCCTGCATATCAATGGAATTTGGGATTCTGCTGTTGACATTCAGGAGAGCAGGGTGGTAGCTCAGTAGACAGTTCTTGTTGTTTTTACTGGTGATGAGAATTTTGCAACTTGAAATACCAATCCAAACAACTTCCCTCCAAGATCATACTAGTCTTTTTCATGCATTGGAGTTAGAAAAGGTTAAAAAAAAACCTTTGAAGCTACCAATAAAACCAGGTTGACTGTGCTGGTTATTACCTATACAGCAGAGTGCCTGGATATATAAATTTATATAAAGTTTATCACCTTATATAAAAGTTTCAGATCCCATCCCTCTGGGAAATGAAAGGGACATGGGTTAGAAGACAGATCCTTTCCATAGAGGTAAACCACTAAGTATATGATTTGTTTGTGTTCAGCACATAGTGTCTGAGGTAGGAGCAAAACAGGTAGTGCTTGACTTACGATCATTTGTTTAGTCGCCATTGGAAACATGGATGACTTGGGATCATTTTTCACACTTACAACCCTTGCAGCATCTCAATGATCACATGATCAAAATTCGGATGCAGTTGGCTCATATTTATGACAGTTGCAGGGTCCCAGGGTCATGGGATCCCCTTTTGCAAACTTCCAGCAAGCAAAATCAATGGGGAGGCCAGATTCACTTAACAACCATGTGACTAACTTAGCAACCACAGTGATTCACTTACCAACTATGGCAAAAAGATCATAAAATGGGTCAAAACTCAGTTAACAATTGTCTTGCTTAGGAGCAGGAATTTGGGGCTCAATTGTGGTCACAGATTGAGGACTACCTATATATAAATACAGTACAGACAAGTTGGAAATCCAGATTTGGTCACCACATTATAAAAAAGATATTGAAACTTTGGAAAGAGTGCAGAGAAGAGCAGCTAAGTCGATTAAGGGGCTGGAGACTAAATGATATGAAGAACGGTTGCAGGAACTGGGTTCCTTTAATGAAAATAAGGGCTAGGGATGACATGATAACAGTGTTCCAATATTTGAGGGGCTGCCACAAAAAAGAGGGGGTCAGCCTATTCTCCAAAGCTGCTAAAAGCAGAACAAGAAGCAATGGATGGAAACTTATCAAGGAGAGAAGCAACCTAGAATTAAAGAGAAACTTCCTAACAGTGAGAACAATTACAGTGTAACTGCTTGCCTTCAGAAGTTCTAGATGTTCCAACACTGAAAGTATTTCAGAAAAGACTGGACAACTATTTGTCTGAAATGGTATAGGGTCTCCTGCTTGAGCAGGGGGTTGGACTAGAAGACCTCCAAGGTCCCTTCCAGCTCTATTCTGAATGGAATTGAAATAATTCAGTTTTAAATATTTTTTCTTAAACCCCCAAAAGGAAGAGGCTAGCTTGATCTCGGTGTGAAGGCTATTCCAAAGCACTGGCCACAGAGAAGCAGTACCTTCAGCCCCCTCTTACCTCTTGGAAGTGTGCGGCTGTAATGTAGGTAGGTTCTTTCCACAAAATCTAAAGGAGTGGGCTGATGGATTTGAGGAGGAGGCCTGAAATGGGGCAGTAGTGCTCTCAGCTTGCAATAGTGTTGCTTCTGAGCTGGAATACCTTAATGTCTCTTCTCTAAGGGATTCTGGATGATTGGAAACTGATAACTTTGTCACCCATCCAAAGCAATTTGAATCTGGTATCCGAGGTGGTTGCCCCACCCTGTCTTTTGCTGGAGTCAGTCTGACTATGCTGTTCCAGCCAGGGCCAAATGATTTCCTCATAATTCAGCAGGTGACACCAAACCGCACCATTTTCAAAGGCCCACTTGCCCTGTAACGGGAAGGCCTGTTTTTACCTCCATATTCTCTTATTAAGCTGAAGTATTTTATTTAATGAGAGTGACTCATGCAAGGTGTTCCCATAAATCATTGGCTGGTTTACAAACTCAATAACTAGGCTTCCTGCTATAACTAGGCCGTGCACACCTTAAATTATTAACACACCAAGGCCCTCAAGGCAGATCTTTGATGATGATGATATAAACACTGTTAAGGACAAGATGCTCTCTCAGCAAAAGATTATTGACTCTAATTACCACTACCACCATGGGGGAAGGGAGGAAGAAAAGAAATCCAGTAAACTATGAAGGAAAATTTCATTCTTTGATTTAATGTGGCAAAGTATTTTGTTTTAAAAGCCATCCACCAAACTTTTGCCTGTTTGCTTGTTTTGTTTTTCCTTTCTTCTACTGCTGTGCTCCATGATAGACTCGAGTTGGCTATGCTTTAAAGGCAGATAGTTGTTCAGAAGAAAAAAACAACAACAAATCCTTAAAGGAAAGCCCCACACAGCATGAGGGAATGTTCTGTTGATGCTGTATGTACGTTCTTTGAAATGGATGGAAAAAGGCCAGAGGGAACAGAAAAGATGATAATACACTGGAAAGAATCCCAGCTTTAATTGTTTTCATGTATGTAATGTTATAAAAATGGCTGACACACCAATGTGCTTGACTGCAATCAAACCAGAACTGCAGATCAATTCTTTTAAAAAAGATGGTGGCTCCTATTGCATGCGCCCTCCCTCATTTTTTTGAGGGGGTGGTGGTTTTACATTCTTATTATAAGCCTGCAAGAAGGAACAGTCTACATGTTTACATTCTTTCCATTTAGTTCAGGTAAAAAACAGCAAATGTTAACCGAAAAAACAGTGTCCTTTCCTCCTTTGGGCATCCAAGCCTTTGGTTCAGAAAGAGACAAAATAAAGAAGGTAGCTAACAATATAAACAACTTATCTCTTTGCAGGAGCTTTGGCCTGTCCCTTCCTCTGCCCCTCAGTAGATAGCACTGGCACACACATAATTCTGTAACACTCATTAATGAAAAATTCCTATGATGTCTAAGAATAAGTTGTCTGTATTGTAACTTGGAGTTGTGCTTGATTGAAAATGGCTCCAGTGTTCATGTGTTCAGAAGATGGGCTGGTTATTGATAAAGCTAACAGTATCTCCTGAGTGACATACAACATAACAAGCCTCTTCGTAACATTGTTTGTTTGGCCTAAAGAAAGGCCCACACACAGCTTCTGGACAGTTGAAAGTTTTTTTTTCCAGAGAATGATGTTGGAATGAGCTGTTGTTCATTTGTGGAGAGGAATTTGGATGATGTTCCCAGAGTTGCATTGCTTAATGTAATTCCTTCAGATAATAAACAGACTTTGAAACTATGTCTGTCATCCTAACAAGCCTACCACAAATGTTTGCTGGTTTCCTCCACATGGCTAGGGTGTTTTGTGCAGAGGGCTGTTGAGCAAGAAATAAACTGTGAATTCCTCTTTGAACTGATTGTTTCTAACAAAAAGAGCATCCCATTTTAGTTTTTCCCTACCCAAAAAAATGCAAGAGTAGGCATTCCTTTCATCACCATAGGTTGTTTGCAATTAACAGATGATACCGTGACTGCGTTTAATGTAAATTTCATACTATGTTATATTTATTAATGGATGTTATCTAAATATTCATATAACAGTTCACTGGGGAAAATGTAGCTATAACATAGCATGATGAATAGCAGCTTCCACAACTGGGATAGGGGGTAGACAGGAGCAGGAGGATTTGAAACCTCTTTCCCCAGTGTCAGTGTTTCAGTTAAAATGGAAGCATTTTTTTCTGGCTTTAAAACTTTCAAAGTAAAACAAATATTTGCATATCTAATCAAAGATCTTCCATAACACATTTGTTCCAAAGATGCAGTGGGGACATGAATATATCAACTCAAAAGTCATCTGGACAGGAATTTCGGAGGCTGTCTTAAGAAACAGTTGGGTCCAACAAAGAGCTTGGGATGTAATATATCATTCCATATTGGAATATTCAGTAATAATGCATTCCTTGACCTGCCTATAGCAAAAATATTCAGTTTGTGATATCCACAATGGATTTTGCCCTGCATAACTGTGCATGCTGTCCAACCACCTAGCAGCCTTTTAGCCCATCCTAGCAGGTACCATCTCTGAGAATAATGTTTTCCTGCAAAATTGAACTAGAAACTGAAGGAGCTTCTAGAGATCAGAACTGATGGTATGTTATTTAATTTTGAAAATATATGCAAACAGCACTAATGTAATCAAAACCCAAGTATAAATCAAGCACTGAAAGAAATGAACAATAACACCACCAACAAAATACAGTAGAACCTCTGGTCAAGACCATAATTCATTCCATAAATTTGGCAATTTCTTCGTCTTCTCAGGCTTGGTCTTCAGGAATTTCTGGATCAGGGGTCATGTTTCATTGCCACCTGAGTATGTGTTCATGACCAGATTCAAAAATTTTGTGAATTTTTTGATTTGGTCTTGGTCAGAAGTATTCATGACCAGAGGTTCAATTGTAATCAGAGTAAAACATATGCTTTTACCAACTTTCTAAAATACAGGGGTGGGGTGGTGTGATGTAGCTTATCTTCCTAGGATAGGAGTTTTCAAAGTATAGTGGAGACCTCTCCAAGATCAAGAGTAATTTAGAGAAAAATCACATTGTTTGAAAATTCAATCAACCTTGCACAGGTAAAATAGGAGAGAGCTGTCAAGACATTATTTAGGCTTTGTTCCTTACTTTATCTGCACAAGCCCCAGGAAGCAATTGCTTTACTGTTAGTATCCAACTTATGGCCATTTGTTAGCAACAGCAATAGCACTTGGACTTACATACTGCTTCACAGTGCTTTACAGTCTTCTCTAAGGAGTTTACTGAATCAGCATATTGCCCCCAACAAACTGGGTCCTCATTTTACCCACCTCAGAAGGCTGGAAGGCTGAGTCAACCTTGAGCCTGGTGAGACTCGAACTGCCAAATTGCAGACAGTCGGCAGTCAGCAGAAGTAGCCTGCAGTCCTGCATTCTAACTACTGCACCACCACGGCTCATCAAGGAACTATTTGAAATTACAATGGCTCTGAAAAAAGTGAGTTATGGATTGGTCATCATACTGATGACTGTTGCAGTGCCCCTGTGGTCACATGACCACGAGCAACCATCATGTGTTTATGAAGGTTGCAGAGTTCTGAGGTCATGTGATTGTCATTTGTGACCTTCCCAACTAACGTCTGACTAGCAGAGTCAATGGGGGAAGCCAGATTTGCTTAACAATTGCGATGGTTCTCTTAATAACTATGGCCCAAAATGTCACAAAATCAGATGCAGTCACATGGTGACTCACTTAATGACCACATTGCTTAGAAACAGAAGTTCTGGTCCCAAGTGTGGTTGCAAATGGAGGACCACAACTTTGAAAATTCTGCAATATATGGATTGTATTTAATTATGAAATTGATTGATATATTTCTTCCTTAACCCTAACCCCATAAAATCATTCTTCTTCTTCTTCACAGGGAATGTTCACACAAATTCATGTAATTTTTTATGGAGTGAATTTTGCTTAGGATGAAAATGGAAGAGGGCTGGTTCCTACATATCAGATGGAAAAACATCTGACAGTGGAGATATATTTGTAGAAGGGTGCTTCTTGCTGGAATATAGAGATTCATAGTGGAACAACAGGTAGTCCTTTAGGTACAGGCTCTGAAAAGTTTAGGGCTTTATAGGCTAATGTTAAAACTTAAATTTTGTGTAGTAAGCAACTGGCAACCACTTTGAATATTTCAGTATAAGAATATTTTCTCTGTATTTTGCACTGGTCAGCAACTTAGCTGTTGCATTTTACAAAAATGGCCATTTCTGGATAGTTTTCAAGAGTAGCCTTACAAATAAAGCATTTCAGTGCAAAACATAGGTTTTAAACTAGGCATGGATAAATTGCTAAGTCCAGTTGCCTCAGAAAAGGTGACAACTGGGGAACTAACCATATGTATGAACACCACTTGAGAGTTCAAAGACAACCATTAATTAAGAAGCACTCCCAAACAAGCATTGGAATCAAGATAGAAACTTGTGACATCAAATAGCAGTTTTCTAAGACTCCTTTGACAGGGAAGAACTGTTAGAATTTCAGAAGTCAGATCCAAAGAAAGTAATTATGGAGATGCCAAGGCCATTGGATGATAAAAAGGGTAAAAAGGAGTTTGCAAATAGGCCAAAATCCTCAAAAGGCCTCAAGAATGCAATCAGCAAAGGTCCAATATGTGAAGTATTTCAGCCAAAAGCATCATATGTGTTACATTGTGATGCTTTAAAAGGAAGCTATGGAGCAGTAATGATGGAGAAATAGCTATAGCTTTTTCTAGTTTAGCAATGATTGAACTAAAAGAAGGTATGTCTAAACTGAAAGGGAATTATTAGTGGTGTTGCTGGAGTGAAATGGTCCAGTTTGCTCACTGCTGAGACAGGATAGTTTTGCAACCATATCATAAACCATTAGAGGTCAAAATGAAGGAGCTCTTAGTTAACAGCCCTAAGAGGCTACAATGCATGATATTTAAATTTCAAGACTATGAAATGAGCGTGAAGCACTGTGTACAGAAATTCTGTGCACGCAACCGAAACATTAAACAGAATATAATATTCCGTACAAGGATTGTAGAATAGACAATTGAGATAATTAATATAAAACAAGATTTCTCATTTCTGGAAAATGGTTTCAAAGCAGTACAACGAAGTAGAGAACAGGCTGGTGTGCTCCAGGCAGTTTCAGAAACCATCCTAAAGGGCTGGCAATAGGATAAGACAAAATGCATATTACCAGTTGCAGGATGAACATTGTACTAAAGCTGTACAAAGCATTGAAAGAAGTGCTTTGTAAAGCATATTGACACAGGGAAAGTACCCTTCCTCAAAATGCTGAGACAGCTATACTCTTCAGAAAGCTTCAGCACTTTCCCAGGATTGTGCTTTGCCCAGAGGTCTTCAGGCAAACGCACTGGGAAGGCCCATGAAGCAGGATATGAAGGGGAATGCTTGTACCAAAATATCTCTTTGAATGCCTTGCACAGTCCTATATTATACAGTACTTTTGATTTTGTTTATCAAATCAAATCAAATCAACCTTTATTGTCAGAGTACAACATGTGTACAATGAGATTGGTTGAGCCTCCCTTTGTGCACCCCCCCAACACAATACAAGTGAAGAGAAAAAAAATCCCTAACCCAGTGAATCCTACTAACAAACACACAATCTTATTGCACCATGTGAACTTATTGCACAATGCGCCGGCTCCACAAGTCAATCATTCTATGTTGACATAAAGTTTAAGGGAGAGAGAGAGAGAGAGAGAGAGAGAGTAAATGATCCCAGCAGTTCTGATTTCAAGAACAAATTTCATATTTCACATCTGGGATAGAACAGATTCATGATAGAAACTAGAATACTTGTCTATTTGACTTGAAGAACCACTTGAAATCAAGTAAGGCAGAGGTCTCCAACCCCGGGCCATAAGCTGTTCAGAACTGGGCCGCCTGAAGCTGTGGGTGGGTGTCACACACATCCCCACTTACGTGAGCATTGGGTAAATACATCTACAGGACATGCACTCCATGTGTGCGAGTGGCAGGCACGCATGCATGCTGCTCATGCAAATAGAATTGCATGCATGGATGCTTGCCTGCCACTCACCGGAACCATCCCCTCTCCCCTCCCTGTTGGTCTGCACAGCGGGAAAAGTTGGGGAACTCTGATAAAAGGAACTGTGAGATATCCCAAAATAAACAATACAAAAATACATTAAATTCCTCCTAGCAATAGAGAAGGCAGGAATAAAAAAAAATCAATATCTATGATAAAGATTATGAAGTCAAGAAAAGAATAGGTAACTGTTTTGGGGTGTGTGGTTTATTTAGAAAATTCTGTAGACTAGGACTGTGATTGGGCAGCATAAGACTCATTTTGCAAGGAATAGAATATCTGAATAGAATATTGACTTAACAATCACAATTGAGGCAGGAATTTTCATTGCTAAACAAGGTGATGGTTAAGTGAGTTGTGCATGATTTTATGACCTTATGAGGAAGGAAGGAGGAGGAAGGAAAGAAGGAAGAGGAAGGGAAGAAAGGAAAGGATAGAAGGAGGGAGGGAAGAATGCAGAGTAAGGAAGACAAGCAAAAAGAAGGAAGGAAGGAAGGAAGGAAGGAAGGAAGGAAGGAAGGAAGGAAGGA
>JAOYMU010000292.1:7069871-7090417 GCA_025802295.1 Psammodynastes pulverulentus | reverse complement strand
ATAATAATAATAATAATAATAATAATAATAATAATAATAATAATAATAATAATAATAATAATAATAATAATATAATGCTGCACAAGCCCCATCCACCTATTTATGCAATGGCTGTTCCTTTCACTGAATATGTTTATCTACAGATACAGATGCGAGGCCAAATTGGCTACAGCTTAAGCATATTTAAATATAGATGTGGCACCCTTGCCTTCTTTTCCATTTATACCCATAGACTTTTTCCTTATATTTAACTAGAGAGAGAATTCCCAAATCTATAATAACATCATCGTGTCAGTGTTCCTTTTCTCTCTTTCTCCTTTTTGTCACGGGGGTTAGATTTGTGGCAGCGTAGGGAATAAACGAAGCCCAATTAAGCATGCATCTCGTTGGATTTCTCCCCTTAAATATAAAACATTCATTTCAAATTTTAAAAATGATGTGGGTGATTATGTGCAGAACTTTGTATGCAAATGTGTAATGTGATATAGCGGGGTAAATCATGCATGCAAAGAGTGCCTCAAACTTGGTTAAAGAGGCGCAATATTAAATAAAAAGATACTTAAAAATGAACAAATGGAAGAGGCAATGGAACATAGATACTTAAGAGATGCTATTTGAGGTTGTGTGAGATGCTGCCATTTATAGGCAGATTATGCTGTTTCCTCTCAGCAGAACAATAAGCAAAATTTCATGGGTTCTTTTAAAGAATGTTAATAACAGCCACAGTATGGGGAGCAGAGGACGTAGGGCTGGATAGTAAGAGACCTTGAGGGGTTCATTTCCTCCTCCCCTCAAACATGTTTTTAAATTAAAATCTCTCTGGTTATAGCTGCCGGTGTCTTTCTCTTTTCTCTGTATTCCCACCCCTCCATGGTACCACTTTGGAGATTTGCACCACGATTCCACTAATATCTCATCCGTTGCCTTTTGAATTGGTATAACCTGATAATTAACTCTGAGTATAGTATTCTGTCCAGTTCGAGGCATGTCTAACAGAGAATTGAATTAGAAGTTAATTTTCTGTTCTCCAGCAACCACTGTGAAAGAGGTTGCTACTCTTCAATTTCATAACAAGGACATGTAGCTAAAGTGGCTCTCCTGGAAGGCCACCTAGTGAGGACATATCTGAGCAACCATTTTAAAACAGTCTCAAAGTCCCAAACCACCTGCATTCTTAGACTGAAAAAATGAGATTCACACTGGCAGGGAATTCTATAAAGTGGCTTTATCCCAAGAGCAAAACATTCAGCTGTAATATAAGCTTTGCACATTGCCACTCAACAGTAGTACTCCCATCTTGTCATTTCCAAATCCTCTCTGACAACACCTTTTGAAATTTTGTTTCACGCGAGGAGGCAAATTAATTTATTCATTGACAATTCCAATTAAAGTATCTAAACATTTCCAAATCCTAACAAATTTTTTGTTACTGACCTAACAATTGCTTACATTTTCTAACTTTGTGCCTTCCAAATTGCAGTTTCCAGAATTTTGGAAACGGTAGTTCCATACATCTGGTGGTGGAATGGTGTCCTGGTGGTACATTAAAATTTGGCCTTCAGTGGCTAAGCAAGATGGCTATGGTTGATATTCAGCATGATGGACGTGTTTAACCATGTAATATATATTTATGTAATTACTAAAGGGAAAGATGTTCTGTTTCTTTATTATACATGAAATGATAGCTGGTTTTGACAAGTTTAATCATCCATAATTTTATTAAGAACAGTATCTGCTACAAGGACTGCTGATTGGTCTATATTTTTTATTTTTTTGTCTAATGGATTCAATTATTCTTGTTGCAAAAAGCATGCCATCTTTTTGATGAAAACTTCATATTCCAGGCCATTAGTCACTGTCGGGCATTGGCCCCCTTTGTGCTTTTCACTGCAGATGTCATAACAGAGTGGAAATGAATCGGCGATTCTTGTGCTTTCCAATAAATTAATGTGCAGCAATATAATCCATATCCCAAATGGTAAAGTTAAGAACAGTTTGTAAGCCTATCACATAGGCTAAACCATTCAGATGAATTTTCTGATCCTGACAGACTCCTGTTGTGCAGGAGTACAAAAATCGGTTTGATTTTTAATGCAGCTACAATGTCACAATGAGGCACAATTAATTCATTGTCTGCCTTCAATTCTGTGTCTTGGCTTCCTTTTCTTCCTTTTCTTTCTTCTTTTTAAGGGAAAGGAACCTGTTCTTCCCTCTGCATTGGCCACGCACTAGTTCCCTCAATTCATACCTCATTTCCTCAGCTGTTTCTCCTATTGCTTCCTCCCTGGTGTTCCAACTGGGCCGTAGCTACACTCAGCTGTCAGCCGTTCAGGGAGACTTTTCTGCTGCCGATGGGGTCAGCCACCTGTGAGTCTCCCACACGCCGCATGCGGTTGCTGCTGGAACAAGACATCTAGAGCTTGGCAAAACCTGATCTAAATTAGTTTGGCTGGATTGCAGAACTCTAGGCATCATCTGCCAAAGAGGCCATTCATTTTTAAAGAGGCATGTATATATATTTTAAAAAGTGCCACATGACCCCAGAGCAGATGCTGTATGACCGAGGAAAACAGATCTAAATCCTTGTAGGTTGGAAGAGAAAGTTGCTGATCTAGATATAGTTATGTGATGCTTGATGGCCAGAAAGAATATATCACAAGCTGTAGATCTGTTTGTTTGTTTTTTGAGGTGGAAACAATTTGATACATGAAGAATTGGATTACTGTTCTATTGAAGTTAATAGTGCCATTTTACAGACATTAATTATCATTGCTTAGGTATCTAAGTGCCATTTCCAAGAAAATGTGTTTTGGCTATCTTTTGGTTAATTAAAGTATTAAAGCTTAATAAAATCCACCAAAGAAGATATAAGACATCACCAAGTCAACCTAGTGAAATGAAGGAAGCATTAAAAAAAATGATAAAAATGATAATGTATGCCAGTAATAAACATAGATGCATATATAACTGCAGTTCATTTGACTTGACATCATCCCTATTAGCAAGAAAAAGGAAGAGATGGCCTCTCTGGTTGTGACTATCTTTACACAAACATCTTGTGATAGTCACCTCGGCCCTCTGGAATGCATTATTTCCTCAAGTCGGGAGGGCCCCTTTAAAATTTAATTTCATTTAAAATTAAAATGGATTTAAAATTAAAATTGATTCATCAAAAGATCTTATTTTGAGTTTCCTGAGCACACCAATGAATGTATTCAAAACAAGACATCAGATTTTCTCTGCTGCCAATGTAAAAAAGTAAGAGGGGGAAGAATCAATGATCAATGTGACTTGGTCTGGTGAATCATTGACATAATGAAACAATATTTTAACATGCACGAATAGATTTAATGGGAAATTGTTTAGTGTTAGATATATTGATTTTATGTTAAATTACACTCATTGGACTTTGCTTATTTTTGAGGAGTTTTGGTTGCGTTGAGTCTGGGTGTTGCTGAGTGAATTATTGTGAGAAATTAAGAAAAGTAGTATTTTTAATATTAAGGGTTAGATTCCAGAATATGTGTCTTACCTGTTTTTAAAGGGCAGTTTTATCCAAAATGGCTATGTTTTTCTATGGCATAGATTTTAGGATTTTGAAATGTTAGAGAATCATTAGTTATTTTTTCTCTCCAATGTAGATTCAAAAATCTGTTTGAGATTGATTAACATGTGACTTATATAGTTCTCCCCTTTTCTGGTTTTTGTTTTACTTTTGTATTTTTATATATTTCTTTCCTATTGTTTTTCTAATTTTGTAATATAAAATATTTAAAATAAGACAAAAAGATAAATTTTATATGATCAATTATTTACATTTTTAAAAAGTTACAGTATAAAATGAAACTTTTAAATTCACATCTAGTGATAATGATTTAGCTTGGGTTGATGTAAGTAATTACTGAGTTTCATTGGTTTTAAATCTGCAAAAACCTTAAGGAGTTGTTTGGGCGGGAGGGAGAGGGGAGAATCTGATCGCCTTATTTCAATGCTGATTCCTTTGAATATGCATGTTAAATTCATAGTTGGATTTGTTCTTCTGTAATATATATTTGATCTTTGGAATTATTTGCAACAATATGTGGAGTTACAGTAGAGAGGGGTGTGAAATTCACATCGTCACGGCATTATCATGACTTTTTCCCCTTTGCTAAACCGGGCATGGGCGTGGCCAGTATGTGACGCATCCAGCCCGCGGGCTGCAAGTTTGACACTCCTGCAGTAGAGAATGCATTGAAAAAGGAGAGAATTGAGAGTAGTTAAATAAAAAAAGACTTGCTCAAATATGTGATTGATTGTTTGATTAGGTGCAATCAGGTTGGTATCAATTCTTAGCGACCGTATAGATTGATTTTTTTCATGGTGATATGTCTCTAACCTGGTGCTTTGGATTTTCCTATAGTACACTCATCTTTACTATAAACATCTGCTCACCTTGCTGCTGGTCTTTTTGTTCTTCTCTTTTATTTCACCTTTCCCCACCTTATCTCATATAAAATAAGATTATTCCCATGTAATTCTCAATCAGATTAGTTAGATTTCATTTTCAAATAAATATTATTTGGATTCTACGATTTTGGAGGAACTGCTTTAAATAACCTGTATGTGGAGCTGCACCTGAAATCTAGCATTATTTTTTTTTTAAGTTGCCTTATTTTCATTTGGCCAGATAATTTTATTAAAAACTCAAGTTAATACACAGAGTTCTCTTGATTGTTTTGTCTCTCTGTGTGAGAGATCTTTCTGAGCTAACCAACCTCATGTTTACGCATGATTTGTCCTTATGTTTCTTCCTATAAAAAGCCCTGATAGAATATGCCACTTGTCACAGTCTAATAGCTCTCCCTCTTTAAATAATGTCAATGTAGATTGCAAGGTTAAATTTAAAATGTTTAAAATGCATACATGCCAACCTGCTTCCGCTCCCTTGTTTTGCATACTGTGGTGACTTGTGATATATGAATGCTTACCAAAATCATGATTACTAAGCATAACACTGTCTTATTTTAGTTACATTTCTACTACAATAGCTGGAGGCCTAAAGTGGGCATTATATAAGCAGGGGGAGGACACACTTGCCTTTTGAAACTGGGGAAAAGTCCTGAGATTAGAAGCAATTAATACTTCTGGAGCTTTCAGGAGCTCACTCTGGCAATCTACGGCCCACCAAAACCCTCTTTCTGGAATATGATTGGGGTCTGTTTCTCTAAGGGAATACCCAAGAATGCCAAGCAACATAATAATTGGAATTTCTTGGGCAGATGCTGAAGTGCATGTATGTATGATCATTATAGCTCTTCATTATTCAGTAAGTACCTCTCGGCCGCTCTCCTTTCCCAACTCATTCTCTAGGATGACTGCTTTTGACATGGCAATTAATCATGCTGGCTGGGAACGATAGGAGTTTTAGTCAAACACATCCAAGGGCAGCAGCCAGAGAAAGGCTGTCTTTAAGACATCAGCTAATAGAGAAGGAAGAACTTGTTAGGTATTATTTTTTGGCAATGAATGTAGATTTAGGTTCTTCTTGATTACATAGATAGATAGATAGATAGATAGATAGATAGATAGATAGATAGATAGATAGATAGATAGATAGATCTATCACTATTTTTTTTTTCCTTTTGGGATAAGCAGTGTTAGGTAAAATGTAGAAAAGAAGTAAGAAATCAGACTTCCCAATTGGCATTACATCTGTTTAAGTGAGCTTGTAGTGATATTAATAAATTTGATATGTTAAAGAAAATCTATCCTTTAAAAAAAAATAGAATACTTGTTGTCAAAGAATACACAAAACGATTCATTTGTTCCTTTTTGTATTGCTTGCTTGTTGTTAGATAATGCTTTTTGGAAAAGAAAGAATGGCAAGATGTGAGTTTCTCTATGCACGCAGAGAAAGACAAGAGAGAATAGGTGGTTGATCAAAATGACTCTGAAGTCTTCTTGAAATCTAAAGATAACCAGCAAACAGAAGCATTCACTCTGCACCTGATCAATATGACTCCAATATCCGGTCCAGTGCTGCAGGTGCAGAGTGAAAGCCGTCAGCACATTTTGAATCAAGTGAAAGAAGTTGCACAGCTGTCCCCAAAGATCTATTTCTACCAATACCTATTTGCTTCTTCCATTTCAGTGAGAAGCTTGTATATGCACATAACTATATAAAATACGTTTACATCAATTCTTTTAAGAATAATTTTATTAATAATTCAATTATAGTAAAAACTAATGCAAACAAAACAAACCCTCTTAAAAGAATAAAAAGAAAAAATAGGTGCAGGAAGGTTAAAAAAAAGAGAAATAGAAACAAAACAAAATTAAGAATATAGTAGAGAAAGGAAAAAGAAATGTACAAAGAAATTATTTTTCCCTTTCTAAACAATGTTAGTAGCTTGTCACCTCTTAAAATATAACCATTTCTTCCCTTAACCCATCTCTTATCTATAAATAAATCCATAAAGCATTGTCATTTGAAGGTTACCCTAGACAGCATATCTGTTTTAATCTTGATCAAATAAACTAACTTTATATTCCTTTGTTTTACTTCTAATCGTCATGATCATTAGTCCCTTCATATGTCATAGAACTTATTTCTTTTCATTTTTCTTTCTCCCTTTTCAAAAAATTCTAAAAAGCATTAATAAGCTTCTTTTGTAAATCCAATATAGGAAAATTATCTAATTCACTCTATTGGTTTATTATTTGTATATCCATTTTAATTATTATGACAATGATTATGATTATGATTATGTCTTTTGTATATCCATGATAGGATCTTTCTCTATATCATTCTTGTAGCCTGTCATTTTAAAATTCACTTTCAGATCATTCTCAGTCTTGCCTGATATATCTTGTTCCTCTTCCATAATATCTTTTAAACACAGTCTATCTACACAGGCAGATGCTCTTAAAATTAACTGTTAAGTCCAAAAACATCCTTTAATGTACTGAATGTTAAAATAATTTTGTTCCATTCTCAATAAGATAAATTTAGGTCTTCTTTAATTTTTTCTAGTTCTGTCTAGGGTACATTTTTTAAAGTCTTATTATTTTAAAACAATTAAAAACAAAAGCATTTTCCCACCAGAAGGATTAATTCAAAAATCCTACTGGTATTTCAAATTTATCTGGACCCTTAATTGATATATAACTTTCTAAATATCAAGTTTGAATTAGCCGTTATTAAAAAAAATCATTAAACTTGCATTAAAACTTCTTTCATGAAGAATTGGAGGAAACTCACCCAGTGCTGCTAAATCTGTTGATCCAAAGTTCTTATTAGCTGAAAAATAGTTAACGAACTATTTCTGAAAGTGATTAGAAAAGGAAGTATGCAAACCAAGGGTCCTTTCAAAGGCATGACCATGGTTTGAACAAGATGGCTATTCCCTCATCGTCCAGTGTCCTAAACTCACTGGAGACTATTATCTTGCAGTTGGATTATGAGGAGAAAATATGTAGAGCACTTGTGGATGATTTCAAATCCTCTCCTTGTCCAGAGAGGAATTATCAAATTGCTGGTCTAATTGCTGGCTCTTCATTCTACCTTGGTCAGATCTTCTTTTTGTGGAGTTGTCTTCAGTCGATCATTTCTTCACTGGAAGTCAGATCTTTATATGAAAAGCCAGCATGTCCATCAGGGAATTAATAATAGTCTTGTTGTAGTTATTTGTCAGGAGGTATTGTTAGGAGCACCCTGAAAGAAGCAATATATACAGTATATACTGAATAGCTAAGTGTAATTGGTATGCTTCATCAATCCTGTGCAGTATGCTTTGAAGATAAAGTATAACTTTTTTTTCTTCCTTGAGTTTTTCTGTAAGTGCAGGGTCTGCTTTTTTGGATCAACTGGGTGCTGACTCATTGGTTGAAATAGGAATTGGCCAACTGGCATGTCTCCAGAGCCTAATATTGTGGGCTGAGAGAAAGTGACTGGCCCAAAGTCACCTAGCCAGCTTTCATACCTAAGATATAAGTAGTGTCTCTTTGTTTCTAGTCTGATGCCTTAATCCCTAGACCAAACTGGTTCTCTTGAGGATTAAGTATAATTAAGTATAATCCTAAAATCTAGTGATTGCACCAGTACAGAAGAAGGCACTTAACACAAAGACTTATCCTCTCTATTGTAAAATGTACAAATATTCCAGTGAAGACAGCACTGTTACTTTTGCCTTAAGGCCAACCATGTCACTACAGATAGTCCTTGACTTTTGACCATTCGTTTAGCAACTAAAGTTATGATGGCACTGAAAAAAGTGACTTATGACTGGTCCTCTCATTTACAACTGTCGCAGCATCCCCATGAATGCCATTTGTGACCTTCTCAACTGGCTTCCAATAAGCAAGGTCAATGGAGAAGTTGTGCAGAGGAAGTAAAAAATGGTGGTCATTTGATGTCTTGACCACACCAATTAACAATGGATATTCCAGTCCCTACTGTGGTTGCAAATAGAAGCCTGCCTGTATAGAAAAAAAAATGGCATAGAGAAGAATTGCCTTATTTTACATTTGGCAAACAGGTGTCCTTAAGACATATTAGAATTTTACAAAATGCTATAGAAAATGTTCTGTGAATCCCTGATGACATTTGTCTTCAAAAATATTGCCTTTCAAATTTTAAAGGGGATACATTTAAACAACTTTGTTGTTGCATTATCCTAATTATTTATTCATGTAATTTGTTAAGGTTATTCAACTCCAAGAAGACTCTGGGTAACCCTAACTCTCTAGAACACCTGATTGCCTATTGTTTCTGTAATAGATTTCTAATAATTATTTAGCAATAAGATTTTGTATAATCACAAAAGTGACCAAAATGTTTATAATTTGAATCAAATGCCTACAGGTTAGGGGGTCTTCATATCATTTTCTTTTCCGATGTGAGTTTCTTCTTTGACAGGAGGTGATTGAAGCATACCTGTTGATAGAACCATGGAGAAAAGAACATATGTTACTTTAGGCCTTTTGGTTCCCTCTCTGAGATCTTTTTTCTTTTTCTTAGAAAGCTCATACCTTGAATCAAGATGCATTAGAAAATGCTGTATGTAAGAAATAAATCTGCAGTAAGTGATCAAACAAACTTGTAAGTATTTCTACTCAAGTTCTAAATACATCTAAAACCATATTGCTAAAAACAAAGATGCCAGAGAGAGAGATCCAATCTGTCTTAGAATATCATTAGTTCAAAGCAGAAATCTACAAAGTCCACCTCCATGCCAGTTCAGAATGTGCATAACAAATTTTCTAAATCTTGGTTTGATAAAGTTTGTAGTCATGCCAAGGCCCCAGAGATTGCCACACCCCAAATTGCCAGAGGCAACAGTAATTTACATAATGAGGAAGAGTTTATTTCTTAAAAATGGAATATAAAAACTTCCTGAGAAGAAGAAAACAGGCCAATCAACTGATCAGATCAATTTGATCTAGTCAGTTTAACCTCACAACAATACCATATTCTGGCTCACACCCTTCCTTGGGGCAACTTTAAGATGTGTGAATGTGAATTCTGGGAGTATAAGTCCACACATCTTAAAGATGCCATGTTTGAAAAGCACTGGTCTAGGGGATGATGTAAATATACAAAAATATTTACTAGCAATCGTAAATCAGGGGTAAAAATAAACTATTCTTGTTGCTTTTTCAATAGAGACCACCAAGAGACTTT
Organism: Psammodynastes pulverulentus; assembly: GCA_025802295.1. Classification (NCBI taxonomy): domain Eukaryota; kingdom Metazoa; phylum Chordata; class Lepidosauria; order Squamata; family Psammodynastidae; genus Psammodynastes; species Psammodynastes pulverulentus. The sequence continues at coordinate 7,080,753 of JAOYMU010000292.1, read as the reverse complement.
CTATCTTTCAAACTCCCAAGGACATGAAATTAGGCAAGAGTAAGAAAGCTACCTGTGGTAGGAGATGTGTATGTTTCAAAAATACAGCAAAATTACTCCTACTATTGGCTGCTGTTATACTTTTATTTCTGGAGAAAAGGAGAAGCGTTTCTGTGATTTCATAACCCAAAAAAGAAGAAAAACAATCAGTCCTGGATAATGTGAAGAGTGTGAGCTTCATTTACTGCAGCATTGGAGAAAGCAGTTTCTTGGGACTGACCCTGCCTACAAAGAGACTTGTCATCAGTCTTTCATGCTTTCCTGGAAGCAGATTCTAAAACAAGTTTCTAAAAATGCTGTTGATTGAATTTCCTCATAGTGGAAAGATAAGCTGTCTGTGGTTTAAACTCTGTAGCTCCACAATGTGGGCTATACCAAGCCTCCACCAATGTAAACCACTCCTCCCACCTTCCTCTTATGCTGTAAGCTTGCAGCTGGGCTGCTGTAGGGCCCTCCCAGCTGTGAGCTTACTGTATAACACCTTAGGCCAATGTGTCACCCTCCAATGGAAACTGTCCACAATGACTGCATGTATAAAGAAAAGGAAGAGACAAGCTATAATTTAGGGACAAGTGAAAAGGCATTCATCTTTATAATTATGGCAAATAATTCAGGTAAAGTTTGTGTTTACATAACACCTGTAATATTAGCCACACTTGCATTTCAACAAAAGAATTGTCTAATTCAAGATAACAGTGATTACCGTTTGAATGAGTCAGTGTTTGTGGTAGGTTGAAAAGGCTCCAGTATTACTTCTGGTGCAACCTTCCTTTGCTAAGTGAAAAGGAGCTGCTGTGGAGGGGTTTTGCTCATCTCATGTGCTCTAGCAATAGACTGGAAACGTTTTCCTATAGGAAGCTGCTTCTAAAAGACAAGTGTCTGCTTTGGGTGGGAAAATGAATCACACCTCCAAGGAAGCAAAAGGCAATACAATTAGTCGGTGAATCTCTTTTGCTCCTCATCACAATTGTGGATAACTTTTTAAAATATTTATCATGCTTGGACTAAAGTGTTTTTTTTTTAAGTTATGTTACCAGTTCACAAATTTCCACAAAAATAAAACAGCAAAATTTAGCCCTGCAGTAAAAAAAGAAAGAAAATGTACGGTAGTATTTTAAAGATTTTTTTCCCTCATGTTTGCCGTTGCAGTCTCTTGAAATGGGAAATGCATGGAGCAGAAAGTAATGGGAATGTTCTTTCCCTAATTGGAGATGATTTGAATGAATTTATGGGAACCCTCTGTCCCAATCCCTAAATTCCTTCCTGTCATTTTCTACAGTAATAAAAAAACAGTGATCTGACCATGACTTTCCTATTTGATTTTTTTCAGTATTTTTTTAAAAACAAAATGCGGCTGTACTGAAAAACAAAGAATCAACCTCTGGCATCATTTTTTTGCAAACATTGACGGATGTTTGCTAAAAGACAACAAATTTGGGAAAACATGTAGAATATGGCTTCTGGATTCTTTCTTAACCCTTTTACTAGCAGTTACCAAAGGAGATATATACGTATTCCAATAATCTATATATATAAAAGCAAAATACCACTCATGCATCATCACAAAATCTCCAGAACCGTAAAGTCTACAAGCTTGAAATTTGGCATGTATGTTCCTCTTGGCTTTTAGGTGCTCACTAAGAAAGGATTTTTCAAAATGACCATCAGAACATTAGTAAATCCTATATTATTATTAACACGCTGTGATACAAAGGAGTTCTACTCCCCCTCCCCACCTGAAAATAAATCTGTTCCAACTACAGTTGAGTTAAGCTACATCCAGGCTCCTTGTTGTCTCCTTCTTGCTCACACAGCAAATACTGTTTCAGTTTCCAAACAGCTCTCAACTCTCTCACACGCTGACAGGACGCTAGACAGATGAATACCAATGGATGCTGGTAGGCAGAAGCAGAATTTTTCCCCCTTATTTTCCTCCCCCCAAACTTGCCCGATCACATAGTTTTGTAGCGAAGCACAGCTACCCTGCTAGTGAAGTGATATAGTACATCTTATTGTGTGTAGGTATTTTTATTCTCTCCTGGTGTTATGAGAAGAGATGGGGGCTTAGATGAAGAGTTCCACAGCCCCAAGCACTGGTGGGACTCAAATTTTTTTACTAGCGGTTCTGTGGGCATGGCTTGGTGGGCATGCTGTGGCTTGGTGGGCATGGCTTTGTGGGCGTGGCAGGGGAAGGATACTGTAAAATCTCCATTCCCTCCCCACTCTAGGGGAAGGTTACTGCAAAATCCTCATTCCCTCCACACCCTACTAACTTGCTTTCCAGCTCCGTTCTCCTGCACAGAGCAACAAAAGAAGACTCAGCTGATCAGCTGGGACTTGGGAGGCAGAGAATAGATGGGGGCTGGGCCAGTGAGAGGTGATATTTGCCGGTCCTCCGAACTACTCAAAATTTCTGTTACCAGCTCTCCAGAACTGGTCAGAACCTGCTGAATACCACCTCTGATCCCAAGATACTGCCTACCTATCCCTACTCTAGGGATACATTTTGTGGTTTTTGTCCTCTTCAGCTCCCTGTTAGGTTCAGCACATTTTCAAACTTGATTCTTTTGCCAGCTTCTCCCTGCATACCAAACGTGGTCCCTTAGTGTTCAGTTGTCAGAGTTATTGTGCTGATAGTTAGACAGAGTCCTGACATATAATTTCTTTCCAACATACCACTCAGTTGGAAAGTATAAAAAGTCAGGTGAACTTAGACACATCCTAGGGGACCAAAAGAAAATGGTAAGCTTGCCTTTTAATATTTTTTTTACTGAGCATATTTATTGCAACAGCCATTTTAGGAAAAGGCAGGTGCAACTTTGGCAGCCATTTTGTAAGGTTATCTAAACATACCTCAGTATGAGTGGGAGAATGCATCTAGAATGTCTTTATATTTCAAAAATAAACCTGATACAAAATTTAATTCAAATTGGAAACCATTCTTAAATTAAGATTCAAGACGGATTTGTACCATGTCCAAAATTTAGCTTTCTCTCATATATATTTTAATTTTATAGGAGTTTTAAATTAGAACCAATTTTTTACTAGTATAGACAGAATGTATTGCAGTTCATAACTGCATTTTATGATGTATACTGAACTGATCTTGTTTCCGCTATCTATGGTTTACTTAAGGGTGATTTTTAAAGTTTTAAAATGATATTACATATTTAGTTTTTGACAATGATATACTAGAAAATAGTAATCTCTATGATATTTGTAACTTTTATTTATTCAGTTGTATCTTACTCTTTACCTCTTTTGTTTTTTTCCGTTTATATATTTTTCATAACATGTCTAATAAAAATATTTTATAAATAAATGAACACACCAAAATATGCTTCATATTCAGAAAGATTGAACACAGCCCATAATGTTTACCTAATCTTGCTTCAGGCAAAATGACAGAGCCATTGTAGATAGCAAATACAGGGTCTCTAAAAAGCCAGACGATCGTTTTATTTGCATAATCAGGGTTGGGGAAGCGATCGCGTAGTTTTTCTTGCCTTATGTAACAATATATTTTGCTTAGCTCTGTGTACTACACAGTTTTACTTGGGTCACCATTTGCTTCTTTGCCTCTGATAGCAATATGCCTTGGGCTGCTACAAGGTGAAATATTCCGAGCTGAATTTGCGAAGTCATCTGGGCCTTCTGAGTTGCGTAGCTGACTCTTCACTCTGGTGCTAGCAGTCTGCGATTCCCATGTTCTCCCAGGCAGCATACAATTCAAACATATGTATTCTGTATGGCTTCAAAAGAACGTGTGTTTTCTAACTGCAACTTGCATGGAGCAAGTCTGCAAATTAAGAGTACCAGGGGATGGAACAGGCTCACTGTGTTTTTAAATTAAATGTTTAGCATTTTATTACCCATTATTAGGCATCCTTTCTTTTAATTAAGAACATTAGTATGAAATGTCTTTCAGATCTCTGTAGATTGGTGTTACACTCCCGTCATTTTAATAATTATTTTTCTCTAAAAAAAATTGCCAATGTTTACAAATAAGAGTTTTCTGCTTAAAAGGAAGAAACTCCAAATTATACTGGTTTATTAAATGGAGCTAATAGCCTGGGGAGATGGACACCAGTTCACAACAACAGGCCTTTGAAACCTGCTTGACAAGCTGCCAACTGAAGAATCTCCCCCAACTTGTATTAAAAGCATACTAAATCTCTGTCTTAATGACCTGCAGTTACAACATATTTTAGCAAAGGTGTGCCTGATAAATAAGGAAGAGCTTTTCCCTCCTGGGTTCAATGTTAGCAGGCTATCATTCACTTCATAACTTTTAGATAAACTGCTAATTGTTGCCTCTTCGGGTTTTTAATGTATGCATTTTTGTTTTATGAAGTACCTTGAGTCCATGGAAATATGCAATATATAAAACCAAGTCATCACTAATGAATGAACTAAGTAAGTATCAGCTGATATATAAGTGATTTCCACATAATATTTCCCCTATGTTCAGCAGCAATTATTGTCATCTGTGCAGATGGAAGGGAAGAGGAGATAAACAAATAGTATGTCACATGTAACCTCTTCATATTCCAGGGTTGATTTGTCTGCTAATGAAAATGACTTACTTGCCTTTACTTTTCTACCTTGGTACCAGACAGTATAGTAATAGCTGTCACCAACGTAATATGAACCTTGAAGGAATTGCAATTTTCCTATCTATGCTTGCCTATGAGGCTATATTGGGAAAACTATACTGTGTAAAAACATTGTTTTGCTGCACATGGACTACCTAATAAGAATTACTTTTTAGAGTTATGCTGCCATGGATTTCTTTCTCCCTTGTCAGCAGCTGCATTCACTTGAGCAGATAAGAAAATCTTTATTTAGTTTGGCTAAAGGCCAATGTAGTTTAGCACTTTATTCCCACAGTGGCCCAACTAGATGCTTCCAGGAAGCCTACAAAGAGGACTTGAGCACAGTAATATTTGCCTGTACACACTTCTGACTAACCAATATCGAGTTACTACTATACAGTTACTGTATTGAATAGCATATTGCTTCTATAAAATTTAATCATCAAGACTATAGCAGATAGCCTGTACAAATTTGGTAAAATTTGGTAGAACTATGGTGATTTTGACTTCGAAATGCAGGAGAGCATTAAACAATTTGTTCAGGTCTGTTAGCAGTCATTGATACTCCATTTTTTTCCCTAACCTCTGTTTAAAACCATCTCATGTTAATTGTGAATTCTGCAAATTGCAGTCCCTATCCATGTAAAGGGCAGCACAATGGATAAGACCAATGTAGACATTTTAAAGCGATAATAACATTTCTTTCCATCCTTCTCTATCTCTCATAGGCACTTGGTTCTAATTAATATTATACCATAATTTGTCCTCTAATTTTTTCACAGGTTTCTTTTTCTGCCAAAGGCCTTTTGTTTCTTATTCTCATGGTCTTTTAGATGATATTTTTGAGATTATTTTTGTGAATAGAAGAGAGTGGTCCACTCCTCCCTTTTATACCTCAAAGAATGTCATTTTACAGCATCTGTGGTTGCTCATGTTTTCTGAACTGGGAAAGCAAGCAGTTGAAGAAGTTTCTTCCTGAAGTCTTCCCTTGAGATTTAAGTGAAGCATGGGAGCCAGGCAAGTTTTAGATCATTGGAGAAATATACAGTGAAAGGCAGGACACATAGTCACATATACTTTTTAATTAATATACCTGCAAGAACCTTATATACACCCACCTCTGGGGAACCGGACTGACATTTTCTTTACTTTTGAAAAAAAGTGGTTTCTTTTTTTCATGAAAGTAAATGAGAATGGGTTGAAAACTACCAAAGTTTTGCTTAACCACAAAACTCATTCCACCAATGTCTGTGAAGGAAAGTATGTGCATAAAACATTACATGCAAATTAAAATATTGATAAAAGTCAACCAGTTTCAAAGATGTAATTTACACCTCTTCACATGCACAAAAACTACAGAAGGCACCTCTTGAGTGACCTCCCCATTATTTCTTGGACAATCCCATGTTTTCTTGACAGCAATATAGTTATAGTTTTCCACTGCCTTCTTCCAGATGCCTTATCATCTTTTCAATTTACTTTATATCCCTGATATTGCCTGATAGCCTCCCATCGAAATACTATGCTGGCCTGAACTTTTCTAGATGCTGCAATTGTGCTTAAATGAAAATGTGTACCTTAATACAGATTTGCAGAATTTGAAAAAGTCAAGATTTATCTCAGTGAAACTCTCCCTCCACCAAAGGCTACTCTCCGAGTAGTGGCTGTATCATGCACATGTTCTCCCTATAAATCTGAAAGGGCAATAATAATTCTGCATGCAGCTTATTATGGAAGAACAATGACTCAATGCTTTTGCATTGTAAGGGTTGGAGCATGCCCAATACGCCTATTTGGAAAAAAGATTAGAGGCCAGCTTTGTAAAAAAAAAAAAAAAAAAAGTAACCTGTTAATAAAGCTCTTACTTTTCCAGTTTCTGTCTCCCCATATGGTTTCTCATCCTGTTGGCAGCCTTCCATTTTTAATCTTTTTATCTGTAATGCAATGCATTTAGAAAGGATAATTAAACTGCTGAAGCCCAACGCATCCCAGAAAATGGCCAATTTATTTTCTCACCTGTCTGCTTTGTAGCACACTGTTAATATTCTTTTGTATCCAGCAATACTTTTAACCATTGTTCCAATACACAGGGTAGAATTGTTGGTAGATTTTTCAGGTCCTAACATTGTTCTCTTGATTAAATCCATTTTAATAATATCTTGGAGGGCTATCTAGTTCAATGATTGAATAATGAAGGAAATGAGCCACAGTTGAAAGAATTCACTACTCTTTCCTTCTTTCCTGCCACAATCCAAACTGACTTTGAAGTCAACCTAAATTTCAGTTGTGCATTTCCATAAAATGTGTACAGTATTGAAAAGGTGCCTGTCTAAATAGCTAATTAGCTAAATAAATAATTTAAACATGTAAAAACTATATACCAAAGACTGTGGTATTCAATTTAAGGCTTACAAGGATGACTTTTAAAGTTGCCTGGATGCCATCATTGCAGTATCACCTTCTAAGATTAAAATAGAGACATTATAGCATTGAAGTCACAGACTGATTAATTCCTTCTTTAAAATGATTATTGAACTAAGCAGCAACTTGTATTACTGGTTTAGGTAAGATAAGCTAGCAATGTATCCTACCACAGAAGATGGAAAATTGGTTATGAAAGAAAAAGAAAGAAAGAAGGAAGGAAAGAGAAAAGAAAGAAAGAAAGAAAGAAAGAAAGAAAGAAAGAAAGAAAGAAAGAGAAAGAAAGAAAGAAAGACAATAGTGGCATGTTTGGAAACAATGTGAGAATGAAGGGAAGTTTCAGTATTATATTAGAACATGATTATACAAATTTAAAAGTATTTTTATTAAAACAAATGTCCACAATCTGCTTTTTAGAGAGTAATAAATATACCAGATTATATAATTTCCCCCTTATTAATAGTTTTCCCATTGCATAATTTCCCCCTCCTTACAAACACATTAGAATATATACTATTTGAGAAAAATAACAGATGTTTCTGAATTATATTCAGTTGTATTGATTACATTCACTCAGTATGACCTGCAGTTTTTCCCCTCAGTCAGAAAAGCTTCTTTTTTGCTCTTCCCTTGGGATCTTACACAAGACAGATTACCCTGACAAAGACTATCAGCAGACCATTGGTGGAGCCTACTGGAGATTATTGAAATTGTATTCCAACAGATCTGAAAGGCATACGGTTGGAATGGGTTGTCTGATAATGCATTCACTACTTTAGAAGGCAACTTTAATTCCATGAAAAAGCATGGAGTTGTAAGTAGGTCTGCATTTACACTCCGTACTCCCCAAAGCGCCTTTTTTCCCTTCAAATCTGCACAACTACAAAATGTCCTGTAGTAGTACGGTAGTTTGTCAAAAGAAGTACACAGTAGTTTTGGAAAAGAAGTTTATTCAATTCTTACAAGATGTTTGGCACTCTGCCTTTCTTGTCGTCTGTCAAAAACAATAATGATCCTGAGAATCACTGATAAAAAATTAGAAATATATTTTGTTTCTGTTTTGCCCGTCTTGCCTGATAAGAACATTATGCAACTGAAATTCATTTCATTTCATTTGATTAGAAGAAAATAGATTCAGTGTAAGAGTACACCTTCCTAGTTTATATCTTCTGTTTTAATGTTTTTTAGGCAGGGACACTTATTATTAAAACTTCCTGAAAATAACCAAAAATATTTAGGTGCAGATTCTGAGTCCAAGAATTCAGTTTCTTGGTCATCAAACTGCCTCCTGTTTTTGAGACCGTTTGCTTAGTTCTTCCTTGCCAGTTTCATAACAAGCCTAACTATGAATTAGGCAGAATGAGTGTCTTGCCTAAGGCATTTGATTTTGGGTGTCACGAAGCAGTAGCAAACAAATTTAAAATAATTACATTTTTGCTGCTAGGTAGGACGAGAGCTAGGTATGAAGCTAAGCGATTAGTCTATCTTTTTCAATCTGGTATCTTCTGGTGTATGATGTATGAACCTGGGTGGCACAGAGGTTAGAGCGTAGTAATTCCAGGCTACTTCTGCTTACAACCAGCTGCCTGCAATTTGGCAGATTGAATCTCACCAGGCTCAAGGTTGACGCAGCCTTCCATCCTTCCAAGGTGGGTAAAATGAGGACCCAGATTGTGAGGGCAATATGCTGATTCTGTAAACTGCTTAGAGAGGGCTGTAAAGCACTATAAAGTGGTATATAAGACTAAGTGCTATTGTATTACATGGGGTCTCTGAGAATTCCAAGACAGCAAGGCCAAAAAATGCAGAACGACTCAAATTTTATTTTCAGCATGCTGAAATTGGGGAAGTATGAACTAAGCTCTGACCAATGTTTTCCTTAGAACTTGAATGGGCTTACTGTAGTTCCTACTAATTCTGAATTTCAGTTTTGCTCCAGCCATTCTCCTGTGAGATGCGATGACATCCAGGAATGGGGTTAACTCCTCTAGCTCATAGGCACAGACAGAGCAGCTGCAAACAGGACACACCCCCAACTCCATCTTGTCCCAGTTTCGCTCTGTCTGGCCTAGTGAAGACAGCAGCAGGCCAATCCTCTGGGATTGGGAAAGAAGAAAAGTTCGTTTTATAACTACAAGCAACGATCGGATCGTCGGCTTTTAAAGTGCTCCGCTTGTCCTCACTACAGCGGAAGCAGGCACTCATACCGGCAGGGCTCTAGCCCACAGTGAAGGAGCGGCAAGGCCGCTGGCGACCGATAGCGGGCCGCGCTTGTTAGTAGCGAGCCCGTGGAGGTCCCTAGGCATCGCCCGAGCCGGGCGCCTTTGACTTGAAGCCAGAGAGCGCTCGCGGACCGCGCCTGCTGGTAGCGAGTCCGCGAGCCGTATATATATATACAAGCACAGTCGTGTGCTGGGACGTCGTTCCCTGGCCGCGCTTGCAAGTAGCGGCCAGGAGAGTTACATAAGCACTGTGGGCAGCTATCCGGTACCGGCTGATTATAAAGCCATGGGGAAGAGCGTTAGCGCTCCGCGCTATACGCGCTAAAAGAGGTGAATTTGGCGACGGGACTGGAGTGGCCTTGGTGAAGGTGTGTCAGTCTCGCAGAGCCGCCATTTTGGGAGACCAACCCAGGGGCGGCCATTTTGGGACAGGGACGAGCTGAGCCCTCCCACTTTAGCTACTGCAGTTGCCATTTTAAGCTCATTACGAGCGTTCCTTGCAGGCAGAGAACTGGAGAGAGTTCTCAGTCCACTGAGGGACATTTATTCTGCTTGGTAGTGGTGGCCCAGCAGCTTCCTTGTTGTCAATCTGACTGGAAACCGTGAGTGCAAGCTTCTTAGAAAATAGGGCTATCAACTGCTTGCAGTGCTAATGGAGAACCCAGGCTCGTCAAATGACAACGTGGGGCAGGCCAAGGCCAAGAAGGCCACTAAGGATAAAGCGGCCAAGCTCAGGGCCAAAGCCATAACCCAGGGCAGGACCACAAAAGCCCAAGAAAAAGCGGAGCTTAGACTCCACAAGGCAGTACAAAGACAGGCGGAGAAGGGGGCGAAGGAGGCTGAGAGGGCCGGCCTTCTTCTGACGGTGGAGCCTGGGTCTGCTACTGATATGAGGCCTATGCTGTTTGATCCCATTCCAGCTGAAGATCAGGCCGGGCCTGGCACGCATGAACAAAGGTCGGTCCCTGCACCTACCTGCACCACTCCAGGGCCTTCCACAACCATTCCTCCAGGCCTGTCACCCAATCCAACCATGCCAGCTCCTATGGTGTGGCCTAACATGGCGACTTTTGCAGTCCCGGCAGCAGTCCCGTCAACATCGGGTACTCCTTTGACACCGGCTCCGGGCATGGATATGCAATGGTGGTTTGCTGATGCCATGAGACGGGCCTATGAGGCAGACCGGCAAGACATGTCCTTGCAACCTAAGGCCTCTTCCTCCTATGGGCAGCAGGAAACCCGGCCGGGACCAACTGCTCCTCCAGTGACTTCTGCATCCTTATCCAGGGACCCAGAGGAGGACTCCGGTCCTGAGGAAGGAGAGGAGGAAGAGGGTGAACTTGATGGGGAGTTGTCGGAGGAGGAGGGCCTCCAGGAGGACCATCCTTTGTTTAGAGGCCTCTTTAAGCCTCATATGTTTAAGTCTCTTCTGGCCAAGGCCAAGGCGGTCACGGGGCTGGGCTTGGACAACAATGAGACCACAGGGCGCCCCGAGGATCTATCTAGCGTTCTCTTTGCGGAGGCCAAGGAGTCAGTGGAGGTGATTCCCACGTCTAAACTGTTCCAGCAGATAATTAATAAGCAGATGGACATGCCGGGCTCATA
>JAOYMU010000292.1:6956676-6969344 GCA_025802295.1 Psammodynastes pulverulentus | reverse complement strand
TCTGGGCAATGACCTTCACCCTCTGGAGCGCTGTCCTATCTGCCCCTGTGCAATTGGCAAACCAGACACAGGAGCAGTGAGTTAAAATACTCTCTATGGTGCAGCGGTAGAAGGTCCCCAGCAGTTTCTCCTTCAGTTGTTGTTTCCTGAGAAGCCTCAGGTAAGTATAATCTCTGCTAGGCCCTTTTGACCAGGGCTGCAAGGTGAGCGCCCCAGCTCGCCCGGTATTTAAAGTGACCTTCTAGGGGGTCTTAAAATAAAATTTAGATCGTGATCAATACTTCAGCAATTGTGTTTGATTGTGGCAGCATAAATACATCGAAAAAGAGAGAGGAGCGGCCAGGAAAAAAAAGGAGAGGGTTTCATTTTTTGCGGTATTATTTAAATACGCCAGTAAATCTCATTTTGCAGGAAACCAGCATGGCTACCTCAAGGAAAGGGGAGGTAAACAGGGAGCCTCAAGAGCTGGCAGCAAATTAAACAATATTTCATTTAATAATGAGAAATATACTTCATGATGGCTTCTGGGTTTAAGCTCCCCATCCATCACGTGTCGTCAATGGCACAGCGAGCTGCTCGTTTTCTTTAACTAAAAGTGGATCCTTATGTTAGCTGTGCCCTTAAGTGCGGGTTTTTCTCGCCAATATACAATATACGACTACAAGAGTTCTGTCACTAAGTGAGAGGCGTTTGTCAAGGGGGGGTTTTGCCCCGTTTCATGACCTTTCTTGCCTCCGTTGTTAAGGGAATCCCTGTCGTTATTCAGTTACTAAGACGGTTGTTGAGTGAATCATGTTTCCCCTTTGACTTGGCTTTTTCAGGGGACGGCGTGACCTCGGGACGCTGCAGATCGTCATAAATGTGAGTCGGTGTATACTGTGTAAATGTCAGTTTAAAAGTGCCGGTTCGGCCAAACAGCTAGCTGGAAAACATGCACAGATGATCGGAGAGGCCACCCCGACCTTCTCCGACGATCTGCGCAGGGTTTTTAGCTACCGGTTCAGCCGAACTGCTCGCTAAAAAATGGATGCCGATCAGCTGAGAGGATCAAAGAGTCCTCTCAGATGATCGGCGCGCGCATGCGCAGAAGGGTGGGGGAGCGCGAACGTGCACTATTAGCGAACCGGTGGCAACCACCACTGAATTACATCATACTAGGAAACATAATAATCTAGGGCCTATGAAATCATACTAGTAAATAGTCAGTAAAAATATATTTAAAAAACAGTAATAGGAGATGGGTGAAAGGATGAAAAGTCAATGAAAAATCATAACGGTACAACATAACGATTTTATGGTGCTATTTGGATACTTTACTCAGATGTTTGGTCCACTGGTAACTCATTAGATTGTTTTGGATCCTATGATATGTTGAATAACTTTATTGACTTATTGAGTAATGGTTTTATTACTAGTTTTAATATTCAGATTTCTCAGTGGAGTTGCAGATGGCTTTTAATGAATCCATTATATACAAGGTTAAAATCTGTTGCTAAATTTTTACCTCTGAACTCCAATTGTTCTACATTTATGACCTTCATTTGGGAAAGAATAGAGCTTTATACAATGTTGAACTTTTATTGATGCTTTACCTAACATAGCTTTAAAATGTGAGTAATAAAACAAAACAGCACTGTTTAGCACTTTCCACCAGTACCAATTTTCCTAATGTTCTGTTTCACCATAGCAGCTTTTCATATATTTTTTTCCTGTCATAAGAAGGTTAAGAGTTAAAATATCAGCTTTGAATACCAATCTTTGGTAGTGAGTAGTTCACACCATGTGTCAGTCTGGGGAGTAACTAATCTCCAATTCTGGAATGTGAATTGGAAAAAAAATCAGTTTATTTAGCATGCAAAAAAAATTAAAGGAGGCACAACGTCAATGCGTTTTTAAAAAAATCAAAGAAAAATGCGATTTGTGATAGAATGTCAAGGTAGATCAGACCAAGAAAGTAATGTCATATAGGTCAGTGCTATTTTTATTGTAAAATTATATTAGTAAAATCTTTCAAGTTTAAATGTGTGTCTCCCCTCCCTCCCTTTATCTTTGTGAGAATTAGGGAGGGTGTTGTTTGAGAAGTTTACATTCCTGCCTTAGACCCAATCTTCTTTTATCTAACCATTGTCTTTATAGCAAGTCTTCCTCCTGCCCTTCAAGATTGTTCCTTCTTCCCTCTGCAGAAAATTAGATCAAGGTTTTTCAAACTGGATTCTGTAGAAACATAATGGATTTCATGAAGGATTAATGGGGAAGGGATGGGACATTTTCACGAGGGGCTACAGGTGAATAAAGAAACCTCAAATGTGCTCATCCATCTGCTTCCCTGCTCATTGTTGTTCATCCCATCTGACTGATTATATCATCTGAATTTGTAAGTGCTCCATGCAGGAGACAACTTGCCTTTCCCTTATGGTGTTTATGCACAAAACACAAGTCTGGTCTAATAAAGTCTGACCAATATTTCTAATTCTGCAAGATGGATACAACTGAGTTCTTCACTACTCGTGGTGCAGATGGTATCTCTGTGTATATATGTTTGTATCCACTTAATAATTAAGGTGGCATACTGTCCATCTGCTTAGGGGTAAGCCTTACTAGGCTGTGTTGGAATTAATAAAGAAATTTAGGATTATGCTGCTCAGTGTCAATGCACATGCTCAAATGTCTTTGAAATTGGACCTCCTCTCGTGTAAACATACATGACAATTGTGCTTGCAAAGAGGGGCAAATGGAAGAAAAATGGATACATAATTGGTTTCAGCTAAAAATATCCAAGCCATCAATACCCATCTTAAATATATACCCCTCAGTATATGAATATTACTTTGCTTTCTTTTTTATTAATTCTAATAAAATTTAATGTAATAGGAATGTTTTCCAGATATGGATCATTGGCTACAAACTAGTACAATTACAGATGGTACAGAAAAATGTGAAGAGAGAACAAGCAAAATGAATTCTATTGCTGCTGGGGTTGTGACTTGCACTTATAAGTTTTGAGAATTAAAATTAAATTTGCTTGATTTCCCATTAGAAAAAACATTTGTTCATGCAGAACTTATGAATTTCTGGATAGACTTTTTAAAGGAATATCCTGAAACTGCCATTCAGGCATTGAAAAGACATTTGTACATTTTCCTTTTACACACAGTAACAAAAACAAATATAAAAATAAGCTAAACATAGGAGATGATCTCTATTGATAAGTAACATCAATTGCTCCAAATATTGAACTTTTATCCAAGAAAAAGCTATCACATTCTAGTAATTGAACATTGATTTGTTTGGTTAAAACATTAACCCCCTCCCCCAAGTAATTATAAAATCAAAACATATTTTTTTTCTACATTAGAAAGGTTAATTTTGCATTTGAAATAAACAGTTTACTCTTTTTTTCTTTTTCAAGGATTCCTAGATGATGATGATGATGATGATGATGATGATGATGATGATGATTAAACTAACAAATTCTATGGTCTGAAAGAATTTGAAAACCACTAAGCTCGATAACTATGAAGCGGGTTACATGCTAAGTTTCATATGAATGCATAAAAGGTTTTATGTTATATGGAGTTTTGTCTGTAGTACTACTTGGTCTCAAATCTAACAGTTACCCTGTGGTAAGATGGGTGGCCAATACATTTAATAAATAAACAAACAATTAGTCATCTTGGCCAATGGAATTTGAGGCTTCTGATTCTTATTTATTCCAATGGCACGAAGATATACATAAAGTTACCAATATAACACAATTATATGCTATCTGAAAATATGGGAAGTTTTTGGCATTAAAAAAAAAATAGTGTGGATTTCTTTTTGCATATCAATGAATCTCACTTGAAAATATTTGATCGCATTAATCAAGAGTACATTAAAAATTATTCAATAAATTGGCTTCTGTTTATGTATTCTTTAAGTGCCCTAAAACCTGCTGAAGGAACTACTGTATGACTGAACTTTCATCATCATTCTGAATACACTTCAATTCTTTTTAGCCAAGATGGCTTGGGTGAATGCATTTTATAATTCACCCAGGTGCAAATCCTAAGAGATCCTGAGCACTAAATGACAAGCTGAAGTTGTCAACATTACGGATATTTCTCACCAATAAGGCTTTGATTTTTCACACAACTTTTATTCAACCGCAATGTAATCAGATCAAGAAACCTCAGAGGTTTTGCTATAGAGCACACATAAGCAAAGGACTGGGAACAGAGTTCTGCAGAAATAGCTCACTCAACAGCACAATTACTGACAGGAGCAGCAAGATTTTGAAAACGGTTAACAAGAGCAAGGACACATATCTGCCTTTAGGAAATTTTTCTTGGAAAACTAACAGCAAGAAAATCTAATTAGAATTTTGGGAGGTAACAGAGGGAGTGTAATGGAATGTGAGAACGATATTGGAAGAAGGGGGGAGGGAGAGATGTTACTTAGGGAACAGATGAGATAAAAGGAGAAGCCCACAATTGAATAAGGGGTAGAGAAAGAAGTTTAGAAAAAACTTGCTGTAACTCATCAGATGGTAAAAAGCGACAGCAGGAGATTTGTACTTTTAGACTTGCAAGATTCTGTTAATATAGCCTTATAATACAGGAGAACTCACGGCGTCATATTTCCTGTCTGGTCTACTTGGAACACTGACAGAGAGAGACAAAAAAAAAATCTGTTACTGCAACACCGGAACAGCAAGTCTCAGGGAAAAAACATTTGTAATCTTTGGTTAGTTATTGTCTACCTGATATGGTTCATGCAAGTGAAGTCCTTCACATGACATCAACTTTGGGGGTTACCAAACTTTGCTGTATTTTGTTTGAGTTCAGTGGAACTCACAGTAATCATGCAATTCATTTGCCAAATAACCCATGCTTACTGTGCCCCTACTTGATCCAATAGGAGTGGCCACTTCAGAAATCTCTCAGTCTGTTGTCAGTTGTTGATTCCACTATCAGAATTCAGACTCTCTGAATTCATTTGGATGCCAAAAATTCCTTAACCTCTTTTGAACAACACCAAAATGGCATGTTCCATTTTGTTATAGGATTTGGAACAATCTGGTTTTGAAAGTTCCTCATCATAATCATATTTTTTTTTTACAATGAATAGGCATTAGCTCTTTTGGTTGAAAATATATTAAATTCTACTGATAATAAATATAAAAAAAATTGAATCAAATATTAAATTAATAAATATTAAATATAAATAAATAATATCAAATATTGAAAATAGAGCACATTTTATTTACATTTGCTATCAGCAAATATAAACTCTCTTGACAGAACTGATAAAACAATCCATCTAGTACAGCAAAGACTTCTGGAAGCTTCCTCGTAAGGAATAATAGTTATAGTCACAGTAGCAGTACAGGAGATTTTGATTATGCATTGTGGCTAGTAGTCATTAGTAAACGTACTCTACATGAATTTGTTTATTTCTCTTTAGATACCATAATTTAAGATTGATGGTTCCATTTAGTCATATTTCACACACTATGACTTTTTTTTTATTGAGAATACACAACAAAGAACACAGGCATTATTTTGGTCTGAATCCTTTCTACCATCTGTCACTGTTGTTCCTGAGTTTGTAATTTCAATATGATTTTCCCTCCTCCTCCCATTTTTTGGGTACAGTATGCTCTGTGTTATAAAAACTCAAGTAAATAATTCATGTACAAACCTCTGTAAATAGTGTCAAACTGCAGAATAAACGATTTACTAAAAGGTCTCTTGGCTGAATGTAACAGCTTTATTATTATTACTTGTTTCGTAAAACAATCCCTACCTCTTTATTTTACTACACTCCATCCTTTAAAAAACAAAAAACAGAATGGCTCACTTGGATAAATACAATTGTTAAAACCCACTTAGGTACATTTGAATCAACATAAATAATGAAAGAATCCTTTTCAATATTACTAATTAAGCCATCTGTATGCTGGATTAGAAGTTGAGCAAATGGTGTAATTGTTCTCTCAACTGAACTGAAAGGCCAGATCTTGTTGGGGTATAAAATAAATATTGTTGAGAGAGATGTTGGTGTTGCATCAGATTAAGGATTAGGACCTACACCTGATACCAAACAGTATCCATATTAAACATATGGCCAATTCATCCTTGCTAGAACACAATTAGGGTTTTTGATCTTTCCCATTTGCCTTTTAGAAAATACCCTGGCTTTCTGATTTAAACTACATAAATGAGGCTCTAGAACTATTTAAGAGATAAAGTAAAAATCATCTCAACTATATATAAAATGGAAAACAAAGTTTTGCAGATGTCTGTAGAGATTCTCAGTCATCCAGGTCATGGTTGTCCCAAAGGTACTTTTGCAAGAGGAAACTTTCTGGAAAGTCCAGTTGCCTCTTGGAAAAAGCACCTTTGGGGCAAAGTTTTCCAGCGAAATATAGAAGACTTAAAGGTCTTAGTACAAAAGCATGGTAATTTAAGAAAAAGCAATGCTGGTGCCAGACAAAATATCCAAGAGAATCATCACCATAAAGATTCTTTCCATTGGAGGTACCTTCTTCAAACTGAGGAGCACTTCGATGTGAGCGTATGCTCATTGCCTTTAAATACATCTTCTTGCTTTTCTCCAAAGGTCTACTGTAAATAGTCTGTGTAGGTGAGTGATTCCTGCTGCTGTGTTAGATTGTCTTTTATAAGATGAATAGGGAAAGTTCCTCTGTAATGCAGAAAATGAATGAAATGGTTACCTTCTGTTTATTTTATATAGCGTTTTGACGAGTAATAATGTACTCTACAATTTTCTATGACTATTAGAGTGTAGCATAAGACGTAGCATTATAGTGTTCATTGCTAGGGTTGTGTATTTTTCCTTCCATTTCAGAAGTTCTTCCTTGCTTAAGCTGGTTTGGGGCTGTAAATAATTGCTCATCCTGATTATGGCTAATAATAGATACTCATGTTAAGGCAACTAATTTTGCAAGATGACTATGAAAGAATAGTTTGTGAGAGAAAGAGAGCAAGAGTGAGTAAAGCAAGAGTTTTAGGCCTCAAAAGTAAACTACTAGCGTTCTTATTTTCTGCTGAAGGAAAACATGTTTATGTGGCCATCTGAGATCTCCTGATGATTTCCTAATGAGTCAGGGAAAAAAATGTTCCCATATGATTTCCCTGGTAAAAGCAGACAGTGTGTGAAGCAATGCCATATTGTTGACTTTGCAAATGTTGTGATTTATGTGGATATATATTACTTTATGTTAAATAACTTATTAACATGCATATTTCAAGCACTCCTAGTCTGTTGTTGGATAACATGCAAGAAGAATGATTTGTTGTGTTGGTTAGCCTTAGGGTTAGTCATGTGTCAGAAGAGAAATTACGGTTTTGTCACAGTCAAAACAAAATTTTTTTACGAAGTCATAAGAGTCATAATTTTTATTTCAAAGAGTTATGACTCTGTTAAAATTACTGCCTTTAGAAAATTTGGTACATATTAGCTAAACGAATCCTTTGTAATGTTGTACTTTGAAGCACAGCTATATTCACACTTCTAGTTTAGGCTTAAACAATGGGCCAATACAACTGATGGGTAAATTCAAGTGAACACTGAACTCAGATTGCTTTCTCGGGCCTCAAATAGCAAAGCCTTTTCTGAACAGTATTATTTCAGACTACAAGTAGGATATGCCCCTCACACACATAAATCTAAAACAAAAATAAGACATCTACTATTGTACAGATTAACCTAGTATGTAAAAACCAATATTTAATCACAGGCTGTTGATTGACAAGGTATTTTTCTATGTTTGATACATCCATTATCCAGCAGTAAATATATCTAGTGCCTATTGTCTAAAATAATCTAATACTTGTTATTATTTTAAATAGTGGAGTTGATTATGGAGACATATATTCACTGGTATGCTGTTCTATGACTGGAATATAGGTTTGATTTAATACATTGACAGGGGAAATCTTTATTCTGTTTGGATTTGAGCTGTTCCCAACAGATAGGACATTGAGTGACCTGTCCATATAAGGGCCACAAATATAGATGGAATGTTGGTTTGCATATGCTAGTCGCAGGTCATTTTGTTCTTTGTTAATTTGAATGGTAAGAAGATGAAGTTATTAAGAGCAGAATGCTATTTTATCAGAATTCTCAATTGTGGGATAGTTTGCGTTAATATGAATGCCCAAGTTCTCTCCCAACATTTTGCTGAAGATTAAAAAAAACTACAGTTTCAAATTATGATTTACTTGTATCTGTTAATTGACCTTACCAGATAATATACTACAAACACTATCACATCAGTTCCACGTACAGTGGTTTTTATCAGTCTGGTCATATTTTCTACTGTTGGAAAACAAGTATAGTGCTAACTTGAATAAAGTTGCTGATGAAATGAGCTGGTCCGAATAAAAATAGAATCATATGCTGGAAGGGATTTTCCAGTCCAACCCTCAGCCCAAAGCAGGATTCATTATTCTATGGCATCCACCCATTTCTTTTTGTACTGCCCTCAGGTACTATGGAGAATAAATTGAACCCCTCTTCCCTGTGACAGCTCTTTAAGTATTGGAAGACAGCTATCATGTCTTCCCCAAGACTTCTCTTCATTGGATGCCATTCAGCTTTTCTTTTCAGCTTCAGCAACCAATGTTTTAGCTATTTAGAGGAGAAAGAGAAAGAGAGGAAGAAAGAGAAAAGGAAGGAAGGAAGGAAGGAAGAAAGAAAGGAAGGAAGGAAGGAAGGAAGGAAGGAAGGAAGGAAGGAAGGAAGGAAGGAAGGAAGGATTAGAGTTTCTCTTTAGTGGCAGTCAACTTGTAATAATACTTTCTGGGGGTATTTGCTTCGTATCCTTACTAATTTATTTCAATAATTATTCTGTTAATTACAGTTCCTAAGTGTTAAATATGGGTACTTCCAGAAGACCAGCAGATCTATTATCCATGCTTTGCAAATGGGATTAAACTCAGTTTATTGCTCTTAAGATTTCTATACTTCTGGGGGTTTTTTTTGCTTCCAACTTTGAAATTCATGCAACTATGTTTTATTCACTTTAATTAGCTGGAAATGTGGCTGTTCATGTTCACAAACTGTGGGCTCTTTGGAAAGCCCATAATGCTCACTTACTGGTTTCTTTTTCATTGCAGTTGAGCACCCTGGTCTTGCAAACCATCTCTCCTTCCTCAATCTTCATCTTATACTTCACTGAAAGACAAGGAAATAATTTCCCAGAAGTTTGTTCTTGGTCATTTTCTACTTCTATCCTTCTGTTTGATTACAAGCTCTTTAGAAGTTAGCTAGCCAATCATCAAATGAATATTAGATGTGAATGGAAAAAAAAAATATGAGGAGCACTTGAGGTAGAAGGAGTCATACAGAAGCTAGGAGGGAGTTACTGAGAAACCAATTTCTTAGAAAACATCATAAAAAAAAAGAAAAGGGAAAGCACTGTGATGTGTGTCCTGAGGTTTACAGTAGTACTCAACTGCTTTGAAACTCATCAAATTTGGTACGCAATGAATTTTGATGTGAAAATTTTGTCCCAGTACTCATTGTTTGTTTGGTACTCAATGTACAAGCTAGAACGTGTCGGTGTCAACTGGCTTGTGACTCACTACATTATTATTTAGGGGAAAAATTGTCTGGTACTCACCATTTTTTGGTACTCATCGTGTCTCCTGGAACCAATTAACAATGAGTATGGGGTACCACTATATATGAATTCCTGAATAGAGCAGGTTTCTGAAAGTAATTAAATTTTCTGCTCTGGAGTTAAAATTAAAAACAACTGGGACATCTGAATTTGTGATGAATCCCTTCAGATTATGACATTTATTGGAATGATGGTGAAAAAGACCATGTCAGTGGTCAATTCCCCAACTATACCACTCAAATCACAGGCTATTTGATATATATCTGTCAAGGATGGAAGAAATATACATATACAGAAATACATTTGAACTAAGTTGCCTTTTAATAGTGTAAAAGTATTATAAAAGACCACATTTTTAACTTTTTGCCTATCATTTTAACCCCAATGCTTGCTTCTTCCTTGATACTACTCATAGTAAATGCCTGTCCTTTGTTTCCTTGTGATGTGGCCATTTTAAGATTTTGTATAAAGTGTTGAAATGTCCATACAACCGCACCACATAATAATGTCAGAAAAGGGTTTATAATGCTTTAAAATGCATAAAATAAAATGCACATAGGTAATTAAAAAGAAGTGGGCCTTAGTACTAGAGCACACATTAGTGTATGAGAAATACCTCATGAGTGATTATGTGTATGGCTACTAGCTGGAATCTTCACCAAGGTAGAACTTTAATTCACTTTGGCTTTTTCTCCCTGCCTTCTACCTGAACTTGTAATTTACCTGATTCCCACCTGCACTGAAATATAATTGAGAATGGCCCTAGCCTGTTCCATTACTTCGTGTGCCATATAGTTAACATTAAATTGCCTTTCTGAAATTGCAGCCTTACTAGCTCTAAAGCAATAAAACACCATTTTTGCTTTGCTGTTAAAGAAAAGGAAAAGGGGAAAAAAAAAGAAAGGAAAGAAAGGAAAAAGTTGGGGAATCGTGACATTATTATTGTTACTGTTTGAAAACAACAATGCCTGTCCTCATGCAATGAAGCTCGACTTTTTGGAAACTAATGGTGAGAAAATGGTGGCAACAGTGTCTGTTGTTCTTCCCGGAGGTAAATCTCCCACATGAGCAGGAAACATTGCTGTTGCAGGTATGTGCGTAATGTAACGCATGTGGGTCTGAGCACCGTGCCAAAAACTATTGCTTCATTTGGTTACTGCTGTTGTGTAATTAACTCTCTGACTCAGATAAATCTTTCCCTTTGAGTGAAAGTCATCCAGGGCCACTCCTGGAGTCAGTGTGACTGCAAAGGTGCCCCTCCTGTATTGCACACCTGCTACTCATCAGTTAGCAGTTGATAACATCTGTCCTGTTCTCTCTTCACTGGAGATGTGAAGCATTTCTCTGTCACCGCATGTTCATCATGCCAAGTCGATGGACACTCCAGAAATAAAAAAAAGTGTTTATTTCTTGGTTATCAGCATATTGTTTGAGCCCCTTCCTGATGGGGTGGGGAGGAAGGGCAAAGAGAAAAAAGGAAAAAAAGCCCCCCTCAAGGCATTAGCAATCTAACTAAAACAACCTGTTGGTCTTGACTTAGCTATATATCTGGAAGGCATTCTTTATTAATCCTGGCTCCTTTTCACTAGGAAATGTTTTCCCAAAACAGGTTCACCTGCGGTTATATTGCACTTGCCCTCCCGGGCACAAAAATTCCTGTATCTATAAATAACTTCTTTCGTGTATATATTTTGTGACTTTTCCCATGAGAATTAGACCCGCATCTGCCCTATAAGAAAACTTACAAATTTATTTCAAATTATGCAATGTTTCTAGTTCATAGTACAGTGTGTTGGATTCGAGTTTTACGTAGCTCCTGTCAGCCATAAATTTTCTGGGAGGTTCTCCAAGTCATTTTCAAACGCTGTTTCTGTTTCTTTTCATAGTGTCTAGTTCTTATGTGGCTGGTTCATCTTATATAGTTTTGTCAGATTTGCAGACATAATAGACATTTAGTTATCTAAAGTATTGCCTGGAGGTGTCTTACTTTAGCTTCTTTAGTCTCCAAATATTCTATTGATCTTTCTCTGTGACTCTTGTACATTTAATTCATCTCCAAAATGAGCACATCTCATTTCTCCAAATACACTTGTCCTTTTTTTCCCCCCTGGCTGATAGAAATTCACTCTATAGGTAGCATGTAAAATTCCACCTGTCCAATTAATAGTTAAAATGCCTCTCAGCTTCTAAGTATGACTGACTGCAGCTGTTTAGAAGTCTGGCTTTTTTTTAAGGCACAAAGGTTGATCATCCTTTAGTTAGGAACCCATTTGATTCCTTAAAAAAATGGTCATGACCTATGAGGTTAAGTTAAAAAAAAAGAGAGTGATAGCGGCCACTTACCATACACCTTGAGCCCGCACTAAAGTTCCCATCGGGAAGGAAACCTGTGCGTCACCATTGCTATAGAAACCAAAATAGGGATACTGTTTCAGAAAGGCTTGTGAAGCAATGAACTGCAGCTCAGGTACGAGCTTTTTTCCCCATTCATACTTAAAAACAGAAAACACCCACATTAACTCTTTTCATTAATCTATTCATAATTTTGTTACAGCTCTATAGCTTTATAAAGGGGTATTTATTTATGGGTGTGCTCGTGGGGCTTCTTATGGGGAAAACTAATGACTAGAGTTAATGAGGTTGATTATTTAAAACACAGGTGAAACAGCGATGTGTGTAAATTCACACACCATGCTGAAGGAGATTGGTAATCACAAAGGTATTTTCATGCAACAGGAATAATTGATCAAAAGCAGAAAAGACTTGGTTAAGTGTTGTAACTTTGGGGCAGATAATTCTACTGGCCTAGTGGTAGAATAAGTGCTGGTTCAACAGACTATTGCTGTACCCAGAGGCCTGCTGAGTTTGTATAGGCAGGGTGGAAATGAGAAGAGAATGGCAATCTATCCTTCCTTCCTTCCTTCCTTCCTTCCTTCCTTCCTTCCTTCCTTCCTTCCTTCCTTCCTTCCTTTTAGATCTGTTGTTATTTACCATATACATGTATATGTGAAAACTAGAGATCCTGTGATCATTGGAC
>JAOYMU010000292.1:6896845-6908674 GCA_025802295.1 Psammodynastes pulverulentus | reverse complement strand
CTTCCTGCCTTCCTTACAGGATTAGCCCTGTAAAGTGGGAAAAAACAAAAGGAGATTTCTTCCAACAACCAGTTCTCTGAACTGCTTAGAAAGTTAACAACTGGTTCTCGCGAATAGGTGCGAACCTATTGAATCCCACCACTGCACTGGGCCACCATGGCTCAGTCAATAATGGTCAATTCTGCCTATTTAATGCTTCATTATATGTGTAGTTCCCTAAGATTTTAACTCTCTGAATTATCTCAATGTATCTCATTTTACTTCTCGTAGCACTTGTCAAGTCAGATGAGTTATTCCTGTATGACAAACTGGTGAGGGGAAAAAAAGGGCTGGTGTCACATGGTAAATTTATTATAATAAAATTTTCATTCAGAAGATGAAGTATGCATATTTGTTTCATTAATATAAAGACTGTGAGTAAGAATTGGTTCATTGTTTATCCATAATTAGGTATTGATCCTCCTAAATGGATACCCTCCAATTATTTGGATTACAGCTTTATGATTGCTAGCCATTATGTCCTACATTTCTAGAGGGTATTCGGTTGAGAAGGTTGCATTTTACAATTATTCTGCCTACATAACTAGATTTGATACCTAGAAGTTGAAGTGTGAATTATTTGCAGAACTTTATGAGTAAAATATAACAGAATTTCTGCCTGTGGTGTTATGTAAAACATCGTTCATGAAAGCAAATTGTGTCTTGTAGATAGGGATATAATCATGATGACCATTTCTGCATATGAATAAACCAGAATTAATATAATAGATAGAAATTTGGAAATCAGATTCAGTGCATAACATCTTAACTTAAACCACTTAAGTAGATGAATAAATTCAGTGTAATGTTCATAAAACAGAAGTCAGAATTTGGTTTTTTAAAACAGTATTTTATTTCTCTTTCGAGAAGAAATATATAAATAATAATAAAAGTATAGTGCAGTATCATCATTAATAATAATTATTTTCCAAGCAAAAATGCTTGGAAAATGCTCTCGAAATCACATTTCTCCTAAAATTCATGATATTTCTCACCTTTTCCTTCTTTGATCCTTTGTCATGAGGAGCGAAGGAGGAAGGGAGAACTAATTCAATTGACATTGAATATCCAATGCCATAACTTGTACATAGTAATAAAATTTTTAAGACTTAGCATCACACAACAAAGGGAAATAAGAAGCCAAATACAAAATTCAGGTTCAACGCATTGCCTATTTTCATAGAAAGAGCATGCTCTTGTATAAATTGATTTTCTGTCTCAATTTCTTGGAATCATGGCTTCCTAAAGATTCCAAAATATTAATCTGCTGGAGAGATAGAAGACTCTACTATTTTCAACACAAGGCCCTGGATTTCTGTTGAATCCTATACCTTGTTTTTAAAAGACCAATCCTTTTCTATATCCAGCAGGAGGAAGTGCAATGTAATATTTAACTGTGTGTGACAAAGAGCTATGTCTCACTCATGGGATGAATGAGATATGCAGACAAATAAACTATATTCGCAACAATTCCTCTTCAGAATTTTTAATTATACAAGAAAAACATTCTAAAACATTCCTGATTTATTTTTTTAAAGGACAATGATTATGCCCTTGGCACGTATCTTAACACAACTTGAATCAAGAAGAACTAATAATCATGTATGTTCACCCACAATTTACAGATTTAACAAACCATATCAATTCAAACAAAAAATCAGTTAAATATCTGATATAATTAGAAGCTTAGTAGCCTACATAAAGCCACCCTGTGTTGGATACCCAAAACATGGAAGAACAGACTGCAATCAATCGGCAAAAGTAAGTATTCAATTTTGCCACATTTAACAAAGAAACAAATCTCTTATCAGAATGTGCATTTAGGTTCCTTGTCCAGTTTGGATAATATTAAAACTAAATAAATAGGGATATGTTTCATTGTACACATGCAATAAAATGGGAGAGTAAAGCCAAAATAATTTTTGAGCCAATTACTGGGCCAATTGTCGTAATAATTTCTTGGAATGAAAGACGTAATATTATTATCTGATCAGGTGATTAGTTCGCTTACATTTATAAAATGGGACAATGGTTTTTGGGATGGGATGTAACACAGCTTCTCCAAGATACCCTCAGTTTGTATGACAGGACATTCAGTTTGTAGAATTCTCTTTTTTGCAACAGAGATTTTTCTTTAGTTGCTGCAGTGCTTCAGTTGGCAATACCAGAATTTCCATTTGAAATGCTTCTTTCCCTTTCTCTTGTTGATGCCAGAGAATTGAGTCAGATGACAAGAACATAAGGCAATAACTGTAAAGTGCTGCAAATAATTATATGAGACAATTAAAGCCAATGTGTAATGTTCATACGGCTTTCAGCCTTACCCTGAGCATCTTGTAGTTTGCCAAACCCACCCAAATACTTACACTACACACATGATAGCAATATAATAATACACGCAATATCTAAGGGGCTAAATGTCTATGGGGATTCCCAGTCACCCAGGTCATGGTTGTCCCAAAGGTGTTTTTCAAATGGTAGCTGGTCTTTTTTTGTTTTTCCTTGAAGACGTTTCACTTCCCACCCAAGAAATTTCTTCAGTTCTTGAGAATGGTGGAGAATGGAAGGTTTTATATTCCTTGAAGAATCTGGTTGATAGCACTCTTTCTGAGAGTCGCTCAGGTCACTTGGAGCTTTAATCTCCAAGTTCAGCAATTCCAAGAAGGTTCCACACCCATTTGCATTATTCAGGTGACCCTGAGGACACAGATAAAATCTCCAAGTGCCTTCAATGACTCTCAGAAGTAGGGCTATCAACCAGATGGATTAAGGATTATAAATCCTAACCATTCAGTTAGAACTGAAGAAGTTTCTTGGATGAGAAATGAAACAAGAAGAGAAAAGAAAGTTCAGTTGCCTTTTCGAAAAGCAGCTTTTGGACATCTAAGGGGCTGTCACAAAGAAGTGGTGGGCCAGGGCCATCCCGTTCTCCAAAGCATCTTAAGACAGGACAAGAAGTAATGGATGAAACGTTATTGAGGAGAGATCACACCTTGCCTGCAGAAGTTGTAGGTTCTCCATCAATAGAGGTTTTTAAGAAGAGATTGGACAGAAATAGGGTCTCCTACCTGAGCAGGAGGTTGTTATTCTGTTATTCTGTATTTCACAATGAGAATCGGCCACATTCTTGTTTTCTAGAAATGGAAGTTGAAGAGATAGAAGGTGAAGACACTTTGGATTCTACATACCCTGTCAGCAACATTAAGACCTCTGATCTTTGTGATGAAGTTGAAGATGAAGACGTTCTCCCTTACATCAAACAGTTTGAGAAAGAGGTTCACAATGAAGTTATTCTCCTGGGCAACTTTCCATGCAAACAGGTCAGAGTGGAGTATCGACAGTTTAACTCATGACTTGCTTCATAACTAGTTTTACTTTTTACACATCTGACACATAGCCTCTTCCACTTGACATTCTAACAACTGCGCTTCAGAATCTCCCTGCGGTCCCTGATAGCCTTTGAGCATGACTCCCAAACCCTTCAAAAAGTTTCCACCTAAGTGTAATCTTTTAAGGGATGAAAAGAGGAAATTATGAAATATAGGGGGATTGTTTACGTATATTAATGTTATTATTTTAATCAAATATCTGCATCATAATCTTACCTGCTTCTTTGTCATGGTGCTTCCTGAACCTTGGAAATAGCTCATGTTTGTTTCAATTGTTGAAACTGAAATTGCCCAAAGAAACATGAAAATAAAGGCAGCCACTGAAAATCAATGGGTATAAAGAAAATCCCAAATGCCAGATTAACATGTTTCAAATGAACCCCTTTTTCAGATGTAATATAAAAATTAAAAGATACAAAATCATTGAGACAACAAATAGGTCAAAACACTTCACTTGCTTTCCAATTATAGTCAATTAAATGGTGGTACTAACCATTGTATAGAAGTTACCGAAAGCATTATAAAAGCATTCAGATGTGTTGCTTGATTAATCTCCATAACTCTAAAGCAGGCATAGAGCCTGGAAAAACAATTCTACTAAAGATAAAAGTGAATGCTTTTATAATTAGTTGCTATTGCTGAAAATATTGTTGTGTGTTCTTTATTAGACCATAGATAATGAAAGTAGGCATAGAATTTACTCTCATGACTCGTTTTTTTTTTAATTTCTATGAAACTAAAAATGACTTTTGGCCTCTCAACACTTGTGCACATTTGGGTTGATAGAAAACCATTTATCAAGCGATTAGTTGTAAGATCCTTACCTAAAAATAATGGGATCATGTTCTCAGAAACAATGTGTCCTTTTATGTGGAGGATTATCTTGATTTGACTAAAAACTCAGCCTTAATATTTAAACAATATTATTTTTTTTACTTAAATAAATACTATGGTTAAAGCGTAAGAAAAGGGATTTTTTTTTCCAATTCTGGCTTTTTTAATCACATAAAATTGATTTGCAGTCAAGCATAAGCATATAAGACTATATTATTCAAAAGCAGTGAAGACCAAGCAGTGAATTGTCATATCATATAAGAGGACCATTTTTGGCTCTTTTCACCCACTAGATCAGGTTCCTGATGGTTATTGCATTTATTGTTGGTATTCACTTTTCCTCAGTCATCTGAATGGATAAATATACAAGGATTCTCTTCATAAATAAGAATGACAATAGTTCTTAAAATGCTGTTGCCCCCAAATTCATGTGGGTAGGACTGAAATTATTAATTGTGGAACATTTAGGTAACCACAGAAAACAAAGAATTGAGCCCAATTAGTCAGAAACTACTACATTTAAATAAGAACAGGGAATCCCATCAGTGGGTTTTCCAAAGGAAAGATGGTTTCAAAAAATTAAATCAATTGGAATTCAACTCTAGGGGGAAACTGCAATTTGTACTGCAGAACTATCACCTTTTATTGTCTGTACTTACATGGAAAACGAATGCATGCCTACTTAGAAGAAGCTCCACTGAATTCACTGGGAATTAGTCTTGAGTAAACAAGCATATGATTGCACTTTTTAAATATGATATCTTTTAAAGATTATTTACAGCATAGTCCCATTAGGAGATTATTGCAATATAAATGAGAGCAGAATATAAATATTTCTGGTTCTTTTAGGTAACTTAATAAATATATAACCTTTCCAGGGTTATATAATTTTAAACATGAACAGAAGTATTTAAATGACTAGAAAGGTAGGATCTTCAGGTTACAGACTATTAAAAAATGTTTGTGTGTACTTCTGACTTCTTTGTATCATACCTGCTATTAAATGTTACTTTTCTACTTTCTTAGGCCCAGATCCATTGCAATAGATATTCAAATGTTTCTATATCTGTAACTACCAAATATTTTTCCTTAACTGGCAAGGAAACGTTTGAATCCACATTATAGAACATATAGAATTTAATTAGTTGTTAATAGTCACAATTATCTCTTCAATCATTTAATTGGGTTTTTACCTTTTTATGGTATTCTAATTGATTTGTCAGTTACCTTCAGGTAGGAACTTAAAGGTATTTCATTACTTACATGATACCTTAAGGGCATCTAAGGGCATTGTTCCATTTATTAGACTGTCAGCTCTTTCCACAATAAGATCTACCACCCCACCCTTTACAAATATAAAATATATTTGAAGGTGAATAATACAATAATAAGGTTATGCTAAAATACACATTGCCCTGATATTGGCCTTAAAAAGCATTATGGATACTGTTAGTGCATATATATTTTTTCTTGACTAACCAAGTCTTTATAATATATTCGTATATATTTGTCGAAATCTTTATAATATATTCAGATGATCAGGTAGTTAACTGGATTTATTCTACATTTCATATTACAGTGAATTTGGAGAACATATTATACAGGTAGTCTTTGACTTGATTATGTCAGCATACAAGGATCATTATTCTGACATGACTGCAGTTTGGTATAGATAGTTAACTAGTCAAAATCTCCTATACAATACTTGCTTTATTAAATGTAAACATAAGTGTTACATGTATATTATAATTTGTATATCATTATAATACTTTCTGTACTTCTGTTAGAACATTGTGTCACTTGATGTTTTAAGCAATTCATCTAAGTGGATTCATCTCTATAGCTAAAATGAATTGATATTATCACAAAATGTTTAAATAATAGTTATAATTAGTATTCTTCTCAGAATTTTGAAATGTGTAACTTTCTTTTATATAGGATTTAAAATATGAAGATATTTTCCAAGACGGAAAGTTCAGTAGAAAGCTTTCTAAAGTATTGCAAAGGTATGAATATTTGGGCGTAGTTCCAATATAATAATCCTGTATATAAATTAAGGAAAGTAAACATTAAATGGAAATTAGAATTGACCTCAATATATTACAGGTCATTGAAAGAATATGAGTAGTTGCGCAGTAGTTAGTTAGCTAGAGGAAATGTTGCATAGGTGATTTTTATCTTTTTAAAAATAGGTGTTTTGTCTTGTCTATATATCAGTACTAAGATAGTGTGAAAAAATTGATAGCAATTACTTTGTTTTTCCCAGAAAATTCTGATTTTGAATTAGAACCACCTGAGAGGATTATTGTTAAATATGTTGACAAAACCAAGATAGTGGCTGAAACAAATCTGTGAAAATGATATAATTGGAACAAGCTATTTTATATTTACAATTTTAAAATATGAACCACTGTATTTATTTATTTAAAACCTTTAGTTCTATTTGTTGCCTAAATAATATACCAAGTGGCCATGAAAATACACAAGCACCAACTGTTTTTTGTTCCTAGAACAGGTATTGAAAAAGACATATACATCTTTTGATCTATGTCCCCTGCTGAGCCTTTCTTAAAATGACCTAAAGCTTGAAAAGACATTCTTATCAAAGATTAACAATTCAATTTTATCCATGTCTAATTTAAAAAAGTACTATTTCCTGAGCACACAAACCCAAATAAAAATACACACCCCCCCCAGCAAAATCTATTATTATGATTGTTATATTTATATCACACCTTTGTTCCATGAGATGAAAGAGAATGAATTTGGGGGAGGAATTATTTCACTGACATGTTTCTCCTTGAATTACCAACTCATTATTTCCACTAATTTTATTGAATTGCTCTCTCTCAGCCAGACAGTTCACTATTCTCCAACTTCTAGCTATGTGAACCAAAAAGAAAAATGTTGTATCCCTAAAAGAGATCAAATGGGGTAATGAAAACTGTTTACCTTCATAATTGTGTAATAGCTGCTAATAAAGGCAATAGATACAGTAGTTTAAAAGTAATAAAATCCACAACAAAGTGTATTTAATTTTAAATTGAATTGCAAGCAAATGGGTGTCCTAATGAACCCCTGTGTCAATGCAGCTCTAACCAAATTAAGTGAAATAATTTCCATCATGAGCAAACTAAATAAGTACAAAGTTTCAGACCCACCATTCTTCCTGGGAAAAGAGGTTTTCGTGGATGATTCAACCGCAGGAATTAGATAAGAAAGTTCACAATAGAAGTTGCCTCTGTTCCAGTTTTAGGGCAATTAGATTAAGCTTTGTTTAACCTTCAGGTCAAGGAAGAAAAGGATGCTACAGAATCCTGGGTTGTTTATTTTGGGCAGTGTTTCCCTCAGTTCAGATAGCCATCGCCTGCCTCTTACCTTAACATTTGAGGCACACTTCACTTTTACTCTTGTACACTTTTAATTTTAGTTTATGTAATCATATCACTTTCAGAGACAGTCTTTTTCTGACAGCTGATAATTTGGGGATTGGGTTTGACTGATCCGGGGAAATCCTGGATCGATCTAAGCACGATACTAGTGAGTGAGACTAAGTACTATACTAGTCTTACCATGGCTTCTGGATAATATCTAATATATTACTTCACACAGTAGAATCATGGCAAAGTTTTCATGATTTGATAAGATAAATGTAATGGTCTCATATCTGATGATAATATATCCATGATGTGGAGGAAGTTCTCCATGCTAATTTCATCACATCTAATCCTCACAAGAAGGAACAGTGTAAAATGGAAGTCCTGCTTAAACACTCATTAACCATGTGATTGCAATTACATGACGGGGCTATATTTTCAACTCAGTCAACTATGGTATAACTCTTACCGGCTCCAGCTCCTCTGCCATATAATTGTGCTGAAGCACCTCCAGCAGGCAGCCTTTTGTATGGCTATAAACTTTCCAGGTAATTTAAACTTCAATTCTAAATGGAATATTGAGCTTACAGGAAAATAATACAACGTACAGTGAATCACATAAGCACAGTCAAGATGCCCATTAGGATTATGGGGTGGGGGAGGTTTATTTATTATATTTTTATCCCGCCATTACTTTTTATCAACTCAAGACAACATAAATATCTAATTGCTTGTCAAGTACGGAGGAAATCAGGGAATTCAGGCCGTTCAAATGAGTTTAAAAATTCATTACAAGCTTAAACTCTCTACAAGAATCTGACCAACTAACAGTCAAGGAAAATGAGCAGGAGATGAGGACATTCAAGGTAGGCTGGACTTACATCTTGTGTGGGTGCCCAGGGATTGATGACATATGATGAATTTGACCCCCTCGGGCTCAGCCTGGTCATCTCCTATGTTGTCTTGGTTACTAATTTTGATCAGGCCCAGCTCAAGACCAATATAGAAAAATCCAGCCAAAGTTTACTTCTTTGTTTGCTTATATCCTATATGCAGAACCTTGCCAAACTAAACCTATACTACTCAAATCCAAATGGATATACCCTGGGAGATTCAAAGGAGTAGCTATCCTAAATATCTGTCTCCAATCCATCTTGGGCTATGTTGTCGATTGTCTCTCCCCCCCCCCACCTTGGAATGTGCTCTTTCCTTTCTTGGAAACTGCCTCTTCACTGTAGACCATCACCACCTTCTCCTTTGTAGACACAATCCATTATATCTTACCATAATGTCCCTATGAGGTGGGTTGGGCTAAGAGGAAATGAGGGCCCAAAGTGACTGATCTGATATTCATGCTCTTAATCCAGTAAGAACTCAAGGTCTCCTGGTTTCTAGCCCATCACCACATTGAAGTGGATCTCAGTAGCTTTTGAGGTCATAGGGAAAGGCCTTGAAGAAAGGCAGTGATCAGACCAGCATGGCTTAAATCCATTCTAAGAAATCATTTGAGAAAACATCTCAGACCATCGCTATCATGCCAATGTGGGATTTTTTTTGTTCCCATGGAAGAAAAGGGAATGGTAGAAGGAGCTGTTTTCCAGCCTCCCTTTTAAAGAAAAGATTGGACAACCATTTGTCTGAAATGGTATAGGGTTTCCTGCCTGAGCAGGAGGTTGGACTAGAAGACCTCCAAGGTCCCTTCCAACTCTGTTATTCTAACTATGCATGTGAAAGGCCCAGCTGCTCATGGCGTATGTTATTGATACACAAAGGTAAATTTAATACCTGGGAAAGTGGAAGGGCTACATCATGTCTCCTGCAAATTTATTTATTCATTTATTTATGCAATTTATAATACTGCCCAATTATATAATAACCCTGGGCAACAAAGAGTAAAAAATATACAATTAAAACAAACAGCAACAATCCTTGTCCCAGTCCAGAAAGAAAAACAACTATTAAAGGATTTCAATTAAACTCATTTCATTGTTTCTGTGGTTGTTCTTCTTTTTAGAACCTTTATATCACAATTACAGACTTCATTTGCATTCATTTAAATGTTTAGGAATTACCAGAAAAAAGCATTCCCCCCAAAACAATTTCAAAAATAAAACCCGAGTTTGAAATAGTACAAATAATTGTCTTGATGCAATTGCTCTGTTTAAACATACCTTATTGCTAATTGAAACCTAGATTTCTGAATTCAATTTCTAAAATGAACTTTTTTTTTAAAAAAGCTGTTCCTTCATATAATGTTTCTATCAATTAGTGCTGTTCATTCATTGGGTAAAAACTAGTGAGAAATAGCTACCAATAGCTGTTTGTTTTTTGCAAAACTGGTAGACAAAATGTTGATCCTTCATATATTTCGAGTCCCAGATACTTTAGAGATTCACTGTCATAAATCAAGGAATAATGTTCCCACTCTATATCCCAGAATCAACATCCTAGAATGCTGGAGATGGTGTGGGATTTTGCCCAAGCTATGCTATTGGGATACAGTAGATATTCTATCCCAAAGGTGTTTTTTCCAGAGGCAAGTGGACTTTCTCGTTTTTCTTTGAAGACATTTCACTTTTCTTCCAAGAAGCTTGCAATAAACAATCTACTTATCGCTAATCTGGAGGTTTATGTAAACTCCAGTGTTCACTTGATTATAGCTTCCTTTTTTTTGGTCACATCAATTCAGACATAGATAGATGATACTGCTATATTTAAAGGAGAATATTTGTAACTCAGGGTTGAAATGAGGAGTCCTTGGTGCTCCCTGAATGTGGTTGTTTCTGGTTTGCACTGATGATGTCACCTGGTAATGAAACTTCTGCAGAAAACAACCAAGCTCAGAGAGTACCAGGGACCTCTCAGCTGTTATATATTATTCTTTTGCCACTTTGGTTGATTACACTCCTAGATTCTTTCTATGGCATATTTAAGAAGCACAAATATGTACTATTCCTGCAGGTATGTTTGTACAGTAGTGGCCAAAATTTTGAAAACCTTTTGGGAAAAGTGTATTTTTGAAGTTTGATGGCTAATAACACCACTTTTTTTGGAGTAGTACCATAAAATTATATATTAATGGAAAGATAATTTAATCAAGAATGTAATGCAATGAAGTTTGTTCGATTATCTGTATTCTATGAAAAGTGATAGCCAAATAACCAGAAAAAGGAAGCACAACTTGCTTAGGTTGATATCAGGTAGCTTTCCTTCATCTGATTGTAGCCAATGAGCATGAACCAATCGGGTGTCATCTTGTTTTGGCAATGAGCCAATAAGATCACAGTGGGATTCAGTTATTGATGTCATGTATTGAAGCTGAGAGGAGGACATTTGTCAGGGTGTTAGGTGATCTCTATCAAGTTTTTGGTGTTCTTTCATTTAGTGAGCTTGTAAAACATAATAAAATTAAGGTAATGGTGCAAAGAGTTGACTGGTTGCTCAGAAAGTGATGTAAAATAGTATTACTAAGCAAACAAGGCTACAGTTATAAAGAAATCAGAAGAAAAATTGGTGGAAACTTAACCAAAGGTGGTATTTCTAAGTTTTTGAAGAGGTATAAGGAGACTCACACTGGTAAAGACTGGAAAAGGTGCAGTACAGTAAGTGATGATAGAAAAATTAAGAGACTCTGTGTGATAGAAGAAAATCATCTGGGTGTCTACAAGATGAAATGGTGCAGTGTGAAGTTGAGTGCAAGGACTGTTCGGTGCAGACTGCAGGAATTTGGCTTAAAACCTAGAATTCTACAAAAAAGTCATTTTTATCTCTCAAATAAAGGTTGAAAAGACTAAACTGGATTAAAACTCAGGTTACCTGGACACAGGAACAATGGAACAGTGTTATTTGGAGTGATGAGACCAAGATCTTCCTGTTTGGTGGTGATGGCATAAAATACATAAGGAGACACTTTCCCCAATACCAGAGGTGGTATTCGAACTGGTAGCTCAAACCCGCCCCCTGCATACGCGTGCTTATCCCACCCTTCTGCGCATGCGCGCACTGATCAGCTGAGAAGACTGAACTGGTAGCTAAAAACCATGCGCAGATGATTGGAGAGGGCCGGGGAGGCCTCTCCGATCATCTGCGCATGTTTTAAAGCTACTGGTTTGGCCGAACCGGCACTTTGTTAACTCAAAAAGTTCTGGTTTGAATGAACCGGTAGCTGGAAATTGTGCAGATCGGAGAGG
>JAOYMU010000292.1:6814677-6829338 GCA_025802295.1 Psammodynastes pulverulentus | reverse complement strand
AAGTGGGACATCTGGCAACTTTAAGGTAAAGGTTCCCCTCGCACTTATGTGCTAGTTGTTCCTAACTCTGGGTGTGTGTGTGCTCATCTCTGTTTCAAAGCCAAAGAGCCAGCACTGTCCAAAGTATATGTATATAGGTATGTGTTTGTGTACACACACACACACACACACACACACACACACACACACACACGTATATATGTATGTACATATATTTGTGTGCGTATGTATACATATCTATCTATCTGGCTATCATCTATCTAGTTATTTAGCTATCGTCTATCTATCTATCATCTATATATTCTATCATCATCATCGTCGTCTATCTGCTTAACTTTCTAAAATATTTGTTTATTTATAGATGCCTGAAGTGTCCTACCTACACCCACACATATATACTAGGGAAAAAGAGTATATATAAACAGGAAGTACAGATACATAGATATGAAACCAGGTAGTTAACATGGATAGATACTGGAGAGATCCAAATAATACAAGAAGGAAATTTACATTTAATTGAGGAATAAAAAAAAATAAGAAGATACCTGATAA
Source organism: Psammodynastes pulverulentus (assembly GCA_025802295.1). Lineage (NCBI taxonomy): Eukaryota > Metazoa > Chordata > Lepidosauria > Squamata > Psammodynastidae > Psammodynastes > Psammodynastes pulverulentus. The sequence goes on along the minus strand of JAOYMU010000292.1, from coordinate 6,828,786 downwards.
GTAAGGTGGACAAGATAGAACAGATTAATGGGATGTCCATATTTATTTAACAAACAAACAAAAAACAAACAAACAAACAAATAAATAAATAAATAAATAAATGCTACAAGTTGTTACTGTAAATCAGTTGAGATGTCAAATATTTATTCATGTAGTCCCTGGAAGCTAAGCTTGATTCATTGGTGTCTATGTAATTGTCAACCTTGTGAGGTAGTTGAGATAAGAGGCACATCCAGAAATACTATCTGTAAATTTATTGTACTCTTATATTAACCGAATCTTGACAGACTGAGCGTACATTACACTCTTTTTGGGAGAAACTAGGGGAGGTCTATTCTGAGACATTTGCCACACATCCCAAGTCTTCTGTGGGCTCAGCTGCTGCTTGTCACTGTGTCTAGTCTGCAGCTCTTCCTTCAGTCTGCCAAGGTCGTTCCCACATACTTCTACAGTAATTAACTAATTCTCATTTGCTGGTTTGCTTTTCTTCTTCCCATATTGCTCACTGAATTTGAGATGTAATTTTTAGGCTGAGATGATCTGTGGGCTGATTCAGCTTTCAGAAGTGTCACTTAGACAAAGATCTTTACACTTCAAGATTGGGTGGAGCTCAACATTCTTCTTTTGACAAACTTGGGTACTGCTTACTCTCTATTATATCCCAATTAAAATGTAATTAAACTGAAGTGACACCTCAAAGTACTCTTTGGTGATAGCAATCTAAAACTTGCACCCAGACAGCAATTAATACGCAAGTTCATCTTTATGGCGAGATGGAGCAGTAGCTACTCTTTAGTGATAGCCATCTAAAATGTGTATACAGACAGCAATTAATATGTACATTCATCTTTATTTTATTTATTTACATTTCACATTTCTAAACCTTTAGAGTGAGACCATGCAGTAATCCATTCTAAATTATGCACATTGCATCATCTTTCATTGTATCATTTCTCTTGTTACAGCTGTCACCCTGCTGTTGACGCAAAAGTGTCCTCAAGATTTGCCAAGCATTTTTACTTCGGAGCGTATGATGCCTTTTTTGAACTTGGAAGAGGACAATGGTATTCCTGGGATTTCTGGTCCAGTGTGCTGCTAATCTCTTTCCTTTGGTTTATCCGTCTATATCTGCATTATTTTAGTCAATGGATCTTACTCCACGTTTTTGCAGTTCCTGTCACAAAGTAAGCATGTGTGATGACCCGGGGCATGGCACAGAGGTAACACAGGCAGGTGGCAGTTCAAACTGCCCTTTTATTGCTCCAAAATTCCCCAAACCCTCCCACGTCTCTGGCAAATCCCAGAGTAAAGTGATGACACACTCACACCCACACCTCAAGCAGCCTCTGGCTGCCAATAGTCCAGCCCAACACTGTGAGCACCATGGCTGCAAAGCAAGAAATCCAGCAGGGCAAGTTGATGAGTCCAGGAATCAAAGGAGCAAGGCAAGTATCCAGAAATCCAGAAAGAATGCAAGGAATTCAGGGAAGTTCAAACATCAGCACTCAATACTCCCATGAATTCAGCATTTGTTCCTGACAAATGCCCCTCCCCACAGTGTCTCATTAAGTCTCAGTTCCCAGGGGTGCCTTGTGAGGAGAGGCGGGGTGTTCTTCTCCTGAGTAGCCAGATCAGTCTGTGCTGTTCTCGCCTTCTGTCCATGCTCCGTGCTCAAGGATCAGGAAGGGGTGGTCCTTGTTCATGCCTGAGCTCTGTCTCTCATGTTCACTGCTTAGCCTCTCTTGGTCATCCTGCCCCTGTTCTTCCCTGCCTATAAGCCATCCCAATCCTGAAAGGCCCTTACCTGACTGGCCATGCTCCTCCCCATTTTCCTCCAAAGCCAACAAAGCCGCCCCCTCGATTTCTGTCTGCTCCAGTTCTTGCTTGTCTTCCCCTGCAGATTCAGGCCCCGACGGGGGCATGACAGCATGGATCATGGCTCTGTAGTTGTAAACTGTATGAAGTCTAAGAAGAAAATGTACATATCGTTTGAATCAATTTAAGAGTTTAGGTCAAGCAATTCACTTAATCCATGTTGGCTTCCATATCACTAACTGGTATAGTCAGTGTTGAGACATGATGGGAACTTCTGGAGGACACAGTTATGATGCTTTGCGATTGCAAATGCGAATTAGTAAACAACATGCACATTGATGGGCACTTAATATCTATTTTTCTCAGACTACAGAAGAAGAGATTTGAAATTGTTTGAATAACTTTAAAACGATAAACTGTTCTGTCTTTCAGAAAACATTTCATTTGGAATTTTATTGTTTCTGTCATTTTATAGGGCCAAAGCTTCCATGAATCAAGGGGTTTATTAGCATGAAAGGATTTTTTTTTAAAAGCCATATCTATTTATAATATTGCACCTTTATTTCTGATGGTTGGTGGGTGTGACTTTGCATTACACCGTTTCCTAGGTTTTGTTGTTTTGAACTTTAAATTCACCATTTATGCATAATTATGCACATGCAAATAGTAATCATCATCATCATCATCATCATCATCATCATCATCATCATCATCATCATGAAATTCTAGTGGAGTAGCAGTTCTAGTGGAAACATCTTTGCATGTTTAATGCATAAAATAAATCACCGAAATAATTGGTTTAGCATGCCTGTGACAAGGATCATCATCTTATTTCTTGAATCTTTGCCTTATCTCTTTTATTCAGATTCCAATTCTACCTTTATACTGTGGATTTGTGTTACCAGAATTCTTTGGTACACGCCAGTGAAGAGATGGCTATGGTTGTGGTGGGACCTTTGACCTTGAACACAGTGATGCTTCTTTTGATTCTGATGAGATGGGGCTGTCAGCTGTTGTTTGACTTCTTCCCTTTTTACTTGTCAAAGCTGATCATGGCTTGGGGATTCTGGACAGTGCTAGACCCTTTGGCAGTGTTTGTGGTGGATGCATTCCTGGGGGTAAGTCATTTAAAATAACTTCAGTATAGAAGTTTGTTTTATTCAATGAGTCACCAAATAATATGAAATCCTACCTCTGCTGACAGCAGGCCAAGCAAAAAAAATAATTAAATAAATTGATAGCGATTATACTCAGTGATTATAAAGTGAATACATATGAACTGATATTTTAATGAAGGATAAAAATGATTGCAGCAGTCTTAGAAGCAATGCAATAGTTTAGGGAAACAAATAATCTTTTAAAAGAATAAAACACAACATTCAAGGACCGTAAAATCTCTCTTTCCAATTACAGCCTAAGATGTGCAGATAACATATTTAATTGTGTTTATTATACTGGAATTTATCTTTAGTAGTTCATCCAACAATATATGGTTGATTGTACATAGTAAAGAGCAAGATTCTAAAAGACTGCCCATTCATCACCAATAGTTTTTTTCCCCTCTCTCACCATGTTTCCTAGGATAAAAACAGAGTCAAATTTACTCTTTACTTGGACATTTTTGTACCACTCAATCAATGTCTTGAAATAAAAGCTGTTCGTGGAAAACAGATTGAGGAAAGGAAGTTTTGATTCCTATCAAACTTGGGTCTCAATTGTCAGTTGGGCTTCTTTTACTATAATAGTTAGCTGGGGGGAAATCCTATATCTGCCCCATGGAGTAAGATTGGCCTGTGATTTAAGTAAACAGAATCATCTTTACATTGTTAACTGCAAGTGTAGCTAAATTTTAAGGATATTTTACTACCCAAAGATGCAGTGGAATATTTAAGGAATACATTTTCCTTATAATTATTCATGTCAGATTCTTTGTTTCTTGCATCATAATACTTTAGCTACAAAACATTCAGGGTGTTTGCTTTCCTCTTTATTTTTTAATCTTAATAGACTAGTACAATACTTTCAATTTTTAGGTTTGGAAATTATATACATTCTGTTTAGAAAATGGCACACAGGGAGTGCTCGTTCACTGTTTTCTCCTCTTTTTAGGAAAGGGGATATTCATGGATACTGGATCATTTTATTCATAAATTACATTTCCGATGCATCACCCGAAATTAAAAAAAAAAAAAAAGGTAGTGAATGGCACTTGTGGCTTTCTGGATGGAGTTGAACTGTAACTATTAGTCTAACCAGAATGATTAGTAGTAGTGGCTGCTGGAAATTCTACTTCGTTAAATCTAATGGTTAAATCCTAATTTTACTCACTTGCTCATTCACCTAGTCTTCTTATAGTTGTGCATTTAATGTATTCAAGAAGGTTTGTATTTTTATGTTGCTTGTGACTATGCTGATTACCAGGGTGGACATCAAACTATTCTCCACAAAGTGATGTATCCACAAACACAGACAGACCTAAGAAAGGCAACTTGTAGTTAAACAGCATCCTTGCCAGAGATTAATCCTAAATTGGTTTGTGTCCTAGTTTATTGATCCTATAGAAGTCTTCACTCTCATGCTAGAGCATATGCAACAATATGCAATGACTTTGTCTCAGATATTACTGGAGTCTACAGTGTTGTAAGTACATCCTTACCAGGTTCTGAATAAGTGCCAAATATGTTGCTAGGGCTGCCGCCAAGGAAACCTATTACCAATTCCTAAAACACTTTTTTTGCTCTTTTTTGGGCTAAATTTCCCTTTTAGCAAATTATAGCAATAAAAACACAGAGAAGCAAAATTACAGTTAAATGTTTTGCTTAACATTAGTTTGGGTATAATTTCATTCAACAAAATAATAGTAAACATTTTATGGAAATTAGTTAATGAGTTCTTAAATGAACATTGTTTCAAACGATAAATACAAACTATAATTTACCAGGATGCAAATGTCAACTTAGGCAAAAAGTGATGAACCAAGAGGAGAAAACCAGGTATATATCAGCAAAGCAGCAAATGGAGATCCTTTCTGAAACATGTCGAGTCATTTATATATTCTTGATCATGATTCCCAGGCTTCAAGTTAACATCTTTTGAAATCAAGTCTTCTGACTCTTGCTCATCTACAACGGTTGGCTCCATCTTAGAATTGCTCCAAGAAAGTTACATAACTAGTTCTTAGGTGTAGCTCTCCAGACATCTGCATATCCATCAAATCCATCTTATGTATTTCTCATTTCTTTCTTTCTCATAAATTATATAAATTTTCAGCCATTATCAAGGTGTTCTGAATTCATATTACCCCGTATCTTGGGCTCCCTCAAAACAAATAAATAAAATGCAGCAAAGGACAAAATTATAATACGTCAACAAAGACCAGGCCTATGTGAATGTAAGTTAAGGATAGTATAAATCAGTCAATGTTGATATAACGTCTACATACTTTCACAGAATTTCTATCAAATCTAATCATTGCCAGCATCTACTGAGCTACAGATCCACCATTTTGGTGGTGTGCTAATGTTTAAATCTGAGCTAGCAAAATTATTTGCAATGGCTTTGGAACGAAGAAAAGAAGACTGATCTTAAAAGGTGCTTATTTATTTGCTTTATTAATAAAGTGGTATTTGTAATGGGTTTATAATTGATGGCAGTAAGGTATTCAGATGCACAGAGGCTCTAAAGGATGTCAGTTGTTCTCTTGTTTGGCCAGACTTCTGTATTACTTTCCAGTTCAGTTCTACGGTTACTCTCTCTCCCTTTGTGGAGTACCTGGGTACTATAAGCCACAGCAGATCTGAAGAATCTTAATTCCTGGAAGATAAATTTATTACCAGATTTTTGAACTGCTCAGAATTGCACATGGTGATCATAGAAATTATTGTATTTCACTGACATTTTTTTTTCAGATTAATTTGAACAAATGATGGCTATACGTTTTTAAATTATGGTTGATGTCAGGAGATCAGCTTTGCCTTACAGATACTATATTTACTGTTTGTTCTATTAAACAAAAGATTGGTGAATATGTTTCAAAGATCTACGATTTGTAGGTCCCAAACCACTTCTCATTTGATTAATTGGAAAAGTTCTGAAGAAAGCATTTTGCTATCTTGTGACAATCTTGCCAATATTCTCTATCAGAAATTATCCTCACAAGGAACACATTTCACTGAATACCATTCAAAGAGACATATTCTGTTTCAAAATGAAACTGAATCCTTTACATATGTTTTCCATATTTGTATTAGCAATTCTGTTTCCCGCCTTTGGCATTCTTTCAGCTGCTATTTTAGATTACTTGCCAATCAATTTATTTTACATCAAGCATTTTAAAGTATTATGTTGTGGTAATGTGACATGAACTGTTCTAATGATCTAATATCTTTTAAATTTTAAGTGGACTTAGTGCTTATGAAAGCAGACAGAGTGATAGTCTTGGAAAATAGGGTCCCCTCTGGACTCACTCTCATTTTTTATTAAAGGAAATGATATAGTTCACCTGACAGTGTATTTTAGGGGAAAAAAATATAAAGAATATGGGTATAACCTGAAATTTTGCCCTGTAAATATTTGAAATCTTAAATAATTGTAAGTTTATTCATTTTTGCCTATAGAAATATTTCTAAATATGCTTCTAAATATACACACTGCTTTGACAACTATTAACAACCATTTGATTTTGATCCTTGGATACCTTGCATAGTTGTCACCTTCTAGTTTGATATTGCACATTTTATTTGTTGCCTGGAGTGGCTAGTATTTTTTTTTAACATTCAATGTTCATGATTAGGATAACAATAAACCTAGAAGATTAGGCGCCAACTTTGGATTGTTTTAAAAAGCTCTATCTATCACCGCTATCCATGTATCCAAAATAAAGATGAGATCAGAATAAAAGTTAAGAAGAATCAGTGGCTGAGAACTGAACCTGACAATCCACTTCTACCTTGACAAGCTTTCTAATGGGAACTAAGAAAGATTTAGTGGTAGGGAAAAAATAGAGAATGAAAGTGCCTTGATAGGTTTGCATTTTCATTGGGAGAATTGCAATAGTTACTTGAGATTGTCTAACCTCCACTTTGCTGGAGGCATCCATGCTTCCCATTTAGTCTTGGAATGACTATATATAGCTAGGAGTGAAGTTTCAAGAATAATCTCTTTTTGAATGTGGTGGGAGACCTGAATGAGGACAGAGGAGCAGCAGAGAGTATCAGGTATCAAGACACTGGTTATGATCACACAACTAGATTTATTAAAAGACTTGGTCATTTGGTATATTAGACTTGGTTGGAATTAGCTTGGATTGGTATTTTTGTGTTTTACAGCTCTCTGTAAAACCTTTCTGTTTGATTAATTTAGAGTTTAATGTATTAGGTGACCCCAGAAAGTGGGTTGGTTGGTTTGATAACCAGGTTAAATGCAGGCACTAAAGAGCTGACCCATTCATGATAATGCAAAGCTCCAATTAGTAGCGATTCAATGAAGATAGTTGTCTTTTTCAAGGGAAACCATTAAAACATTGTCACTTTTTCTTTATTATTAATATGCAGAGAAGGTTACGAGCTTTGTTTTGTTTTCCTTTAACTATAATGTGTGACATAACCCTCACACACCTGTTACTGATAACATAATAAGTTTGTAAGAAGACTATGAAGTGATTCCTTTGTTTCCTGTTTTAAAAATAGAAGGCTGAAGTTTGTATTTTAGATTTTCTTTGCATAATTTAATAAAGTTTAAATTAAAGCAAGAGAATGCTGTTTTAATTCTAAACCTTTTAACCCATCAATATTAATCCATTCCACTGAATGGAAACACAGTTGATTGTTATGGTTTAGGCATGGGATTGATCTGAATACATAGTTCTGGGGTTAAATATACTTGTTATGATTTCTAATTTGTAAGGACGTTTTCTTCAGTGACCTAATCCTTTAATATCTCCCCCCTCCCTTACACCACATTTCTTTAAACTTCACCCTTGCAAACTCCTCATTACTGTAAATAAGTGACGTCCTCCATTTCTTCTCATTGTATCTTTACTTGAAGCCTTGCTTTCTGCTTCTTGTTTAAGAATTCATAACTTATAACACAAGATTCTCTTTAGCTACAACTTGTGTCCTTGAAAGACAATTTTTAAAAATTAATTTTCTTAGGCTGGATAGCTTACTTATTTTATTATCTGCTCAGGCTTTCACCTCTGGTTCTTCAGCTGAATAAGCCACAACCATCCACACAAATACATTCTAGCAAAGATATATTTTTTTCCTCATCCTGTTTCTTTGGAGGCATCATTTAAGGCATTTCTGTGTTCAAAGGATTAGCTGGTGATGTCTCCATTGCCCAGGAGATGCCCATGGGTGCTCCTTTCATGTCCCCATCAAGGAGCTGGAGCTAATGACAGGAGCTCACCCCACCATGCAGCAGCACTCAGGTCTCAAACACGGACTTTCTAACCTCCAATCCAGCACCCTAACCAGGAGAGCCACCATGCTCCAGATAGATTTCTGATTCACTTACATTATAATATAACTCAGACATTGACGGAATATAAAGATTCATATATACACAGAGACATTTTTTGTTTACAATAGATTCACAGGGCTGTGAAGACAGGCCTATCTATTGTCATTCCCTCACTTCCCTGTCCCCTCAAGGTGAAAGAATAAAGGGGAAAGTTAGCTCTAATTAAAGGAATAAAACTGCCCAGGTATGGAAAATAATTGTATTATGCCCTGAATCTTGAACCTGAAATATGCTGGGTGTTCCCAAGATAGAAACACAGCTGGGTTGTATGGTGAAAAATAAGGCATTTTATTCCCCGAATCAAATTGTCCCTACAATTAACTTCCATTACAGTATTGGGACTACTTAAGATTTAATTCCACTAAAGTCAATGAGATTGGGACTTATTTTAAAATAAAGTGCAGAGGCTTGAGCTGCAAAAAAGACATTTCAAGTGAAGACACATATCAGAGAAAGCTGATTCATCCACACGATGCTAAGATAACTGATCACAATTGTGTTTTCATCATGCAACATCAGGACTGTACCAGTTTAAAGAATAGTAAATAAATAAAACAAAAAAAATGTATCCTCTAATAGAGGATAACAGATAATAACAGATAATTAGAGTTGGAAGGGACCTTGTAGGTCATCTAGTCCAACCCCCCATCCAAGCAGGAAACCCTACACCATTTCCGACAAATGGCAGTCCAAGAATGTAAAAGGTGAAAACATTATCCATCATGGAGCCTTGTCATCAACAGTCTTTAATGAACCCTTATTTGTAGAGCTACCACAGAAACTGATGTAGCAAAACTTTGGAAACATTTGATACTATCTCTCATCATTACTGTTTTCTTACTCTGATCCTTTTAATTTAATTTCAGCGACTTCATTACACCGCTGATAATCCCACTGCTGACTGTGCCAAGCTGTATTGGCTTTTTCTAAGAACGGAACAGACTGGAATTCCTGGAGCATTGATCACCGTGTTGCTTTATGCAGTCCTATTTTTATTTTCATCTGCAACACTGCATCTATATTGGCTCAGGTAAGTCCTGTATCTCCTAGAGGCTGACTGCAGAAAACGTACAGGTAGTCCTTGACTTAGGACCACAATTGAGCCCAAAATTTATGTTGCTAAGTGAGACATTTGTTAAGTGGATTTTGACCCATTTCATGACCTTTCTTGCCATGGTTGTTAAGTGAATCATCGTTAAGTTTGTAGCTGTTCTGACCTAGACTTCCCCAAAAGGCACTAAGCAGACTCTTTGTCCCAATAAAACTGCTTTTATTAAACGAATGTGAATTCCTCTCATTCACATTCAGCCAAAAGCCTGGCAAACAGTCTTTCAAAGGTGTAGTTATGATCACAGACCTTATCTAGCTTGGAGAGCTGCCATGTAAATATTTTCAAATATAGTGCTGACAAGGAAAGTCTTGTTATAGAGTCTCATAGATGCATAAACAGATCTTCACACTGCTGCAATGAATGAATTGTTTCCTGCAAAAGCCCACTCCCCTTTCGTTCCTCTTTTAATCCCTATGGGAAGGGCCATCCACCTGTGGCTTTACTCCCAAGTCAACCCTTATGTCTTAGCTGTTGTTTTCTTCTGGCAGCTCTGTACATGCGCATACTGGGAACAGGCTCCAGCTGCTCCCCTGCCTCACTGCTGTCCAACTCCGAAGGCAGCTAATAACTGCCAGACTGCCCTGGCCCCATCTCTGCCTCTGATGCAGAGTCCTCATCCGAGCCTTCCTCAGCCTCCATGACTGGCCCATGTTTCTCCCCAACCTCCTCATTGTATGACTCTGCTGCCAGCTCCGCTGGCCACTGCCAGGCCACAACAGTAGCACAGTTGTGAAATGAATCTGGTTTCCCCGTTGACTATGTTCGTCAGAAGGTTACAAAAGGGGATTACATGACCCCAGGACAATACATTCTTCATAAATATGAATCAATTGTCCAGCTTCTGAATTTTGATCATGTGACCATGAGGAGACTGCAACAGTTGTAAATCTGAAAAATGATCATAAGTCACTTTTTTCAGTATTGTTGTAACTTGAACAGTCACTAAATGAAGTGTTGTAAGTTGAGAACTCACTGTATTGATAGAGTGATCCTAGCTTTGTCTATTTCCTGGAGAGTTTGATCTTATTTATGCTAAAATTGCAATGTAAGAGGAACAATCTATGGCCACCTCTGAAGTATCCCTCTTTTTTACGCTGTTGGCTAATTTTACAAGCTAAGGATAATGATCCCTCCCTTCTTTTCCTTTCTAGCATTTTCCCTCATTGTGGGGTCTGCTTTTTTTCAGATCTACTGATCCATAGGTTGCAAAAGGAATTTATCAACTGTCCTGTCACTTAAACCTAACATTGTGGGCTGACAGAGAAAGAGTGACTGGTCCAAAGTCACCCAGCTAGCTTTTATGTCCATAGTGGAACTAAAACACACAGTCTCCTGGTTTCTAGTTGGTACTTTAACTACAATGACAAATTCCTCCTTTGACCACGAGATACAGTTGGAGAATGTCATGCATTACTCACGTGCCCTATTCAATTGCAGGATCCAAATTTTACTACCCTTTAGTTCTAATCTAGTGAAAAATTAAAGTGAAATTTAATATCGATATAGGCACATATTGAAAGTAAGAATAATAAGATGTCCGAAAGGTGCTTTTTCCAGAGGCCACTGGACTCTCTTGTTTTTCTTTGAAGACGTTTCCATTGTCATCCAAGAAGCTTCTTCAGCTCTGATGGGATAATTGGGAATGGAAAGATTTATATTCCTTGCAGACAGCTGGCCATTTGCATTCTTGTAGAGAGTCACTGAGACCACCTGGAGGTTTGTCTGTGTCCTCAGGGTCACCTGAGTAGTGCGAATGGGTGTGAAGCCTTCTTGGAGCTGTTGAAAGGACTGTGTTGTGAAGCTGTGCTTCACTACTGAACCCAGGCAAAGTCCAGTTGCCTTTGAAAAAGTACCTTTGGGAAAACCATGACCTGGATGACTGAGAATCTCCATAGACAATAATAAGATGCCTTTGAGGGTGGCAAATTTTGTATATTTGCTCTTAGCTTTGAGGGACGTGGTGGCTCAGTGGCTAAGACGCTGAGCTTGTTGATCGAAAGGTCTGAAGTTCAGTGGTTTGAATCTCTAGTGCTGTGTAATGGGGTGAGCTCCCGTTGTTTGTCCCAGCTTCTGCCAACCTAGCAATTCAAATGCACGTAAAAAATGCAAATAGAAAAACAGGAACCATCCTTGGTGGGAAGGTAACAGCATTCTGTGCGGCTTTGGCATTTAGTCATGACAGCCACATGACCATGGAGACTTCTTCCAACAGCACTGGCTCTTCAGCTTTGAAACGGAGATGAGCACTGCCCCCTAGAGTTGGGAATGACTAGCCCATATGTGCGACGGGAACCTTTAGCTTTACCTTACCTTGAGGAATACACGGGCAATGTAACATCCTATCGAAGGATTTCAAATCATCCCACATTCCTGGAAGCAATATGCAAATTCAAAGTATTGGCAGTCTAATTAATTCATTTTTTGTACATGTTAATGTCTTCTTCATCACCGACTTCATAGTTTCATATGGTTTTATAAATTTTAGCTGCTGTCCTTTATTACTAAGGAAAATTAATTTAAATTAAAATATTCGTAAGGCAGATTTTCAATCAGAATATTATGAACATCTTTATTGTCTAAGGAACAGGTGGAGGATCATCAACAATTTTTTTTCCTTCCGAATCAATCTTTTCATAATGTTTTACAAAAAAGAAAAGAATACGTCATTGGACAATGTATCTTTCAAAATTCTCATAACAGAATAATAAAACAAAGCATGCATAGCAAAACTGGTTACATTACAGCTTCTAAGCATATCATGGTATGGAAAACTCAGAGCATAAATTATAATTATACCTGAATTTGGAAAAAAATAACCTTTTTTTGTTATTGTGAACTGAACTGTCTATTGATAAATTTATTTCTGAGTGGCTACAGACACATCTCATTGTACACAGATATTTAGGTTTAATGTGCACATAAGCATCTTTTCATGCATAAACTTTACATTTATTGCTCATTTACACTTCTATGCATATCACATCTAAATGATTTTTATAGATAAAATTAATTTGGGACTTACACATTTCTTATATTTGGAATAGCAAATAACCAGTTATAAAATGGATTTGCCTACATTACAGTTGATTATTTTCTGATTGATTCTTGGCTGTACAGGTTCCTCCCACAAGCCAGAATGAAGCTGAAAGTTTAAGAGAATCAGATTAGAACTCCGTACAATATTCAGTAGGAATATGTCATACGGAATTAAGTTTGTATGGAATTCAGGGGTAGAGAACCTGTGACTTTCCAGGCACAAATGAATATTTAGCATCTCTAACCGCCCTGCCAACATTGTGAGCTCTAGGAGTTTTAGATCAACTATTTCTGAAGGTCAATTTGTTCCAAATCTATTCTCTAGAAGCTGTTATATCAAGCTTAGCTTCTAAGAATTAATCAACCATGGCAAATTATTGTTGCAAACTACTATATTAATCAACCAGTAAGGAATAAAAGAGGCATAGTAAACATAGTTTAGATTCAACATCAATCATTCAATCAGTCATGCCTTAGCATGACTAGCTAGTAAAAGCAAACTATTTAGCCTACATTTTGGAAAAAAAGTATGCAAATATAGTCATTGGCATAATTTATTGTATAAACTGGAACCACCTACTGCTGATTTTGTGTTCTTGTCTAAATCATACTAGACACCTGCTCCAGTTTTATGTTGGTGTTCTCCAGGAATTCTCTATGCCAAAGTCAAAGATGGCCATCTAGTCTGGCCATAAAGTGAAAGCCAATTATGGATGACTCCTCATCGTGAGAGACATGAGTCAACCTGCTCAGGAGCAGTCTCTATTTTGTGGGACATAGGAGGCTTGGATGGCCCTTTCTCCATTAGCATTTAGGAAAACAGAGCAGTCTTGTAGTAGACATCACGTCAGATTAGTTTAATAGTGTCTAAAATGTTTTATTTAAACTGTTCGTTGCTGTTTGTTTTTTTATTCTATCCTAGAATGTATTTGGATAGGACAGTCTTGGCGATAGTCATCCCGGGAAATCAATCTATCTCCCGAGACAAGGACAAAACAAGAATGAAAATATGGCAAGAGGCACATATTTCTGGATCTATCTGTTGAAGGGATGACTATCACAAAGCCATGCTTTCTTAAATTTCCTCAGTGTGAAATTAAAAACAGAAATCTGTCATACAGTTTAAAACATCATATAAGAAAATGACAGGAAGCTGGAAATAATCAGGCCAAATTAAAACTTCCATAATTAAAAACGTTTCATTAACCAAGCAAATATAATTGGAAAAGCCTATTCTCATCCAGTAGGACAGTAAGTGGGAAATCGAGTTACCGTACATTGTTAATATGAATAACGGCTCACCATTGCTGTATTTTAGAAAGAATCTTCAAGTCAAAGCATCCACACAGGAATTATGAATCATGGTTGGACAACATAAGCAAATTTTAATTTTCATGTTATGAACTAGCCACAAGAGCACTTCTGTATTAGGTCTATTAATCAGCACAATAATTGTCTGATAACGTTTTCTCCTTCATGCAGTTACTGTTTTTTCTACTAAATATACCGTAAAACCTCTATTTGAATGCCACCTCTAATTGAACGCCACCTCTATTTGAACGCCACCTCTAATTGAGCGCCACCTCGGTGGAAGGGTTGAAAAATAGAGCGCCATGGCGTTCAAA
>JAOYMU010000292.1:6770066-6782411 GCA_025802295.1 Psammodynastes pulverulentus | reverse complement strand
TCTCTCTCTCTCTCTCTCTCTCTCTCTCTCTCTCTCTCTCTTTCTTTCTTTCTTTCTTTCTTTCTTTCTTTCTTTCTATGAGGTCATCTTGGGATTTGGTTTTTTTTTCTTTTTCATTATCATCCCTTTTCTATTTTCTTGGCATTCCAGTATTTGCTTTTTAAATACTTTGGTATTTCAACACTTCAAAAATAAATACATTTTAAAAATGCAATGGTCTTTTACTAAGCTGGTTCAGGAGATGAGACTTAAAACGTTACAGTGGTTCTCCTCCTTCCTCCAGGGTTAGTTCCAGTGTATGTTGGTGGTAGGGGGTGATCTAACCTTAGATCCCTGTTCTGTGGATTGCCTCAGATCATAGCCTTGCTGCTGCTGCTTTTACATGAAGTGGCTGGCGAAGGTTATCCTTCAGCACAGGGTGCAGTATCGTCAGTACTTCAATAATATTCAGTTGAACATCTCTGCCCCCGGAGAAGGCAAGATTCTATTCCAGGGCCTAAAGATTGAGAGGTTTGGATAGGATTAGAGAATTCAGCTCAGTCCAATCAAGATCCAATGGTTGGGGGCTTGGGGTTCCCAGATCCCACAACTGGAGACATTCCGTCTTCAGTTCAAGAAGCCCTCCCCCATTCAGATGCATTGCTTACTCAAGAGATTCTCTTTGATTCTCAGCTGCTAAAGTGACAAATATTTCCAGGTCTTCTGAGACAGTCCCTGGTTGCACTAATTCCTGGATTTGCTCTTTACTCACGACAATTATCTCTTGTCTGGGCTACTGAATCTTCTTTTCAAGGGGTTGTCTTAGAAAACAACTTAGAAACTACAATTAGTCCAGAGTCCAGATGCATGGGTGCATGTAAGATTATCTCAAATTGGCCACCCAACTCCACTGCCTTACGAACTACATTGGCTCCCTATTGGCTTCTGGGTACAATTTATGTATATTGTAAACTCTGTATGGCATAATACTAGGTTATTTATGAGACTGCCTCCCCCCAATGGTATCTGTCTGGTGCACATATTTTAACAAAGTGAGAACACTTTGGGTCCTTCAATGAAGCAATGTAAGCCTCTGCCCTTTTGTAATGTAAGCAACCTTATACCCTGTCTTCAATTGGGTCCAACCTTATTGGCCTTCAGAAAGATGGGTTACTACCTTGGGCAGTGGGCCAGGATGAACAGAATTCCCATCTGGGAACGTAAGTGTGAGCCCTGATTACATCTTAACAATTGTCTGGTTTTTAATTGGCTCTATTTGATTTGGTCTTCTTTGGCTTGCTGTAAGACTCTCTACCAAGTTGGGCAGTGATGGCCAAATCTGGCCTTAGGTTCCATACACTTTCTCCCAAAACATAGGAATAAGACCCGATTGAACTGCTCTCCTGGGGAGAGGGTTTTGGAGATTGGGGATTGCTTTCAATATATGTTTTTGGGTACACTTTTTCTTCAGAGCTTGCCTCACCCATACTGCACTCCGCATCTCTAGTAAAAGTATCTTTTCTCTAAAGCCTATGGAGTCAAGGATCATTTTTTCCTAGGGAGTAACTGGGGCCAGTCTGACACCCAGCCTGACAGGTAATTCTTGACTTGACACCCACAACTGGGATCAGAATTCCTAAGCGAGGGGCGTTGATAAGTGAGTCAGACCAATTTTATGAACTGTTTGTCATAGTTGTAAGTGAATCACTCTGCAGTTGTTAAGTGAACAACATAGTCATTAAGTGAATCCAGCTTTCCCCATTGATTCTGCCTTTCACAAACTGGCTGGGAAGGTTGCCAATGGCCATCCTGTGACCCTGGGATGCTGCAACCATTGTAAATACGTGTCAGTTGCCAAGCCCCCGAAATTTTGATCCCATGACTGTGGGGCTCCTGCAATAATTGTAAGTCACTCTCTTTTTCAGTGCCTTTATAACTTTGAATGGTGCTAAATAAACAGTTGTAAGTTGAGAATTGCTTGCAGCTGCCATCAAGAATTTGAATACGCGAGTCGTGTCCGAAATTACAGTTAGGCCAATCTGCTGAGCTTCATTTATAAGACCAAAATGGCAGCCATTATATCTCACCTCACCTTTAGACAAAAGATATATTATTGAAAAGTCTAATAATCCTAAAAACGAATGGTGACACTGATATAAAAAATACTAGGGTCAACAATCCTTATTGAAAAAAGAAAATGTCAACCGAATACTGTTTCTCCCACTGTTCCTACTGAAACATCAAACATGCAACTTTTAAATCTTCAATATTCTCTCTCCCTCCCTCCCTTCCTCCCTCCCCCCCTCTGTAAAATTTGGATAGAAAGAATATTGACTAGCTGTTTGTCTATACCAATCAAGCAGCATGTGAATGCTAGAAAGACATGCAATGCCAATTCTTTCTTTGGTGCAGTTCTTGTGAAATCAGAGCACTGGAGTTTCACCGCTGAGGTAAATGAGAACCTAAAAACATTACACCTGACAAAAATACATCACAAAAAAATCAAAGCCTTCAAAATTCTTGTGAGGCTTTCTGAAGCATGTGTACAGGTTTTGGTTTTCTCCTACCTTTTCCTTCCCAAGGAGTAGGAAATACGAAATGAAAAGCCTTCTTTAATTGCTATTAAATTGCGTTCGATCCAAACAACATTTTGTCATCATAACAGGCTAAACCAACCGCAGGAACATTTGTGTCTGTCTTCCTATCAGATTGAAATGGCTATCATGCAATTAAAAGCAGGGCACCCCTGTTTTAATTAACAGCACTGTGAAATATTCAGCATTCTGAATCTGTTCCGGCCTGCCTCTTATCACTGAATTACTGCCCTAATGTGTTTTTTTGCTGAAGGATGGATTTCATGAAAGGGCTCCTGGATGCTGTTCTGGCATTTTGAGCTCTCTTGTCAGCTCTTGTGAACGGAGATCTTCACTGTCTTCAGTGCCTCTGACATGACTGATATGCACCATTTCTTGACTAGTCTGCCTCAGCAGATTTAAGAGGCCACATTTGGCCTATGAATTGATGAGTGGGCTTTTTTTGATTAACTTAATGATAGAGATGTCGGATGACACCAGAGCTGTCTTCTTGGCACTTACTTCGGGTTATTCAGGCATGTTAGATATCAACCGTCCTGCCTCTTAACAGACTTGCTTTCTGAATTATTCAATAATGAATGGACATATTATTTGGGAGAAGTGAAGACTTCCCCCCACCTCCTGCCTTGTGTGGAAGCCTGAAACCATATGGGTTGGTTTAATGAATAGCAGAGAGATAGTATTGGGCTTGACTGAGATCTGAACCAATTCTTCTAAATCATTTTTTAAATGTATACAGCTCTACTACTGTACATTTTTAAACATGTGTATTTACTGTATATCTACATTTATAGGGTTAGGAAATCCCAGAGTCCCTGGTAGGCTCCACAGAATTCAGTACAGGTAGTCCTCTACTTATAACCATTTATTTAGTGACTGATCAAAGTTGCAATGGCACTGAAAAAGTGACTTATGACCATTTTTCACACTTATGATCGTTGCAGCGTGCCCATGATCACGTGATCAAAATTTGGATGATTGGCAACTGGCATATATTTAGGACGATTGCAGTGTCCCGAGGTTATGTAATCAACCTTTTGTGACCTTCTGACAAACAATGGGGGAGCCAGATTCACTTAACAACCATATTACCAACTTAAGAACTGCAGTGATTCACTTAACTATGGCAAGAAAGGTCATACAATAGGGCAAAACTCATTTAATAATTGTCTTGCTTAGTGATATAAATGTTGGACTCAGTTATGGTTGTTACTCAAGGATTACCTGTATTTAGCAAACCTTCCTGTCTACTGGATGAATGGAATAAGAATAATATCTGTTCTTAGGCCTCTTCCTGAAATCTCCATAGGTCCTGCTACCACGATGGCTCCAAGCCTGCTCGTAGCTTCACCATATTCAGAGTCTTCTTGTTGCCCTGAAATGCTCTTAAAGTGAATTTTGTGCTTTTCCTTCCTCTTATCAGAGTAAATGAAGAAAGGAGAAATGGTTTAATTCATCATACAACACACTTAGGAATTAGGAATGATGGATACAGGTACTGTGTTCTATAGGTGATAGGATTATTTTACTTTCGTAATAATTGGGTGATAGCTAAGCTGTTCCTTAGGAATGAATAATTAACCCAAGGATCTCTCTCTCGGAAGGTGGTTGTCTATGAATACTTCTGGGAAGAAGACCATGCCAAGCAGCCTCAAATCCCCTGCAGCGGCATCCATCCCCAAGATGAAATATTGAAATTGGCGGGAAACTCAAGAGGCGTCACCATTCATGTAATGATATATACAGTTCATCTTGGGGGTTTCCAAGAACTGTACAGGCACTTCCTTAGACTGCCTGGTGGAGCTATTGTTGAGGTAAGTACAAGCACCCACATTTCATACAATGAAATTTTAATTGAAAAAAATGTTTGCAAAGATGGACTGATCCAAAAATCCTTCACCGCCTGAGAGAAAACAATGGTTGGTCCTCCAACCTACCAAGCTGAAGGCAGGTAGGCCTCAACGTCGCTTAGTAACCGTTTGAAGTTGGGATGGATCTCACGAAGGGTACTTAGGACCTCGTTCCAAAGTTCCAACAGCCACCTCCCCCCATGTGGTCACATGACTGCATGTTGGGAACTTGGCAGCCAACCTACATTTACAGCCATTTGCAGTGACTCATGGTCACATAACCTCATTTTATGACATTTTTGCAAAAAAACCCTCCACACATTTACCTTTGGGTTTTGAAAAAGACTAGCTCATAGTAAACAATTGGCTTGCTTAAGGACTGCAATATTCATTAATGACCACCATAAAAAAAGTTTGCAAAATTGTCATGACAACCCACTTTATGACTGTCCCAACTTATGACTATAATGGGCAAGCTCCATTACAGTCATACGTCGAGGACTACCTGTAATAGCCTCAGCAAGCCATGATCTTTTGTATTCTAAACATTTAAAAAAAAGGTAGAAACAAAATAAATACTTAATCATTTTCTCTGCCTTTATAATAAATCAAAACTTGTCTCTGAGGCAACGAACTAGTTGCCTAATGTTAAGGCTTGCCTCTTCCCTTTCTTTTTAGGGCAGAGAAACTTCTGGAAACCCAGAAAGAGGTGAAAGAGTGAAACAAAAACTAGAATCAAAATTTTCAAACCATCCAGGCCCTTGGATTCCAATAAGCTTCCTTAATCGCTTGCTTAGGCATTTGTAGATACTGGCTCATGAGTTACCTTAAAACAACACTTGTATTTTTTAAATCGGAACTAGGAAATACAAAAACTGACAAATGCCAATCTCAGTGTTATTACATATTCTGCTTATCTCACTATAAGAGGGCACTTGCCATCTAGGTCCGCCATAATCCCCAGATTTTCAACTGCTTTTATTTTTAAGCTTGTCTCTAGCTCTTTCTTCCAAGAAATAGACACAGTGTAGAGTAATCCCCCTCCACTATTTTGTGTGTCTTTTTTTTGACAATGAAGGAATAGAGATATGTAAAGCATTTCATATTAAGGTTCTGTTTTGATTTCTAAATAGGTTGTTCCAATTGTGTTGGAAGTCTCCTGAACTTGAAGTGGGGACTTCTCACCTTGGAGCCGTTCTAGAATTCTAGAATGATTCAGTTCTTGAGCAGTTCTATTGGGAAAAATTCTTGACAAATCAGAACAGCTACATCAAACTTAAAAACATTCCAAAAGAAAAACAATTGACACACAACTATGAACAAAGAAAGCTGGAGAACGATTTTTATTTTCCCTGGTAGAAAGTATTTATTGGCCCCATAAAAGCAATTACATAAACCAGGCTTCTGGTGCCACTATGATTGCATAGCTGTGCTGGGACACAGACAGGAAGGGTAGCTGTAATGTTGTCGGCTTAGGTTTTTTTTTTTTTAAAGAGAGCTATTTTTCTGCCACTTCATTATGGAAGACTACATGTCATAAAGAAGAGAAGTGGTTGAAGGACTATGCGTTACATCAGCACCGAAAACTAAATCGGTAGGTTATCCATTGGTGCAGGTAGAATTGTGTAATGCAATTTCTTGGCGGGATTAAATGCAGTGGGAGAGATTGAAAATTTAATTGCAGTAGAAATGTAGTGGATTAAAACTTGTGATGTAAATAACAGCCGTGTTTTTAAAACACTGCAATTTTTCTGTTCATAATTTTCCAATGAGGAGCCTGTTCCTGTCTTTTGAAAGTGCTGGATATATTTTTCTGTTAAATATTCTGTGGTGAAAATATCTCACTATCTTGCCTTACGTAAAAAGTGGCAGACTCTGGACTGGGGGCTGGGTAAAGTAGGATTACATAGTTTGAGAAAGCCATGGAAAGTTTTGTATTAGTTTTATATCTTTCAAAATGTCATCATTTCTTTGACTGACCAGGAAAGCTCCATCATCATTTATTTTATTTTATTTGTCAAGCATGCATTGGATAATAGATATAAGTATAAACATAATTATGAATCTATGAAATGAATATGAATAAGAGAGAACATTAGGACAGGGACGGTAGGCATGTTGTGTACTTATGCACGCCTCTTACAGACCTCTTAAGAAAGGGGTGAGGACAGAATCAGGTAGTATATTCTAGACATTGACCACTCTATTGCTGAAGTTGTAGTTCCTGCAATCAAGTTTGGTGCGGTTTACCTTGAGTTTATATCTATTGTGTACTCTTGTATTGTTGTGGTTGAAGCTGAAGTAGTCATTGGCAGGTAGGACATTGCAATAGATAATTTTCTGTACTAAATTTAGGTCAGATCGAAGGCGATGTAGTTCTAGGTTGTCTAAGCCCAATATTTCAAGTCTGGTGGCATAGAGGAGTGGAGGACTCTTCTTGTGAAATATGAAAATACCATCTGGATTAAATATTCCGTAGAGGATTATTTGCCTTTAACGTGTATGTGCTGCTTGAATCAACAGAAACTTCTTCTAAGTAGATATCCTATTCTCTTTTTTTTCCCCTACTGGAGGGAGAGAGGTTACTAGCTTATTACTTTGCAAAACCATTTACATCCATCCAAATGCTGTGAATGAAGCTCTAGCTCTTTTCTTGAAAAGTGAATAAACTCATCAAGGGCTTATTTTGAATGCAAGATCAGATACTGTATGCTGAGTGACACTTAAAAAGAATGAAATGGTAATGGTAGCTGATTTTCTGAAACGGTCTTGACACTAATGCTAAATTATAGCTTGGACTCATCCAGCATTTTTACCTTTATAGGGTAAGGCTTTTTACATATTTAACATAATTCTAGGAAAGATATACTGGCATTTTGTATCAAGATGCATATACTATAACCAAAGGGCACATCTATTCCCCAGCAGAACACTTTCTTCAATGTTATTGCCATTTGGTGTCATTTTCTAACAAATATAAAATACGATTGGTAAACAAACTAGATTTTAGATTTAAGCTGAC
Organism: Psammodynastes pulverulentus; assembly: GCA_025802295.1. NCBI lineage: Eukaryota > Metazoa > Chordata > Lepidosauria > Squamata > Psammodynastidae > Psammodynastes > Psammodynastes pulverulentus. Next base: position 6,774,966 of record JAOYMU010000292.1, on the reverse strand, counting down.
AGCTGTTCCTTCAGAAGCAATATTTAGATATTTAATCTCAGGAGCAATGAATATTTTGTGTCTGTTTGAGAAAAGCTGCTTTTATCAAATGAAGAGCTATTTGTTTTTCTCCCCTGGAATAATAGCGTGTAAAACAGCTCTCAGTTAAGGTACTTGTTTACAGCTACTGATGATCTTTGAAAAATAAGATCATTATCTAATATTTTATTTTGGAGAGGGGGAAAAAAAAAACCTCCAGCAACTTCATGCTGTTTAGATTTGAAGCTCTGTGTTTAGAGTTGAAGATCTGTTTCTGATTAACTAAATGCCTGGTGAGAAACTGTTTCACTGAAATTGGGCACATATAAAGCGAGCTTGGTTTTGTCAATAATGTGCTCAGATGCAGTAGATCAGTGGTTTCGGGCTCATAGATGAAACATCACTAGTTTGTGAATTTTAAAAGAAGCATGAAGACTTCCAATAGATTCTAAATCAGTGAGTAATAACAATGATTAGATAACCTCTCTTGTAACTAATTCAATTGCAGCTGAACTGCTGAAATATTCCCAAAGAGGAATTCCAAACTGTTTCAAGCTAAAGTTGCAAGTATCAATGAAAACTGTCAGATACATCTCAAGAATTCTGACTATAAGGTAGAAAAGAAGCCAGAAAATCTCCCATTCTTTGAGAAGCATTACCCTAATATTTTCAATACACCACACAAACATAGAATCACAATAACAGAATAACAGAGTTGAAAAGGACCTTGGATGTCTTCTAGTCCACCCCCCTGCTCAAGCAGGAAACCCTCAATCAAGCATAAAAGTATGCAATGACATATATAAGCAAAAATATTATTCTGAACACTCCCTCCTCCTTCACCAAAGGACAACAACTGTCAGAGACAATGCAATAGATCAGAAAAGGCCTGGGTTGTCACCAGTGGTGGGATTCAAATGTTTTTACTACTGGTTCTGTGGGCGTGGCTTGGTGGGTGTGGCTTAGTGATGATGTGACTGGGTGGGCATGGCCACCACACACCCTGTTTTGGGCCTAGTAGGCCTTCCTGCAGCCTCCTGGGAGCAAAAACGGAGTGGGGAGGCACACCCATCCCCATTTTGGGCCTAGTGGGCCTCCCTGCACTTACCTGGGAGTTAAAATGGGGTGTGTGGGGTTTCCTGGAAGGGGCGGGGCAGCCAGAATTTTTAATACCTGTTTGCCCGAACCGGCTGAATCCCGCCAGTGGTTATCATCATATCTGTCAATGAAGTGATGCAGAAAACTGGGAAAGAGCCACAGATTCTATGCACTAAATTCCTATGCACAGAACATTTGATTGGGCTATGCCTATACCGTAATGTAGATGTTTTAAAGATTTAGGGAAATGAAGATAGGGGGAAGATTGATAGGTGAATAGAATTGTGGGGTATTTATATGCTACGCTGGCAGATTCTTCTTCTTGAAGAGACCATCTCAGTAAGGAAGAGATGCATAGGCCAGAATTGTGCAAGAGCAGTGTTTGACGGAATCAGGAAAGAGAAGGAAGAGAAGATGCTGAGAATATGGGCCAGGTGGACTTAAAACTCCATGGGAAGGATGCCCACAAGCTTTACATTAGTCACCTCAAAAAATCACTTAAGGATTCCTTTGAATTTTGTTTCAGCTTGAACCAGGAAGCAATGAACTTTGGCCAGTCTAGATTGTTAAAAATACAGATTAATTTATGAAGGTAGGGTAGATTCTCTGTTGTATCTTATAACTAACATTATGGATTTTTTAAAATGGTTTTGTGTCATTTGACCAAGGATCTTTACACAAGCATGAAATTTCAGCTTGCTATGTCTGTCCCACAGAGTACCATATTTTTCGGACTATAAGATGCACCAGAATATAAGACGCACCTTAGTTTTGAGGGAAATAAACAAGAAAAAAAATCTTACTTCTGTTTCTGCTTCCCAGTAATTTGTCTCCTTGCAGCAAGCAGCAAACAGCCAGTTTTCCTTTCAGTTTTAGCACAGCCTAATTAGCACGTGGATCGACCTCCGGAAGATCAGCTGTTTCAGGCTGCAAGGATTGCTATATCCTATTGGCAATCCCCACAGTCTGAAACAGCTGATGTTTGGAGCCTTATCCAAATGACCATCAGCTGCTAATGCTAATTAGGCTGTACTGAAGCTGCAACAGACTTTTTGCTTCTTGCTGCAAGGAGGCAGATTGCTGGTGGGTGGGGCTTTTGCAACATTCAGTGTATAAGACGCACCCAAATTTTCACCCACTTTTGGGGTGGAAAAAGTGCGTCTTATACTCCGAAAAGTACGGTAAGCCCTAACTTATGATAATGAAAGTCAATGAGACAAGCATATGCCTATTCTAGAGTAGGAGGGAGAAGAGGAAGGACTAGCTGACATATTACTTACTGTCAAAGTCCCGGCCCATGGGCTGGATGCATCACGCGCTGGCCACGCCCAAACCCGGTTTGACAAAGGGGGGAAAAGTCACAATATGTCACGTGACACCACTATGATGATGCGAGTTTGACACCCCTGACTTACTTGGTTTAAGAAAAGAATCCATGGTTAGTTTGTTTTTTGGGCCTTTCATGTGCACCCGGCCCTTGAGTGCAATGCTGTGTTCTAAGCTCCTCAAAATAATAGCTGAGACTAGGGAAAAATACTATATATCAGAATATTAAATTTCATGTTATTTCATTTACATTTAAGGAGAATTAAATACAATTAGTACTATTGCTCCCCCAGCCATGCATTTAATCAATTTTCCCTTTTTGTTACATTAAACATGATAGTTGACAACTATTTTTGAATTTTTTTCTTTTCACAATGGATACTATCAGATTAGATTTTGTGCCTAATTTCATTCTCCTTCCAAATGTATGCCCTCAATCATGAGTTTAAGCAATATTTTAAGCATATAAATCTTTGTAATTTTCTTTAGCATACGGTATTGCTGTTTTAAGATTTTTTTAAAAAAAAATCATAAAACGTCAAAGATAGTTCCAAAGCAATATTAATTCAATTTACTTAAACGAAAACATAACCTTTTCAAAAAGTACCTTCCAGCTACATAGATTGACAAAATGCATCAATTATAATTTTGCTTACTTTTATAATTATACCGTGAAGTGAACTTTTGGGAGAAGTTGATTAATTATAAAAGGTTACTGCCATTGAGTCATTGTTAGAAACAATGACTTGGCCTTCAATTAATTTAATATGCAGGCTATATCCAATACCTTAGCACATTTGAGATATATTTATAAGACAAGTTACAATTTATTATATGTCAGTTTTTACAAACATTACAAAAGTGATGTTTATAACAACACATCTAAACTTTGTGCTAGTATCCATTAAACTGGAATATGTAGATAATAGTTTAAAACCTCCGCTGAACTCACTAATTTCAAAGGAAAACTGAATGTGGTAGTTATTCATTCCTTTATTTAGAAAGATTTGTATGCCATATATTTGCCACATTTTTGGTGGCTTACAAAGTAACATATTGAACTATTTCCATTGAAATCAACACAGCTTCAAAATACTTAAGTTTATTTGTATTATTTCCATCTTTTCAATATTTAAGATTGGGAACTAGAGGATAAAAAAAGATAGTCTGAGAGTATAAATTATGCCAAAATCATAAACCAATCCATAAATAACTGCTCCAAATTAATAAACTTGCATTCCAGCTTCATCAATACGTTTCAGAGTTTCTTCACCCAAGGAAGAAACTCTGAAACCTATAGATGAAGCTGGAATGCAAGGATGAGTGGATTGTAGGCAGGTGATCCCAGCCAGCTACATTAATAAAACAGTGGTTGTTTGAGAGTTCAGGTGCCCTTTGGATGTGTGGAACTTCAAGAGCCAGAACCTCTAAATAGTTAGGGAAGAAGACTGTTGCGGAGCCTGAAAAATGACATGGATGATGCAGCTTCAGGAGTATTGGATTGGGAAACTTTTGGTTTAGAATCCAGGTGTCCAACCTTGGGAAGTTTAAGACCTATGGACTTCAACTCCCAGAATTCCACAATCAGCAATGCTAGCTGGGGAATTTGGGGAGTTGAAGTCCATGAGTCTTAAAGATCCCAAGGTTGGACATTCTTGGTTTAGAAGGTAAAAATATGATAAGTTTTTTTTTCTCTATTTCTTTAATTTTTGTAATGGATTTTTTTTTTTGATATTTTGCAATGATTTGCCCGTATCACCAGTAACTTCTTGCTGCTTTGTCTGGCCACATGAACTGACTGGCCACTTCCATAGGAAGAATTTTCCCATGAACTTTGTCTTGAGATCCACATAAACTCCTTTCCCAGTAGGTTTTATAGACCATCATCCATATGTAACATGGCAGTGGATCAGTTCACATTTGAGTTGTGAAACTGCAATAGTTTTGTTCAGATCTTCACAAACCAAGTCATACATTTTTCCCCATGAATTTTTCTTCCCTTTCCTGCCTGCCAATTATCCTAGGAAAACAAAAAGATTGACCTTAAGCAACTATTTCTATTCTGTTATGTTTAATTTTACCGTGGAATCAAATGTGGGTGTGTCTAGACTCTCTTTGTGTATTTAAGCCTTCGGTTGTGAGTGTATATATTAATTCCAGCTCTCTTTGATCTGACATAAATATTTCTCTGAAATAGCCCACTGTCAGTCACGTTGAATCTTGTATTTTCTAGACATTTGGAGATGTCACTGGAATCAGTTTTGCATGTAATGAAGTCACTGCAGACTTTGAGGAGCCCAGAAGTGGAATGGAGCCTCTGCTGGAAGCTTCTTCTTCAAGAAAATGAGAAAGAAGATGGGAAGGTATTAGTTCAGTGGCTGGAAATGACTAAGACTGTCAAGCAGAATGAGCCTTGTAATTAAAAGAGATCAGCACCCCCCCATAACCTCCCCATACC
>JAOYMU010000292.1:6746719-6762351 GCA_025802295.1 Psammodynastes pulverulentus | reverse complement strand
AACCTCCCTCCCTCCCTCCCTCCCTCCCTTCCTTCCTTTCCTTCCAGAAAATTTTTTATTTGCTTATTTGCTTTCCTTACCCACATTCTAATGTATAGAATCAAGACTGGCAGCAATTTATGTAGAAAACAGTAGACTGAATTAGAGTGGATGAATAAATAGAGTGAAATTAGCTGAAAATGGTTTGTGACTGGGAACAGCTTTATTATCCTTCATAACAACATATTTAATGTTTTCATTGTTCTTTCCTTGCTAAATACTGATTAACTCTGTTTTGAACTTTCCAAAGGTGCAATTTTTCTCATACTTTCTTTCTTAAAAAAAAAACAATGATTGGCTTATATAAACACTGCTCTATATTTGCTACACTGCAGTTATTCATGCCTAATGAAGGTAACAGGTTAATTATTTAAGGCTAGAGATGTCCAAGTGTTTAAGGGAATTCTTTTAATTTTTACTTTTCAAGCTGCTTGGGGGATTGGAACATCCTTCAAATTCCCTATTTTGAATTTTGTGATGCATTTCTCTGATCAAAGACCATACAATCATGTATTAACGAAACATCATGCACTAAATCTGTGTTCTAAAGAAAATTTTATTTAAAATGTATATTTTAAGAAAGGGGCATATCAGTTTATGCTATAGAAAGTTGGTGCAAAGAAAAATATAAGCATTCTTGCTTTCCTTCATTCCAAGAATGGTCCAGAAATTGGAGAGAATGGATTCCTTCATTCTGATTATCAACAGATCTGAATTACAGTTTAATCCTTATAGCTATTATTTTATTCATATAATTATAATAACCAACATTAAAATAACTATGGCTATAGAAAATGGATTGCTGAAGGAAGAATATAAGGGGCTGTCTCCAATACCATAAACCAATATCCTCCAATAATAATAATAATAATAATAATAATAATAATAATAATAATAATAATAAATGGGAGCTAATAAAGGAAAATATTTGTAGTTCAGGGTTGAAGTGAGGGGTCTTTGCTGATCTCTGAGCTTAGTTGTTTCCTTGCAGATATTTCATTATCCAAAACTAGGGAACATCATCAAGTGCTAATGATCACTAGCACTGATGATGTTACCTACCCTGTTTCCCCAAAAATAAGATCCAACCGGAAAATAAGCCCTACCATGATTTTTCAGGATGCTCGTAATATAAACCCGACCCCCAAAATAACCCCAGTTAAGATTGTCAGCCAGACGGATGCATTTAGTACCGTATTTCCCTAAAAATAAGACCTAACTGGAAAATAAGCCATAATGCATCTTTTGGAGCAAAAATCAATATAAGACCCAGTCTTACTTTCAGGGAATCACGGTAGTTTGGATAAAGAAATGTCTGCAAGAAAACAACCAAATTCAGAGACCACAAAGGATCCCTAAATGGGAGCTTATCCACAATAAATATGCTGCAATCATATCCCTCTAAACGGGACTTGGAATCTTGTTTGGGGATGAACTAATCAACTAATTTTTAATTCCTTTCTAATTCATTTCTATTGGTGCCCATAGCATGTCCTGCTTCTTTTCAGTCTATTTTTTTTCCAAAATCATCTTTAGAAAAAAAAAATATCTTGAAATCTGTGTATTTGCAATATTAGGTTTTTATTTGTTTTCTCATTTGTTTCTGCTTTAAAAAAACCAAGATTTACAATAATTGCAGTGTCTAGTCTTAGGGCTGCATCTCTTACGCCATTAGGCATCTGAATGGCTTGAAGGTCTGGGTTCTGGTATGTATATTGAAAATGATGCTGTGGATATCTTTCTGGTGATGATGGGCCTGATGCAGGAATGTCTGCAGGTATGGTTAATAAAATCAAGATGGCAGCTCTGATGGTGTATACAAACCTCTATCCCTTTTTAAGGCATGGCACACATAAAAAGGGATAGAGCTTGGATATCATCATGGATGCCATCTTGACATTTTTAAAACCATGCCTTGTAGATACCCCTAGCTTGATGACGTGTTTTTCTTCTCACTTTGATTTTGTGGAAGAAAACCTGATTAACAACAAGGGTCGAGAGGATCTTCTATAAGAGAAAAACATAAAATATCAGTTTTGATAACACATCCTTGAAGACATTCACAGTGCAATTTTCAGTGCATGTAGCAGAAATCCTGCAAAGGCATATATTTAAACAAATGAAGAAATAGAAATAAAAATGGGGGAATAGGGAAAACAGGAATGACAATTGTGAGAGCAACAGTTATGATGTCTGAGAAATAAGCTGGAGTGCCAGTTCATACATCAATCTTATCTGAGAAAGAAAATAGCTTTCTGAATTCCTCCTTATCCTTACTTATCATTGAGAGCTACTTGACATAAACAATGTTACAACCTGGCAGTTTTAAGTCCCGAAACTACTTGGAGCAATAACTTAAAGTTACCTGTGGAAAAGAAATGATTAGATGCAGTGCCCCAAATGTTTCTCAGTTGGATTGTGAGATGACATATTGGCCGTGTTCTTTAATATGAAAAACTGAGTCATGCCTTACTCCAGTCAATTGATTTGCTTTTCCGGGCTATACACAAACTGACGATTGCATCAGACATGTGTTGAACAGATTTGAGTCCAGCTGCTGCTAAAAAAAATGGAAGCCTTCTCTTCTCTTTTCCCCCTTCCCTTTCCTTTTTCCTTTCTCTCTTTTCCCTTCCCTCTTTCCCTTTCCTTTTCCCCTTCCCTTTGTGTCCCTTTCTAAACCCTAGAATCTTAGAATTATAAAGTAGGAAGTAACCATGACAATCATGTATAATCCAATCCTCTGCAATGTGGAAAAAAACCCCTAATTAAACCATAAATGAGATACGATTGTCCATCCTCTTCTTTTATAAGAAGCTCCAGAGTAAGAACTGGAGTAACTATGACTTCTATAGAGAGACTGTACCATTGTTGTACACATCGTATTTAAATGTACGAATAAAACTATAATGATGTCATTGGGATCATGTCATTGAAAGCGGGATTGAGTTAGTCGGACTTATCCAGCTCTGTTTCTGCCACTTCCACCCCTTCCACATAGCATGGACGCTGAAAAATAACTCAGCCAGTTTGCATAGAGATGTCCCATTTTTGAAGCACTTCTCTAGGACTTCAACTCAATCACAGATGTTAGAAGAGGCAATTATCCTGTTAAAGTCTACTGTATTTCACGTGAGTCAGTGCAATTAGTCAACTAGTAAAAAAGAGGGTAAGTTTAATTTCAAATATTTTTAAAAGAATCTTTGCATGTAATGAGTCGGATTATTTATTTTTTTTAAATAAAATTAAACCAGGGGCATGAACTGATAATTAGTAGAATCAGAGCGGGAGTTAAGAAACTGGTTTCTCCCTTGCAAAAGCTGTAAAGGAAGCCCTGTGTTTACTTGCAGATGGATGAAAACCATCCACTGTTATTAATACAGTAGAAAGTATTCTGATGAAGCTGCTATCTTCAGAGAGAGAATATTTTAGAGCATCAGCATAAGGAAATAATAATAATTTCTCCAGTCTGTTTTCATAACTATTGTTCACCTTCATTCCCACCCACTGTTGATTTTTACAATAACCAAACAATTATGTGCACTTATGTATATAATATAAAATATAGCTTGGTCTTCAGACTATTTGCTCTGGGTCAGCTAGAACCCCCCTTAAATTATGGTACCAGAGTGACAAAGGTTATGAGTGCTGGAGATGCAGTATTTTCTAATCTTAAGGCACTGGACTAGGATCCAGAAGATGGTTAGATCTAGTTCCACCTTAGACATGAAAGTCATCTGGGAGACTTTGGGCCAGTCACTGTCTCCCCCCCCCAACCCACCTCACATGATTGTTGCCGTAGGGAGGAAGAAGTATTGGATATGCTTGTCGCCTTGAGTTACTTGTAATAAAGACAAGATGAAAATCAAGTAATCAAATCAAATCAATCAATCAATGAATAAAGGAACAGTAGGTAGTGCATGACAAATTCTCTTCACCAACCCAAATGGTGTTAGTGTCCTCTTCAACAATTTTTAATCTAGGACATTTGGTGAGCGATGGAAGCAGTTTCCGTGAGCAGAAGGAAAGATCATAGGAAAGGATGGTTTCTTCCTTTTCAACCCCTTCCTCAAAATCCGTTCTGAATCACTGGCAGATCTTGTGGAACAAGGTGGCACCATCTGCAGAAGGAAGAAAGAGATGGCTGGCAAAACTTGGCTTCTCCTTTCGGTTCGCAGGACCTTCTGCTGGGCTGTGCCCCCTGGGAATGGAAAGAAATCTTCTGCTCACCTCCTCCTAATTCTCATATCTCCCATGGTCTTTTCCCCAAGTTGCTGACATTTGCTACATGTACAGAAATACGAAGAACGGTGTGAATATTTGCCAGCTAATGTAAAAACTCCCCGCACATGATAAGTTTCATGAAAGAAGCAACAAGAGGTCATTAGAAGGTTTTAGTCTCTGCCCCCCGATCTTACAGGAAATATAGTTCTTTCCACCACCATCATGAAGGGGTGATAAAATATCACAAGTAGACTCACATTAAGCTGGATAATATGCAGGCTGCTTGATTTGTATTGAATATGTGTCTAGTGGCTGAAACCCACTGTAATGAACTTGCCCACAAATCACAGCTTAATGGGAATCTACTTATACATATTGCTTAATTAAAAGTTGTGAGCTTATTAACATGTGTCTTTGGCACTGAGCTTTAGGGATGTAATCTCTGTGCAAATAAGACTAGGTTGTAAAAGTTTTATAGATTGACAATGATATTAAATTCCACACCTTAATAAGCCATTATTTTTCCAAAGAACAGTTCAAATTATGTATATGTACACTGGTCTGGTGTGTTACTTGACTAGTGTTGTTTTTAGCTCAAGAATCATTGTCATGTAAGACACAGGCATTAACTTAAGGCCAGCTTGGCTGCAATTTTTCTCGGTATTAATTCTGTCAAAGTCTCTTGCTTTTGGGGCTTATTATTATTGGAATATTGACCAATAACTTCCAACGTGTAATATGTTCCCAAACTTTATTTTCTTGGATTTTTAATGCAATCATAAAAAGTATCAATATAATCACTTTTAAATAATAGCTATTTTTAATTACAGATGACAAACATTTTTCAAAGCTCAAACTACTACTGGGGAATTATAGTTTTAGGTTTGAGGGGGTCAGGTTTACGATGGCAATATTTTATTTTACTTTTTCTGAAACCAAACAGAAAACTAAGCAACATTTTTTGCCTACAAAGGTAAAAAAAAAAAGAGGTAAGAATAGAAATTGTGAACAAATACACAAATTGAACTATGCAAGAGAAATCCCAAAGGTATTTTCTTTTAGGAGGCAACTGGACTTTCTTGTTTTTGTTTTTTCTTTGAAGATGTTTTGCTTCTCATCCAAGAAGCTTCTTCAGCTCTGACAGGATAGTGGGAAATGGTAGGATTTATATTCCTTGCAGACAGCTGAGTAGTGCTCAGGTGACCCTGAGGACACAGGTAAACCTCCAAGTGCTTCAACAACCCTCTAAAACAGGGGTGTCAAACTCATGTCATCATGGCAGTGTCACGTGACATATTGGGACTTTTTTCCCCCTTTGCTAAGCCAGATGTGGCCAGGGAGTGATGCATCTGGCCCGTGGGCCTGGAGTTTGACAGCCCTGCTCTAAAAGAATGCAAATGACCAACTATCTGCAAGGAATATATATTCTTCCATTACCCACTATCCTGTCAGAGCTGAAGAAGCTTCTTGGATGAGAAGTGAAACATCTTCAAAAGAAAAAACAAGAAAGTCCAATTGCCTCCTGAAAAAAAAAAGCATCTTTGGGACAATCATGACTTGGATGACAGAGAATGTCTACAGACTACGCAAGAGAAGGAAAAATGGAAAAAAGAAATGCTAACCCTTTCCTTTACACATCACAGCATGCAATCCTCCTTGGTGGAACCATTCAGATGGATTGCTGAACTTTATTTCATAGAAAATTAAAAGCAAGTCGTTGGTGAAGTTATCCAGTCCAACCTCTCTCAGTGCAAATCCAGAAAAGCAGCCCTGACAAATGACTCTCCAACCTCGGTTTGAAGGTTTCCAGTGAAAAAGAATGTACTGCTTCATGTGGCAGTCTGTTCCACTGGCTGACAATTTATAATGTCAAGAATTTCTCTGTATTTCTACTTCCAACCTTCTTCCTTACAAGTTTAACCTTCTGGATGGTGGTACTCTCTGAGGCAATTCACTGGAACCCATTTGCCTACAGTCCGTGATTGTAGATAATCTGCCATTTTCCTAACTTGCAAAAATGAAGAAAAAAATGATAGGGTGACTGAGGTCAGCATTAAGTTGCTGCAAAATCTGTGCATAGAAAGAAAGCTTAGGGATGTCCTATTTTCGTAGGGGTGCTCCAAGAGTTTGTTTCACAAGTTGACACAGAGAATGCTTTTGCATCACACAGTTCTGCAGAATTTAGCACCAAACAGTCTCGAGACTGTTTCAAGCTAAAGTGAAGTTTTATAATCCTGGAACTATGGTTTTAAATCCTTTCTTGGCAGGTTCCATGTTCTACCAGGATTTCCTACTAAGTAGAGATGACTTCTGATATAGTCTGATATAGAAGCAACCTTCCATGCTCAGAGGGTAATGTTGGAATCCTTGGAGAAATAGCTTTAGTTTTAACAAATGATTTTCCTTGAAAATTCTAAGAACAGAAAATTCCACACTTGCAGGTGTACCTGCAGGTGAACCATAGATAAGGAAGCTTTGCTTCCTTCTCTCAGACTGGGACATTTGACAATTTCCTCCAAAATTAATGAATAATTATTTGTGTGGGTATAACAGCCATTACTTTCAAATCCTCTACCTTTAACTTAGGTCTTCCTCTTTGGGTGAGGAATTTGGAGGATGCTATTTAATTCTAACTCTGAGATCAATATACAGTTCTCTTCAGTATCCCCTGTGCAACTGAATTCAGGTGACAAACATGGCATCCAGTCAGCTAATAGAACCTTGTTATGATCTACTTTTCTAATACTTTGAATATCCCCTGCCTTGAATTACTTATCATATGTGTGAGGAAAGCTGAGGAAAAATGTCCTCCTGTATAAATATAGAAAAATACAATAGTAATATAATTGGCTGTTTTTTTTAAGGAAAAATATGGTATTTGACGATTCCAACCTTAAAAGGGCCCCCCTAAATGCTTCTTGTTTTGCTTAACTCTGAACCTTGCAATTTTTCCTTTTGTTTTTCAATTTATCCCTTTTGAGCAGCAGCTGGATTCATTCTTGATAGGGGCTTCTTTAGTCAGACAGATGTAGCACTCATCAGAAGTTAATTTGCAGGGATATTCACATATGCAAATCACATCACAATCCTGAAATGCAACCATGTAATGAGTGGAAAGTATTATATCCATAAATCATACAACCCTGATAATCAGAATTTCCACTGAGCCAGGATAAATTTGACAGCATTTATAACTTTGCTGCTTTTAGCCTCAAAAAATGCTCTGTATTTTTGTGTGTGTGTGCGAGTAGGTTACACTGGTGATCTTAAAAAAAAAACCCTCCCCAAGTCTAGCATAATGAGTCCTCAAGTGTATTATAACTTACCAGTAATTACATTTCAACATTTCTGCTTTCAGCAGTTGCTGCTTTATTCATAAACATTTAAACACTGGATCAGGCATAAACTAAAAATGTTGGCAACAACATGGATTTAATTTCATTAACTATTAGGTAAACTTGGTCTCGCTTCTTCAAATAATCCTTGGTTTGAATGCTAAAGATGTAATGAACTTCACAGTTCATAGCATCTGACATTGCTTAATTAATGGGTGCATTTATAGTACATAGGCCTTGGTAATTGATTTATATGCATGATTGGCCCATACAGCTGTTAGTTCCTGTAGGAAAGTCATAATTCAAATGTAGACATATTTTCTAGATATAAGGAAGACAAAAACTAAACAAGAAAATAAAAGCCACCCAATAACATCAATCTGACAAATTCCTTTCAAAAGTCAGACTACTGTAGCAAGTTAATAGCACGGGCAAAAGTTGAGGCATTAATGTAATAGCTTCAAATTTCCACAGATAGCTCATCTCAGATGGAAGCCATTATTCAACCTACTTTATATACTCAAATCCTGTATGAAATCATTTGAACCTGAAACATAGACTGCAAAGAGTCCAAAGGGTGAAAAAAAGGAAGATTTCTCTGAACAAACAGGCGGTGACTGATTTCCAATTATTTGTATGCAAAATGAAATGAATGAAGCAACCCATAACAACCAACTAATCCATGAGTTTAAAATGTAATTTTTAGGACATTCCACACATTCTTTGGGACAGTTTAAATAAAAATTGTTATTTTATTTGCATATCTTGATTGTGGTGGCTCATTAGTACTTCCAAGAGATCACTTAATGCGTGAGACTATCCATGAGTTTTATGGGTTTCAAATTAAAAGCATCATTGAAATTGGGAAAATTGAGCTGTCAAGATGTCTCCAATGGCTTCCAAGTTCTTGTGTATAGAAATATATAAGAATTTACCTCCCAAACCCCTTTATATCTTGTCAGTTAGAGCCTGCCTTTTTCTGGCCCCTGGTTTTCATAAGGATTTTTATTACAGTCTAGGTGTTGGGAGAAAAGTTTAAGTTTGTATGGAAAATGAAGGTTGCACTCAACAATTCCTCTTTTTTTCCAACCAAAAGTTAAGAGGAAGGAATCCTTAATCCATAGCTGGAAGAAGAAAGGGAGTCTCTTGTAGAAAGTTTTTGTACTTTTATTATCCTTGCAGTTCTACAAACAATATTTGAAACTTAGATTTGTTTCTGGAAAAGTATGCACTGAGGCCAAATTTGAAAATCTAGAACTTTGATTTAGCAGGTCGAAAGATGATCAACATCATAACTTTACAAGATTTACAACTTCCCCTAGGAATATTAGTTCCTCATATTAGTGCCTCAGATTTGCTTTCTGATAGCCACTGATCTTATGCCTATACATATGAAGCAAGTATCAGACACATATCTTTTACTCGCATAAACAATAAATCTAGCATATTGTAGATTGTTCCTGAAAGCAGTTTCCAAGTTTAAACCACAAATTGCCCAATCACTAGGGAATGAAAGCATGCTATAGATTTGTATGTGTTGAAAAGTTGATTCCAAAAAACAACAATCAGAATGGACAAGGTCATTTGTGACTATTTTTCTACAGGAAAGGAAGAAAAGCAGCTGTAGCTTCTGGATTAACCATTATATGGACCAAAGCCATATCTTCCCTTGTTTTTTCTTCTCTTCTTCTCAGTAATAATCCCTTCTGGTTAACAACTGTACACAAGACAGTAATCTGTTCAGAGAACTATTTATCTTCCTTTGAACAGTTATTGGAAACTATGTGTGATAGCTGCTAAACCTATTTTGGAGTTGTCTAAAGAAAATACTGGCCAATTTGGGGGAATAATCAAAACCAACTATTGAACTACGCATTGGGAATGATATTGTTTAAAAGAATATCAAGGACATCTGTTTTAAAGAACTTTTTCTACAGAATTCACTTTAAAACCTCAAAACGAACATGTATATTATAGAAACTTGCATACAAACTATTTCTGTGTCGGTGAATGTTGACATGAAAATGAAAATCAGTTTTTAAAATCAATCTTCAGAAAAACAAGCTTTAAAAAATAATGGAACTGGAATGCTCCCCTACCAAAGAGACAGAAAAATAAACCAGTTTTACACTGATCTAAAGATACCTCCTTTCTCCCCAAGATGGATTATTTTTTGTTAGAAAAATGCAGATTTAAAAAAAATGAATTTTTCTTGTAGTTGTGTTAGAGGTACCATCTATTAATAGTATTTCCTATTTTCAAATCTATTCATATTTCTAGTACTTCTTCTTTTGATGCCCTCTTATTAGTGAGCAGAAATATTCAAATATATTAGCATTACAGCCTTAAAAATAAAATTCAATAATATGGAAAGATATGGGACTAGTGTATATTTATATAGTTCTACTATTTGTCAAGTTGAACCATGCCCTTTTCAAATCCTGAATCTTACATTTGAATCTGATCTGGGCTGTTAGATAAATTTAAAGTCTCCTTCTATATTCTCTTTTCCAAGTAAACTGTTTCCAAGGGAAATATCCTTCTGCCATATGAAGAAATTACAACTAATTCTGTACACAGCATATTTAAAAACTATTAAAATGCAATTATATTAGTAACCCTAGTGATGATTAAAAAGTGATTTTCTAAAATTCTTGCAAGAGGGTCCTTAAAAACATTAATTGCAGTAATCAATCATTACCACCTTGTGCTTATTTGTAGGGTGATTCATATACATAATACAAGTTGCATACTGATTTGTCATGCATTTTCAGCCTGCATGTAGGGACCTATTTCAATGAAAAGGATGAAAAGACAAATATGATTAAGAAAGAAAACTTAATATAATTTAATTAAGTAATGTATTGATTTGGTTTTTAATTCACTACAGTCTTTTACTATTAATGGTGTATAAATGCTTTAGTATAATGGAATATCTCAATTGGAAGATTTTGATCACAAATGTTTAATTATTGTTCACCTATGGCTACTTTCTAAACCAGAATTGACTGGCTGTTAGGCTCCAAATGCATCTGGAAGGTCTCAAGTTGAGGTTGATGATAGATGGACTAAGGAATAATTAACAGAAGAACCTGATCTAGAATTGCAATCATGCAGAATAACCCCAGATGTTTATGGAGATTCTCAATCATCCAAGTCATGGTTGTCCCAAAGGTGTTTTTTCAAGAGGCAACTGGACTTCCTTGTTCTTCTTTGAAGATGTTTCGCTTCTCATCGAAGAAGCTTCTTCAGCTCTGATTGGATGGTGGGGAATCACGAGCCACGGTGGCTCAGTGGTTAGAGTGCAGTACTGTAGGCTACTTCTGCTGACTGCCAGCTGCCTGCAATTGGGCAATTTCGAATCTCAGCAGGCTCAAGGTCGACTCAGCCTTCCATCCTTCCGAGGTGGGTAAAATGAGGACCAAAATTGTTGGGGGCAATATGCTGACTCTGTAAACCGCTTAGAGAGGGCTGTAAAGTATTGTAAAGTGGTATATAAAGTCTACGTGCTATTGCTATTACTCCAGAGAACTCCTGGGAATCTGTAGAAAATGTCTGTATTTGCATGGAATGCACAAGAAAAAAGATTATATTCTAAGCCAGGGGTCTCCAACCTTTCAGACCTCAGGGACCACCAAATTCATAATTTTAAATCCCGCGGACCACTAATAGGAATCCAGCGTGCCGCTTGCTGAAGCGCCTGGACTTGCAGTGACAGGATGAGGTCCTTCAGGCACTTAGCTTGGCAGCCTGTTTCTGAAACCTTAAACACTCAAAGAGCCATTTGGACCCATTTCCCACAGAAAGCAAAACACCAGGATCTGTCATCTCTCTCTCATCTCTCTCTCTCTTTCTCTCTCTGTATTTCTCTTTTTCTCTGTCATCTCTCTCTGTATCTCTCTCATCTCTCTCTGTATCTCTCTCTTTGTCTCTCTCTCATCTCTCTCTCTCTTTTTCACTATATCTCTCTCTGTATCTCTCTCCCATATTCCAGAGCTCTAGTCACAGGACTGACCCATTGGTCATCCTGAAGCAGCTCCTCCACCTGGGACCACCAAAATCTTCTCATGGACCACCAGTGGTCCGGGGACCACTGGTTGGAGACCTCTGCTTTAGAGGACATTAAATGCCCTGGCTCCTTTAAGTGGGATTTTTACCAAATGTATTTTTGAAATACTCACTTGCTTGTCTTTTAAAGCAGAGGTAGTTGGGCCCGAGGAAAGAATATCACAGTGTCCTCCAAACTGTTTAGCAAAAAGCCCATGGAGAAGTTGCACTGAAGAAGTGCAGAAAGTGTTCCATTCACTCTAAAAATAATAACTTTTAAAAACTGTTAAAAATAAAGACTAATAATAGAAAAGTCTACCACCCTGAATACTTGTTTTTCTGAACTGATATGTTTGTTGGCATCTCGTTGCCAACATTAGCCTGTTGGGGGAATGTTTTCACAGGTTGAATTGTGAAGTCTGTGTGCCATTGTGAATATTGTGTGTATCTATCTGTACCTCTATCATCTATCAATCATCCATCATCTATCTCTAATCTCAGTATCATCTCTCTCTCTCTCTCAATCTCTATCATCTCTATCCCTATATCTTCTCATTCTCTGTCTCTATAGCTCTACCTCTATCATCTCTACTGGAAAAAGGTATTTGTAAGAATTAAAAGGTTTAAGACAGGAGGACTGAAAGTACTGAAGAACTGCAGTAGATTGGACACAGACTAGAAAGGTAGATTAAGATTTAAGGAAGAATAGATTAAATCAATATAGTTTTGAGAAAAATAAAAATAAAAATAGAACAGATTTTCTTGAGAAAAAGTAGCAAAATAAGCATGGGCTTCTTCTTCCAAGAAAGCCGATCCCAATAATCTCTAGAAGAAAGTGATGAAAATAGAGCAGATAACTCATAACCATGGCTTGCAAAAGGTACTAAAACTGCATGATGTCCAAATCTGAATCTAAAAAGATGCTTTGGATTCCATAGATTCTGAAGCTATTCTCTCCAACAAATTCCAAAAATAAATTCCAATACAGAAAAGAGGATGACCAGCAGTTCTCTAGATAGATTTAATTACAGTAGCAATGGGTGCCTTTTTGGAAGATCTGAAAGACCAGGTTAGGGACAGATCATTAAAGAGAAAAAAAATTATGTAGTCACTTCATTGTTGTTACTTGCGAAGTCGTGTCCGCCCCATCGCAACCCCATGGAGTCACTAGCAATCCACAAAACTTGGCATTCTATCATCACCAAGAATTGACTAATTTGGCAAGGTTGAATGTATTTTATATGAAATTCTTGTAATTGTTGCTTCTTCTTGGTTTTCTATATTCCCTTTTCCATAATAAACTCCTTTCTATATCTATAAATTTGATTTCATTGACTTTAATTAAATTCTTATTAAACATTTCCCCACATACAAGCTGCACAGCTATATAACTATTTCTGATATTTCAGAATTTATAGAATCATATGGCTGATACAATCATACAAGGTTTATTAAATTTAGTATTCCTGGGTTTTGGCAGGAAGATACAAAGCATCTTCCGTCCTAATTCTCTGTGGATTAGGAAGATCCTTTTGGGAAAAACTAAGAACTCTCCAATTCCCTAGAATAAGTAGTATCAGAGGTTCAATCTGGCATATTGATCATTTATTTACTGGACACTTCTTGGAATAAAAAAATTGCCAGAGAGGTTTTAAATTAAGCTCCTGTTTTATTTTACCTGGGAAATGATTTTTTTTTCTGGATCATAGATTAAACTCTGTTTCAAATTCTAGTTGGGAATATTCAGAATAGCACATTTTTGACATTCTATTTGTATCTGGCAGATAACAGCTGCTATAGACCCTTAGTTTTGTGTGTGTGTGTGTGTGTGTGTGTGTGTGTGTGTGTGTGAGAGAGAGAGAGAGAGAGAGAGAGAGAGAGGTGATGGCTCAACAAATTAGGATTGTAGATCTGTAGATTTAGGTACAATAGATGAGAACAGGGGGAAGCAGTTGAGTACAATGAAATACATTTGATACATATTTTGAATTTCCTGATAGCAACTATTAATATCTTAAACCAGTTTGGGACTCTAATGAGTTGTATTTTTTGATGAGTGCATAGTTTAGCTTTGCAGAGGAATTGACCTATTTCCTTCTCTCTAAATAGCTAACTTGGTATTTATATGCAATGTAATTTGACATTGGGAGACAAGGTTTTTTACTCTTTGTTTCATAAACAATCATGTTATGATCCTACATCAAGGCAGGTTGCAGCATGATATAGCCACATTACAGTTTCCAACTCACACTTCATTAGCATAATATGACAGCATGTTTGTGCACAGTTCTTTCAGTTCATGGTAAGTACAATATAATGATAGAATGAACTGGCTAGATAACCATGCAGATAGTTGACCAATATTATGAAGAAGTTTATTCAAACTGATAGTTGCTCCTGGGTCCAAATGTACTATATGTCATGTATAATTTATCAGAGTTCTCCTGTGCCAGATCAATTAAAATTAATGGGAAGTTACACTGGAGTGCTAGTGAAATTTCATTAAGTTCAAAGGAGGAAAGAGAGGGAGGGCAGCTATGCCTTCC
This sequence comes from Psammodynastes pulverulentus, assembly GCA_025802295.1. Lineage (NCBI taxonomy): Eukaryota > Metazoa > Chordata > Lepidosauria > Squamata > Psammodynastidae > Psammodynastes > Psammodynastes pulverulentus. The sequence goes on along the minus strand of JAOYMU010000292.1, from coordinate 6,748,163 downwards.
TGTGAGGACATTCTGCAAAATCTGGCTAAACAACTGAGATGATTTCTGCCTTACAGCCTCACCTTTTTGCCTTACAATTTTTACTATAGCCTATCAGAGCATTGATAGTGTTATTGAACAGCTATTGTCTTCACCCTCTATGATATCTTCTGAGAAACGACTATCAACGTGAGATTCATTTCACCATGTTCTAGGACACAGACCGATTGGGAATGGTAGAATAGTAAAATTTTCCCTAGGTCAGGGGTGTCAAACTCAATTTCATTGAGGACCGCATCAGGGCTGTGGTTGACCTCAGGAGGCCAAGTAGACATGATCGACTGGGTGGGCATGGCCAACTGGGTGATTGTGGCCAGCTTGATGCCACTCCCCAAACTGCTGGCATGTTTCTTCTTTGCATTGGGTAGACCAGGCCAATGCCACGCTGGCCTGATCCTTCGTCTTTGTACTGGGTAGACCAAGCCAAAGCTATGTTGGCCTGATCTTTTTTCTTCGCACCGGGTAGAATGGGCCAAAGCTATGCTGGCCTGATCTTTCTTTGCACTGGGTAGACCAGGCCAATCTTTCCTCTTCACATTGGGTAGACCAGGATGGCCCCATGGGCGGGATCCAACTACGTTGCAGTCCAGATCAGTTTGATACCCCTGGCCTAGGCAATACTGATTTAATACTTTAAATGACTGCATCCCAGGTGAATTCTTCCCTATTGAAGAATGAGGCACAATCTGAGGTGTTCCTGGACTCCTCCTGGATGTGCAGATGGCAGTTGTGGCCAGGAATGCCTTTTCAAAGCTTCAGCTCCCTAATTCTTTCAGATGGTCACTAACCATGGATTGATTACTATGAGATGCTCTACCTGAGGCTACCCTTGAAGACCACCTGGAAGCTTCAGCTGGTCCAAAATGCAGTGGTGTGAGCAGTGATGGCGTGCATTGGTATGGCTGATGTACACCTCTGTTTTGCAAGGTGTTACGTAGTATAACAGCCAATGAGCGATGACCAGTTAGGGCGCTGCTCATTGGCCACTGCTCCCAGAGCGGGAAATTTGCAGCCGTGTCAGTGGCTGAAGCATTGGACAGCGCCGGCTATAAAAAGCTGGCGCCGGCCACGTGGCGACAGTTGGTTACTGTTGAATTAAATGTTACTTCTCACGACCGAGTCCGGCTCTCCTTATATCGCCCGCAACATAACACTGGCGACGAAGGTAGGATCATAAGGAAAGACAAAGGACACCACGAGGTCGACCGTTGAGGAACAACCAACTCAACAAGACAGTAGCAATGGCACACAAGCCGGCGATCGTAGCCTACGACCCAGCCAAGGAGAAATGGTCGTCGTATGCGGGTCGTTTCGAGATGTACCTCGAGGCGAACGGGCTGCAAGGATCGGCCGATGGGACGAAGAGAGCCCTCTTCCTCACATATTGCGACGCCGAACTCTACGA